>OY978526.1:53931112-54616112 GCA_963854835.1 Megamerina dolium | reverse complement strand
CCTTCAAAAAATTGAGCGACTAATCTCTAAAGAAAGTAGTCCGGGTTTAATATCTTTAGAAAACAATAGGAGATCAATTAATATAATTAGAAATTTTCACTTTCAAGTGATTCGCTTTTACGTCAGCAATAAACATGTTACAAGTTAACGTAGGTGGGTGGCGACTGTGATAGAACATACAATAACAAAACACACGATGTTTGGTACCCAGGTTCGAATCCGAGGAGAGTAGCAGAAAATACGTAGATTTTATTTGTACATTTAAATTTTAAATATATTAATCGGAATTTATAATGCAATGAATGAAAATAAACTACTTTGATTCGAATAGCGGCGAAGAGCAAAAATGGGTAAATTTCAAATAATTGAAACGAAAACCTACATGGAAATTATAATTCATTGAATGAAAATTCCTAACCGTGTTACTAATCTACATTTATACCCGAGCGAGTATAAAAGGGTATAATTGATGACTTCATAGAATATGTTTGAATAAAAGGGAACATTTCATTCCGTATAAAGATATCAAAAGTGCGATTAGTCGCATATTCCTTTGCGACTGATCCCGGACACATCCCGAACAAGTCGCATTTTTTGCAGTGGTATTACTCAGTATATGTATGATTTATGCTGCAACTAGCCACCGACGTAGCGTACGTACGTACCGCCCGTACGTAAGAACATACAAAATTGCATTGATTCTCTCCGCTACGAGCAACGTCTACGTCACCGTCATACGGTGGTGAGTTTTCGTTAACACGACATTCCCATAAGATAGGTCGTGTCAGCTGACACGTTCTACGTTTTTACGTCGGTGGGTAGTTGCAGCATTATGTATGTACAATAAATACATTGTTGTGCTTGTAGTCAGATCTCCTGTGATCTTTCATATGCTGCAACTAGCCACCGACGTAGCGTACGTACGTACCGCCCGTACGTAAGAGCAAAAATTTGTCAAAAGTTATACCCGTAGCAGCGACGGAGAAATCGACTGTTCTTTCTTGTATACATACATAACAATGTTGCCATGTAACACTGTGCGTGCATGCTTTTAATTTAATAAAAAAAAATTAATATACGTGAAGTATATTTTAATAAATAACTAAACACGATGATAGTTTTGATTAATTAAAAAAAAAAACTAAACTTTTTTAGTTAATTTTTTATTCATTTACAAAAGTCTA
This sequence comes from Megamerina dolium, assembly GCA_963854835.1. NCBI lineage: Eukaryota > Metazoa > Arthropoda > Insecta > Diptera > Megamerinidae > Megamerina > Megamerina dolium. Next base: position 54,614,928 of record OY978526.1, on the reverse strand, counting down.
AGCTGGTAACTCTGTAAACATATAAAGCGATCAGCTGACACGTTTTTATGTAAAAAATCAAATTGCTGTTGATTCTCTCCGCTACGAGCGGAGACAATCAATGCAATTTTGTATGTTCTTACGTACGGCAAGTGTCTTTTCTTTTTAATCGACGATGCCCCGTGCTCAGCAACAATTGCCTAGCAAGGGGATTCGGATGACTGTGTAATTTTTGAATGTAGCTTCTGCAAGACGTTGCAACTTCCTCAGAAATTGTGGGTACATTTAAATCTCGATGGATGTTAACGTTCCTCATATACCAAGGCGCGTTTACAATAATTCGCAGACACTTGGATTGTATTCGCTGCAATTTTTCGATATTTGAGGGAGATGCGGTGCCCCAAAACTGAATACCATAAGTCCAGATTGGCTTCAGGATTGCTTTATATAATAGCACTTTGTATTCGAGATTCAACTTTAATCTTTTGTGTATCAGCCACCATAACTGATTAATTTTAAGCTTGATCTGAGTTTTCTTTGCCTCTATGTGATTTTTCCAGGTCAGCCTTCTGTCGAGGTGAATACCCAAGTACTTTGTTGAGGAACATTGTGGAACTGATTGGCCATTAATTTTAAGTGGGGGACATGTATCTGGCCTTAGCGTGAAGGTTACATGTACGCTCTTTGATTCATTGACTTTTATACGCCATTTTGCTAGCCAGATTTCGAGAGAATCGATATGAGTCTGCGTTTAGTATATGAGGAGTTTAGTAGCTTCTATGGGGTTAGAGCGAGAGCACAATATTGCCGTATCATCTGCAAAGGTCGATATAAATGTATGGTTATTGCTGGGCATATCTGTAGTGTATAAGAGATACAGTAAGGGGCCCAAAACGCTTCCTTGAGGAACGCCAGCGTGAATATCCAATGGATTTGTTGTGTAATCCTTGTGATGTACGAGAAATTGTCTTTTCGTGAGGTAGCTACTAAGCAATGAGGAGACATTTGCAGGCAGTAATAGTTTGAGTTTGTAAATAAGGCCATCGTGCCATACTTTATCGAAAGCTTGAGTGATATCAAGAAAGACAGCTGAGCAATACTTTTTTTCTTCAAAAGTGTTCCTTATCAGAGTTACAATGCGGTGGACTTGTTCTATTGTGCCGTGCTGTTTTCTAAATCCAAACTGATGTTGAGGAATCAGTTGGTTGAGATTAATAAATGGAGTTATATTCATGACTAGTAGCTTTTCGAATACTTTAGAGAGTAGAGGCAGGAGGCTGATAGGTCTGTACGATGCAACTTTTGTAGGGTCTTTTCCTGGTTTTGCTATCATAATAATTTTTGAAGTTTTCCAGCATTTGGGATAGTGTTTAATACGAAGGATAGCATTGAAAATGTGCATCAGATGAATTACTGAAGCCGCAGGTAGCTCTTTTATCATTTTACCGGTAATTTTATCTGGACCAGGTGATTTTTTTGGGTTTAAATCTTTATAAATTGCTTTGAATATGTCCTTTTTTTTTAATTTTGAGCGTTATTGAGCAAGGTTGAGAAGTTAATTTTGGTAATGAGGACTGTGAAGAGGGTGGATTGGGTGTAAACACACTTTTTAGGTGGTTTGCAAAAGCCAAACCCTTCTCACAGTTGCTTCTAGCCCAATTACCGTCACTCAAACGGATGGGGGAATCAGTGAGAATTGGCCGATTTGAGTTTTTTGCTGATTTCCACAAAGAGTAGTCTGACGCTTCACCAGGTGTTAATTTCGCTATGTGCTCTTCTAACTCTTTGTTGTTTTTATTTTTTAAGGCTTGCTTTAACTTTCGAGTGCAGTGCTGTAGCTGTGTTTTCAGATTCGGTGATCTGAATTCTTGCCATTGTCTTCGGAGTCTTCTTTTCTGTCTTACTAACAATTCAATATCGGCTGGTGTGTATGGGCTATAGTTTGATTGCTTGCATACCTTTGTGCAGGTGGCTGAGCTGAGAGCTAATGAGAGTAGCTGATTGAATTTTTCGAGTGCTGAGTCTACATCGTGTCCATTTCTTAATACAGTACTCAGAGGAAGATGGGAATTTATATATTTCTTGAATTTTAACCAGTCTATTTTCTTTCTAACGCAATTACCTTGGGGGCTTGGTGATTTTATAGATATTACCGTGGGTGAGTGGTCAGATGATAGATCATAATTACACTCTGTGGAGATATTTTCCATCTGCAAACCTTTGGCGACTCCAAAGTCTATGAGATCGGGTATTTTCCTCTTGTCCGTCGGCCAATATGTCGGTTGACCATTTGAAATAACATCGTAGCCATGGTTAGTGATAATTGAACATAGTCTTCTGCCTTTTGGAGTTATTAAGCGGGAGCCCCAATGAGTGTTGTCGTATCCAGTACCTGGTCAAAAGTTTGTGTTGGACACAGATGCGAGTGGCTACGGAATAGGTGGTGTGCTCTCTCATTATAGATGGCCAAGAAAAAGTAATAGCATACTATAGTAAAATCCTGTCGAAGCCAGAAAGAAACTACTGTCACTCGAAGAGAGTTGTTCACAATACTGGAATGTGTAAAGTATTTCCATAAATACTTGTACGGTCAGTCAATTCGTCTAAGAACTGACCACTCAGCACTAAGGTGGTTATTACAATTTAAAAACCCAGAACGACAATTGGCGCGCTGGATTGAAAGGCTGCAGAGTTATGATTTTACCATCGAACATCGTAAAGGAGGACATCACGGCAACGCGGATGCTCTACCTCGTCGTCCTTGCAAAATGGAATGTAAACATTGTTCTCGAGTGGAAAGCAAGAAGCACATTGTCGACATACGACTTACGAATATATTGCCGGAGGAGTCAGGGACCACCGAACGAGTGTAAGAAGATCAACGGAACAACCCAGATCTCGTAAAGATTATGGAATACAAGGAGCATGGCGTATGTCCAGATTGGCAAGAACTGGCTAATGAGAGTCAAGTAGCAAAGGCATACTGGGCGCAGTGGCAAAGCCTGCACCTACGAGACGGATGTTTATTCCGAGCATGGGAAAGTGAATATGGAAAAATCACTAATGATCTTCTAGTGGTACCCAAGGCAAGAATAAATGAAGTGATAGCTGAGTATCGCAATGCCTCCAGTGGAGGGCATTTGGGAATCACCAAACCGTCGAGAAAATAAAGAATCGATTTAATTGGGTTGGATGTCATGACCATGTCGCTGATTGGATTCGCAAGTGTAAGCAATGTGCAATGGTTAAAAGTCCCAATAATAAAAGCCGAGGTAAGATGCACCAATACACCCTAGGTGCTCCATTTGAGCGAATTGCTATGGACATAGCTGGACCATTTCCAATAAGCAACGCAGGAAACAAGTATGTTCTGGTGGTTATAGATCACTTCAGTAAAGGGAAATTTTTGGAAGCGAGTTAAGACTGCTAACTGATTTAAAATTTGGAGTCGCAACACCAACGAGATCAACCGAAGGTAACTATACTAGCGAAAAGCGGGAACAGTTGGATGAAGTACATCAGTTCATTAGAGAGCGGTCTCAGATGATAAGCGATAAGATGAAGGCCAGTATGACTTGAAAGCAAATTCCAAAGGGTTCTATGAAGGAGAGCTTGTAATGCTTCATAATCCACAACGATAGAAAGGCCTGTCCCCTAAACTACAGACTCATTGGGAAGGACCATATGAGATTATAGCAAAGATAAATGGCGTAGTGTATCGTATTCAACGTGGCTGGAATAAAAGAGCAAAGTTTAAAGTAGTGTACTTGGAGCGACTTGCGCCATATCAGGGGGAAGTATGAAAACTTGTTCGGGACGAACAAGGTTAAGAGGAGGGCAGTGTAACGAGTATCGATGGTTGGTTACTCATCACTATTGTTACTGAAACTATTATGAATGACACTATTGGGAATGACACGAATATTAGCAGCATCGGAACGAACATCAACTAAAAGAAATAGGCGATAACCAGAACACGCCAACGAGAAAGAAAGAGATGAATCTCGACTACGATATAGGAAGATTCTGGAGTGTTGCCACAAAGTATAAATAGAGCGAGTGTTGACAAATGCAAATCAATCAAATCCAGAGCGTGATTGCGAAAACATCGATACAGTATTAGAGACAAAAGTTGCAAGTACATTAAAAGTTATTGTAAATAGTTGATTAAATAAATTGTTGCTGTATATAGTTGTACAAAATCAGTGTTGCAATTATTATTAACAGAATCCAGTGATCGAACAAGGTTAATTCAAATAGAATTAAACGCCCACAGTATAAAAACGTAACAATATACTACTACCATAAGCATTTGCGTCTAAGTGTTATAGAACAAAAGTTATTCAAAATGGAATTCAAACGTAATAGTGTGATTGCGATATATTTGGCTGAAAAATCACAACCAGCTATTGTTCGTGAGCTCAAACACCTCAAAGTGAATAAAATGTTTGTGTATCGCATCATATATCGTTACAATGGTACAAGCAGCATTGCCAAACGCTATGATGATGGACCAAATAAAACAGCAACATCACATGAAATACTTCAGAAAGTGAAGGCTCGACTTGAACGAAATCCACGTTGTAGTGGTAATCAAATGACCAAAGAACTGAAAATATTCCAGCGAAGCATCCGACGCGTATTCCAAAATTAGCTAAGGTTAAACATAACAAATTCCAAAAGGCACACTATCTTAGACCAAAGCAACGAAAAGATAGATTCGAAAGAGTAAAGGAGTTGTTACGCTTGAACGAACGTAGCGAATATCCAATCGTTGTGTTCTCTGATTTTCCTATTCAGCAGTTCATTCTCTCAAAATGATCGTGTTTACTTAACTGAACGCACTTTCGAAAATTTGAGACTACGAACTACGACTATTACCTGAAGTAATTTGGCATGGGAAGCTGTGACCGCTGATGGACGCTATCCAATCGTTTTCATGGACCATGGACGTTCCAACAAGACTCGGCACCGTCTCATAAAACTCGTGTGAACCAAGAATGGTTAAAAAATCATGTTCCACATTTCATTTCGTTCACACAATGACTTTCGAACACGCCAGATGCAAATCCGATGCACTATGAGGAAGGTGAGGACTAAAAAAATATGTCAGTATGGATGCACTGAAGAAAGCCATTGTTCGGAAATGGGCCAAAATACCGGAAGATCACATTCGTGAAGAATGCAACTTATTTTTTAAAAGTCATAGTCAAGGCAAAAGATGGCCACATCGAACTAGAGTGAATGGATTTTGAAATTTTGATTATTTCCACAATTTTTGTAATTTGAATCAATAAAAAATGATTGCAGTTTGGTCTATTAGAGTTGTAAAATTTTAAAAACCGTAGAAATCGTGCTTATAGGTCTTTCAAAGGATCTGGTAGTTCAGTTGATTAAGCTAGATACAATCTTCTCAGAAGTAAATGTGTATCTTTGAATTCAAAATGTAACAAAGATTACATCAGCAAATTAAAGGCTGAAATTCATATCAATTCTAAAGCATTTTGTAACTTTGTACATATAAAACGTAGAAATGCTGATTTCCCTTCATTAATGAAATTGAAGAATTGTTAGTCTGGTGATGACCAGATTATCTCCGACCTTTTTGCGGACTTCTTTAGTTCAACTTATTCAACAGAAACTTGCTGGCTGATCGTACCCACTTTCGATTACACCAATAAATGCAGTACACATGCCCTTCAAACTCCTGATGAAGTTTCGTGCCATCTTAATACTTTGAAAATGTCTTATTTAGCTGGACCTAACAAGATTCCTGGCTGTATTCTTAGGATTTGTGCTGAATTCGTATATTTACCATTGACCGATATTTTCAATTTCCCTATTAGTTGAAAGGAGTCATTTCTAGTTCCACTTTTTAAAAGTGGTTTCAAATCAGAAATTAAAAATTATCGAGGTATAGCCAAACTGAATGTTATATCTAAATTGTTCGAGGTTATTATTACTAAGCAACTGGTTTTCTCAATAAAGTCTGCAATATCCTTGGACCAACATGGTTTCTTGGAAGGAAAATCGACAGTAACCAATCTGCTTAAATTATCAACCAGTGTAATTAATGGTTTTACTCGTGGCCTCCAGACTGATTAAGTTTATACTGATTTTAGAAAAGCTTTCGACAAGGTAAATGATGACTTATTGATAAAGAACCTTGATTTAATTGGCATACCCCACCCCAGGCAGCCACCTGGGTCCAGTTCTTTTCTTACTCGTCATAAATGATCTTCTATCAGCTATTACATACTCAACTATTTTAATGTTTGCGGATAATGTCAAGCGAGATGATGGAAAGATAAAGAAATACGAAAACTTAAAATATACATGCATACGGGTTTTAAAATGCTTCATTCGAAGTAGCAAAAGTAGTAAAATCTTTGCTGCTTTCATTTTTTTTAACCGCTTAAAATTATCTATCGCTTCTGCTCTTGAAAAAAAACAGCAATTCTAGTAAAAGCAAAAGAAAACGATTATTGAAAAAATGCGCAGCACCAAGTATTTGCTTTTGCAAGTCGGCAGCAGTCAGTGTCGAAGAAGCAGCAATTTGCTTGCTTACGCAAGTCGTCAGAAGTCATAGTCGAAAAAGCAGCAATTTGCTTGCTTACATAAGTGGTCAGCAGTAGTAGTCGAAGAAGCAGAAATTTGTTTGCTTTTATAAGTCGTCAGCAGCCGTAGTCGAATAAGCAGTAATTTGCTTGCATACGAAGGTATGCTATAGTTTAATATTGATAACATATATCCCTTCAAAAAATTGAGCGACTAATCTCTAAAGAAAGTATTCCGGGTTTAATATCTTTAGAAAACAATAGGAGATCAATTAATATAATTAGAAATTTTCACTTTCAAGTGATTCGCTTTTACGTCAGCAATAAACATGTTACAAGTTAACGTAGGTGGGTGGCGACTGTGATAGAACATACAATAACAAAACACACGATGTTTGGTACCCAGGTTCGAATCCGAGGAGAGTAGCAGAAAATACGTAGATTTTATTTGTACATTTAAATTTTAAATATATTAATCGGAATTTATAATGCAATGAATGAAAATAAACTACTTTGATTCGAATAGCGGCGAAGAGCAAAAATGGGTAAATTTCAAATAATTGAAACGAAAACCTACATGGAAATTATAATTCATTGAATGAAAATTCCTAACCGTGTTACTAATCTACATTTATACCCGAGCGAGTATAAAAGGGTATAATTGATGACTTCATAGAATATGTTTGAATAAAAGGGAACATTTCATTCCGTATAAAGATATCAAAAGTGCGATTAGTCGCGTATTCCTTTGCGACTGATCCCGTACACATCCCGAACAAGTCGCATTTTTTGCAGTGGTATTACTCAGTATATGTATGATTTATGCTGCAACTAGCCACCGACGTAGCGTACGTACGTACCGCCCGTACGTAAGAACATACAAAATTGCATTGATTCTCTCCGCTACGAGCAACGTCTACGTCACCGTCATACGGTGGTGAGTTTTCGTTAACACGACATTCCCATAAGATAGGTCGTGTCAGCTGACACGTTCTACGTTTTTACGTCGGTGGGTAGTTGCAGCATTATGTATGTACAATAAATACATTGTTGTGCTTGTAGTCAGATCTCCTGTGATCTTTCATATGCTGCAACTAGCCACCGACGTAGCGTACGTACGTACCGCCCGTACGTAAGAGCAAAAATTTGTCAAAAGTTATACCCGTAGCAGCGACGGAGAAATCGACTGTTCTTTCTTGTATACATACATAACAATGTTGCCATGTAACACTGTGCGTGCATGCTTTTAATTTAATAAAAAAAAATTAATATACGTGAAGTATATTTTAATAAATAACTAAACACGATGATAGTTTTGATTAATTAAAAAAAAAAACTAAACTTTTTTAGTTAATTTTTTATTCATTTACAAAAGTCTAAGCTGGTAACTCTGTAAACATATAAAGCGATCAGCTGACACGTTTTTATGTAAAAAATCAAATTGCTGTTGATTCTCTCCGCTACGAGCGGAGACAATCAATGCAATTTTGTATGTTCTTACGTACGGCAAGTGTCTTTTCTTTTTAATCGACGATGCCCCGTGCTCAGCAACAATTGCCTAGCAAGGGGATTCGGATGACTGTGTAATTTTTGAATGTAGCTTCTGCAAGACGTTGCAACTTCCTCAGAAATTGTGGGTACATTTAAATCTCGATGGATGTTAACGTTCCTCATATACCAAGGCGCGTTTACAATAATTCGCAGACACTTGGATTGTATTCGCTGCAATTTTTCGATATTTGAGGGAGATGCGGTGCCCCAAAACTGAATACCATAAGTCCAGATTGGCTTCAGGATTGCTTTATATAATAGCACTTTGTATTCGAGATTCAACTTTAATCTTTTGTGTATCAGCCACCATAACTGATTAATTTTAAGCTTGATCTGAGTTTTCTTTGCCTCTATGTGATTTTTCCAGGTCAGCCTTCTGTCGAGGTGAATACCCAAGTACTTTGTTGAGGAACATTGTGGAACTGATTGGCCATTAATTTTAAGTGGGGGACATGTATCTGGCCTTAGCGTGAAGGTTACATGTACGCTCTTTGATTCATTGACTTTTATACGCCATTTTGCTAGCCAGATTTCGAGAGAATCGATATGAGTCTGCGTTTAGTATATGAGGAGTTTAGTAGCTTCTATGGGGTTAGAGCGAGAGCACAATATTGCCGTATCATCTGCAAAGGTCGATATAAATGTATGGTTATTGCTGGGCATATCTGTAGTGTATAAGAGATACAGTAAGGGGCCCAAAACGCTTCCTTGAGGAACGCCAGCGTGAATATCCAATGGATTTGTTGTGTAATCCTTGTGATGTACGAGAAATTGTCTTTTCGTGAGGTAGCTACTAAGCAATGAGGAGACATTTGCAGGCAGTAATAGTTTGAGTTTGTAAATAAGGCCATCGTGCCATACTTTATCGAAAGCTTGAGTGATATCAAGAAAGACAGCTGAGCAATACTTTTTTTCTTCAAAAGTGTTCCTTATCAGAGTTACAATGCGGTGGACTTGTTCTATTGTGCCGTGCTGTTTTCTAAATCCAAACTGATGTTGAGGAATCAGTTGGTTGAGATTAATAAATGGAGTTATATTCATGACTAGTAGCTTTTCGAATACTTTAGAGAGTAGAGGCAGGAGGCTGATAGGTCTGTACGATGCAACTTTTGTAGGGTCTTTTCCTGGTTTTGCTATCATAATAATTTTTGAAGTTTTCCAGCATTTGGGATAGTGTTTAATACGAAGGATAGCATTGAAAATGTGCATCAGATGAATTACTGAAGCCGCAGGTAGCTCTTTTATCATTTTACCGGTAATTTTATCTGGACCAGGTGATTTTTTTGGGTTTAAATCTTTATAAATTGCTTTGAATATGTCCTTTTTTTTTAATTTTGAGCGTTATTGAGCAAGGTTGAGAAGTTAATTTTGGTAATGAGGACTGTGAAGAGGGTGGATTGGGTGTAAACACACTTTTTAGGTGGTTTGCAAAAGCCAAACCCTTCTCACAGTTGCTTCTAGCCCAATTACCGTCACTCAAACGGATGGGGGAATCAGTGAGAATTGGCCGATTTGAGTTTTTTGCTGATTTCCACAAAGAGTAGTCTGACGCTTCACCAGGTGTTAATTTCGCTATGTGCTCTTCTAACTCTTTGTTGTTTTTATTTTTTAAGGCTTGCTTTAACTTTCGAGTGCAGTGCTGTAGCTGTGTTTTCAGATTCGGTGATCTGAATTCTTGCCATTGTCTTCGGAGTCTTCTTTTCTGTCTTACTAACAATTCAATATCGGCTGGTGTGTATGGGCTATAGTTTGATTGCTTGCATACCTTTGTGCAGGTGGCTGAGCTGAGAGCTAATGAGAGTAGCTGGTTGAATTTTTCGAGTGCTGAGTCTACATCGTGTCCATTTCTTAATACAGTACTCAGAGGAAGATGGGAATTTATATATTTCTTGAATTTTAACCAGTCTATTTTCTTTCTAACGCAATTACCTTGGGGGCTTGGTGATTTTATAGATATTACCGTGGGTGAGTGGTCAGATGATAGATCATAATTACACTCTGTGGAGATATTTTCCATCTGCAAACCTTTGGCGACTCCAAAGTCTATGAGATGGGTATTTTCCTCTTGTCCGTCGGCCAATATGTCGGTTGACCATTTGAAATAACATCGTAGCCATGGTTAGTGATAATTGAACATAGTCTTCTGCCTTTTGGAGTTATTAAGCGGGAGCCCCAATGAGTGTTGGCGTATCCAGTACCTGGTCAAAAGTTTGTGTTGGACACAGATGCGAGTGGCTACGGAATAGGTGGTGTGCTCTCTCATTATAGATGGCCAAGAAAAAGTAATAGCATACTATAGTAAAATCCTGTCGAAGCCAGAAAGAAACTACTGTCACTCGAAGAGAGTTGTTCACAATACTGGAATGTGTAAAGTATTTCCATAAATACTTGTACGGTCAGTCAATTCGTCTAAGAACTGACCACTCAGCACTAAGGTGGTTATTACAATTTAAAAACCCAGAACGACAATTGGCGCGCTGGATTGAAATGCTGCAGAGTTATGATTTTACCATCGAACATCGTAAAGGAGGACATCACGGCAACGCGGATGCTCTATCTCGTCGTCCTTGCAAAATGGAATGTAAACATTGTTCTCGAGTGGAAAGCAAGAAGCACATTGTCGACATACGACTTACGAATATATTGCCGGAGGAGTCATGGACCACCGAACGAGTGTAAGAAGATCAACGGAACAACCCAGATCTCGTAAAGATTATGGAATACAAGGAGCATGGCGTATGCCCAGATTGGCAAGAACTGGCTAATGAGAGTCAAGTAGCAAAGGCATACTGGGCGCAGTGGCAAAGCCTGCACCTACGAGACGGATGTTTATTCCGAGCATGGGAAAGTGAATATGGAAAAATCACTAATGATCTTCTAGTGGTACCCAAGGCAAGAATAAATGAAGTGATAGCTGAGTATCGCAATGCCTCCAGTGGAGGGCATTTGGGAATCACCAAACCGTCGAGAAAATAAAGAATCGATTTAATTGGGTTGGATGTCATGACCATGTCGCTGATTGGATTCGCAAGTGTAAGAAATGTGCAATGGTTAAAAGTCCCAATAATAAAAGCCGAGGTAAGATGCACCAATACACCCTAGGTGCTCCATTTGAGCGAATTGCTATGGACATAGCTGGACCATTTCCAATAAGCAACGCAGGAAACAAGTATGTTCTGGTGGTTATAGATCACTTCAGTAAAGGGAAATTTTTGGAAGCGAGTTAAGACTGCTAGCTGATTTAAAATTTGGAGTCGCAACACCAACGAGATCAACCGAAGGTAACTATACTAGCGAAAAGCGGGAACAGTTGGATGAAGTACATCAGTTCATTAGAGAGCGGTCTCAGATGATAAGCGATAAGATGAAGGCCAGTATGACTTGAAAGCAAATTCCAAAGGGTTCTATGAAGGAGAGCTTGTAATGCTTCATAATCCACAACGATAGAAAGGCCTGTCCCCTAAACTACAGACTCATTGGGAAGGACCATATGAGATTATAGCAAAGATAAATGGCGTAGTGTATCGTATTCAACGTGGCTGGAATAAAAGAGCAAAGTTTAAAGTAGTGTACTTGGAGCGACTTGCGCCATATCAGGGGGAAGTATGAAAACTTGTTCGGGACGAACAAGGTTAAGAGGAGGGCAGTGTAACGAGTATCGATGGTTGGTTACTCATCACTATTGTTACTGAAACTATTATGAATGACACTATTGGGAATGACACGAATATTAGCAGTATCGGAACGAACATCAACTAAAAGAAATAGGCGATAACCAGAACACGCCAACGAGAAAGAAAGAGATGAATCTCGACTACGATATAGGAAGATTCTGGAGTGTTGCCACAAAGTATAAATAGAGCGAGTGTTGACAAATGCAAATCAATCAAATCCAGAGCGTGATTGCGAAAACATCGATACAGTATTAGAGACAAAAGTTGCAAGTACATTAAAAGTTATTGTAAATAGTTGATTAAATAAATTGTTGCTGTATATAGTTGTACAAAATCAGTGTTGCAATTATTATTAACAGAATCCAGTGATCGAACAAGGTTAATTCAAATAGAATTAAACGCCCACAGTATAAAAACGTAACAATATACTACTACCATAAGCATTTGCGTCTAAGTGTTATAGAACAAAAGTTATTCAAAATGGAATTCAAACGTAATAGTGTGATTGCGATATATTTGGCTGAAAATTCACAACCAGCTATTGTTCGTGAGCTCAAACACCTCAAAGTGAATAAAATGTTTGTGTATCGCATCATATATCGTTACAATGGTACAAGCAGCATTGCCAAACGCTATGATGATGGACCAAATAAAACAGCAACATCACATGAAATACTTCAGAAAGTGAAGGCTCGACTTGAACGAAATCCACGTTGTAGTGGTAATCAAATGACCAAAGAACTGAAAATATTCCAGCGAAGCATCCGACGCGTATTCCAAAATTAGCTCAGGTTAAACATAACAATTTCCAAAAGGCACACTATCTTAGACCAAAGCAACGAAAAGATAGATTCGAAAGAGTAAAGGAGTTGTTACGCTTGAACGAACGTAGCGAATATCCAATCGTTGTGTTCTCTGATTTTCCTATTCAGCAGTTCATTCTCTCAAAATGATCGTGTTTACTTAACTGAACGCACTTTCGAAAATTTGAGACTACGAACTACGACTATTACCTGAAGTAATTTGGCATGGGAAGCTGTGACCGCTGATGGACGCTATCCAATCGTTTTCATGGACCATGGACGTTCCAACAAGACTCGGCACCGTCTCATAAAACTCGTGTGAACCAAGAATGGTTAAAAAATCATGTTCCACATTTCATTTCGTTCACACAATGACTTTCGAACACGCCAGATGCAAATCCGATGCACTATGAGGAAGGTGAGGACTAAAAAAATATGTCAGTATGGATGCACTGAAGAAAGCCATTGTTCGGAAATGGGCCAAAATACCGGAAGATCACATTCGTGAAGAATGCAACTTATTTTTTAAAAGTCATAGTCAAGGCAAAAGATGGCCACATCGAACTAGAGTGAATGGATTTTGAAATTTTGATTATTTCCACAATTTTTGTAATTTGAATCAATAAAAAATGATTGCAGTTTGGTCTATTAGAGTTGTAAAATTTTAAAAACCGTAGAAATCGTGCTTATAGGTCTTTCAAAGGATCTGGTAGTTCAGTTGATTAAGCTAGATACAATCTTCTCAGAAGTAAATGTGTATCTTTGAATTCAAAATGTAACAAAGATTACATCAGCAAATTAAAGGCTGAAATTCATATCAATTCTAAAGCATTTTGTAACTTTGTACATATAAAACGTAGAAATGCTGATTTCCCTTCATTAATGAAATTGAAGAATTGTTAGTCTGGTGATGACCAGATTATCTCCGACCTTTTTGCGGACTTCTTTAGTTCAACTTATTCAACAGAAACTTGCTGGCTGATCGTACCCACTTTCGATTACACCAATAAATGCAGTACACATGCCCTTCAAACTCCTGATGAAGTTTCGTGCCATCTTAATACTTTGAAAATGTCTTATTTAGCTGGACCTAACAAGATTCCTGGCTGTATTCTTAGGATTTGTGCTGAATTCGTATATTTACCATTGACCGATATTTTCAATTTCCCTATTCCCTATTTTCAATGCTTCACTTCAGCTTGGGTATTTCCCTATTAGTTGAAAGGAGTCATTTCTAGTTCCACTTTTTAAAAGTGGTTTCAAATCAGAAATTAAAAATTATCGAGGTATAGCCAAACTGAATGTTATATCTAAATTGTTCGAGGTTATTATTACTAAGCAACTGGTTTTCTCAATAAAGTCTGCAATATCCTTGGACCAACATGGTTTCTTGGAAGGAAAATCGACAGTAACCAATCTGCTTAAATTATCAACCAGTGTAATTAATGGTTTTACTCGTGGCCTCCAGACTGATTAAGTTTATACTGATTTTAGAAAAGCTTTCGACAAGGTAAATGATGACTTATTGATAAAGAACCTTGATTTAATTGGCATACCCCACCCCAGGCAGCCACCTGGGTCCAGTTCTTTTCTTACTCGTCATAAATGATCTTCTATCAGCTATTACATACTCAACTATTTTAATGTTTGCGGATAATGTCAAGCGAGATGATGGAAAGATAAAGAAATACGAAAACTTAAAATATACATGCATACGGGTTTTAAAATGCTTCATTCGAAGTAGCAAAAGTAGTAAAATCTTTGCTGCTTTCATTTTTTTTAACCGCTTAAAATTATCTATCGCTTCTGCTCTTGAAAAAAAACAGCAATTCTAGTAAAAGCAAAAGAAAACGATTATTGAAAAAATGCGCAGCACCAAGTATTTGCTTTTGCAAGTCGGCAGCAGTCAGTGTCGAAGAAGCAGCAATTTGCTTGCTTACGCAAGTCGTCAGAAGTCATAGTCGAAAAAGCAGCAATTTGCTTGCTTACATAAGTGGTCAGCAGTAGTAGTCGAAGAAGCAGAAATTTGTTTGCTTTTATAAGTCGTCAGCAGCCGTAGTCGAATAAGCAGTAATTTGCTTGCATACGAAGGTATGCTATAGTTTAATATTGATAACATATATCCCTTCAAAAAATTGAGCGACTAATCTCTAAAGAAAGTATTCCGGGTTTAATATCTTTAGAAAACAATAGGAGATCAATTAATATAATTAGAAATTTTCACTTTCAAGTGATTCGCTTTTACGTCAGCAATAAACATGTTACAAGTTAACGTAGGTGGGTGGCGACTGTGATAGAACATACAATAACAAAACACACGATGTTTGGTACCCAGGTTCGAATCCGAGGAGAGTAGCAGAAAATACGTAGATTTTATTTGTACATTTAAATTTTAAATATATTAATCGGAATTTATAATGCAATGAATGAAAATAAACTACTTTGATTCGAATAGCGGCGAAGAGCAAAAATGGGTAAATTTCAAATAATTGAAACGAAAACCTACATGGAAATTATAATTCATTGAATGAAAATTCCTAACCGTGTTACTAATCTACATTTATACCCGAGCGAGTATAAAAGGGTATAATTGATGACTTCATAGAATATGTTTGAATAAAAGGGAACATTTCATTCCGTATAAAGATATCAAAAGTGCGATTAGTCGCGTATTCCTTTGCGACTGATCCCGTACACATCCCGAACAAGTCGCATTTTTTGCAGTGGTATTACTCAGTATATGTATGATTTATGCTGCAACTAGCCACCGACGTAGCGTACGTACGTACCGCCCGTACGTAAGAACATACAAAATTGCATTGATTCTCTCCGCTACGAGCAACGTCTACGTCACCGTCATACGGTGGTGAGTTTTCGTTAACACGACATTCCCATAAGATAGGTCGTGTCAGCTGACACGTTCTACGTTTTTACGTCGGTGGGTAGTTGCAGCATTATGTATGTACAATAAATACATTGTTGTGCTTGTAGTCAGATCTCCTGTGATCTTTCATATGCTGCAACTAGCCACCGACGTAGCGTACGTACGTACCGCCCGTACGTAAGAGCAAAAATTTGTCAAAAGTTATACCCGTAGCAGCGACGGAGAAATCGACTGTTCTTTCTTGTATACATACATAACAATGTTGCCATGTAACACTGTGCGTGCATGCTTTTAATTTAATAAAAAAAAATTAATATACGTGAAGTATATTTTAATAAATAACTAAACACGATGATAGTTTTGATTAATTAAAAAAAAAAACTAAACTTTTTTAGTTAATTTTTTATTCATTTACAAAAGTCTAAGCTGGTAACTCTGTAAACATATAAAGCGATCAGCTGACACGTTTTTATGTAAAAAATCAAATTGCTGTTGATTCTCTCCGCTACGAGCGGAGACAATCAATGCAATTTTGTATGTTCTTACGTACGGCAAGTGTCTTTTCTTTTTAATCGACGATGCCCCGTGCTCAGCAACAATTGCCTAGCAAGGGGATTCGGATGACTGTGTAATTTTTGAATGTAGCTTCTGCAAGACGTTGCAACTTCCTCAGAAATTGTGGGTACATTTAAATCTCGATGGATGTTAACGTTCCTCATATACCAAGGCGCGTTTACAATAATTCGCAGACACTTGGATTGTATTCGCTGCAATTTTTCGATATTTGAGGGAGATGCGGTGCCCCAAAACTGAATACCATAAGTCCAGATTGGCTTCAGGATTGCTTTATATAATAGCACTTTGTATTCGAGATTCAACTTTAATCTTTTGTGTATCAGCCACCATAACTGATTAATTTTAAGCTTGATCTGAGTTTTCTTTGCCTCTATGTGATTTTTCCAGGTCAGCCTTCTGTCGAGGTGAATACCCAAGTACTTTGTTGAGGAACATTGTGGAACTGATTGGCCATTAATTTTAAGTGGGGGACATGTATCTGGCCTTAGCGTGAAGGTTACATGTACGCTCTTTGATTCATTGACTTTTATACGCCATTTTGCTAGCCAGATTTCGAGAGAATCGATATGAGTCTGCGTTTAGTATATGAGGAGTTTAGTAGCTTCTATGGGGTTAGAGCGAGAGCACAATATTGCCGTATCATCTGCAAAGGTCGATATAAATGTATGGTTATTGCTGGGCATATCTGTAGTGTATAAGAGATACAGTAAGGGGCCCAAAACGCTTCCTTGAGGAACGCCAGCGTGAATATCCAATGGATTTGTTGTGTAATCCTTGTGATGTACGAGAAATTGTATTTTCTTGAGGTAGCTACTAAGCAATGAGGAGACATTTGCAGGCAGTAATAGTTTGAGTTTGTAAATAAGGCCATCATGCCATACTTTATCGAAAGCTTGAGTGATATCAAGAAAGATAGCTGAGCAATACTTTTGTTCTTCAAAAGTGTTCCTTATCTGAGTTACAATGCGGTGGACTTGCTCTATTGTTCCGTGCTGTTTTCTAAATCCAAACTGATGTTGGGGAATCAGTTGGTTGAGATTAATAAATGGAGTTATATTCACGACAAGTAGCTTTTCGAATACTTTAGAGAGTAGAGGCAGGAGGCTGATAGGTCTGTAGGGTGCAACTTTTGTAGGGTCTTTTCCTGGTTTTGGTATCATAATAATTTTTGAAGTTTTCCAGCATTTGGGATAGTGTTTAATACGAAGGATAGCACTGAAAATGTGCATGAGATGAATTACTGAAGCCGGAGGTAGCTCTTTTATCATTTTACCGGTAATTTTATCTGGACCAGGTGATTTTTTTGGGTTTAAATCTTTATAAATTGCTTTGAATATGTCCTTTTTTTTTAATTTTGAGCGTTATTGAGCAAGGTTGAGAAGTTAATTTTGGTAATGAGGACTGTGAAGAGGGTGGATTGGGTGTAAACACACTTTTTAGGTGGTTTGCAAAAGCCAAACCCTTCTCACAGTTGCTTCTAGCCCAATTACCGTCACTCAAACGGATGGGGGAATCAGTGAGAATTGGCCGATTTGAGTTTTTTGCTGATTTCCACAAAGAGTAGTCTGACGCTTCACCAGGTGTTAATTTCGCTATGTGCTCTTCTAACTCTTTGTTGTTTTTATTTTTTAAGGCTTGCTTTAACTTTCGAGTGCAGTGCTGTAGCTGTGTTTTCAGATTCGATGATCTGAATTCTTGCCATTGTCTTCGGAGTCTTCTTTTCTGTCTTACTAACAATTCAATATCGGCTGGTGTGTATGGGCTATAGTTTGATTGCTTGCATACCTTTGTGCAGGTGGCTGAGCTGAGAGCTAATGAGAGTAGCTGGTTGAATTTTTCGAGTGCTGAGTCTACATCGTGTCCATTTCTTAATACAGTACTCAGAGGAAGATGGGAATTTATATATTTCTTGAATTTTAACCAGTCTATTTTCTTTCTAACGCAATTACCTTGGGGGCTTGGTGATTTTATAGATATTACCGTGGGTGAGTGGTCAGATGATAGATCATAATTACACTCTGTGGAGATATTTTCCATCTGCAAACCTTTGGCGACTCCAAAGTCTATGAGATCGGGTATTTTCCTCTTGTCCGTCGGCCAATATGTCGGTTGACCATTTGAAATAACATCGTAGCCATGGTTAGTGATAATTGAACATAGTCTTCTGCCTTTTGGAGTTATTAAGCGGGAGCCCCAATGAGTGTTGGCGTATCCAGTACCTGGTCAAAAGTTTGTGTTGGACACAGATGCGAGTGGCTACGGAATAGGTGGTGTGCTCTCTCATTATAGATGGCCAAGAAAAAGTAATAGCATACTATAGTAAAATCCTGTCGAAGCCAGAAAGAAACTACTGTCACTCGAAGAGAGTTGTTCACAATACTGGAATGTGTAAAGTATTTCCATAAATACTTGTACGGTCAGTCAATTCGTCTAAGAACTGACCACTCAGCACTAAGGTGGTTATTACAATTTAAAAACCCAGAACGACAATTGGCGCGCTGGATTGAAAGGCTGCAGAGTTATGATTTTACCATCGAACATCGTAAAGGAGGACATCACGGCAACGCGGATGCTCTATCTCGTCGTCCTTGCAAAATGGAATGTAAACATTGTTCTCGAGTGGAAAGCAAGAAGCACATTGTCGACATACGACTTACGAATATATTGCCGGAGGAGTCATGGACCACCGAACGAGTGTAAGAAGATCAACGGAACAACCCAGATCTCGTAAAGATTATGGAATACAAGGAGCATGGCGTATGCCCAGATTGGCAAGAACTGGCTAATGAGAGTCAAGTAGCAAAGGCATACTGGGCGCAGTGGCAAAGCCTGCACCTACGAGACGGATGTTTATTCCGAGCATGGGAAAGTGAATATGGAAAAATCACTAATGATCTTCTAGTGGTACCCAAGGCAAGAATAAATGAAGTGATAGCTGAGTATCGCAATGCCTCCAGTGGAGGGCATTTGGGAATCACCAAACCGTCGAGAAAATAAAGAATCGATTTAATTGGGTTGGATGTCATGACCATGTCGCTGATTGGATTCGCAAGTGTAAGAAATGTGCAATGGTTAAAAGTCCCAATAATAAAAGCCGAGGTAAGATGCACCAATACACCCTAGGTGCTCCATTTGAGCGAATTGCTATGGACATAGCTGGACCATTTCCAATAAGCAACGCAGGAAACAAGTATGTTCTGGTGGTTATAGATCACTTCAGTAAAGGGAAATTTTTGGAAGCGAGTTAAGACTGCTAGCTGATTTAAAATTTGGAGTCGCAACACCAACGAGATCAACCGAAGGTAACTATACTAGCGAAAAGCGGGAACAGTTGGATGAAGTACATCAGTTCATTAGAGAGCGGTCTCAGATGATAAGCGATAAGATGAAGGCCAGTATGACTTGAAAGCAAATTCCAAAGGGTTCTATGAAGGAGAGCTTGTAATGCTTCATAATCCACAACGATAGAAAGGCCTGTCCCCTAAACTACAGACTCATTGGGAAGGACCATATGAGATTATAGCAAAGATAAATGGCGTAGTGTATCGTATTCAACGTGGCTGGAATAAAAGAGCAAAGTTTAAAGTAGTGTACTTGGAGCGACTTGCGCCATATCAGGGGGAAGTATGAAAACTTGTTCGGGACGAACAAGGTTAAGAGGAGGGCAGTGTAACGAGTATCGATGGTTGGTTACTCATCACTATTGTTACTGAAACTATTATGAATGACACTATTGGGAATGACACGAATATTAGCAGTATCGGAACGAACATCAACTAAAAGAAATAGGCGATAACCAGAACACGCCAACGAGAAAGAAAGAGATGAATCTCGACTACGATATAGGAAGATTCTGGAGTGTTGCCACAAAGTATAAATAGAGCGAGTGTTGACAAATGCAAATCAATCAAATCCAGAGCGTGATTGCGAAAACATCGATACAGTATTAGAGACAAAAGTTGCAAGTACATTAAAAGTTATTGTAAATAGTTGATTAAATAAATTGTTGCTGTATATAGTTGTACAAAATCAGTGTTGCAATTATTATTAACAGAATCCAGTGATCGAACAAGGTTAATTCAAATAGAATTAAACGCCCACAGTATAAAAACGTAACAATATACTACTACCATAAGCATTTGCGTCTAAGTGTTATAGAACAAAAGTTATTCAAAATGGAATTCAAACGTAATAGTGTGATTGCGATATATTTGGCTGAAAATTCACAACCAGCTATTGTTCGTGAGCTCAAACACCTCAAAGTGAATAAAATGTTTGTGTATCGCATCATATATCGTTACAATGGTACAAGCAGCATTGCCAAACGCTATGATGATGGACCAAATAAAACAGCAACATCACATGAAATACTTCAGAAAGTGAAGGCTCGACTTGAACGAAATCCACGTTGTAGTGGTAATCAAATGACCAAAGAACTGAAAATATTCCAGCGAAGCATCCGACGCGTATTCCAAAATTAGCTCAGGTTAAACATAACAATTTCCAAAAGGCACACTATCTTAGACCAAAGCAACGAAAAGATAGATTCGAAAGAGTAAAGGAGTTGTTACGCTTGAACGAACGTAGCGAATATCCAATCGTTGTGTTCTCTGATTTTCCTATTCAGCAGTTCATTCTCTCAAAATGATCGTGTTTACTTAACTGAACGCACTTTCGAAAATTTGAGACTACGAACTACGACTATTACCTGAAGTAATTTGGCATGGGAAGCTGTGACCGCTGATGGACGCTATCCAATCGTTTTCATGGACCATGGACGTTCCAACAAGACTCGGCACCGTCTCATAAAACTCGTGTGAACCAAGAATGGTTAAAAAATCATGTTCCACATTTCATTTCGTTCACACAATGACTTTCGAACACGCCAGATGCAAATCCGATGCACTATGAGGAAGGTGAGGACTAAAAAAATATGTCAGTATGGATGCACTGAAGAAAGCCATTGTTCGGAAATGGGCCAAAATACCGGAAGATCACATTCGTGAAGAATGCAACTTATTTTTTAAAAGTCATAGTCAAGGCAAAAGATGGCCACATCGAACTAGAGTGAATGGATTTTGAAATTTTGATTATTTCCACAATTTTTGTAATTTGAATCAATAAAAAATGATTGCAGTTTGGTCTATTAGAGTTGTAAAATTTTAAAAACCGTAGAAATCGTGCTTATAGGTCTTTCAAAGGATCTGGTAGTTCAGTTGATTAAGCTAGATACAATCTTCTCAGAAGTAAATGTGTATCTTTGAATTCAAAATGTAACAAAGATTACATCAGCAAATTAAAGGCTGAAATTCATATCAATTCTAAAGCATTTTGTAACTTTGTACATATAAAACGTAGAAATGCTGATTTCCCTTCATTAATGAAATTGAAGAATTGTTAGTCTGGTGATGACCAGATTATCTCCGACCTTTTTGCGGACTTCTTTAGTTCAACTTATTCAACAGAAACTTGCTGGCTGATCGTACCCACTTTCGATTACACCAATAAATGCAGTACACATGCCCTTCAAACTCCTGATGAAGTTTCGTGCCATCTTAATACTTTGAAAATGTCTTATTTAGCTGGACCTAACAAGATTCCTGGCTGTATTCTTAGGATTTGTGCTGAATTCGTATATTTACCATTGACCGATATTTTCAATTTCCCTATTAGTTGAAAGGAGTCATTTCTAGTTCCACTTTTTAAAAGTGGTTTCAAATCAGAAATTAAAAATTATCGAGGTATAGCCAAACTGAATGTTATATCTAAATTGTTCGAGGTTATTATTACTAAGCAACTGGTTTTCTCAATAAAGTCTGCAATATCCTTGGACCAACATGGTTTCTTGGAAGGAAAATCGACAGTAACCAATCTGCTTAAATTATCAACCAGTGTAATTAATGGTTTTACTCGTGGCCTCCAGACTGATTAAGTTTATACTGATTTTAGAAAAGCTTTCGACAAGGTAAATGATGACTTATTGATAAAGAACCTTGATTTAATTGGCATACCCCACCCCAGGCAGCCACCTGGGTCCAGTTCTTTTCTTACTCGTCATAAATGATCTTCTATCAGCTATTACATACTCAACTATTTTAATGTTTGCGGATAATGTCAAGCGAGATGATGGAAAGATAAAGAAATACGAAAACTTAAAATATACATGCATACGGGTTTTAAAATGCTTCATTCGAAGTAGCAAAAGTAGTAAAATCTTTGCTGCTTTCATTTTTTTTAACCGCTTAAAATTATCTATCGCTTCTGCTCTTGAAAAAAAACAGCAATTCTAGTAAAAGCAAAAGAAAACGATTATTGAAAAAATGCGCAGCACCAAGTATTTGCTTTTGCAAGTCGGCAGCAGTCAGTGTCGAAGAAGCAGCAATTTGCTTGCTTACGCAAGTCGTCAGAAGTCATAGTCGAAAAAGCAGCAATTTGCTTGCTTACATAAGTGGTCAGCAGTAGTAGTCGAAGAAGCAGAAATTTGTTTGCTTTTATAAGTCGTCAGCAGCCGTAGTCGAATAAGCAGTAATTTGCTTGCATACGAAGGTATGCTATAGTTTAATATTGATAACATATATCCCTTCAAAAAATTGAGCGACTAATCTCTAAAGAAAGTATTCCGGGTTTAATATCTTTAGAAAACAATAGGAGATCAATTAATATAATTAGAAATTTTCACTTTCAAGTGATTCGCTTTTACGTCAGCAATAAACATGTTACAAGTTAACGTAGGTGGGTGGCGACTGTGATAGAACATACAATAACAAAACACACGATGTTTGGTACCCAGGTTCGAATCCGAGGAGAGTAGCAGAAAATACGTAGATTTTATTTGTACATTTAAATTTTAAATATATTAATCGGAATTTATAATGCAATGAATGAAAATAAACTACTTTGATTCGAATAGCGGCGAAGAGCAAAAATGGGTAAATTTCAAATAATTGAAACGAAAACCTACATGGAAATTATAATTCATTGAATGAAAATTCCTAACCGTGTTACTAATCTACATTTATACCCGAGCGAGTATAAAAGGGTATAATTGATGACTTCATAGAATATGTTTGAATAAAAGGGAACATTTCATTCCGTATAAAGATATCAAAAGTGCGATTAGTCGCGTATTCCTTTGCGACTGATCCCGTACACATCCCGAACAAGTCGCATTTTTTGCAGTGGTATTACTCAGTATATGTATGATTTATGCTGCAACTAGCCACCGACGTAGCGTACGTACGTACCGCCCGTACGTAAGAACATACAAAATTGCATTGATTCTCTCCGCTACGAGCAACGTCTACGTCACCGTCATACGGTGGTGAGTTTTCGTTAACACGACATTCCCATAAGATAGGTCGTGTCAGCTGACACGTTCTACGTTTTTACGTCGGTGGGTAGTTGCAGCATTATGTATGTACAATAAATACATTGTTGTGCTTGTAGTCAGATCTCCTGTGATCTTTCATATGCTGCAACTAGCCACCGACGTAGCGTACGTACGTACCGCCCGTACGTAAGAGCAAAAATTTGTCAAAAGTTATACCCGTAGCAGCGACGGAGAAATCGACTGTTCTTTCTTGTATACATACATAACAATGTTGCCATGTAACACTGTGCGTGCATGCTTTTAATTTAATAAAAAAAAATTAATATACGTGAAGTATATTTTAATAAATAACTAAACACGATGATAGTTTTGATTAATTAAAAAAAAAAACTAAACTTTTTTAGTTAATTTTTTATTCATTTACAAAAGTCTAAGCTGGTAACTCTGTAAACATATAAAGCGATCAGCTGACACGTTTTTATGTAAAAAATCAAATTGCTGTTGATTCTCTCCGCTACGAGCGGAGACAATCAATGCAATTTTGTATGTTCTTACGTACGGCAAGTGTCTTTTCTTTTTAATCGACGATGCCCCGTGCTCAGCAACAATTGCCTAGCAAGGGGATTCGGATGACTGTGTAATTTTTGAATGTAGCTTCTGCAAGACGTTGCAACTTCCTCAGAAATTGTGGGTACATTTAAATCTCGATGGATGTTAACGTTCCTCATATACCAAGGCGCGTTTACAATAATTCGCAGACACTTGGATTGTATTCGCTGCAATTTTTCGATATTTGAGGGAGATGCGGTGCCCCAAAACTGAATACCATAAGTCCAGATTGGCTTCAGGATTGCTTTATATAATAGCACTTTGTATTCGAGATTCAACTTTAATCTTTTGTGTATCAGCCACCATAACTGATTAATTTTAAGCTTGATCTGAGTTTTCTTTGCCTCTATGTGATTTTTCCAGGTCAGCCTTCTGTCGAGGTGAATACCCAAGTACTTTGTTGAGGAACATTGTGGAACTGATTGGCCATTAATTTTAAGTGGGGGACATGTATCTGGCCTTAGCGTGAAGGTTACATGTACGCTCTTTGATTCATTGACTTTTATACGCCATTTTGCTAGCCAGATTTCGAGAGAATCGATATGAGTCTGCGTTTAGTATATGAGGAGTTTAGTAGCTTCTATGGGGTTAGAGCGAGAGCACAATATTGCCGTATCATCTGCAAAGGTCGATATAAATGTATGGTTATTGCTGGGCATATCTGTAGTGTATAAGAGATACAGTAAGGGGCCCAAAACGCTTCCTTGAGGAACGCCAGCGTGAATATCCAATGGATTTGTTGTGTAATCCTTGTGATGTACGAGAAATTGTATTTTCTTGAGGTAGCTACTAAGCAATGAGGAGACATTTGCAGGCAGTAATAGTTTGAGTTTGTAAATAAGGCCATCATGCCATACTTTATCGAAAGCTTGAGTGATATCAAGAAAGATAGCTGAGCAATACTTTTGTTCTTCAAAAGTGTTCCTTATCTGAGTTACAATGCGGTGGACTTGCTCTATTGTTCCGTGCTGTTTTCTAAATCCAAACTGATGTTGGGGAATCAGTTGGTTGAGATTAATAAATGGAGTTATATTCACGACAAGTAGCTTTTCGAATACTTTAGAGAGTAGAGGCAGGAGGCTGATAGGTCTGTAGGGTGCAACTTTTGTAGGGTCTTTTCCTGGTTTTGGTATCATAATAATTTTTGAAGTTTTCCAGCATTTGGGATAGTGTTTAATACGAAGGATAGCACTGAAAATGTGCATGAGATGAATTACTGAAGCCGGAGGTAGCTCTTTTATCATTTTACCGGTAATTTTATCTGGACCAGGTGATTTTTTTGGGTTTAAATCTTTATAAATTGCTTTGAATATGTCCTTTTTTTTTAATTTTGAGCGTTATTGAGCAAGGTTGAGAAGTTAATTTTGGTAATGAGGACTGTGAAGAGGGTGGATTGGGTGTAAACACACTTTTTAGGTGGTTTGCAAAAGCCAAACCCTTCTCACAGTTGCTTCTAGCCCAATTACCGTCACTCAAACGGATGGGGGAATCAGTGAGAATTGGCCGATTTGAGTTTTTTGCTGATTTCCACAAAGAGTAGTCTGACGCTTCACCAGGTGTTAATTTCGCTATGTGCTCTTCTAACTCTTTGTTGTTTTTATTTTTTAAGGCTTGCTTTAACTTTCGAGTGCAGTGCTGTAGCTGTGTTTTCAGATTCGATGATCTGAATTCTTGCCATTGTCTTCGGAGTCTTCTTTTCTGTCTTACTAACAATTCAATATCGGCTGGTGTGTATGGGCTATAGTTTGATTGCTTGCATACCTTTGTGCAGGTGGCTGAGCTGAGAGCTAATGAGAGTAGCTGGTTGAATTTTTCGAGTGCTGAGTCTACATCGTGTCCATTTCTTAATACAGTACTCAGAGGAAGATGGGAATTTATATATTTCTTGAATTTTAACCAGTCTATTTTCTTTCTAACGCAATTACCTTGGGGGCTTGGTGATTTTATAGATATTACCGTGGGTGAGTGGTCAGATGATAGATCATAATTACACTCTGTGGAGATATTTTCCATCTGCAAACCTTTGGCGACTCCAAAGTCTATGAGATCGGGTATTTTCCTCTTGTCCGTCGGCCAATATGTCGGTTGACCATTTGAAATAACATCGTAGCCATGGTTAGTGATAATTGAACATAGTCTTCTGCCTTTTGGAGTTATTAAGCGGGAGCCCCAATGAGTGTTGGCGTATCCAGTACCTGGTCAAAAGTTTGTGTTGGACACAGATGCGAGTGGCTACGGAATAGGTGGTGTGCTCTCTCATTATAGATGGCCAAGAAAAAGTAATAGCATACTATAGTAAAATCCTGTCGAAGCCAGAAAGAAACTACTGTCACTCGAAGAGAGTTGTTCACAATACTGGAATGTGTAAAGTATTTCCATAAATACTTGTACGGTCAGTCAATTCGTCTAAGAACTGACCACTCAGCACTAAGGTGGTTATTACAATTTAAAAACCCAGAACGACAATTGGCGCGCTGGATTGAAAGGCTGCAGAGTTATGATTTTACCATCGAACATCGTAAAGGAGGACATCACGGCAACGCGGATGCTCTATCTCGTCGTCCTTGCAAAATGGAATGTAAACATTGTTCTCGAGTGGAAAGCAAGAAGCACATTGTCGACATACGACTTACGAATATATTGCCGGAGGAGTCATGGACCACCGAACGAGTGTAAGAAGATCAACGGAACAACCCAGATCTCGTAAAGATTATGGAATACAAGGAGCATGGCGTATGCCCAGATTGGCAAGAACTGGCTAATGAGAGTCAAGTAGCAAAGGCATACTGGGCGCAGTGGCAAAGCCTGCACCTACGAGACGGATGTTTATTCCGAGCATGGGAAAGTGAATATGGAAAAATCACTAATGATCTTCTAGTGGTACCCAAGGCAAGAATAAATGAAGTGATAGCTGAGTATCGCAATGCCTCCAGTGGAGGGCATTTGGGAATCACCAAACCGTCGAGAAAATAAAGAATCGATTTAATTGGGTTGGATGTCATGACCATGTCGCTGATTGGATTCGCAAGTGTAAGAAATGTGCAATGGTTAAAAGTCCCAATAATAAAAGCCGAGGTAAGATGCACCAATACACCCTAGGTGCTCCATTTGAGCGAATTGCTATGGACATAGCTGGACCATTTCCAATAAGCAACGCAGGAAACAAGTATGTTCTGGTGGTTATAGATCACTTCAGTAAAGGGAAATTTTTGGAAGCGAGTTAAGACTGCTAGCTGATTTAAAATTTGGAGTCGCAACACCAACGAGATCAACCGAAGGTAACTATACTAGCGAAAAGCGGGAACAGTTGGATGAAGTACATCAGTTCATTAGAGAGCGGTCTCAGATGATAAGCGATAAGATGAAGGCCAGTATGACTTGAAAGCAAATTCCAAAGGGTTCTATGAAGGAGAGCTTGTAATGCTTCATAATCCACAACGATAGAAAGGCCTGTCCCCTAAACTACAGACTCATTGGGAAGGACCATATGAGATTATAGCAAAGATAAATGGCGTAGTGTATCGTATTCAACGTGGCTGGAATAAAAGAGCAAAGTTTAAAGTAGTGTACTTGGAGCGCCATATCAGGGGGAAGTATGAAAACTTGTTCGGGACGAACAAGGTTAAGAGGAGGGCAGTGTAACGAGTATCGATGGTTGGTTACTCATCACTATTGTTACTGAAACTATTATGAATGACACTATTGGGAATGACACGAATATTAGCAGCATCGGAACGAACATCAACTAAAAGAAATAGGCGATAACCAGAACACGCCAACGAGAAAGAAAGAGATGAATCTCGACTACGATATAGGAAGATTCTGGAGTGTTGCCACAAAGTATATATAGAGCGAGTGTTGACAAATGCAAATCAATCAAATCCAGAGCGTGATTGCGAAAACATCGATACAGTATTAGAGACAAAAGTTGCAAGTACATTAAAAGTTATTGTAAATAGTTGATTAAATAAATTGTTGCTGTATATAGTTGTACAAAATCAGTGTTGCAATTATTATTAACAGAATCCAGTGATCGAACAAGGTTAATTCAAATAGAATTAAACGCCCACAGTATAAAAACGTAACAATATACTACTACCATAAGCATTTGCGTCTAAGTGTTATAGAACAAAAGTTATTCAAAATGGAATTCAAACGTAATAGTGTGATTGCGATATATTTGGCTGAAAAATCACAACCAGCTATTGTTCGTGAGCTCAAACACCTCAAAGTGAATAAAATGTTTGTGTATCGCATCATACAGTGGCTCCCAGCTTATTTCGTACAGTGACAGTTTAAAAATTGCTGCAGTCGTAATTCCTAATATTGCAAAAATTTGAACAAAATATAAATGCCATTTTTGAAAGGAAGGTTTGTTTTTTATTTTCCAAAATTTACTTTTTCAAAATTTTAGTGTTTGACACTATAAAAAAATAAAATAAGAAAAAAATAGGAAAATTCATGTCACAGCTTATTTCGTACAGTCTCTTTAAGTTCAAACTAAAAACAAAGTAAGTTGATTTTAATATTTAGTTGACATCCCTTAGCGTTAATGATAGCCTGGAGTCTATTTGGCATTGAATCCACCAATTTTTGAGTGATGTCTGGTGTGATTTTTTTCCATTCCTCCATCAGTACCTTCTTTAGGTCTTGCTTATTAGAAATCTTGTGTGTTCTTATTTTATTGTCCAAAATAGACCTTAATCAGTCTGGAGGCCACGAGTAAAACCATTAATTACACTGGTTGATAATTTAAGCAGATTGGTTACTGTCGATTTTCCTTCCAAGAAACCATGTTGGTCCAAGGATATTGCAGACTTTATTGAGAAAACCAGTTGCTTAGTAATAATAACCTCGAACAATTTAGATATAACATTCAGTTTGGCTATACCTCGATAATTTTTAATTTCTGATTTGAAACCACTTTTAAAAAGTGGAACTAGAAATGACTCCTTTCAACTAATAGGGAAATACCCAAGCTGAAGTGAAGCATTGAAAATATCGGTCAATGGTAAATATACGAATTCAGCACAAATCCTAAGAATACAGCCAGGAATCTTGTTAGGTCCAGCTAAATAAGACATTTTCAAAGTATTAAGATGGCACGAAACTTCATCAGGAGTTTGAAGGGCATGTGTACTGCATTTATTGGTGTAATCGAAAGTGGGTACGATCAGCCAGCAAGTTTCTGTTGAATAAGTTGAACTAAAGAAGTCCGCAAAAAGGTCGGAGATAATCTGGTCATCACCAGACTAACAATTCTTCAATTTCATTAATGAAGGGAAATCAGCATTTCTACGTTTTATATGTACAAAGTTACAAAATGCTTTAGAATTGATATGAATTTCAGCCTTTAATTTGCTGATGTAATCTTTGTTACATTTTGAATTCAAAGATACACATTTACTTCTGAGAAGATTGTATCTAGCTTAATCAACTGAACTACCAGATCCTTTGAAAGACCTATAAGCACGATTTCTACGGTTTTTAAAATTTTACAACTCTAATAGACCAAACTGCAATCATTTTTTATTGATTCAAATTACAAAAATTGTGGAAATAATCAAAATTTCAAAATCCATTCACTCTAGTTCGATGTGGCCATCTTTTGCCTTGACTATGACTTTTAAAAAATAAGTTGCATTCTTCACGAATGTGATCTTCCGGTATTTTGGCCCATTTCCGAACAATGGCTTTCTTCAGTGCATCCATACTGACATATTTTTTTAGTCCTCACCTTCCTCATAGTGCATCGGATTTGCATCTGGCGTGTTCGAAAGTCATTGTGTGAACGAAATGAAATGTGGAACATGATTTTTTTAACCATTTTTGGTTCACACGAGTTTTATGAGACGGTGCCGAGTCTTGTTGGAACGTCCATGGTCCATGAAAACGATTGGATAGCGTCCATCAGCGGTCACAGCTTCCCATGCCAAATTACTTCAGGTAATAGTCGTAGTTCGTAGTCTCAAATTTTCGAAAGTGCGTTCAGTTAAGTAAACACGATCATTTTGAGAGTATGAACTGCTGAATAGGAAAATCAGAGAACACAACGATTGGATATTCGCTACGTTCGTTCAAGCGTAACAACTCCTTTACTCTTTCGAATCTATCTTTTCGTTGCTTTGGTCTAAGATAGTGTGCCTTTTGGAATTTGTTATGTTTAACCTTAGCTAATTTTGGAATACGCGTCGGATGCTTCGCTGGAATATTTTCAGTTCTTTGGTCATTTGATTACCACTACAACGTGGATTTCGTTCAAGTCGAGCCTTCACTTTCTGAAGTATTTCATGTGATGTTGCTGTTTTATTTGGTCCATCATCATAGCGTTTGGCAATGCTGCTTGTACCATTGTAACGATATACAGTGGCTCACAGCTTATTTCGTACAGTGTATATATTTTTATGTACATGGCTGTAACATCGAAACTAAAAAACTTATCAATAAGTTTTGAATGTAGATGTCTGTGTATGTGTTTAGTAAACCTAATAAGAAAACGGGGAACCCCAAAAATTGTTCTTTTTGTCATGCAAGAGAGAAAAACTATTGATCAGCTGATTTTCAGCTCACATCTTATTTCGTACACAAACTTCAATGTAAGTAAGTTTCATTCTGCCGCGCAGTTACAAAGTTTTTTTGAATTGTATGAGTTTTTGGACCTTTTTAACTATTATAACAATTTTTATTATTATTATTTTAAATAGTTAAAGTGCTGTAAATTAAACATTTAGCGTTATGGGTCGTCGTACAACGATGGAACAGCGTAAACTGGTAATTAACCATTTTAGGAAAGGTCAGAGTGTGCGAAAAATTGCTGAAATGACAAATTTAAGTGCCTCAACTGTCCAATACATCATTCAACGCTTCGTTCGCGAAAATCGGTTGGAGGACAAGGGCAGAGAAGCACCTAATAAGATTTTCAACGCATCAGACGAGCGTTATATTGTACGAAAAATTAAGAAAAATCCAAAGTTATCTGCTCCGAAGTTGGCGCAGAGGTTCAGCGTGAAATAGGAAAATCATCCAGTACTGAAACTGTCCGACGTGTGCTGCGCAATCATGACTTGAACGCCCGAAAGAAACCATTCATTTCAAAAATGAATATACAACGCCGACTTGACTTCGCCAAAGAGCATATTATTAAGACTCCTGCGTTCTGGAATACCGTTATTTTCGCGGATGACTCTAAGTTTAATATTTTTGGCTCGGACGGAATGTCATATGTTTGGCGTAAAGCGAATACCGAGCTAAACAAGGAGAACCTTAAGCCCACAGTGAAGCATGGTGGCGGTAGCGTGATGGTTTGGGCCTATATGTCAGCAGCCGGAGTAGGTGGATTGGTTTTTATTGAGGGAACAATAGACAATGAAGTACCTCGAGATTCTGAAAAACAATTTACTTCAAAGTGCAGACAAACTGGGTTTGCGGGAAGAATTTCGGTACTACCAAGATAATGACCCAAAACATAAATCTGGGATTGTGCAATCTTGGCTTATTTGAACTGCCCACACTTGATGTCTCCACCACCACAGTCACCTGACATGAATGTGATTGAAAATCTTTGGTTTATTTTGGACAATAAAATAAGAACACACAAGATTTCTAATAAGCAAGACCTAAAGAAGGTACTGATGGAGGAATGGAAAAAAATCACACCAGACATCACTCAAAAATTGGTGGATTCAATGCCAAATAGACTCCAGGCTGTCATTAACGCTAAGGGATGTCATACTAAATATTAAAATCAACTTACTTTGTTTTTAGTTTGAACTTAAAGAGACTGTACGAAATAAGCTGTGACATGAATTTTCCTATTTTTTTCTTATTTTATTTTTTTATAGTGTCAAACACTAAAATTTTGAAAAAGTAAATTTTGGAAAATAAAAAACAAACCTTCCTTTCAAAAATGGCATTTATATTTTGTTCAAATTTTTGCTATATTAGGAATTACGACTGCAGCAATTTTTAAACTGTCACTGTACGAAATAAGCTGGGAGCCACTGTACGTACATATATATGTCTCACATTGATGGATGTGTACAAGATATCAGCCTTCGAAAGCAAAGAATAGAGCAATTATATAAACACAGGCACATATTGTCATTATAATAAAAAAAAAAACAAGAAAATAGTAGCAAACAACGTATGTATACGATATAATGCAAGAAACACAAGATTTTCAACATAATTACCAGAAGTTTCTAGGTATAGAATCATTGTCATGTGTGCAACTTACCTCCGACTTATAGTACGCTCTTCCTCATCATCACAATAAGGTATGCCTAGATGATTATGTTGCCGATCATACTTTTCAGTCGATGGTGCCTCATCTTGTGCCGAAACGGAAGAGGTAAATGCAACTGCGGTCACAATCGAAGTTAACATCGCGAGATATAGTATGCTCATTCTAAATGCTCCACACAAAGACAGACCAGAAGAGGCCTTTGGGGTATTTATTTATGATATGGTCGAATGATAGAACTACGTAAAAGTTAATGGCTGAGGCTGGTGTGATTTTGGCAGCTCTGACAGAAGTACTGATTGTTTCTTCATAACTCCTGTCGTTTCAAATCCGACGCACATATAAACAATGGTCTACAGTAAGGAAACGTACTATTTCAATAATATAATTACAATTTTTATCACTACTTTTTTTTATACGTTTATTCTTGTAAAATTTTAACGAGTTACACGATGTACGACGTACTCTAGTACGATATGGCAACAAAATGTCACACATTTATGCTCAACTGTCAAAATTCAATACATTACACTGTTCAACGTACTAATTTGAATGCTAATGTGAGATAGATAGATAAACACTTTTTTAAGAAAACAACTGTCTGATACGTTCGAAAATAAAATGTAATCATATCATTACAGGTATGCTTTTTTTTAAGAAAAGCGAAAATTTCGGTAAAAATTCAGCGATAATTGAAAGAGATAAACATAGGATTCGAAGAGTATTCATCAAATTATATTAATATAGGTAGAGCAATTGCAAAAGACTCTCTTGTCTGCGCTATGTAATGTCAGAAATTGTTTCCTTACAATGTCAAACACGTATGTTTGTATGTTCTTTTCTACATCTCCTTTCCCCATGTGTTCTTCTTCCTTCATCACGTCTTTGTTGTTTTATTAGATTTTTTATCTTCATTCGTGAGAATTCTCCCCAATGGCTCTAATATATATTATTATACACAAAAATGACGTCGTTAACGAAACAATACGAATAGTATGCAAATAAGAAGTGCCAAAATCCCATACAAAAGGTAAATAAAACTGAGAACATTTAAATAAAATTGTAAAATAACCAATATTTATACTATATTATTAAAAATATTAGAAGAAAAAAGTAAGTAAATATAAGTATATATAAAGTGACCAGAAGTTTCGTAAGTGGAAAAGCTGTGGACCAAAATATTATTACGTTTTTATTTTGTGAATGTTTAATTCTATTTGAATCAACCTTGTTCGATCACTGGATTCCGTTAATAATAATTGCAACACTTATTTTGTACAACTATATACAGCAACAATTTATTTAATTAAGTCTATTTACAATCGACTACGAGGGCGGATTGATAATGAAGCTACCTAAGTAGGAAAAAAATATTTTTTTTTTAAAACAGGAAACAGGAAAAAGTCATAGGTGCTAAATCTGGACTATAAGGTGGATGATCAACTAATTCGAAGTGTATTTCACGTAACTTTAGCATCGTATCTAATGCTGTGTGAACCGGTGCGTTGTCTTGAAGAAAGAGCACTTTTTTCTTCTTTAAATGTGGTCGCTTTTTCTTGATTGCATCATTCAATTGATCCAATAATACACGATAATACTTTCCTGTGATTGTGGATCCTTTTTCAAGATAATCGATAAGCAATATTCCGAGTGCATCCCAAAATACAGTGGCCATAACCTTGCCAGCCGATTTCACTGCCTTCGCCTTCTTCGGAGCACTTCCACCAGCTTCCACCCATTGTTTCGATTGATTTTTGGTTTCAGGTGTGTAGTGGTAGACCCACGTTCAATCAACAGTTATTAATCGACGCCAAAAATCAACAGGATTACGCTTTATCATGTCCAAACACGGCTGTGAAGGGGTCTCTCGAACTCGTTTTTGTTCGACACTGAGCAAACGCGGCACCCATCTTGCCGATAGCTTTTTCATATGCAAATGTTCATACAAAATGTTGAACACACGTTCATATGAGATTTTTACCATTTCAACAATCTCACGCAACTTGACTCGGTGATCATTCATAACGATATCGAAGATTTTCTTGATATTTTCTTCAATAACCACCTCTTTTGGCCTTCCTGTTGATGGTATTGTTGCAGTGCTTGTTCGGCCGAGTTTAAATTCAGCAATCCAATATTTTACCATGTAATCTGACGGAGCAGACTCACCGTAATGTTTATCGAGCTTTTCTTTTGTCTCTTTCGACGTTTTCCCTTTCAAGTAATAGTGTTTAATCACTGCACGAAATACGCTTTTTTCCATTTTTCAAGAAACACAAAAGTTGGTTACTTCAAACGACTACAACAAATAAGCTAATCTATGAATTTGGGTGTAATTTTAACAGCTTACGTTTGACAGATCGCAATTTCAAAAAAAACAGTTTTTGTGTTTGTGCTGCCTTTTTCGTACTTAGGTAGCTTCTTTATCAATCCGCCCTCGTATTTACTCTTCTAATATACTTGCAACTTTTGCCTCTGTTACCGTATCAATGTTTGCTCAATCACGTTCGGTATTTGATTGATTTTCATTCTGGCTCTATTTATACTCTGTGGCAACACTCCAGAATCTTCCTTTATCGTAGTCGAGATGCTTCTCTTTTTTTCTCGTTGGCTTGTTCTGGTTATCACCTATTTCTTTTTTGTTGACATTCGTTTCCATGCTGCCAATATTCGTGTCATTCACAATAGTGTCAATTACAATAGTGATGAGTAACTAATCATAGATACTAGTTACAATAGCTGCATGCTTTTGTAAACGAGTTGCAAAAGAACACCAACTCGCATTTAATTTCCCTTTTACTTGAATATAATTTCCCTTTAGTTTCTTAGCAACGCTGATGGTATATAAGGTTGTTCATGAAATTTATAAACGAAATAAAAACCAAAAAGAAACAATTCTGCGGAATCTGTGGTAAATATATTTGTTTATTTAAAATAAATTTTTATTTGCACTTGCTTTATTTTGCTTTTTTTTGTTTATATTTACAATAATTTGTCGTGTTGTTGAAATTTCCCAAGCACATTCCAGTAGTCTATTCACAATAGTGCTGTTTTTTACTTTCCAACACTATAACTCAGGTCGATTAAAATATAAGCCGGTTGAATTGAACTCGGTTAAAATAGACGATGTCGCTTATTTTTGTTGTTGCTCTGCATGCAGCTCGGCAAATAAGTTAGTGTTCTTTTGCAAATCTCGTGCAAAAGAATGAGGCTAATATTATACTGTAATAACACGAAGTGTTTGAATGGTCACTACCGTATTTTGTATAACGTAATGATCATTGTGTCACTTTGTTGGTAAAAATGCATGGTCATGGCTATTGTTTCTTCGGGGAGCGAGAGAATGCCGATGAGCTTACTGCAGTGGTGCACTTGCTTTTAAGAAGTGTTGGCAGCAGAGATGTTTATGATTGGGTGGGTGCCTGTCCCACTGTTGCTGTGGTTGTTCTTGCAAATAGCACACTTGTTATTCACTTTTCTTAAAATTCAATATTCAAGTCGTTTAACTAGTGCGATGACTAATAAAGAACCAGTTGCTGTTCAAACTGGAATTGATCGCTACATTACTGTAGTAAAGCGAAAAAAAAAGTCCCCAAAATTCAAAACAAATGAATTCAACAAAAATTCAAAAGCAGAACACTGCCCCTATTAGTTCGGAAAATAGATACGCTCTGCTTTTTAGGTGATAAAAGTGACGAAAATATTATCTCCAAGAAAAATTTCAAACCCCCTCCCATTTTCTTAAGAGAACGCAACTCAGATAAGTTGATTTCTAGAATTACAAGTCTTATAGGACCAAAGAATTTCCACGTTGTTCCTATTCGCAAAGACCAAATTGAGGAAACGAAAGTGCAACTCTACAGCGAAACTCATTATCGCAAAGTAATTGCGGAATTTGATGCTGTAAAAAAGAATTACTACACATATCAGCTAAAAAGTAGTAAGTAACCTCTAAAACCAGTTGAGCAAACTCAGATAGCCAACTCAAGTAAGATACAAAATATTGATGCAACACAATTCTTCTCTGCAATCCCAAACAAGAATCAAACCAATTCATACGCTAGTGTGTTAAAACAACCTCCTCGGTTAGAGGTTGTGCGTTGGGTTTGGGACCCGCCACATAAAAAACCCCCCAATGAAAAAAACTAAAATGCCTCGGATAAGGACTACCGCTTTTGTTGATGACCCCCGCAAACGAAAAAAGGACAATGATTTACGGATATGCACCTGGAATGTCCGGTCCCTTTATAGGGAGGGTGCCTCTATCCAGCTGGTTGATGTCCTCGAAAAATACAGAGCTGACATCACCGCTCTCCAGGAAATGCGATGGACAGGACAGGGCTGCTCCAAAAGAGCGTCCTGTGACATCTACTACAGTTGCCATGCTGAAAGGCACGAATTAGGATGTGGATTTTTGGTCAGCAAGAGACTACGACATCTTGTCTCAGAGTTCACGCCTGTGAACGAACGGCTGACCACAATCCGCATCAAGGCAAAATTTTTCAACATCAGCCTTATATGTGCCCACGCTCCGACGGATGAGAAGGACAATGTGACCAAGGAGAGCTTCTTTCAGCGCCTCGAAGAAGCTTATGACCGCTGCCTCCGCCACGATATCAAAATCGTGCTTGGCGACTTTAATGCCAGGGTGGGCAAGGAAGGTACCTTTGGTCCAACTGTCGGAAAATTCAGCCTCCACCAGAACACCTCGCACATATATCCCACTCCATGACTACTGCTGCCGAGGAGTTAATCGGTTACTACCGGCCTCTAAGGAATGAGTGGTATGATCAGGAGTGTCGCGACGCTACCGCAGAGAAAGACGCCGCCTACAGAAGAACCCTGCGTGCAAGCGCAACGCGAGCTGTTATGGTGCGGTATAGAGAGAAAAGGAGTGCAGAGAGACGTCTTTTCAGGGGCAAGAAAAGAGAACAAGAAAGACGCGAGTGTGTGGAGATAGAGATGTGTACCGACAAGAATGAGACTCGAAAATTCTTCGAAAAGATCAAGCGCCTGAGTGGAGGTTTAAATCCCGGAGCCTCTTCTTGTCGTGATAGAAATGGGAATCTGGTTACAGATGTCCAGAGTGCACTGAGCCTATGGAGGGAACACTTCTCCACGTTACTGAATGGCGATGCTACGAACAATTCCGCCAGTGGAGAAGATTGCCCGATAACCCCAATTACAGATGATGGTGTTGATGTTCCACCACCCGACTATGACGAGGTTGAAACGGCCATTTTAAGGCTGAAGAACAACAAAGCTGCAGGTGCTGATGGTCTGCCTGCCGAGTTGTTTAAGACCGGAGGCGATGAGCTGCTCGCCTGCATGCACTAGCTCATAAGCAGAATATGGTCGGATGAAAGCATGCCTGATGATTGGAGGCTCAGTGTTCTCTGTCTTGTGCACAAAAAAGGTGACCCCACAATTTGCGCCAACTACCGTGGAATAAGTCTCCTGATCATCGCATACAAGGTCCTCTCGAGCATACTGTGTGAAAGGTTGAAGCCTATGCTCAACGACCTGATTGGACCTTATCAGTGTTGCTTCAGACCTGGTAAATCCACCATCGACCAGATTTTCACACTGCGCTAAATCCTGGAGAAGACCCAAGAAAACCAGATCGACACACACCACCTATTTGTTGATTATAAAGCCGCTTTCGACAGTCCGGTAAGGGATTACCTCTATGCAACAATGTCTGAGTTCGGTATTCCTGCAAAGCTCATTCGACTTTGTAGAATGACACTGCATAACTCCTGTTGTGCAATGAAAATTGGGAAGGACCTCTCTGCACCGTTTAATACCGAACTGGGTTTCAGACAAGGTGATTCGTTATCGTGCGACTTCTTCAATCTTATTATGAAGAAAATAATACGAGCTGCTGATCTACGACATAATGGCACTATCTTCAACAAAAGTGTCATGCTGTTAGCGTATGCCGACGATATTGACATAATCGGCATAAACACGCGAGCAGTCAGTGCAGCATTCTCAGAGTTGGAAAGAGAGTCGCGTCGGATGGGTCTCACGGTGAACGAGGGCAAGACGAAGTATCTAGTGTCAACAAACAAAGAGTTCCGGCGTCTTGGACAGCACGTCAAAGTTGACAACTACGCTTTTGAAGTAGTAAGGGACTTTGTCTATCTTGGAACCAGCATTAACAGCAGTAATGACGTCAGCTTGGAGATCATGCGTAGGATAACTCTTGCTAACAGGTGTTACTTTGGGCTGAGTAAGCAATTGAGAATTCGAGCCCTCTCTCAAAGAACGAAAACTACACTCTACAAGTCTCTCATCATGCCTGTCCTAACATATGGCACTGAAGCCTGGACAATTTCCACCTCGGATGAGCGAAAATTCCTACGCAAGATCTTTGGACCTATTTGCGTTGGTGGCGAGTACCGAATAAGGTATAACCATGAGCTGTACGAGCTGTATGCCGATATTGACATAGTAAAGCGCATCAAAATCCAGCGGCTGCGCTGGCTAGGTCATGTCGAGCGAATGGAAGAACACGCTCCAGCTAAGAAGGTGTTATATTCGGAACCCGCTGGAGGACGACGCAAAAGAGGAAGACCAAACCTCCGGTGGAAAGACCAACTACTGGAGAACCTGACGGCGCTTGGAATTTACAACTGGCGCCAGCTAGCGAAGAACAGAGATGGCTGGCGAAGCATGTTATTTTCGGCCTAAATCGATATTCGGTTGTTATGGCCACATAAGTAAGTAAGTAAGTGTTAAAACAAAACCCACACCAACAAAGCAATGTAAATAATGAGGAGAAGCACTCACTGCCCACCCAACAGCCAAGCACCCTTGAACATTTGCTTCAAACATTAATTCAGAATATGAACCAATTCATGAACTCAATGCAAACAATGATGCAAGAAATGATGAAAAATCAATCGATGTTACTCCAAACATTGCTATCCAGACCATGAGTCGTCTCAAGATATGCCACTGGAACGCCAACGGCTTAAGCCAGCACCGTTTGGAGCTAATTCAATTGCTTGAATCCAGCCAGATCGACATAATGATGATATCTGAGACCCATTTCACTGAAAATTGGGAAGGACCTCTCCGCACCGTTTAATACCGAACGGGGTTTCAGACAAGGTGATTCGTTATCGTGCGACTTCTTCAATCTTATTATGGAGAAAATAATACGAGCTGCTGATCTACGACATAATGGCACTATCTTCAACAAAAGTGTCATGCTGTTAGCGTATGCCGACGATATTGACATAATCGGCATGAACACGCGAGCAGTCAGTGCAGCATTCTCAGAGTTGGAAAGAGAGTCGCGTCGGATGGGTCTCACGGTGAACGAGGGCAAGACGAAGTATCTAGTGTCAACAAACAAAGAGTCCCGGCGTCTTGGACAGCACGTCACTGTTGACAACTACGCTTTTGAAGTAGTAAGGGACTTTGTCTATCTTGGAACCAGCATTAACAGCAGTAATGACGTCAGCTTGGAGATCATGCGTAGGATAACTCTTGCTAACAGGTGTTACTTTGGGCTGGGTAAGCAATTGAGAAGTCGAGCCCTCTCTCGAAGAACGAAAACTACACTCTACAAGTCTCTCATCATGCCTGTCCTAACATATGGCGCTGAAGCCTGGACAATTTCCACCTCGGATGAGCGAATACTTAGAGTTTTCGAGAGAAAAGTCCTACGCAAGATCTTTGGACCTATTTGCGTTGGTGGCGAGTACCGAATAAGGTACAACGATGAGCTGTACGAGCTGTATGCCGATATTGACATAGTAAAGCGCATCAAAATCCAGCGGCTGCGCTGGCTAGGTCATGTCGAGCGAATGGAAGAACACGCTCCAGCTAAGAAGGTGTTATATTCGGAACCCGCTGGAGGACGACGCAAAAGAGGAAGACCAAACCTCCGGTGGAAAGACCAAGTACTGGAGAACCTGACGGCGCTTGGAATTTCTAACTGGCGCCAGCTAGCGAAGAACAGAGATGGCTGGCGAAGCATGTTATTTTCGGCCTAAATCGATATTCGGTTGTTATGGCCACATAAGTAAGTAAGTATTTCACTGACAAAAATTGCTACCAATAGTAATATCTGCGATATACTGTCCCCCAAGATACAGTATTACCGAACAGCAATATAAAGAATTTTTCTCAACTCTTGGTAGCAAATTCTTGGTTGCTGGCGATTTCAACGCCAAACACACTCACTGGGGCTATCGCTTAATAACTCCAAAAGGCAGAAGATCATCACTAACAACGGCTACGATGTTATTTCAAATGGGCAACCGACATATTGGCCGACGGACAAGAGGAAGATACCCGATCTCATACACTTTGGATTCGCCAAAGGTTTGCAGATGGAAAATATCTCTACAGAGTGTAATTATGATCTCTAATCTGACCACTCACCCACGGTAATATCTATAAAATCACCAAGCCTCCAAGGCAATTACGTTAGAAAGAAAATAGACTGGTTGAAATTTAAGAAATATATAAATTCCCATCTTCCTCTAAGTACGGTATTAAAAAATGGACACGATGTAGACTCAGCACTCGAAAAATTCAACCAGCTGCTCTCATTAGCTCTCAGCTCAGCCACCTGCACAAGGGTATGCAATCAAACTATAGCCCATACACACCAGCTGATATTGTATTACTAGTAAGACAGAAAAGAAGACTCCGAAGGCAATGGCAAGAATTAAGAAAACACAGCTACAGCACTGCACTGGAAAGTTAAAGCAAGCCTTAAAAAATAAAAACAACAAAGAGTTAGGAGAGCACATAGCGAAATTAACACCTGGTGAAGCGTCAGACTACTCTTTGTGGAAATCAGCAAAAACTCAAATCGGCCAATTCTCACTGATTCCCCCATCCGTTTGAGTGACGGTAAATGGGCTAGAAGCAACTGTGAGAAGGGTTTGGCTTTTGCAGACCACCTAAAAAGTGTGTTTACATCCAATCCACCATCTTCACAGTCCTCATTACCAAAATTAACTTAACTCAACCTTGCTCAATAACGCTCAAAATTAAAAAAAAGGACATATTCAAAGCAATTTATAAAGATTTAAACCCAAAAAAATCACCTGGTCACCTGGTAAAATGATAAAAGAGCTACCTCCGGATTCAGTAATTCATATCATGCACATTTTCAATGCTAGCCTTCGTATTAAACACTATCCCAAATGCTGGAAAACTTCAAAAATTATTATGATAGCAAAACCAGGAAAAGACCCTACAAAGTTGCATCGTACAGACCTATCAGCCTCCTGCCTCTACTCTCTAAAGTATTCGAAAAGCTACTAGTCATGAATATAACTCCATTTATTAATCTCAACCAACTGATTCCCCAACATCAGTTTGGATTAAGAAGACAGCACGGCACAATAGAACAAGTCCACCGCATTGTAACTCTAATAAGGATCACTTTTGAAGAAAAAAAGTATTGCTTGCTAAAGTATGGCCGGATGGCCTTATTTACAAACTAAAACTATTACTGCCTGCAAATGTCTCCTCATTGCTTAGTAGCTACCTCACGAAAATACCATTTCTCGTACATCACAAGGATTACACAACAAATCCATTGGATATTCACGCTGGCGTTCCTCAAGGAAGCGTTTTGGGCCCCCTACTTCACTTCAGATATGCCCAACAATAACTATACATTCATATCGACCTTTGCAGATGATACGGCAATATTGTGCTCTCGCTCTAACCCCATAGAAGCTACTAAACTCCTGTCGATTCTCTCTGGTTAGCAAAATGGCGCATAAAAGTCAATGAATCAAAGAGCCTACCTTCACCAATCATTTCCACAATGATCCTCAACAAAGTACATGGGTATTCACCTCGACAGAAGGCTGACCTGGAAAAATCACATAGAGGCAAAGATACTCAGATCAAGCTTAAAATTAATCAGTTATGGTGGCTGTTACACAAAAGCTTAAACTTAAATCTCGAATACAAAGTGCTATTATATAAAGCAATGCTGAAGCCAATCTGGACTTATGGTATTCAGTTATGGGGCACCGCATCTCCCTCAAATATCGAAAATTGCAGCGAATACAATCCAAGTGCCTGCGAATTATTGTAAACGCGCTTT
Organism: Megamerina dolium; assembly: GCA_963854835.1. Taxonomy (NCBI): domain Eukaryota; kingdom Metazoa; phylum Arthropoda; class Insecta; order Diptera; family Megamerinidae; genus Megamerina; species Megamerina dolium. The sequence continues at coordinate 54,572,633 of OY978526.1, read as the reverse complement.
GGTATATGAAGAACATGTTAACGTTCGAGATTTGAATGTACCCACAATTTCTGAGGAAGTTGCAAAGTCCTGCAGAAGCTACATTAAAAAATTACACAACCATCCGAATCCCCGAATATATAGACAATTGTTGCTGAGCACAGGTCATCGACGACTAAAAAGATGGCACGTTGAATACGCTATGTAATTGCTAAACCTCGCAACTCAACAAATTGTGATTGAACAACGTGAATATTACATAATTTTAATTTAGTTTGTAAGATTTGAATACTTATTGTCAGTTTCTACGAATGGTAGAAAGATTCAATAAATTCTTAGTATTAAAAAAAAACCAAAGGTTTTTAGAGCACCAAAATGCTGTCACCTTCTTAGCATGCGTATATAAAGGGAAAGTCGGTTGACACAGCGCTCCACGCGCTAATATCGATAGAAGAGAAATCTCTCCATATCAAAGAATATGCACTGGCGGCCTTTACGGATATCGAAGGGGCCTTCAACAATGTTCATCCCAGGGCAATCGTGGATGCTCTTGCAGGTCTTGAACTACTAAAGGAAATAATGGAAAAGGTGTGCGGAGTGATAGCTTATGTGGATGACGTCGTTTTGTTGGTAACTGTAAAATAACCGGAAGTCCTAAAATACATTATTCCTGAACACCTTAGTAAGATGAGCCAGACTCAGGGGTCTAAATGCAAACCCACAAAAAACTGAGCTCATTCTGTTCTTCGCAAAACATAAAAATCCTGCCATAACCATTCTAACTTCAGAAGGTATTCGAGTAGTTTCAAAGAAATCCGATATCTAGCAGTGGTTCTAGATCGGAAATTGAATTGGAAAGAGGATATAATCAATAGGGTTGAGAAAGCCACCATTGCACTTTATGCCTGCAAAAGAGCAATAGGGAAAATATGATGGATGCAACCTGATATTGTCTCTTGGATATATAAAGCAGTAATTAGACCAATCCTTTTATATGGAGTACTAGCTTGATGGACTACGCCAAATAAAACCTCACACCTGAAACTCTTTGAGAAAATACAGAGAGCGGCAAGCATATTAATTACAGCTGGCCTTCGAAATGCTTCTAAATTTCACCCCACTTGACTTACTCGGTAAGCAGATGGCGGTAAATTCTGCATTAAGACTTACAGACTTGCACCAATGGGTATCGAAATCTTATAGACACGCAAGTATTTTAAATCACTTTAATAGCCTAGACAGACGGCAGCCTAATTCCGGATTACCGGCTCACTTAATCCGAATAAAATAATAACCTGACAGACGGCAGTGTTGCGGATTAACTAAACGGCTGATTGCTCTTTTATTAGATTTATTCACTTACATTACTATCACTATCAATTTTTATCATCTATCACTCTCGATATGAGAAAATCTACAAGAAGTACGTGAACTGAAAACTATCAGAAACTTGTAAATTAACATTCACAGTTCTTAATTGACAGCTGGATTTATTTGTTCGCCAATGCTTTTCATGTTGAAAACTGTTAACAATTGTTGAAGGTTTTTGTTAGCGAACACACCTAATTTTTTGTAAAATGGATCGAGAAAAATTCACAATAGACAATTTTCAGCAGTGTTGCCAGCGCAAATTGACCTAATCCTCTTTTATTTTGAGAATTAACTCATAGAGTTTATGCGGATTAGCTGCTGTTAATGCCCGAGTTAATTCGAATTAACTCGGTAATCCGGAATTAGGCTGCCGTCTGTATAGGCTATAACAGTGAAACTGCACTTGAATATATCAAACCAATATACACATTTGAAAGGAAATTTGAAACCAGCTTCCTGAGAGGTATGTCTAGGAGTCACAGGGTCTTCCACCTAATTATCACCACATATTTAGTGACGGCTCTAAGCTCTAAGGAAAGGTGGACGGTGGTGTATATTCGGATAATTTCAACCTCAGTATATCTTTTCGCCTGCCTGATCACTGCAGTGTATTTCAGGCAGAAGTGAAAGCTATTCACACTGCACTCACTTGGATCAAGCAAAATAAAGTCTCCCATCGAGACATTTGCATTCTGAGTGTCAGCCAAGCTACCATTAAGGCCTTGTGCTTCTCGAAGACGTCGACCAGCTGGATAGAGGTACTTTCCCTATAGAGAGATCGGAAGTTCCAGGTGCATATCAGTAAATCGTGGAACTTATTCCGTTTGCAGGGATCATCACCACTCACTTTAGCCGCCGCTCAGCAGGTGCTGGAACGATGTTGCCCGGTGGTCGCCGCATGGAGGCTCCCCATTAAAATGAAGCTCGTCACAAGGAGGACCCCCATTTAGAATGAAGACGTCATCACATAATAAGCAGGACAAACAACATGATAACGAGTGAATAAACTTGCGATGGGTTCAACAAGGATTTCTTTATATATCAAGGTCAATGTCGTGCGATCATTCACCTTAATGCAATCATGTTTGTCTATTCTTTATTGCATTTATTCTTAAAAAAATAAATATGTGGCACTTAAAGCCCCAAAGGGCTCATTGGCCGAGCTTCTCTTCCATTACTGTTGTGCGTCTTAAATTTTGGACAGTATTAGAATGGACCTACTTATTTTAGCCGGTACCGAACGGCAGAACACTTGTGACATCACTTTTTCTGAGCTTTGTCACAGAGTTCTTTTTAGAAGCTTTTTCATGGCAAGTTGTTACTGTCGAAAGAATTGCCAATTGCTTGCCGACAGGTGGGTACCGTTCGAAAGAAAAATCTTTTCGCTATTAAATTTGTTATGCATCAGCCGGGTATTGAACCACGACCTACAGATCAGAAGGCGAACGCACTAACCACTGAGCTACGGCTCACCACTTTTACCACGCATTTATTCTTAGTTATTATAATTTTAGGCAACTTAGTATACTCACACACATATTTGCATATATTTAGCCTACCACTGACCTGCGCTCATATCTTTTTCTTTATTATGCTGCAACTAGCCACCGACGTAGCGTACGTACGTACCGTTCGTACGTAAAAGCAAAAATTTGTCAAAAGTTATGCTCGTAGCAGCGACGGAGAAATCGACTGTTCTTTCTTATATACATACATAACAATGTTGCCATGTATCACTGTGCGTGCATGTTTTTAATCACACTTACCATTTTCATGATCAAATTTCATATTATATATGTTATAAACTAAAAAAAAAATTAATATACGTGAAGTATATTTTAATAAATAACTAAACACGATAATAGTTTTGATTAATTAAAAAAAAAACTAAACTTTTTTAGTTAAGTTTTTATTCATTTATAAAAGTCTAAGCTGGTAACCCTGTAAACATATAGAGCGATCAGCTGACACGTTTTTACGTAAAAAATCAAATTGCTGTTGATTCTCTCCGCTACGAGCAACGTCTACGTCACCGTCATACGGTGGTGAGTTTTCGTTAACACGACATTCCCATAAGATAGGTCGTGTCAGCTGACACGACCAATCTTATGGGAACGTCGTGTTAACGAAAACTCACCACCGTATGACGGTGACGTAGACGTTGCTCGGAGCGGAGAAAATCAATGCAATTTTGTATGTTCTTACGTACGGGCGTACAATGAATTATATTTCGAAGTAAGAGATGTATTAGTATACATAAACTAAGAAAGAAATTGAATTTGCTAAAATAAGTTAGTCTAACAACTGAACCACCAAGTGTGCATATCTTATAAAGGAGTTTGGCTCGGCCCTTTATTGATTGTTTTTTTTTTTTTGCTTTTTGAACATTTGCGCGGTTACAAAAAACGCTTTGTAAATAATCAAAAATAACAGTGTAAAAGTCATTGTAAGAAATAAAAGAACAGTGTTAATGATTATTGTAAACAGTCGAAACTAACAGTGCAAAAGTTATAATAAGAATATCGCATAAAAATTATTGTAATAACGGACTGTGAGAATTGTGCATAATGCTGATGGATTGTGATGGTAAGTCCTAGAGAGTAAGTTATTTAATTAAACCTCCGCAAATGGGACAAAAGGTGATATCAACAACATAACCTATTATGGCTTTTATATGAAATAGATTGGAATAGCTGATCGTTTACATAAAAATACGAGTAGACTAATCTCACCTTAACAGTACGTTTATAGCATGTTTGCACATACCATATCTAGATTACGAAAATCTATCTACCTGTTTACATAGGAAGATATATTTCTAAAGGGATTGTTAGCTAGAAAAATCCAACAACAAATCAACGCCTCAATTTTGATATTACTCCCTTCTTCACGAAATAATCGAGAAAAAGCAGAGTTGTATAGAGGATTTTATCAGGATTTGCACAAAATGGTAGTAATTTTTTTTTTTTTTTATTTTATGTGGGAAATCTGCTTGTTTGAAACTAGATTTTAATGATAATCTCAAAAATTAAGATAACCTCGTATGTGTAAATATACTATTATATATATCGATTACAAGCAATATACTGTAACGAGTATCGATAGTTGATTACTCATCACTATTGTGACTGACTCTATTGGCAGCATCGAACCAGAACAAGCCAACGAGAAAGGAAGAGAAGAATCTCGATAAAGGAAGTTTTTGGGGTGTTGCCAACAGAGTATAAATAAAGCCAGTGTTGAGAATTGACAATCAATCTAATTCCGAACGTGATTGCGAAAACATTGATACAGAGGCAAAAGTTGCAAGTACATTAGAGTGTTATTGTAAATAGTTGATTATAAACTGAGTTGATTGTAAATAGTGTTTATTAAATAAATTGTTGCTGTATATAGTTGTATAAAATAAGTGTTGCAGTTATTATTAACAGAATCCAGTGATCGAACAAGGTAATTCAAATAGAATTAAACGCTCACAGAATAAAAACGTAACAATACGTTTAGAAAGTTAGCCCTACTCAGACCATTTTGAAATACCCACTGTGTTGTTTGCTTATAGTATTTTAACATACAAGCTAATCTTAATTTTTGAGATTATCACTCAAACCTATTTTCAAACAAGCAGATTTCCTATATAAATTGACTATCACCTTAATCCAGGACCAGGATTATGTGCAAATACTGATAACTTTGATAGATTTTCCTTTATACAATTGTGTTTTTAATCGACTATTACGTGAAGAAGATAGTAAAATCAAAAGCTACACATTCACATCAAAAGTCCTCACAGAGTATAACAATGCGTTCAACAAACTAGCCACACACAATCAGGTCTCTCTGACCTGGGTGCCAGGACATGAAATCGTATCTTTCATGATAATAAAAAGGTGGACCTTTATGCCAAAAAAGGGGCTGAACGGTAATTTATCGATCCAACCGATTTTATTTTGTGGTTTTTATTTCTCGGTAGAGGGCTCGACTTCTCAATTGCTTACTTATCCCAAAGTACCACCTGTTAGTAAGAGTGATTCGTCGCAAGATCTCCAGGCTGACGTCATTACTGGTGTTAATGTTGAATCCAAGATAGATAAAGTCATTCACTACTTCAACGCCGGGACTCTTTGTTTGTTGACACTAGGTACTTCGTCTTCTCCTCATTCACTGTAAGACCCATTCAATGCGAGTCTTTTCAACTCCGAAAATGCCGAAATGGAATTAACTTGACGTACATGACTTCAACAAAGTGTATCAAACAAACTTGTCTACTATTTCAACTGATTCGTTTTTAACGCAGCAATAATATGTTACAGATAAGCATAGTTGGTAAAACCACGGTGATATAACATATTATTACGTTTTTATTATGAGAACATCAACCTTCTTCGATCACTGGATTCTGTCAATAATAATTGCAACATTTAGTTTGTACACTATACACAGCAACAATTTATTTAATCATCTCTATTTACAATCAACTTTTTACAATAACTCTTTTAATGCAACCCTAGCTTTTGTCCATGATTTAGGCACTGCACCTAATTCCAGGCTTATCCTGAAAATTTTTGTTAGAATTGGAGCTAATACGATAGCCCCTTGCAGAGAAGGCAAGGTTTAATATCATCAACACCCAGAGATTTAAATGGATTAAATGTGGAGATTGCCCATTTAGTTTTATTTACGGTAAAACTTTTACGAGCCAGTGATAGTGACCTGCGTGTAGCCATCAAGAAACTGATATCCTCGATGCTTTCAGCAGTAACTGTCCCGTTTCTTTCAGACTTCCCGTATAATTTCCGTCTGGCTTTTTAAGTGTAGAAAGGCCAACTGAGTAATCTTTTTTGAGTGATTTCTGGATTATGGTATCTACTGGGAGCGCCTCGATCTTCTCGCAGAAACTTTTCCATGAATCTCTCTTAGATTCTCTCAGTTTGTTATTGTAAGCTGTTAAGGCATATTTATATGAAGCTCCTGGGATACGGCCTACTCTGAATCGTCACTAGGAAGGTACATGGAGGCCAGTATAATTGTTCTTCGTCATTTGACACTGAAGTTCTGAAATTGGAAGAAATTTAATATTTTTGTTGATGAGTAACGCTGCACTGGGTCGGTCAGCATTTACGTCGTAGATCAACTTACATGTTTTTGTCTGCAGACCATTTATTTGTCCATTTGCGGCCCATGGTTCTTGTATGGCCACAAAGTCCAGATAATTTAGCTTACCATGGCACTGAGTCTGTATGAGGCTGCTATTGCCCGGTGGAGATTTATTTGGAGGCATTTGAGCTGTCTTCGAGGTGGAGCCTGGGACATTATTTCCGAGACTGGCCCCTTCGGACCTTACCACCTTTCGTGCTTCGCAAGGTTTCCCTGGCCTCCGGATCCTTGCGTTCCCATTTCCTGAGTCGACCAGAGAGCAGAGAGGGTTTTGGATGCCGGGCACTGGTGTTGCCTTTTTCTGCTATCGCTGCTGGCTTTACGGTGCTGGAAACCGTTTTCAGCTTTCGGCTATTTGCTTGCGCATTGTGAAATACATTTAAATGTGTAAAATATAAATCGGAATTGTAATACAATGAATGGAAATAAATTGTTTGATCTTGTACCCAGGCGAATCAGGGCGAATAGCAATAAATGGATAAATATAAAATAATTTAAATGAATATGTACATGAGAATTATAATGCACTGAATAGTGTTAGGTGTTTATTTTGTGAACGTTTAATTCTATTTGAATCAACCTTGTTTAACCACTGTATTCTGTTAATAATAATTGCAACACTTATTTTGTACAACTATGTACAGCTACAATTTATTTAATCAACTCTATTTGCAATCAACTATTTAAAATAACTCTTTAATATATTTGCAACTTCTGATACTATACCAATGTTTGCGCGATCACTTTCGGGATTTAATTGATTTCATTTGTCAACAACTGGCCTTATTTATACTCTATGGGAACACTCCAGAATCTTCCTTTACCCACATACTTTGATGAATATACAGAAGGGTTTTGAGAGAAACCAAAAACAGATTCCCTCCTGTTCATTCTGTGAGAAGAAAGGGCATACCAGAGACGAATGCTTTAAAATGAAAAATACGCCGTATTGAATTAAGCGAAACAAATACGGACATGAGTTTAATCTATCTTGCATTTCGTTTACTAAGAATAAGAAGTCACAAAACATTCGCACTCCACCAAGAGAGAATAGTACAAGACACCAAAGTAAACAGGTAGCCAATCGAAGTAAATCTCAAGCATCATTTTTTGTCTGCAACAAATCAGGGCATAATATTGCAGAGTGTTTCAACCGCAAAGAGTGGAAGAAGTCTCAGGCAATCTACAGGGGCCCAGGTATGGCCAATTAACCGGGATCCTGTACCGGTGTACATATAAGAAGGAAAAAAAATATCATCAATTTCAAAATAGTTATCTATTAAAAAAACGGGACATCTTACGGAATCTAGACTCGATTTATTACTTGGGGGAACAAGGTTTGAACTTCCGTGGAAAGAAAAAAAGTAGGAGGAGGGGAAGATAAGAGGATGGTTTGGGACCCGCCACATAAAAAAAACCCCTCAATGAAAAAAACAGATATGCCTCGGATAAGGACTACCGCTTTTGTTGATGACCCACGCAAACAAAAAAAGGACAACGATTTACGGATATGCACCTGGAATGTCCGGTCCCTTTATAGGGAGGGTGCCTCTATCCAGCTGGTTGATGTCCTCGAAAAATACAGATCTGACATCACCGCTCTCCAGGAAATGCGATGGACGGGACAGGGCTGCTCCAAAAGATCGTCCTGTGACATTTACTACAGTTGCCATGCTGAAAGGCACAAATTAGGATGTGGATTTTTGGTCAGCAAGAGACTACGACATCTTGTCTCACATTTCCCGCCTGTGAACGAGCGGCTGGCCACAATTCGCATCAAGGCAAAATTCTTCAACATCAGCCTTATATGTGCCCACGCTCCGACGGATGAGAAGGACAATGTGATCAAGGAGAGCTTCTTTCAGCGCCTCGAAGAAGCTTATGACCGCTGCCCCCGCCACGATATCAAAATCGTGCTTGGCGACTTTAATGCCAAGGTGGGCAAGGAAGGTACCTTTGGTCCAACTGTCGGAAAATTCAGCCTCCACCAGAACACCTCCGATAACGGAATGAGGCTGATCGAGTTCGCCGCAGCACGAAACATGCTAATTGGTGGTACCAGATTCCATCATCTCGACATCCACAAGTCGACATGGCTGTCCCCAGATCAACGTACAAGAAACCAAATTGATAATGTGGTGATTGACGGAAGGCATGCTTCCAGTGTGATGGACGTGAAATCGATCCGTGGTGCCAACATCGACTCGGATCACTACCTTGTTGCAGCTAAGGTGCGCACACGTCTATGTGTCGCAAATAACAAGAGAAGTCCCACACAGAGAAAGCTCGACGTCAGTAAGCTGCGATCACCAGAGATAGCAGATGCATTTTCCACTCGACTATCGGATCTGCTTATGCAGAACACTCCCCCACTTGATGATACATGCGCACGGTGGACACATACATCCCACTCCATGACTACTGCTGCCGAGGAGGTAATCGGTTACTACCGGCCTCTGAGGAATGAGTGGTATGATCAGGAGTGTCGCGACGCTACCGCAGAGAAAGACGCCGCCTACAGAAAAACCCTGCGTGCAGGTGCAACGCGAGCTGTTAAGGTGCGGTACAGAGAGAAAAGGAGTGCAGAGAGACGTCTTTTCAGGCGCAAGGAAAGAGATCAAGAAAGACGCGAGTGTAGGAGATAGTGATGTGTACCGACAAGAATGAGACCCGAAAATTCTTCGGATAGATCAAGCGCCTGAGTGGAGATTTTAATCCCGGAGCCTCTTCTTGTCGTGATGGAATAAGGAATCTGGTTACAGATGTCCAGAGTGTACTGAGCCTATGGAGGGAACACTTCTCCACGTTACTGAATGGCGATGCTACGAACAATTCCGCCAGTGGAGGAGATTGCCCGATAACCCCAATTGCAGATGATGGTGTTGATGTTCCACCACCCGACTATGACGAGGTTGAAACAACCATTTTAAGGCCGAAGAACAGCAAAGCTGCAGGTGCTGATGGCCTGCCTGCCGAGTTGTTTAAGACCGGAGGCGATGAGCTGCTCGACTGCATGCACCAGCTCATAAGCAGAATATGGTCGGATGAAAGCATGCCTGATGATTGGAGGCTCAGTGTTCTCTGTCCCGTACATAAAAGAGGAGATCCCACAATCTGCGCCAACTACCGTGGAAGAAGTCTCCTGAGCATCGCATATAAGGTCCTATCAAGCGTATTGTGTGAAAGATTGAAGCCCATGCTCAACAACCTGATTGGACCTTATCAGTGTGGCTTCAGACCTGGTAAATCTACCATCTACCAAATTTTTACAGTGCGCCAAATCCTGGAGAAGACCCAAGAAAAACAGATCGACACACACCACCTATTCGTTGATTATAAAGCCGCTTTCGACAGTCCGGTAAGGGATTACCTCTACGCAACAATGTCTGAGTTCGGTATTCCTGCAAAGCTCATTCGACTTTGTAGAATGACACTGCATAACTCCGGTTGTGCAGTGAAAATTGGGAAGGACCTCTCCGCACCGTTTAGTTCCGAACGGGGTTTCAGACAAGGTGATTCGTTATTGTGCGACTTCTTCAATCTTATTATGGAGAAAATAATACGAGCTGCTGATCTACGACATAATGGCACTATGTTCAAGAAGTGTCATGCTGTTAGCGTATTCCGACGATATTGACATAATCGACATGAACACGCGAGCAGTCAGTGCAGCATTCTCAGAGTTGGAAAGAGAGTCGCGTCGGATGGGTCTTACGGTGAACGAGGGTAAGACGAAGTATCTAGTGTCAACAAACAAAGAGTCCCGGCGTCTTAGACAGCACGTCACTGTTGACAACTACGCTTTTGAAGTAGTAAGGGACTTTGTCTATCTTGGAACCAGCATCAACAACTGTAATGACGTCAGCCTGGAGATCATGCGTAGGATAACTCTTGCTAACAGGTGTTACTTTGGGCTGAGTAAGGAATTGAGAAGTCGAGCCCTCTCTCGAAGAACGAAAACTACACTCTACAAGTCTCTCATCATGCCTGTCCTAACATATGGCGCTGAAGCCTGGACAATTTCCACCTCGGCTGAGCGAATGCTTGGAGTTTTCAAGAGAAAAGTCCTACGCAAGATCTTTGGACCTATTTGCGTTGGTGGCGAGTACCTAATGAGGTACAACCATGAGCTGTACGAGCTGTATGCCGATATTGACATGTCGAGCGAATGGAAGAACACGCTCCAGCTAAGGTGTTATATTCGGAACCCGCTGGAGTACGACGCAGAAGAGGAACGCCTAACCTCCGGTGGAAAGACCAAGTACTGGAGAACCTGACGGCGCTTGGAATTTCTAACTGGCACCAGCTAGTAAAGAACAGAGATGGCTGGCGAAGCATGTTATTTTCGGCCTAAATCGATATTCGGTTGTTATGGCCACATAAGTAAGTAAGTAAGTAGTAAAAAGAAATCCATTATGTTTCCAATAGTTGGCTTTAGTAATCTGTATCTCGCATTGTGTAAGTGCGCTCGGGTTACACTAGATGGCGTTAGAAAGATAGGATTTCGTACTAAATAAACTTTTCAGGAAGTTTTCTAATTACTTGACTAAGTATTGTTTGAACACGCGTCAAAGATGGACACACAAAGAGAAAATACGCCATATTTTACAGTTTTTCTTCGATAAAGGCGAAAACGCAAGCCAGACGGCTGAAAATGTGTATAGTGTTTATAATCCTTATACTGTAACAGCCAATCACGTGCAATTTTGATTTCGTCGATTCCGTTCCGGTAATTTTGATGTCAAAGGTGCACCACGCTCTTTCATAAATATCGATAAAATAATGGAAATCGTCGAGGCTGACCGTAATGTAAGCACTGTTTCTATTGCCCAGGAGGACATTTCACAAAAAACCATTTAGAACCTTTTTAAATAAGGATGCATACAAAAAGAAGCAAAACAAAAAGTGGCAAAAAAACCTCATGAACCGAATTTCCATCTGCGAATCGCTGCTGAATCGCAACAAAATCGATCGTAACCATCGATCGTAACCATCGATCGAATCGATCGGATGGTTACTGGTGATGAAAAGTGGGTCACTTACCACAACGTCAAGCGAAAACGGTCGTAGTCGAATCGCGGTGAGCCGGCTCAAATGGTGGCCAATCCAGGATTGACGGTCAGCAAGGTTTTGCTATGTGTTTGGTGGGATTGGCTGGAAATCATCTACTATGAGCTGCTCCCCTACGGCCAAACTCTTAACTCGGACCTGTACTGTCAAAAATTGGACCTTCTGAAGGAAATAATCGCCCAGAAGCGGCCAGCTTTGGCCAATCGGAGAGAAATTGTGTTCCATTAGGACAACGCCAGGCTACACACATCGATAGTGACTCGCCAGAAGCTCCACGAGCTTGGTTGGGAGGTTATTATGCATACACCTTATAGTCCGGACCTGACACCAAGTGATTACTACCTGTTCCTGTCTATGCCGAATGATTTTGGTGATGAAAAATTCGCCTCAAGAGAAGCTTGTGAAAATCAACTGTTCCAGTTTTTTGTAAATAGGGACGAGGGTTTCTATGAGAGTGACATTATGAAATTACCTTCAAAATGGCAATAAGTTATCGAACAAAACGGTGCATATTTGACCTAAATCGGATCATTCTACCTATGCTGAATAAAACCTTCAATTTAATGCAAAAACAATGGATTTCAATTCTATTTTTTTTTTATAAAATAGGATGTTATGTTAAAAAAAAAAGAAAAGAAATGAATAAATAATGTCTAAATAACAAATATTACATAAAGATTAAATAATAAATAATATTAAATAAATGATATTGATGAAATATTATTGAATGTTACGTGCAGTCCGCTTTCGTCTTCTTTCAATACCATGCCGCTTTCTACTCTTTGCGGTGTGGTCGAACCATTTGTTCGATTGTCCACTTCTATTTCGGCTCATACACGTTCAACAGCAATATCCACTCCCGCTGATTTCTGGTTATTCCTGTCAAAATTTTGTATACTGGAAAGTGACAATTCTGTAAGGAATGCTTTGGGTGCCGTAGCTCAGTGGTTAGTGTGTTCGCCTTCTGATCTGTAGGTCGTGGTTCAATACCCGGCTGATGCATAACAAATTTAATATCGAAAAGATTTTTCTTTCGAACGGTACCCACCTGTCGGCAAGCAATTGGCAATTCTTCCCACAGTAACTTGCCATGAAAAAGCTTCTAAAAGAACTCTGTGACAAAGCTCAGAAAAAGTGATGTCACAAGTGTTCTGCCGTTCGGAACCGGCTAAAATAAGTAGGTCCATTCTAATACTGTCCAAAATTTAAGACGCACAATAGTAATGGAAGAGAAGCTCGGCCAATGAGCCCTTTGGGGCTTTAAGTGCTACATATTTATTTTTTTATATGTCTGCTACTACGTAAAAACTATATGTACGTATGCAAAGCAACATTGTCTATTTTTCATTGATAAATACGCGAGATCGGCAACACAGCAATTATGCGATTAAATTTTCGAAGATTTTGTCATTTTGCGATTGTTCAGTAGCCAACGCATCAAATTGTTCGTTTTTCGTCGATTTAACTTTCATTGGTACACACACTCATCTACGCCTTCGTATTTAATGTTGCTTTTGCTTTAGTTTCTTTAGGAAGAAAAATACTCTTCTATTTTGTTGTTGTAGCAGCAAATATACGGAAATGCTTTGCTTGTTCCCGTACAAAGCATTTGCGTATTCATTGGCACTCGACCTCGTGGTCGAGTGCTTCCGGGGCGTAGACCCGTCCATTCTTGGGAAACCTATTCTATTTTGTCTCACTCTTTGGTGATTGGCAAGATTGTTAGTGTCAAAATCATTAAAAAAAATTGCATAGACCTCTTTTAAACGCTTCTTTACAATATCTTTCAAAGAAATGCGAACTTATAATAGAGTGCTTTAAAAAGACATTTTAAGTTGTATGCTTTCATATCCAGCTACTGGGTTAAAAAAAAGAATCATTTTATCCTTGGATCAAACCTATATTTTATTTTCAGTTCTTTACAATACATATTCAGCAAACAAAATAATCATTGAAATTTCAATACAATTACCACAATTTAAACGAAAGTAATAAATCTAGTCTTCTGTTTCTCCGGTCCTTCCTTTAGCCGCCTCAACACATTCTGTTAGTTGTTTGCAGAACTTCTTAGCCAACTCCTCGTTCTTGAAACGCGCCGCTAATTTCTCCAATTCACCTTCCTTTCCCGCTTCTACATAATTCATTGCACCCCATACATAACACTTTGGATTATTCTTCATAGTATGGAAAGTAAAATCATCGGTGATGGCATGATTTAATACTAGCTTGTGTATTTGCTCACGGCGCATTATCATTCGATATGTTTTATTTGCACGATGAGCCAAAACTTTCAATTCACCCACACCTAATAGAAAGCAAAAACGTTTAATATATACAACCAAATACAAATACATCATAGAACCCATACCACGCTCCTTCCACTCCTTTGTATTACCGTCCCATCGATAAAGCACTGCACGCTCTCCAAATATCTTCTCTTCATTCTCCTCACCTGTGCTGACCACTATCTCATCGGGCAATGCTATCACTGGATCGTAGTGTGGATCATAGTTTTCATCATTTGCATTACCAACATTTTCCACGCTCTTATTCGATTCATCCGTATTGTCATCATTCGATTTTATTTCATTCAGTGACGAATTCTTATTTTTGCCTAAATTGAAATTCGAAAAAGCATCCTGATTTGTAAGTCCAATAAATGCAGTCGGATTAGTTTTCTCAGCAGCTTTCATTGTGGTGGTAGCTGATGTTACTGACGTATTTGCCTTTGCTGCCAAACTGGCAAAATCTAAACCGCCCGCCTTGCTTGAGAGATCGGCAAAAGTATTAACCGACTCAACGTCAGGTTTTGTGCCAGCAAATACAAAAGAACCCTTTACATTCGAGTCAGTTTTATTCACTAGGTCTGCGCTAAATAAAGAAGACTGCATACCGGATCCACTTCCAAAGCTAGAAACTACTGCAGATAATCCAAAAATTGAATTACCAGTACCATTTCCACCACTTTGTGTTGTGTTGGCAGAAATGTTGCCAAATATTGACTTTGTGGGATTATTAGTATTCGTGTTAGATTTGACGTCAAAAGATGGCGTGGATGAACCAAATACGTTTTTGTTGCCGAATTGAGGCGCTCCTGTCGCAACTGTACTATTAAAGGTTGCATTGCCACCAAATATAGAATTATTTTCATTTAAGTTGGCACTCTTTACGGCGCTACTGTTGCCACCAAAAATGGATCCACCAGCTCCACCAAAAACAGCTGGTTTATCTAAAGCAAGAAATAAATGGCAATATTTAGTAATTTTTAGCAATATTTAGTGTAAGAAAAGTATGAAATACCTCCGAATTTTGGTGTACAATTATTGATTTCTGCCGAACTGCCGAATAGGAATCCACCAAAAGACGGTTTGTTTTCATTGGGTCCTTGGATTGTAGATTCATTTAGTGCAGCCGTAAAAGAAAACGTAGTGCATGCAAGCTTATCCATAGTTGTCGAATTAGCACCTCCGTAACCAGAAAATATGGTGTTGTTCAATTTTATGTCACTTGCTGCGAAACTGACTGCCGGCGACAAAACACTTTGTTTCAGCAGAGAATTACTACTCTTCGGTAAGCTAAGTACGGGCATCTCCAAAGGGGTCAATGGGTTTGTAACATCATCCTTGTGTAAAAATGACTGATTGCTTTTTAAAGTTGGAAATACAAATGTTTCCGAATTACAACCATCACAGCCTGGACAAGTTGGCTTCTCCATAAAGAACTCATAGTGCAACTTCAACTCGTCAGGAATAACGTTATTTGCTTCTGATATATAAGAAGCTAGTGATGGTGGTAATGAAGCAGTGGCATTGCTTGTTGATGTATTTGCAACAGTCGAGGAGCATGTTGTATCGATAGCGACAGCAGTACCTGCTATTGCGATTTGTACAGCCTCCATAAACTCCTCCGCTATATCCTTTGATTTGAATCGCAAGGAAAACTTTTGCAATTCTACCTCCCCTTCACTAAAATCATGCACAACAAAGAGCCAAGTTTTATCATCCTTTCGCTTATAGTCGATATCGGCGTTGAGCATGTGATTAAGGCAGATTTTCAAAATCTGCTCCCGTCGCATGACAACGCGCAATTTTCCCGTATGCTTATGACGTAAAATCTTAATATCTCCAAGCCCGCGTTCCTTCCACTCACCGTTAACAAAACGGTACAACTTTGCGCGATGTACATAGAGTACATCCTCATCTTCCTCACCAGTTTTTACATCAATCTAGGTACAATAATAAAACAATAAACATCACTTTGGATTTTACTCGTTTCGGTTTCACACAAAATATACCTTATCGGGTAATGGAATGACGGGTGTAAAGTAGGTGTTATTTTCTTCCTCATCCTCATGATATTCCCCATCCTCTCCTTCATATCCTGACCCATCTGCATCACCACCAGCACCACCAAACTTAATTGGGCTCTTACCCGATTTTCCGGGACTTTTTGGCTTCAAAGTAAAACTGAAATCTTTTTTGTCCAACGAAAAAAGAGTGGCTTCAGAATTCAAATCGCCAATGCCGTTTTTGTCCGATGTAAAAGAAAATTTCGGCTTTGCATTCAGCGAACCATTGAGCACTGTTGATGTGGCTGCAGGAGTAGCAAAGTTAAATGATTTTGACGTAGCATCGACATTAGCGTTATTGCCTAGATTACCATATACTCCTTTGGTGTCTTGCGACTGCATGGTGGTTGGGGTTGCTCCGAAAACGAAACCAGTTGCAGGTTTAGTTGTCGTAGCGTTCAGATCAGCGAATCCAAAAGTAAATTTTTGCTCAGGGTTCGATAGTGCTAGTACACTTGATTTAGTCTCTTTTTTTGGAACCGTGTCATCTTTTGGTTCATCACAAGCCTTACAATAAATATTATTTGCCGTATTACTCAAATAGCACGCATTACAATCCCACGCACCGGGTTTCGGTTTGAATTGATCACCAAAACTGTTGGTACTTGTAGAAGTTGAAGCAACAGCAGTTGTAAAAGTTGATATTGAAGTTGATATTGCTGGTGCGACAGTAACAACATTGTTGCTAAAAGCAAAAGCGGACTGCGTTGTAGTATTAGTGGTTGTGTTTGATATACCACTCTCAGGAAATCCAAAACTGAAAACTGTTTTCGGTGGATTTTTCAATAGTGTATTCGTAGAAGCCTTTGACTTTGGCACCGTATCATCTTTTGGTGCTTCGCACGAAGTGCAGTATAATTTATCAGCAGGATTTTGTACGTAACAAGACTGGCAGGACCACGACCCTGGTTTTGGCCTGAATGAGTCACCGAAACCTTTGCACTTCTCCTGTACATTATTCTCTGGTTGCTTCTTGATCGGATCTTTTGCTATCGTGCTACAAATTTGCGCCTCATCTGTCATGTTGCTTTGTGCCTGCAAAACGGCCTCATGGAATTGATTACAAATTTCAGGCGTCTTGAAACGTATCGTCAACATTTCTGTTATCAGCTCGTTGTCTGAATAATCTTGACCTGCCCATGTGAGTGCAGTCTGTGAATTCTTTGCATATACAAAGCTCGTGTCCTTATACAAGCGTTGATTACAACATAGCTTATGCACATGTTCACGACGCATAACTAGTCGCACCTTGTTCTTATCATTTGAGTCCTGAAGCAGCTTAATATTGCCTAATCCACGCTCTTTCCAATCAGCGGCTTCTTTATCGTATCGAAGTAGTTTTGCGCGATGTTCGAACAATACAATCTCGTTTTCCTCACCCGTTGTCACCTCGATTAAATTGGGCAATGGTATAACTGGATTGAATTGAGCAGTGGGCACATAATCATCCTCGTCGTCTGTGTGCTGGGAATTATTCAGGTTTGTATCTGCGACTGTAGGAATTGTAGTGTTTGTTGAAGTCACAGCAGCAGTAGTTGATGTTGTTTTTGGAAAAGCGGGCAGATTCAATGAACTGAAAGGAGATGCTTGAGATGTCGTCTTCCCAAAAATATTTCCAAACGGTGATGCTGTAGTTGTTGCTGTGGAAGCGGAAGTGGTGCCAGTGTTGATTGAAGTGAAGGTAGCCGGCTTGTCAAATGAAAAGTTTGCAAATGGTGAATTACCCTGCTTCTGTGCTGGTTCTGTTTTATTTGACGACAAATTTTTACTATCAAACAGAAACTTCGAAATTGCCGTTGGTGTTGTCTTATTTGTATCTGGCGCTGTCACATGTGCATTGTTTTGCTTGCTATTTTCGTTCTTTTCTGCGATTTCAGCTTTTGCGGATGGTGTGCTTGTTGCAAACTTCATTGTAACACTTTTAGCCACTTCAAAACCAGCGGCTGTCGGCTTTTGTGATTTTTCTTCCATTCTACTCAACGACTGCGCTACTACACCACTCTCCTTCTTAGCTTTCAATAACTCGTCTTCTTTTTGTGCTCTCCTGAATGCCTCGATAAATTGTTGCGCAGTCTCTGGCATCTTGAAGCGCACAAAGAATTTCTCCAACTTTACCTCTTCATCGGCGAAATCATTTGCACACCATATTGCACCACTCTTCTTTTCATCCTTGGGGGTGGTGAGTATAAGATTCTTAGTGATCTTGTGATTAGCACATATTTTGTGTGTCTGATCGCGACGCATTAGTATGCGTGATGCGCCATCTTTACCCTTCAGAATCTTTATGTTGCCAATGCCACGTTCTTTCCACTCCTTTTCAGAGAAACGATACAACTTAGCGCGATAATTAAACATAACTTCTTCCTCCTCTTCACCAGTTTTCACTTCGATTTCGTCGGGCAATGGTATAATCGGCTTAAAATCTGGACGTGGGTCGTATTCCGGTTCCACATCGGTGCCGCTCTTACTGATCTCACTGAATGCACCACTCTCATTCGTGTTATTGAGACTGTCATCGGCGGTAATAGCCGCAGCAGCAGCCTGTACTGCTTGAGCTTGTGCTATTTGTGGTTTGAAACTGAAAGTTGTCGAACTAATCGTGGTTGTTGCAGTTGGAAAAGATGACGAAGATGAAGGTGTGCTCGAAATGATGGATTTGCTGCTATTAGTGTTGCTGCTGTTGGCAAATATTGAAGTTGACGATGGTGGTGCAGTATTTGTTAGAGCAGTAAATATATTATTAGCGGTCGATGTATTCAAACCAAAACCGCTGAAGAAATTAGAATTAGTATTAGAAGTGGCGGTGCAACTTGGTTGTACAGAAAATGGTGCTGGAACTGTATCTGGCGTTTGCACATGACTTGACTTGATATGATGTGATGGTATGGTCACACTCAATGTGGGCTGTTGTGCCTGCAGTGACAACTTATTTGGATTTGGTAATGGATCAGAGTTGGTAATGACGACATTTGCTGGCGGTCCTTTTTCCACGGGTTGATTATTAATCGCTTTGTTGAACTGTGCTGATGGACCTGTGGCGATGGAAGTTAATGGTAGAATCGGTTGTAACTGCGGTAACGGCTGAATTTGTGTAGTCTGCGAGTTTGTTAATAGATTATATAAATTGCTTGGACGTCCTTCCTGATGTGCTTGTGGAAGTAATGGCGTTGTTGGTACTTGAGGTTGTGGTTGTGTTGGAACATTAAAGTTCATATTGCCACCTTCAATATAGGGCATAGGTAACTGATTTCGTTGTCCTGTATTTAATTGCACACAAATTAATTTTAACCACTTCACATATATATGTTTTTGTACTTACCCAGTATGGCATTACCACCTGCTGCAGCCACAGCGGCCGCCTGAGGTGTCATCATATATGGTGGTGTGTAATAATTCATGGGATAATTTGGATTGAACATTGGCGAATTGTAAGCTGCAGCAGCGACTGCTGCAACAGCATTCTGTTGCATTTGCATAGCATTAGGTGTATTAATTCTCGGTTGTTGTTGCTGTGGTGGTAGCTGTTGCTGTTGTTGCTGTGATGTTTGCTGCGTATTATATGAACCAACTGGAGGGAATATGTTATTGTGCGACTGCTGTGGATATATTTGATTGTGGAGCGCATCTTCAATCATGTATATCTCATCCAGCACATTCATGGCATCATCACGTGATGGTGGATTTGATGAAATTCGAGTTTTCTTCATAGCATCTTCCAAGTTGGCAATTTTGTCTTTTAATGAGGAAATCTCCTTACGCATTGAAACCACCTCAGGTTTGATGGTATCTACGATTTCCTCCTTAACAAAGCTGAGCGTATTTGCCATTTGTTTGACCAGATTTTCCAGCTCATTATTGCGGGGCGAAGCCACCAGAGTAGCTGTAGCTGTTTCACGACGTGTACGATTAAAGCCACTTGCTACTGGTAATACAGGAGAATCAGCGAAATCGCACTCCGCATCTTCGTATGTACTTGAATTATTAAAACCAACATTATAACCAAATCCAACACCATCGGCATGGAATTTATTGGTTGCCTGTTGTAAACGCTTCAGTTCGGAATGTATAACTGAATTCAAGGGATGATTTGCATCAATTTGGCCACTATTAAGTAGTGTCAATGTCTGATTGAGACATTCGACTGCTCGATCCAAATAAATGCGCTTAACCTTCTTGGGCGTCTTATCTGCTTCATCCAATTTGCGGTATGCTTCGGCCTGCAGGTAAGTGGCAAATGGCAACTGTATACCTTGAAATTCTTCGATTAGATCCTCGTACTCCGACTTTTTGAAATACCTCGCTGCCAAATATGATACCGCATCTTCTGCAAGCGATGACACTTGACGTTCCACTGCTGATGTGCTTGCTTTCGCGTATTTAAAGTATTTACGAAACGGTTCCAATACACCCCTGTTGTTCATTTTCAGCATATTAAGTCCATATTTATATAGATTATCTGCACGCGACTCCAGAAATGCCTTATCAACTTGCTTAACAATGTCTTGTGCGCGCGCCACAAATATTTGACCCAACTTGAAGACTATAATCATATCCATTTTTGGACCATTTATACCGCGGACCGTTTCGATGCCGAATTGAAGATTTGCTCGCAATTCAGCCAAATTTTCACAACTCAAATTTTTATATACTCTATACATAGATTTCCACCAAATTATTTGCTCTTCTGTGCACAGCTGATTGCGCAGATTAACAAATGGTAAAATGCGTGGCCTACCAACGGCACTACGATTGCCGGAATTGTAATTATCAAATGTGTCACGTTCCACTTCCAACATACGTCTCGCCTGTATAGTGGCCGCATACAGAAAAGTCTCTACATCCAGTTGATTCAACGATTCGGCACCGCAGAACGAAAGATTTTGTGTGGAGAAATTTAAGCCATTAAAATATTTTGCACGAACGTAAGCCAAATTATCGTTGCCCAAGCAAAGGTATACCATATGCTGTAGTGACTGTGGCTGTAAGTACTGGGCCGTCTCTTCGAAACGTTCCACGTCGCCATAAGTAGGTAATTCGAATAGCGGCTCCAATAATTTGGGATTTTTAATTAGCAATGAAGACTGGTCTTTCACTTTTTGGTCACTATTGCAGAAGAGCATGGCAAAAATATTACGGCGCCACTGTTTATCTGAACAAGTTTGGCGTATTTGCGCCAACAACTCATCATTGCTACTCCATAGTAGCGACTGACTACCAATCAGATTATTAACTTGCAACGTAGGGTTCTCTTTGTGAACAGAATCATCAGCAAGACAAGAGAGCAAAATACGACCAGCCTAAAAATCGATTTATTAATTAGAGCATAATATAAAAAAGTTTTGTTTGAACCAACCTGGGCACACCGAAAACATCCCTCGCGATTCCACAATTGCACGAGTAGCTTGCCTTCTTCATTGCAATGTTTCATCCAAGGTTCGTTGTTGTCAGGCACCTTAATTTGGAAAGAGAGCAGTAATAGCGGCAAAATCGACTTAATAGTCTCCTTCCATTTGTTCTTATTCTGCAACAGTTCTCGCTTTACAATCAGAGAGACAGCATGCATTAATAGTTGGCCACAATAATGGTCCAAGAAAAGTGCAACCAGTTCCTTTTGGGCACTAAACTTTCCCGACAATTGAGTAATCTTATAAAGATATTGATCAAGGTTAAACAATAAATTGGCCGTTTCCGTAATGGCTCCAGTGTTTCCAGAACTCACGGAGTAACTTATGTAAACCTGCCGCTCGAGACAAATTGTTAGCAAAAGCCAAAACTCCCAATCTTTCTTGGTATTCGGCATCTGCTCGTATTTGCTCAAAAGTAACCACACAACAGTGTACCACTCAGTGCTGCAAACAAATGCTTCGTTCTGTGTCATCTCCAGATTGTACACATACTTGAAGGCGTCCAATATCATGTTATTCTCAATGTAGTTACGCACAAGACGAACACGCAACTGAACATCATTGGGACGAGCAGCAATTTCCTTCTGTATCATATCTTCGACTTGACGTTCTGGCTGATTGTCTTTATTTAATAGTTGCAAACGTAGTGAAAAGACTGCATCATGTTGAACTTTTTCTGATTCGGCAAGATCACACCAATACCTTGCTTTATTTGCATTTAGATTTTTGTCCTCCAGAAACAATTGGCAAACCTCAACCAAAACATCTGGTTGTTTAGAGTTCAATTGCAATGAACGCTGGAATGACTGCAGTGCTTTTTCTGGTTTCTTCATATGTAGATAACATTGTCCAAGTAATTTATGCGCCTGATCATTGTTCTCCTTAACACTTAAATGCGACAGGAGATATTGCTCAGCCGCAGTGTATTCATTGATTTTAAAATACAATTTAGCAATAGTGAAGCCTCGTATATTTCGCTGTATTAAAAGGAAAAATACATATTTTTATTAATCGTTTTTTATTAATTACGAATTTATTATTAGCACAAAGAGAAGAATAGAATAATGGGTTCTTGGAGGTATTCCCGCAAAATATTATCATACCTATAAGGCTATCTGATGACAGCCGGCATAAAAAAGAGCGCAAAACATAACAGAAGAGCAGTTGATTAAACAAATTACGGCGAAAGCGAAAAGTAAATTAAAAAGAAAAATGACTGACATCAACCGTACCTAACCTAAAATTTTTAGGTACATTGAAATTGATTTAGCAATTTTCATGCAACGAAAAGATATGAATGCCCCCTTCATGCCAATACATATATTTCTTTCCAACGACGAAGGCATTTTCAATGGATACAAACGAATTGCACTTAATGCATCAGATTGTTCGCTGTTGAATTTGAAACGAACAAGCATGCTGATACAGATACTCTTCGAAATACAAAAAATATAAAAGATATATTTGTATGCACCTTCGTCTCGAATTTGCAGTCATTATATAATTAAATTGATAATAAAATGATAAATGAACTTACCTCGTTTTCGGAGCGAATCTTAGAAAATGCTTTCCGTACATGAGCGTCCAGCTCGTTCTTCGTTTTATACATTTTTCGATTCTTTATCTTCTTCAATTTCAATATTATTTACTGTGATTAGCCACTTTTATTTTGGTTTTTCTTTTATTCAATGATTAAATTTTAACTTTTTGTTCAACTTTTTCTAAATTTGTTCACATTTGTCTGAATTCGTTTTGTATAATTTCACAATCCTGGCGGCGATTGAATTTACTTCACAGCATGAAAATGTACAGTAGCATGTAGGCAATTTTAATAAGAAAAATATATTCCAGGGGTGTTATTTATATTATGTTTCTAGAAAATACCGGCCCTGGAAAATTTAATACTTAAAGCCAGTTTTCCATAGTTAACTCTATTAGTCGTTTAAACTATGTTTGAACTCGATTTGCAGTTTTTCAGTCAAATTTCCACGTAGTTTAAACTAAGTATAAACGCCCCATCCAGCTGAGTTAAACTAAAATTGACCTATTATTTCTTGCTGCTAAAATAAGTTTATATTTAAACTCCGTTTACGAAATGCTTTTTTCATTTAAATTTTGGTTTAGTACTAACAGCGCAACTGCCAATCATAATTTTTGCCGTCTATCCATTTAAAAAAAATATAATCCACAGAAAAATCAGTTGATAAAAAAATTAATTGTTTAGTAAATGCACAAGATCTTCGTCTATTAGGGTGAATTTTCAGTTTGCATTTGTGAGACTTATAGGATAAAACATTTTTGTGTGGAATTACGGACTTTGCAATTCCGACGGAATTAGAAATTGTTATAGAATATTTGGTTAAATAATAGAAGAAACATTCATTATATTCATTTGCATGTTCAAAACACTCTATTGATATTAGACTAAAATCTCTCATTCGTTCTTTATAAGCAAATACGAATTATAATGAATGAAATGTTTCGTTTTCATAGAATGAGTAGAATCTCAACATTTGCAAATAGACGTAGAGCATTTGAGAGTACTCTAAACATTCGTTTTGCTTTTTTGTGTTACATTACAATACATATAAGCAAAAAATAGAGTAGATAAGAGAACATGACGCGACAAGACGCAATAAAGCAAAACATCAGTGCCTCTCATGAAAAGCAACAACAATTATAACGTACAACACACTCTCAGTACTCTCAAACTCTCGTAGTACTCTCAAACATTCATTTATTTGAAGAGAATAATCGAATATATGGAATATTTCTTGTACAAGAAATGAGTGGAGTGTTCTATTTGTCTAATGTTTCATTCTCATTTTATTTAGATATGCTTTCCAAATATTGTACATGTTTTGAGAGTAAAGAGAATCATTCGCAAATCAAACACATTCACGCAGCTTTTTAATACATACCATAATGAAATAGTATACTTAAAACTATTCGCTTACTGTATACGTATTGTTACGCTTTTATTTTATGAACGTTTAATTCTACTCGAATCAACCCTGTTTGATTACTGGATGCTGTAAGTAATAAGTGCAGCACGTATTTGTACTAACTATGTGCAACAACAATTTATTTAATCGATATTTCTATTTACAATCGCTGTTTAATTTAACTTGCTATCGTGTGATGTTGCCTCGATCGCTTGATGGTTGTTGCGTGTGGTCTGACATCTGTCAACGTTTGAACAGGTATCTGTCTCTGATGTATGCTGCAAATAAAAGAAGGAAAAAAATATCAGACACTTTAGAAGTATAGAGACAGAGACTTTAGAAATAATGAGATATCCCCTTCGAATTCATATGCGATTTAGAATAAAAACCCTCTACATAACACAAGAGCTTGAGGTCATGCTTCTGCAGACGCGATGATGACAAATTTAGAATGAGAGAACAAACGAAACATATATTTCGTCCATTCTGTTTCACATATACATTACAGCAGGCCAAATTTTGTAACCACGATCATATAGCTAAAGCGGAAACTACTATGATTTTAGGTATATTTGTACGACAACCGATGGGTCTAAAATTAATATTGACACTCCGAATTTTCAGAAATTAGTATTTCTATCCATACAAAAATAATTTGTTTTAATATTTTGTATTGTAAAATATATATTTTTGGAAATGCGCTGGATCAAGATTATTTTAGACCCATGGTACTGTGGAAAAATATACAATCATATCATATACAATATACAATCTATGTTAGTTTTAGTTCTTGCTATGCGATATGTCACGGTTTTTACTATACAAATTTGAGTCGCCCTATCACGCATGTGTGAATTTATTTTGTATATGGAAGACAAAATAGAAAATCTCAAATTTGATGAGTATTTTCTTCCTCGAGAAACGAAAGCAAAAGCAACAACAAATATGCAGTTAGATGTGTATTGTGTGTACCAATGCGAGTGAAATCGACGAAAGACGAACAATTTGATGTGTTGGCTGCTGAACAAGCGCAAAATGACAAAATCTTTAAAAATAGCAAAAATTCAATGGCATTATTGCTATGTTGCCGATCTCGCGTATTATCAATGAAAAATAGACAATATTGCTTTGTATACGTACATATAGTTTTTACGTAGTAAAATATTGTAACGAGTATCGATAGTTGATTACTCATCACTATTGTGACTGACTCTATTGGCAGCATCGAAACGAATGTCAACAAAAAGAAATAAGCGATAACCAGAACAAGCCAACGAGAAAGGAAGAGAAGAATCTCGATAAAGGAAGATTCTGGGGTGTTGCCAACAGAGTATAAATAGAGCCAGTGTTGAGAAGAAAAATCAATCTACTTCCGAACGTGATTGCGAAAACATTGATACAGAGGCAAAAGTTGCAAGTACATTTAAGTGTTATAGTAAATAGTTGATTGTAAACAGTGTTGATTGTAAATAGAGATTATTAAATAAATTGTTGCTGTATATAGTTGTATAAAATAAGTGTTGCAGTTATCATTAACAGAATCCAGTGATCGAACAAGGTAATTCAAATAGAATTAAACGTTCACAGAATAAAAACGTAACAATTGGTGTCAGAAGTGGGATTCTGTAAAGATGGTGAAAATTGACCAACTAAAAGTGGACCAGCTTAAAAAGCTGTTAGTAGAGATGAATCTATCGTCATCAGGTGCAAAGGCGGAACTGCTGGTGAGGCTGAGGCAAGCTATGGAGGCTAAGGGAATTAATGTAGAAGAAGATGAGTTCTTCGAGGAAGCCGATATACAAGCAGTTGTGCACGCTGAGGAAGAGAGCAAAATAGATTCGAGTGGTCAACTCATGGAATTCATGAAAACCATGATGCAACAACAGCAACAACAGCTACAAGAAAATGCGTCTCGCATTGACTCCAAGTTTCAAGAACATTCGGTACGTCAAGAAAACGCTATGGGAGAATTCCAGAAAACAATTGACTCCAAGCTTCAAGAATATTCGGCTGAATTGCGTATGGAAATTCAAGAAGGTTCGTCTCGCCAAGAGGGCGTTATTAGTGATTTGCTTATGGAAATTCAAGAACATTCGGCTCGACAAGAACACGTCATCGAAAATCTACAAAAAGGAATTGAACTTAGATTTCAGGAAATTTCCGGAACCATTAATGAAAAAGTCACGGATTTAAAGGAACATGTAGATGATTTGGAAGATAAGTTCGAGAAATTACAGCACGATCTCAACCAACTAAAAATAAATGGACCAGCCACATCAGTGATTCGAGATTCAAGCACAATCAAACTAAAGCCACCAACATTTGACGGAAGCACGCCATTCAATATCTTCAAGCTTCAATTCGAGACAACCGCTTCGAAGAATCAATGGGATGATAGCGACAAGACTGCTGCTTTAATAGTCGCATTAAAAGGTAATGCTTCCGAGGTGTTACAGATGGTTCCAGAAAAAGATCGTGGTAGCTATCAGTCACTGATGGACACACTCCAGCGGAAATATGGAAATGAATACAAGAGTCAATTACATCGAGTGGAATTGAGATCGCGAGTGCAACGGAGTAATGAGAGTCTTCAGGAATTCGCTTCCGATATTGAGCGCTTATGTCATCTAGCGTTCTCCGGTAATTCGGAAGAGTTCGTCGAAAAAATAAAAATAGAGGCATTCATAGATGGCATACGTGATGGAGAGACAAAGCGTGCCCTAGTCATGTCACCAAGGAATACTTATGCCGAAACAGTCAGTAGTGCATTGACGTTTGAAGCCGCCAGTTTGATGTGTCGACCAATGCCACGGGTACGCCAACTAGAAACAGAAACAGCAGATCTGGTTGAAGCAGTGTGTCAGGCATTCAAATCTGTAGTGCAGCCTGAAGCAAGAACAACAGGTCGACGCGATCTCAAATTTACTGGTAAGTGCTTTATTTGCGACAAACCAGGACAAAGGCGCGTGACTGCCGTCTACGACGAAAGCGATCAAGATCGAATTCTCCAGGAAGACAAAAGAAGGAGAATAAGGTGGATAGCGATCGCTCCACTAACACAAATCCATCGTTAAACTAAATCGAGTCAGTTCAGCGGGGCGTGAACTGACTCCAACAGTGGGTTGCCCCATCATTCACATTTCACAACTACAGCGTGTGCCAAGCAGCTTGACTATTGATGGAAAATTGGACAATATGGAATTCATGTTAACCCTGGACACTGGTGCATCACATTCTATAATCAAGAGCGATTTGGTAAAGAGGTTTGAGCCTTTAATGGGAATAAAATTGCGTACAGCAACGGGTGAGGATGCACAAATCCTGGGCAAGATAAAGAAACGAGTATCTATTGGAAATTGCACATGGGAACATGAATTCATTGTGGCCGACATCATCGATGACGTAATAATTGGCGTTGATTTTATGATTGACAACGGATTTACGTTAGATTTAAATCAACGGATACTACGTTATGCAAATGTCGAACTACCATTGAACATCGGTTACAAGCGTAGTGGGAACATCAAACGAGTACTGGCATGTCAACGCCAAGAGGTTCCAGCAAAATCAGAAGCGGTGATATGGGCACAGATGAATGTGGATGATGGGACAGGCAAGTTGTGGCTGGTGGAAGCAGATAAAGAAATAACGAATAAAAACATCATACTTGGTAGGACGTTAGTAGAACCTAAAGAAAATGGAATAGTACCGGTGCGAATTTTAAATCCAACTAATACATCTACAGTTGTAAAGAAAGGAATGGTGATTGGTCATTGCCAGGAAGTTACTGCCGTAGTAGACTGCGAAAAGGGTTCGTCGATAAAAAGTGGAAGATCAGGAACTGGCAAGGCGGAAATAAAAGCACAGATGGAGGAATGGGCAGGTGTGCTTACCAAACAGCAAAAAGAAAAGGCTTTACAAGTATTGGAGAAGTACAGTTCAATATTTTCTTCAAATGGAAAAACTGGAGGACGAACAACCATCGTGAAGCATCACATTGACACCGGTGATTCTAGACCAATTCGTCAAGCACCACGACGAGTTCCATTGGCCAAAAGAGACGAAGCCATTAAGCTGATTTCCGATATGCAGAAACAAGGTGTTATTGAACCATCAGCGAGTCCATGGAGTTCACCAGTTGTGCTGGTAAAGAAGAAGGATGGAAGTACTCGATTCTGTGTGGATTACAGAAAGCTGAATGAGATTACGAAAAAAGACAGCTATCCACTGCCAAGAATCGATGACACTCTGGACACACTATCTGGTGCGAAGTGGTTCTCAACTCTTGATTTGCAAAGTGGCTACTGGCAAGTGGAACTTGGTAGGGAAGACAAAGAGAAAACAGCTTTCAGTATTGGTGATGGGAAAAGATTTTAACGACCACCTGGAAAAGTTGAAAGAAGTATTAAAGCGTATACAATCAGCAGGGCTTAAACTGAATATGAAAAAGTGTTCACTCTTCAGGCGAGAAGTTAAATATCTTGGTCATAAAGTAACAACAGAAGGGGTACATACCGACGAGGAGAAAGTAGCAGCAGTTCACGAATGGCCTATTCCGTCGAATCTTCACGAGCTAAGGAGCTTCCTAGGCTTATGCACCTACTATAGACGATTTGTTCCTGGATTTGCAAACATCGCCAGCAGTCTGCATGAGTTGACAAGAAAGAACAAACCATTTGTGTGGGGCGAGGACCAACAGACAGCATTCGAACAGCTGAAAGAAAAACTCTGTTCAGCACCAATATTAGCGTATCCAGTACCTGGTCAAAAGTTTGTGTTGGACACAGATGCGAGTGGCTATGGAATAGGTGGTGTGCTCTCTCAGATCATAGATGGGCAAGAAAAAGTAATAGCATACTACAGTAAAATCCTGTCGAAGCCAGAAAGAAATTACTGTGTCACAAGAAGAGAGTTGCTCGCAATACTGGAATGTGTAAAGTATTTCCATAAATACTTGTACGGTCAGTCATTTCATCTACGAACTGACCACTCAGCGCTAAGGTGGTTATTGCAATTTAAAAACCCAGAAGGACAATTGGCGCGCTGGATTGAAAGGCTGCAGAGTTATGATTTTACCATCGAACATCGTAAAGGAGGACATCACGGCAACGCGGATGCTCTATCTCGTCGTCCTTGCAAAATGGAATGTAAACATTGTTCTCGAGTGGAAAGCAAGGAGCACATTGTCGACATACGACTTACGAATATATTGCCGGAGGAGTCATGGACCACCGAACGAGTGCAAGAAGATCAGCGGAACGACCCAGATCTCGTAAAGATTATGGAATACAAGGAGCAGGGCATACGACCAGATTGGCAAGAAATGGCTAATGAGAGTCCAATAGCAAAGGCATACTGGGCGCAGTGGCAAAGCCTGCACTTACGAGACGGATGTTTATTCCGAGCATGGGAAAGTGAGGATGGAAAAATCACTAATGATCTTCTAGTGGTACCCAAGGCGAGAATAAATGAAGTGATAGCTGAGTATCACAATGCCTCCAGTGGAGGGCATTTGGGAATCACCAAAACCGTCGAGAAAATAAAGAACCGATTTTATTGGGTTGGATGTCATGACCATGTCGCTGATTGGATTCGGAAGTGTAAGCAATGTGCAATGGCCAAAGGTCCCACTAAGAAAAGTCGTGGTAAGATGCACCAATACACCGTGGGTGCTCCATTTGAGCGAATTGCTATGGACATAGCTGGACCATTTCCAATAAGCAACGCAGGAAACAAGTATGTTCTGGTGGTTATCGATTACTTCAGTAAATGGCCTGAAGTATACCCCATTCCAAATCAAGAAGCTAGTACAGTTGCGGATGTATTCGTGAACCAATGGATTACTCGTTTTGGTGTACCGATGGAGTTACACTCAGACCAAGGTCGAAATTTCGAATCAGTTGTATTCCAAGAGATATGCCGTATGCTGGGTATATACAAAACTCGTACAACACCTTTGCATCCACAATCTGATGGCATGGTAGAACGATTTAACCGTACCTTGGAGGAATATTTGAGAAAAGTCGTAGATAAATACCAAAGAGACTGGGATGTACATATACCAATGTTCCTCATGGCATATCGATGCGCATAACATGATACGACGGCTACTACACCGGCAATGGCAATTTTTGGAAACGAGTTAAGACTGCCAGCTGATTTAACATTTGGAGTTGTAACACCAACGAGATCAACCGAAGGAAATTATACTAGCGAAAAGCGGGAACAGTTGGATGAAGTACATCAGTTCATCAGAGAGCGGTCGCAGATGATAAGCGATAAGATGAAGGCCAGGTATGACTTGAAAGCAAATTCAAAAGGGTTCTATGAAGGAGAGCTTGTAATGCTTCATAATCCACAACGAAAGAAAGGCCTGTCCCCTAAACTACAGACTCATTGGGAAGGACCATATGCGATTATAGCAAAGATAAATGACGTAGTGTATCGCATTCAACGTGCCTGGAATAAAAGAGCAAAGTTTAAAGTAGTGCACTTGGAGCGACTTGCGCCATATCGAGGGGAAGTATAAAAACTTGTTCGGGACGAACAAGGTTAAGAGGAGGGCAGTGTAACGAGTATCGATAGTTGATTACTCATCACTATTGTGACTGACTCTATTGGCAGCATCGAAACGAATGTCAACAAAAAGAAATAAGCGATAACCAGAACAAGCCAACGAGAAAGGAAGAGAAGAATCTCGATAAAGGAAGATTCTGGGGTGTTGCCAACAGAGTATAAATAGAGCCAGTGTTGAGAAGAAAAATCAATCTACTTCCGAACGTGATTGCGAAAACATTGATACAGAGGCAAAAGTTGCAAGTACATTTAAGTGTTATAGTAAATAGTTGATTGTAAACAGTGTTGATTGTAAATAGAGATTATTAAATAAATTGTTGCTGTATATAGTTGTATAAAATAAGTGTTGCAGTTATCATTAACAGAATCCAGTGATCGAACAAGGTAATTCAAATAGAATTAAACGTTCACAGAATAAAAACGTAACAATATGTATAAAACGAAAAATGAGAGCAATAGAAAGAAACAGATGATAGAGTTGATTTGTTTGCAGTAGGTAAGTATGGGATGATCTCTTATTGAAATTCACTTGAGTTTCTATAACTAAGACATTTTGATAATAATTAATTATTGTAAACAAATTAAATTTTAATAAAATATTTGCACGTGTCACAGCGTACACGTGATAAAAGTAAAACTTCTTAAGAAACCCAAATCAGCTGTTAACACTTCCTTGTATGAATCCACCTAGCAAATAATTCGTATGTGGTTTAAGGATACCCAAACCTGAAGAGTTTGTGTAAAGTTTCAGATCACTCACTTTAATTTATATATATTGGTCCTGTATTAGACACAAAAACATTTGCATGAAATACATTTTGTTTCTGAGCGAGAGACATACGGTGAGGAGAGAGGGATTTTTGTTTCAGGTATGTGAGACACGCTTTGTCCTTATAATCAGTAATCAGTTAGTTTGAACTATCCTACAATTATGGCAAATCGGCCATTTCACATTTCTATCGCAACTACTACAGTAAGCTTGAAACTTGCCATATTTTATCATTTTTGGCCATTTTATATATATTTTTTCTTTTTTAATTGCATGATCTATTATGAATGTGCTAATCAGATTTTATTAAAGAAATATGTAAAAGTATAAAATATTTGAGCCACCAAAAAAAATTTTAAATGATTGACTGGCATTTTGACTTGCAATATATACATTAGTAATATATGTAAGTATGTGATTTAGTTTTTTATGAAATGAGTGATCTCTGTATTTAAAATGCTGCTATAAATTTATATTTTAAGTTAACAATGTAGGTACATAAATATGTTCCCAAAAGTTTATCTTTTAATGTAAGTACATACATTTTTGATTTAATTTTGATAAGTGATTTTTTAAATGTTTTAACATGTGTAAGAATGAAACGTGAAATTAATATTTTTGTTTATACATTAGTAATAAATGTGAAACATTACACTTTTTAACGAATAACAAAAAGCGACTTCATAAATATCATCTTTTACTTCATTAAAATCTACCACTAAATTTTAGAATCTACCAGAATTTCATTAACCTCTAAAAATTGTTTTACAATCCAAACACTGTTCGTAATACCAAACATTAGGTCAAACATACAAAGGATTCGCCGAGAAACATTTTAGCCCGTATAAACGTGAATGAAACATCAAAAGTTAATTGAAAATGATTTTCGTGCAAATATTTTTGTGTCTAAATGCGGACTAAGACATAAGCAAAAACAATTTCATACTCCGCATAATCAAACAGCAACCATGTCTGCCAGCAACTGATAATATTTTTGCATTTGTGCTGTTATAACAATAACAGAAAAGAAAATTGCGACCATCAGAGAAGATTTTTCTAGATGTGACGTCACAATATTTCAGCTGCGAGAGAAAATGAAAAAAGGGCAAACAAATTGAAAAGAAAACATATATAGTATAATTAACCAAGTCAGGCAATCATAAAATCTGTTCTCATGTCATTTACAGTATATGCCAAAGCATGTGTAGGTAGTGTTAAAATTACTATGTGTAAAAATATGTCAAAATTACTAACTATCTGGTTGAGTACAAAATGAAGAGTTTTTTAAAAATTTTTTTAAAGAAAAACAATGGGCTTTAACCAAATTTTTGATTATTTTAATGATTGTAACATTTAAAAAAATATTTACAAGTAATGTAATGTATGTGGGTGCCGTAGTTCAGTGGTTAGTGCGTTGGCATTCTGATCTGTGGGTCGTGGGTTCAATCCCCGGCTGAAGCATAACAAAATTTAATATCGAAAGGATTTTTCTTTCGAACGGTATCCACCTGCCGGCAAGAATTGGCAAATTTTCCTGCAGTAACAATTTGCCAAAAATGCTTCTTAAAGAGCTCTGTGACAAAACTAAGTTAAAGTGATTTCACAAGGGTTCTGCCGTTCGGAACCGGCTAATATAAGTAGGTCCCTTCTAAGGCTGTCCAAATTTAACACGCACAACAGTGGTGGAAGAAAAGCTCTGTAATATCACAATGGGCATTTCTGGCCTAAGTGTGTCCTGTCAGAGAGAGGGCAGCCACATAACCTAATCTAACCTAATGTAATGTATAATCAAATAGAAAGAATAAACAAATGCATGTGAGATGTTTGACCTTTATATACAACCAGAGCGTTATTGTAACAAAATATTTTCGAATTTTTCACTTTGATAGATTTCACAAAGCTGTCTTTTTTATTTTATTCTAAAATGAGATCATCAAATTTCCTCTCTCGGATTGTCTTATTTTATTTATTATACTATAATATATAATATAATTATTAATTATATAAACAATGCAGAATAATGAATGAATAATTCAACTCTTGGAAATACTGCGACGTCACACTTTGTCAAATTCACTGAGAACCGATATGATCGCTTCCTTAATATTCTGTCGTCCGTGTGCTTTCGTATGATATGCGCAATAATCGTTATTATCAGTGTTCCCGTTTAGCATTTTTGTTTAGTTTCGTGGACAGTAAAAAGTTCGAGTATATTGGCTTACTGACAAAAAATTCGAGTTTGCAAGTCGCAACCAAAACCTTATTGCGCATTTGACACGGCTACAATACCTTTTAATGCAGCCCAGCTCATAAGGATGTTAGACTCTTGTGATATATATTTAAACAGTAGTTCATCCAGGAGAGGAAATGGTTACATCTTAGATATAGTCCACTATGGAATAATATAATATATGAGTATTTTCTCATATATTTGTTCCTAATGTATGCTGCGATTGTTGAACTAAAATGCATACATGTTAAAAATAAAATATAAACTGTTTATGATATGTTGAAAAGGCTGTCCTTTCCCCCGATCTAGCTTTTTTATTTTTGAAGTGCTGGCAACACTGTATTGAATGTGTCTCCCATGTAGATGCGAGCACGTAATAACACGAAAACAATAACATTTTCAGAATGTGTCTGACGTAAGGCATGTGTGACTGCTGTTTGTATATGCCCATGAATACTTTATCGCTTTTATATCGTTGTACATATGTATTGTATACTCTCGAATTAATCGTCATTATTCGTATATTATTCACTGATTGCTCTCTCTCTCTCTCTCTCTCTCTCTCAACACACACACACACTATATATTGCCATAAACCATTGAATCATGATTTATTGCTTTGTATCATTGTGCATATGTTGATTTCTTTTTCATTCTCCCTTTCTCAAAGCTATATATTCCTTCCTACTCATGTAACGAGAATAGCTTTAAAAATTTCACACTCAATTTTCGACACCACCGCCTAAGAAGTTTTACTTCAAAAATCGTGTTCCATGATAATTTAAATAATTCTGATTACCTACATATTTTTAATAACATTTTGGTTTCATTAATATCTGAAAAAAAAGTAACTATGGTATTACATATTATTCAATTTTTGTATAAATATAATTTAGAATTATCCTATACAATTTCAATATTAATTGAATCTTTCTCGTCAGATTCATACATAGGTACATGTGAAAGTATTTATGTATATGCATATATGACATGCCGACTCAAATTGATTGTGTGAAGCTGCAGTTGGTTTACGTCTCATTCTCAACTGTTTCCAGTGTATCTAAAAGCATTTTTGGTTTTGAATGAAAAACGCAGGTATGTTATTTTTTTAAAGAAAATTCGAAAATGAAGCAGAAAAATCGCTGATAATTGAAGAAAAGTGAAAGAAAGGAATTCGAAGAGAATTTATAACAGTCATTCGAAAACCTAGGTTTCATCGCCAAACTTGCTGTTAAAACGCTGTCTATTAACAGTGGATATCTCTATACTTCTAAAGTCTTTGGTATAATGGAGAAAATAGTATAGGGTTATCCATTTTGCGGTTTCAAAAGTAAATGTAAATAAAACACATATAAATTATTTTTTATCATGATATTTCTTTTTTATTATACAGTTTGAACGTTGACATTATGTGTGAAATACTACATCATTTAAATGACCACCACGCGAATTGTTGCAAGCATCGATTCTTTTGAGGTAATTTTCGACCACTTTTTGATACATATTGGGCGGTATCTCAGCCATAACGTGACGAATGTTGGTTTTTAGGTGCTCAAGAGTTAAAGGTTTATCTGCATAAACACGGTCTTTCGCGTAGCCCCACACAAAAAAATTAAGCGGTGTCAAATCGCATGATCTTGGTGGCCACTTGATATCGCTACGACGAGAAATTACGCGGCCAGAAAATTTCTCTTGCAATAAAGCCATATTTGCTCGAGTTGTGTAGCATGTGGCACTGTCTTGTTGAAACCACATATTCTCTAAGTCGTATTCTTCAATAGCAGGCAAAAAAAAGTCGGTTATCATATGACCATAACGCTCCGAATTGACAGTCGTTCCATCGTCGTTTTCGAAAAAGTAAGGTCCAATCACACCTCCGGACCAAAGAGCGCACCAAGCAGTGACTTTTTGTGGATGTAGTGGCCTCTCTTCAATTACTTGAGGATTCTCAGAACCCCAAATACGACCATTTTGTTTGTTAACATACCCACCGAGTGAGAAATGTGCTTCGTCGCTGAAGAAAATTTTGTCCGAAAAATCGCCGTCCACCGCCTGTTGTTCAAGCACCCATTCGACGTATCTACGACGTTGTGAATGGTCAGATGGCTTCAGTTGATGTGTGAGCTGGATTTTATATGGATGTAGGTGTAGATCCAAATGCAAAATACGCCATAATGTGCCGTAAGACAGTCCTAATTCCTGAGAACGACGAGGAATCGACACATTCGGGTCTTCGGCAACACTTTCACTTACAGCAGCGATATTTTCGGTGGTACGAGCGAAACGATGATGCACAGGCCTTACAATATCTGTAACCGATCCAGTCTCTTCATATTTCTTCACAATTTTGCCAATTGCTTGCGTAGTTGGACGATTATGTAAACCATAATCTCCTCTTAAAGCACGATATGTGGCTGTGGCAGAATCACCATTTTTGTAGTAGGTTTTTATAATTTTCATGCGTTGTGCGATAGTTAAGCAATCCATTTTCGCAAATTTCAGACTTTGAACTGAAAAAAAAAGAAATTGTTTTAACAACTCAGTTTGACAGATGTCGAATTCTAGCCCTATACTTTTGAAACCGCGAAATGGATCATATAAAGAAAAGCTGTTGACACATATGCAAAGCTGTTAACAATATATACAGAACTCTTGATTACATGTGCAAAGCTGTTAAAGTATATGTTTATGTTACCTAGCATAAGTGTATAAAGGTACTTACGCTGACGTTGCTCTGCCACTGCGATATTTTGATTGGAGTTGTAAGTGTCTCACAGACACCCACCGTTTGTCGATGGAAAATATTGTCCTACTTCGGTACAAACCGGTAGTCTGTTGTGTCGATGTTGGTGGCCAGGATAGTTTATTTTACCTTCGAGGGTATATTTACCTCGGTCTGTTGATGGCGGGAGGATCAGTTAAGATTTTTTCTTGGGGTGTGATGAAGTCCGATAGTTGGTTCGGCGATGAGTGCGTTTGTCTGTTCTGTGGTGTAGTGATCTGTAACGGTGAAAAGTGATATTAGTGATAATTTGAATAGAAATTAAGTGGTACGATGGTGAAAGGCCAAAGATAGCGATATACTTGCATGCGTACCTGTGTATTCTGTGGAGGAGCCAGCGCCTGTCCAAGAGAAGCACTTGCTGGTAGCCACACGGTGATCCGGTGACATCGCTAGTGCGTAGCATCAGCACAGAAAGTATCCAGAGAGCGATAAGCCAGAAAGATTTTTTGTTTAGAAATAAAAAAAAAAACAGATAAGTACAGTCAACGCCCGGTATAACAAATACTCAGTTTAAGGAATTCGGGATATAACGAATGAGCTAAATTTTTACATTTTTTATATTGACTACCTCATATAACGAACGTGTTCCATTTTTTTATACTTAGTGTAACGAATGCTACAAAAAAATGAGTTTGTCTAATAAAAAAAAAATGTAAACAATGCTAAAAAAATGAGTATTCGAACTCACGGGCGATGTGTTAAGACAACTATTCGCTGCCGCTACATCAATACCATCATACTTATTTTCAGGCAGAGATCATTTTTGTACAATAACCACATATTATTTTCAATGCTAACGCTGCATAGCTTCGACGTAGATAACGCTGTCTGCTAACGCTGACTGTTCTTTATGTTGACTTTAATGGTCATAATACCGTTATTTTTTTGTGTTTACATTCTACACACTTGTTCTATTGAGCATAAAAAAGCACTGTTTTTGGGTCTTCTGAGCTTGATGGTTTAAAAAATATCATTGGAAATAGAAAACGAATTTGTTTAAGTGAAAAAGTTAAAATTTTAGAAGACTGTGGTTTATCCCTATCAGTGATTTCACAGAAGTAATTTGGAAAATTTGGAACAGCAACCACCTATTTGCGAAACCAAAATCAAACATTCAGAAGCAATAAAGTGCCTAGAAACTTGTATAACATTGAGCCAGCAAAACAATATATCCATTTCAAAATCTTTAACTTTAAGAGAATTACAAGAAGAAGCTATTCAAAAAATGATTATTTTAGACAAATTTAATTTTAAATGTACATAAATATTTTATGTTATTTATTATTTTATTTTTTGTTAAAAATGCGTATAAATGTGTATTAGCTGTTATTTTTTTTTTTTAATAAAATTCCAACTTGAAAAAACTTTGCGATATAACGAATTTTTCACTATAACGAATGGGCCTGACAATATATCATTTGTTATACCGAGCGTTGACTGTACTTAACTTTTTATTTTTATTTTATTTCTTGGGGCTTACCGACAAAAGTCTATTCCAAGTGTGGGGTCATGTGGTTTCAAATGTGCTAGAAGAGAATAGATACAGAACGTAAAAGGGTACTCACCTGTACATATGTTGTGCTATAAAATCCCTTTTTTGTATGCTCGCATGCGTTATATATATTTTGTGTTCTTTGTGTGTTTTCGCGAACAAACGAGGCAATAAAATTCAGTTGTGTGTGGCAAAGAAGTCGTGAACACTTATGGCAGAATACCGCAGCTGGAATTTTGAGTAGGACCACGACGCACGCGGAGTAAAACTAGTTTTATATAAAAAGAAAAAGGACGTATGGATATTTCATGGGTACGTTCGACCCGATTAAGCATTCAGTTTCATTAAGCAAGGATACAACAAGAGCCAATTAGAGTATCACTTCACGCCGAGACAGAGATTAATTTTTATTTAAGCTTAATATCTTATTAATCTTATACCTTTTATTAAATGTTCCACAATTGGAAACAAGACGAATTTTGACCAAACACAAAAAATGAAAATGAAATATTTTCGTCAATATAATGTAGAATGTAAACAAAGTAGTGACAGCTCGAGATGGTACTTGAGACCAGAATTGTGAAAGTCGCCACGAGTTAGCAGTTAGGTTATAAGATATTTTTTTTATTCCTTTAGCGTCAAAGTTTGTATCATATTTATTTTGTTTTCTTTTATATATCTTATGTTGTGTAATTTAGATACTTACAGTGGCTCCCAGCTTATTTCGTACAGTGACAGTTTAAAAATTGCTGCAGTCGTAATTCCTAATATAGCAAAAATTTGAACAAAATATAAATGCCATTTTTGAAAGGAAGGTTTGTTTTTTATTTTCCAAAATTTACTTTTTCAAAATTTTAGTGTTTGACACTATAAAAAAATAAAATAAGAAAAAAATAGGAAAATTCATGTCACAGCTTATTTCGTACAGTCTCTTTAAGTTCAAACTAAAAACAAAGTAAGTTGATTTTAATATTTAGTTGACATCCCTTAGCGTTAATGACAGCCTGGAGTCTACTTGGCATTGAATCCACCAATTTTTGAGTGATGTCTGGTGTGATTTTTTTCCATTCCTCCATCAGTACCTTCTTTAGGTCTTGCTTATTAGAAATCTTGTGTGTTCTTATTTTATTGTCCAAAATAGACTAAAGATTTTCAATCACATTCATGTCAGGTGACTGTGGTGGTGGAGACATCAAGTGTGAGCAGTTCAAATAAGCCAAGATTGCACAATCCCAGATTTATGTTTTGGGTCATTATCTTGGTAATACCGAAATTCTTCCCGCAAACCCAGTTTGTCTGCACTTTGAAGTAAATTGTTTTTCAGAATCTCGAGGTACTTCATTTTGTCCATTGTTCCCTCAATAAAAACCAATTCACCTACTCCGGCTGCTGACATACAGGCCCAAACCATCACGCTACCGCCACCATGCTTCACTGTGGGCTTAAGGTTCTCCTTGTTTAGCTCGGTATTCGCTTTACGCCAAACATATGACATTCCGTCCGAGCCAAAAATATAAAACTTAGACTCATCCGCGAAAATAACGGTATTCCAGAACGCAGGAGTATTAATAATATGCTCTTTGGCGAAGTCAAGTCGGCGTTGTATATTCATTTTCGAAATGAATGGTTTCTTTCGGGCTACTCGACCGTTCAAGTCATGATTGCGCAGCACACGTCGGACAGTTTCAGCACTGGATGATTTTCCTATTTCACGCTGAACCTCTGCAGCCAACTTCGGAGCGGATAACTTTGGATTTTTCTTAATTTTTCGTACAATATAACGCTCGTCTGAAGCGTTGAAAATCTTATTAGGTGCTTCTCTGCCCTTGTTCTCCAACCGATTTTCGCGAACGAAGCGTTGAATGATGTATTGGACAGTTGAGGCACTTAAATTGTCATTTCAGCAATTTTTCGCACACTCTGACCTTTCCTAAAATGGTTAATTACCAGTTTACGCTGTTCCATCGTTGTACGACGATCCATAACGCTAAATGTTTAATTTACAGCACTTTAACTATTTAAAATAATAATAATAAAAATTGTTATAATAGTTAAAAAGGTCCAAAAACTCATACAATTCAAAAAAACTTTGTAACTGCGCGGCAGAATGAAACTTACTTACATTGAAGTTTGTGTACGAAATAAGATATGAGCTGAAAATCAGCTGATCAATAGTTTTTCTCTCTTGCATGACAAAAAGAACAATTTTTGGGGTTCCCCGTTTTCTTATTAGGTTTACTAAACACATACATAGACATCTACATTCAAAACTTATTGATAAGTTTTTTAGTTTCGATGTTACAGCCATGTACATAAAAATATATACACTGTACGAAATAAGCTGTGAGCCACTGTATATATAAATTTATTTTGCGCAAAATTTTAATTCATAAAAATAACGGCTTTCAACAGAACCGCAAGTTACGGTTTTGTGATTGTTAACGTTCCGCGACGTAATGTGCAAGAGATTCCAAGTTGAGGTGGATTTTTTTTAGTATCGCGTGAAATATACGACTAGCACTTTGATTTAGGCAAGTGCAGTAATACCTCCAATAATCCCCCCTATTGAGCTCAATAGGTGTTGGGCATAATTAGGGTGGTCCTGATTTTTTTGGTGTTTGTACATTTTTTATATGCGCATTCACATTCCCCTTAATTTTTGTCTCTTTGTAAGGGTTGCGATACGTATTTCCGTTGTTTCTTTATTTGATTTTTTTTACTTTTTATTTTTTTGTTTGTTTTGTTAATATAAGCATTTTGTTTTTGGTAAATGATTTGTTATACTTGTATATGGTTAATCCTCAAATTAAATCTATTTATAAATACGTAAACTAGAAATAAATGATATATCTATTCATGAGTTTATGTATCATGAATATGTATGAATAATTGATTTCTTTAAGGGGGATGGATGGAATTGGAACGGCGGTAAAGTAGGACGATTGGTCCTAAGTATGTTGTAGTGGGGGTTGCTCACGGTTTATTGGTATGTATGAGAAGCGCAGGTAGGGTGGGCACACGCAAGAAGCATACCGGTGTGAATGTGAAGATAAGGTGACGTATTGTGTTTTTTTTTGGTATTTTGGATGTAGTATCTGGGGTAGTCAAATATCGTAATTGTGTGTGTCTGCTGTAATGGCGAGCATAATTGTTCATCCATCGCTCTTCAGTGGGGGGTTGAGGACCACGCCCTGATTACCATGGCTAGCCGGCGAAAGCCTGTCATATATCATACACTTTGTGCTCCAGTGTAGAAGACTACACTGTAGTATAGCAGACTGTATGTTGTGTTTATATTGGATGTATATACATGTATGAGCGTATGTGCACTTGTATTTGCATTCATGCATTCAAAACATGAATGCACATACACAATACTGTGTGATTATCTATGTTGTCAATATATTGTATACCTAAAGACTGGATGATGTCTGTTTTTTCTTGTTTAGCTATTTGAAAGCTAACTGATGCCTTACCTCCTAGATTTATAGATAAATTCGTTTTTTTTTTTTGTAATTATAATAATATTAAATAACGTATATCGAGATGATCATTCAGTAGTGAGCTAAAGAGGCTCCCAAAAGGAAGTTCAATATAATTCGGTATTTTGAAACAATAATTCAAACCATTATGCGCATAACAATGGTGCAGCTATGTCCATAGCAATTCGTTCAAATGGAGCACTCACGGTGCTATTCAACGTGCAGGGAATAAAAGAACGAAGTTTAAAGTAGTGCACTTGGAGCGACTTGCGCCATATCAGGGGGAAGTATAAAAACTTGTTCGGGACGAACAAGGTTAAGAGTAGGGCAGTGTAACGAGTACTGATGGTTATTTATTCATCAGTAATTGTGAATGGCACGAATAATGGTAGCCTCGAAACGAATGTCAACAAAAAGGAATAGGCGGTAACCAGAACAAGCCAACGAGTGTTGCGTGTGGCCTGTCAAGCTAAGCTTGTCATGTCAAATGTGACTCCAATATCTACAGCTGTCAACTGTGTCTTGAGGTTGTATCACTTATTATGCCAGATGCCAGAATGGTGGATTTCCTGCCGTACGTGATATTTGATGGGTTCTGATCTTGGCTAAGCC
Source organism: Megamerina dolium (assembly GCA_963854835.1). Taxonomy (NCBI): domain Eukaryota; kingdom Metazoa; phylum Arthropoda; class Insecta; order Diptera; family Megamerinidae; genus Megamerina; species Megamerina dolium. The sequence goes on along the minus strand of OY978526.1, from coordinate 54,530,415 downwards.
AGTACATATACGATATTGTGTATATGACCGTAACTGTTAGGGATACGTTGTATTGATATGTACATAAGAACGGTATAATGTAGTTCGTTAACCTTCTTTTTTGGTTAACGTTATCTGAACATATTTTTTTTTGCCGCATTCCGGTCTATTCTGCCCCGTTAGAAGTTACCGTCATTTATTGTTTTCATTTGCATCTGCAAATTTGGAAAAGAGTCAGTTGGTTGAGAGATTTGAAACGTGCCGTGTCGGTGTTATTTGGTCGGTGTATTGTAGTGAAGTTTTGTTTAATAGTGATGATGTTAGCTGATTCTTATAACTCTGAAGTGTGTGCATGCGTGTTTTAACAATACCATAAGTAATAAAAGGACGTAGTGGAGATATAAAATTCGTCTAGTACAATCGTTATTTATGTAATATAAAGTGCGTTCATATGCATATCTGGAGATACAAGAGGACGGATCTCACACCAGAGGCCTGATGAACCAGAATGGGGGCCTCATATAACTATTCCGCCCTATAATATTAACGGGTATATTGTTAATCCTGTAAAGAATTGATAAGGCGCCTTAATTAACCTTGCTGAGTCAGCTAGCAGCAGCGTCGCACATGCAGTTGCACATGATATAACGAGTAGACCACCATACTGACAAACTCACCACTTATACACAACACACGGTACCATAATTTTGTTTCTGTACTACATACGCAGAGGGTGGAACATATAAAGAATACGATTTTAAACCAGAAAGATAATAGGTTTGATTTGCTGTACGTTTCGTGTAAGTGACACCATAGCAATAAATGTTCCAGCAGATCAGTTTTCTTTTATGGAGACTCGGAGGAAGTGTTTATTATCCCTTAGTTTAAGAACCAGTGTAAATGTGGTCCTAATTTGTTTTTTGTTGTTGGTTATTTATTATTTAAAAGATCATACTTGGAAATTTTGATTTATATGGTGTGCACATGTATCTGATATGATAAAGAATTAAAAAGATAATCGTCTCGTGGAATCGTCTCGTTTTTATTTGCAGGGTCTTGTGGCACATACATATATACGTGCCACCCCATTGAAGAAACTCGACTGCGATAAAGGAAGATTCTGGAGTGTTGCCACAGAGTATAAATAGGGTCAGTTGTTGACAGATGAATCAATTCGATTCCGAAAATATAGAGGGAACATAACACCAGCAAGTGATCAAGGCAACATCTGACGATAGCAAGATAAATTAAAAAGTGATTGTAAATAGTTGATTAAATAAACTGTTGTTGTATATAGTTAGTACAAAACAAGTGTTACAATTATTATTGACAGATTCCAGTGGCCGAGCAGGGTTGATTCGAGTAGAATTAAACTAATTAAATTAGAATTAAATTAATTAAATTGAAATAAAAACTTAAAATGCCTAAAATGTAATTAGTCGGTCTATTAAATACAAATGGAAATTGCAGAACCTAACGGAAATGTGTAAATCCAATTTCATATTATTCAAGTTTACAATACGTAATTTGTGGATTTTTTTTTTGAGTTGGTAGTCCGTTTTCATACTACCATATGTACATATTCATTTTTTGAAATAAATATTTTGCTTTATTTTCAAAATCAGGATATGGTCAAGTGAAGTGAGAATGCGCAAAATTAATATGAAATTCTTGATGGTTTTGTATTTACCGTCTCTATGAACTCAATTCTATAGTTGCGTTCTATAATAAACTCAGCTACCACAGCCACCGTAAGTGAAACTTTTCTCTCAAAGGGATGAAAGAGCAAAAAGTAAACGAACAGAAAGTTTGCCATCCTTCAGCTGAGATTGTTTCCAAATTTGCAATTTTTTGGCGTTATCGAACGCCTACTTGCAAAAATTATTAAACACTTTTTTATATTTTCGAATGCAACTAATATAAGCAGAATTCATCTGAAGTATTGACAAAAGAACAAGTTTCTTTAGACTCATTTTTACTATACGCAAACTGGAGCAAATACACTCTAAATAAATGTCTAAATAAAAATTTAATATATGTATGCTTTGATTTTAATAATTGAAATTATTGTGAATTGAATGCAGAAAGTAATGAAAGTAATTTCGATTGATATACTAAATTAAAAATAATTATTAAAATATAAACTTTTTAAATACAACTCAGAAGTTCAAATAATTTCGCTTTTGGTCACTATGTGGCGTGCAATTACTAAATAGATTTTTATCTGAATATAAAGACAACTAACTTCATCACTATATTCCACGCTTCCTTTTCCGTGTTAGCTGTGAAACAAGAAACATGCCGGTGGGTGAAAATTATATGAAAAACTGTAATAAAAACGAAAAAATTGTAAATATAATTGTGTTAAATTAAATGCTGAAGTGTTGTGATAATGTTAAAGTCAAAATAGCTCTAGAATATTCACTTAATGTGGAAATATTGTGTGAATTCCTGGCAAATGCTTTTATGGTGGTGAAATGTGACAAAAGTGCACGAAAACACACACACATGTAAAAGTTATCTGTGTATTGAATTAAATGACAGTAATTTGGTAGATATTCAGAGTGAATTTTATTATTATATATTTTAAGATGTTTACAATTTTTTCGTTATCGTGCAATTGTATGAAAAAAGTCAAAATAGCTAATAGTTCATGTCGTTGTGCATTATATAGCTAGCAAAAGATTTATTACACCCATTGCCCGCTGAAGAAAAGCGCAAGCACAAGCTAAAACGCTTGGTACAACACCCCAACTCTTATTTCATGGATGTCAAATGCCCCGGATGTTACAGAATTACCACCGTCTTTAGCCACGCTCAAGGGGTTGTTGTGTGTGCGGGATGTGCTACTATTTTATGTCAGCCAACTGGTGGGCGCGCAAAACTCACAGAAGGTATATACGATTTATTGATGGTTTGATTTCAGTTAAAATAATATATTTAATCTTTATTTTGCAGGTTGCTCTTTCAGAAGGAAGCCTCAATAAATGTTTTTGCTGCTTTAACCTGAAAACATAATTTTTAATAAAAATGCTTGAATGAATGCCTACTTTTTTAAATTAATCTTTGGGACTGTGGTATTCCTAGTTTGAAATTGTGTATGCGTCTTTCTGACGGTTTCATATATTCATATATGTAATCAATATTTGTTATAGATGAAAACATGAAAAGTAATATAAGCATTTAGTTTCTCTATACAAGTTATATTCACGGTTGTTTTATTTTGTATATATCTAAAAGTATATATTTTGAAATGGAAGTGAATCAGGTAGAGCAAATGTTTTTTGGGTGAAAGTGGTACACAAATATATTGTGTTGTGAGGTGTAGTATTAGAGTGTTATTGTAAATTAATCTATAATATATTCATGGAGTTTTGATAAAAATTTATATGAAGAACATATGCTTTCCAAAAAGTGCAATAGCCACATATATGTACGAAAGTGTTAATATGTAATTGCGAATTGCATTAATTTCATATTGTGAAACCATTGTTTACTCAATTTCATAGCGCTCGTTACATCTTATATGACTAACAGCATTTTACATTTCACAAGATATTTACAAAAGCTTAAATATTCACCATTCTTAATAATAGAATCAGTTTTGATTGATTTTCCTCCTTTGCAAATTTCACGAAAGCATTCAATCCAATAATTTTATTTTTAAAACAATTCTAGATTGATTGGCCAATGTTTGGATTCGTAACTTGAATCTATTTCCAGGCGGCTTGTATTTTAATTTGATCACAATTTAAAATTAAAATATGTTAAATGTATAAAAATAACATCGCTGTTACATGTACCTAAAAAAAAAACATACTTGACAACAAAACGCACATTCATAATAAATACAAGCATTCGATGTTTTTAGCTATAATTTCTTTTGCGCGCCTTTATTGTCTATTCGCTCTGATATCACAAAATCAACACGCGTCCCCTACCAGGATTACATGTCTCAACGGGACATTGCAATCCAAAAAACAAATTATTAGGCTATTAGGGTGATTAACAAATACGATAAATACCATTCCTCCCATTAATGCCTCCTCAACAACAAACTAGCACATCATTTTTGCTTATAGGGTATTATAGATACACATTTTTTTATTACAGATAGTACTAATTGTAATTGTATGAACATAAAAAAAATCCTCACAAAGCCTAAAAGTAATTACAAAAATAAATCAATTAAAAAAAATTCCTATAGTAACTGCATTCTTTTGTAAGCGAGTTGCAAAAGAACACCAACTCGTACATAATTTCCCTTTTACTTGATTATATAAGCCGCATTCTTTGGTACGCGAGTTACAAAAGAACACTGACTTATAGCCTAGACAGACGGCAGCCTAATTCCGGATTATCGAGTTAATTCGAATTAACTCGGGCATTAACTGCAGCTAATCCGCATAAACTCTATGAGTTAATTCTCAAAATAAAAGAGGATTAGGGCAATTTGCGCTATGGCAACACTGCTGAAAATTGTCTATTGTGAATTTTTCTCCATCCATTTTACAAAATATTAGGTGTGTTCGCTAACAAAAAACTTTCAACAATTGTTAACAGTTTTCAACATGAAAAGTGTTATCGAACAAATAATTCCAGCTGTCAATTACGAACGGTGAATATCAATTTACAAGTTTCTGATAGTTTTCAGTTCACGTACTTCTTGTAGATTTTCTCATATCGAGAGTGATAGACGACAGAAATTGATAGTGATAGTAATGTAAGTGGACAGACCTTATAAAACAGCAATCAGCTGTTTAGTTAATCCGCAATACTGCCGTCTGTCAGGTTATTATTTTATTCGGATTAAGTGCGCCGGTAATCCGGAATTAGGCTGCCGTCTGTCTAGGCTATTACAATATATATGCAAATATGTATATTAACAAAACTATTTTATTTTAGATGGCAGAAAACAAGCATCGGAAAGTCTGGTGTACCAGCGATAAAATCAAATTGCTGGACTTGTGGGCTGAACGGGCCGGAGATTTGCGTCGCACCAGACGCAACTGCATATATATACAGATATCTCAATCGCAATGTCCGCGAAATTTACACCGAAGTTGCATTGTATTATTTTTGAATTTATTTAATAGCAATAGAATTTCTTCATTAAATTGCTGTTGATTTTCTAAAAATAGCAAAGTCGCCAATAAAATTTTTCTTTTATCCTTTTTAATTTGTCTATTTTCAAAACTTCAAAATCAGATGTGTAAATGCACAAAGTTGTCGTCTGTCACTGTGAATTTCAAATGCGCATTTATGCTTTTTAATGCAAATTAATTTTGTTCGTCTGTCTAGGCTATTATTTGCCGAACTGCATGCAAAGCAACAACAAAAATAAGCGACATCGTCTATTTTATGCGAGTTCAATTGAAGTTGCTTATATTTTAATCGACCTGAGTTATAGTGTTGGAAAGTAAAAAAACAGCACTATTGTGAATAGACTACTGGAATGTGCTTGGGAAATTTCAACAACACGTCAAATTATTGTAAATATAAACAAAAATAAGCAAAATAAAGCAAGTGCAAATAAAAATTTATATTAAATATACGATTATATTTACCACAGATGCTTTTTTGTTTTTATTTCGTTTATAAATTTCACGAACAACCATATATAACACCAGTGTTGCTAAGTAACTAAAGGGAAATTATATTCAAGTAAAAGGGAAGTTATATGCGAGTTGATGTTCTTTTGCTTATAAAAGAATGCAGCTATTAGCGATGGTAGTGATATTACGGTGCTAGTGAATAGAAATAGAACGAGACTTATGTGTGGTCAATTGAACAGTTTTGTCTGTTGGCAGCTGGGAATATCCAGTTTTAAGAAAAAACATACAGTTCATGTCGGTCCGATCTAAAACTGAAATTTCATGCCGTTTGAGCTATAGGGAAGAGGTACATTTAATTGTACCTTGTGGTCGATATTACTGGCCACAAGGTACCAGGTAGTGGCAGTCAACGTTACGGCACTTCACGTCACTAAAAAAAAAAAAATATATATATAAAAAAAACAGCACTTAACTTCCATATCCCTTTTTGGACCTCTGGTTATGCGCTAGTGGCATATATGATTTCTCTAACCGCTGTGGTTGGAGAAACACGTATGGCTCTACCCCGCACTTGGATTAAGCACATTCCAGTGGCCTATTCACAATAGTGCTGTTCTTTTTACTTTATAGCCTAGACAGACGGCAGCCTAATTTCGGAATACCGAGTTAATTCGAATTAACTCGGGCATTAACTGCAGCTAATCTGCATTAACTCTATGAGATAATTCTCAAAATAAAAGAGGAATAGGTCAATTTGCGCTGGCAACACTGCTGAAAATTTTCTATTGTGAATTTTTCTCGACTAATTTTACAAAATATTAGGTGTGTTCGCACACAAAAAACTTTAAGCAATTGTTAACATTTTTCAATATGAAAAGCGTTGGCGAACAAAGAAATCCAGCTGTCAATTACGAACTGTGAATGTCAATTTACAGTTTTCTGATAGTTTTCAGTCCACGTACTTCTTGTAGATTTTCTCATATCGAGAGTGACAGATGACAGAAATTGATAGTGATAGTAACGTAAGTGAGCAGACCTAATAAAACAGCAATCAGCCGTTAGGTTAATCTGCAATACTGTCGTCTGTCAGCTTAATATTTTATTCGGATTAAGAGCGTCGGTAATCCGGAATTAGGCTGCCGTCTGTCTAGGCTATTACAACACTATAACTCAGGTTGTTTAAAATATAAGCGAGTTGAATTGAACTCGGTTGAAATAGGCGATGTCGCTTATTTTTGTTGTTGCTTTGCATGCAATTCGGATAATAAGCGAGTCTTCTTTTGTAACTCGCGTGCAAAGAACGCAGCTAATAGGTGTGTTTTCGTACTTTTCCAGTAAACAAATTTCTGAGAATTCGACAGCATTCGCTCTCAAAGAGAAAAATATGCCAAAAAGTACAAGAACGCAAAACCAGTAAAAACCTGCAAGTTTCACGAACAGCTGATATTTCACTAAGTAAATTACAATTGTTCGTTTGCTTGTTAGTTTTTTTTGCTTATGATAAGCTGTTTTTCCTACTTGCAAGTCTTTACTGCGATAAATTTGTCCAGTAACAATTTGCTACTTCCCCTCAAAATGAAATGTCATTTCGCTCTCTCAATTTCCCCAACATTGCAAGTTTTTTGGGTACGAGAACATCAAAACGTGATAGTTACAAACAATTGTTTGTAACAATTGTTACAAACTATTACGTACGAGAACACTCTTTATATCAGAGACTTTAGAAGTAATGAGATATCCCACTGTCAATAGACTTTTCACTCAAAACCAAAAATGGTTTTAGATACACTGGAAACAGTTGAGAATGAGCATTTTCTTACGTAACCAACCGCAGCTTCCTACAATCAATTTGAGTCGGCATGTCACATATGTATATACATAAATACTTTCATATGTACCTATGTATGTATGAATTCGACGATAAAGATTCAAATAATATTGAAAATAAATAGGATAATTCTAAATTATATTTATACAAGAATATCCGAAATTCAGCATATGTAATACTTTGGTTATTTTTTTCTCAAAAGTTAATGAATATCAACAGTTTATTAAAAATATGTAAGTAATAAGGATTAATTAAATTATCATGGAACACGATGTTTTATTAACATTTAATTTGTTTACAATAATTAATTCTTATCAAAATGTTAGTTATCAGGTGAATTTCAATAAGAAAGCATCACATATTTGCCTACTACAAACAATCGCCCCATTAATCTGTTTCTTTCTATTGCTCTCAATTTTCGTTTTTTACATATTTTACTAAGTAAAAACTATATGTACGTATGTAAAGCAACGTTGTCTATTTTTCATTGATAAATACGCGGGATCAGCAACACAGCAAGCATGCGATTGAATTTTTTAAGATTTTGTCATATCGCTCTTGCTCAGCAGCCACAAAATCAAGGGAAAGACACGCCATATCATCAAATTGTTCGTCTTTCCGTTGATTACCCACGCATTGCCAAACACACACACACATCTACACATGCGTTCTTGTTGTTGCTTTTGTTTCGTTTCGGTGATGACAAATTTAGAATGAGATGACAAACGAAACATTTATATCATGCATTCTGTTACACATATACATTAAAGCGGGCCAAATTTTGTAGCCACGATCATATAGCAAAAGCGGAAAGTACTATGATTTTAGGTATATTTGTACGACATCCGATGGGTCTAAAATTAATGTTGACGCTTCGAATTTTCAGAAATTAGTATTTCTATCCATACAAAATAATGTTTTAAAATGTTTTGTATGGAAAAAATATTTATTTTTGGAAATGCACTGGGTCAACATTATTTTAGACCCTTGGTATAGTGGGAAAATATACAATACTTACAACCTATGTTAGTTTTAGTTCTTGCTATGCGATGTGTCACGGTTTTTGCTATACACCCATGTATAGAAAATCACCCATGTGTGCTTTTGTTTTGTATATCAAATACCAAATCGAAAATCAGAAAGTTTCTGATTCTTCCTCTCCTCAAGAAACGAGAGCAGAAGCAACAACAAACACGAAGACGTAGATGAGTGTGTGTATCAATGCGAGTGAAATCAACGAAAGACAAGCTCAAAATGACATAATCTTCAAAAATTCAATCGCATAATTGCTGTGTTGCCGATCTCGCGTATTTATCAATGAAAATTAGATAATAGCCGCATTCTTTTGCATGCGAGTTGCAAAAGAACACTGACTTATTTGCCGAACTGCATGCAAAGCAACAACAAAAATATATGGGTTATTTTAACCGAGTTCAACTGAAGTTGCTTATATTTTAATCGACCTGGGTTCCAGTGTTGGAAAGTAAAAACAGCACTATTGTGAATAGACTACTGGAATGTGCTTGGGAAATTTTAACAACACGTTAAAATATTGTAAATATAAACAAAAATAAGTAAAATAAAGCAAGTGCAAATAAAAATTTATTTTAAATAAACAAATATATTTATCACAGATTCCGCAGAATTGTTTCTTTTTTGTTTTTATTTCGTTTATAAATTTCACGAACAACCAGCGTTGCTAACTAAAGGGAAATTATATTCAAGTAAAGGGAAGTTATATGTGAGTTCATGTTATTTTGCAACTCGCTTAAAAAATAATCAAGCTGTAGTAAAATATGTAAAAAACATATGATAGAGTTGATTGTTTGTAGTAGGCAAATACATGATGCTTTCTTATTGAAATTCACCTGATAGCTAAACATTTTGATAAGAATTAATTATTGTAAATAAATTAAATTTTGTTTTACTAAACGTGTTACATGATAATTTAATTAATTCTTATTACCTACATATTTTTAATAAAATTTTGGTATTCATTAATATCTGATAAAAAAGGACCTATATTATTACATATTATAACATTTTTGTATAAATATAATATGGAATTATGCTATATAATTTCAATATTAATTGAATCTTTATCGTCAGGTTCATACATAGGTACATATGAAAGTATTTATATATGTGACATGCCGACTCAAATTGATTGTATGAAGCTGCGCTTGGTTTGCGTATGAAAATGCTCATTCTCAACTGTTTCCAGTGTATCTAAAACCATTTTTGGTTTTGAGTGAAAAACGCAGGTATGTTATTTTTTTTAAGATAATGCGAAAAGAAGCAGAAAAATCGACGATAATAACGAAAAAACCTAGGTTTCATCGCCAGATTTGCTGTTAAAACGCTGTCTATCAACAGTGGGATATCTCATTACTAGAGATATAAGGTGAAAACGCTAGATGAAGAAGCCTTCAGACTCATGCTAGATGAGAACCCGGACAGCTCGAACAAGCCGACATCTTGGTGAAGTATTGGTGGAACGATGATATTAACACGCTAAGAAGCGAATGTCATAAAGCGAGATGACTCTCCCAAGGAAGCATAGGTACATACAAGCATACAAGACTGCGTGAATGCTTCAAGAAAAAACGCAAGGAGTTTAAGAAGGCGATAAAAAGAAGCAAGTCTTCGTGCTTCAAAGAAATTTGTGAAAAAGTGGACTTGGGGCGACGCTTACAAAATAGTCATGATGAAGGTCAAAGGTGGTAGAACCCAAGCACCATCCTGCCCTATTCTCCTAGAAAAGGTGGTAAAAACGATTTTCCTGGAGCAAGATCCACAACCAAGTATGGTGACATCTGCAGTAGAGGAAGCAAAGCTAATTGACGAGGATTAGATAGTAATGGCGGCGGAGAGGTTCAGCAACACAAAGGCGCCTGGACTTGATGGTATCCCGAACAAGGCGCTTAAGATACGAAGCATAATACGAAGGTTTTCGCTAAGCTTTATACGCGGTGCTAAAATGAAGGGGTTTTTCCGAAAGTGTGGAAGAAGTAACGACTGCTCCTACTTCAGAAAACGAATAAACCGGCAGGTGAGCAGAGTGCGTATCGACCACTTTGCATGATCGTCACTCTGGCCAAAATACTGGAGAGGCTGATCTGCACACGTCTGGAGTATCATCTAGAAGATGAGATTCCTGGCTTGTCTACGAATCAATCGACATCGATTCACCATAGACGCAGTTGGAAAATTGACGGGCATTGCGGGCAAGGCGATAGAGGGCGTCAGATGGATGCATGGTGACAAAAAATATTTCTCAGTTGTCACATTTGATGTGCAAAATGCTTTCAACTCGGCATATTGGCCGCACATCATGAGTGCGCTGGAGGCGAAGAAAACACCTGTGTATCTGCTGCGGATAATAAATAGCTATCTGTCTAATAGACTGTTATTATACGATACCGACGAAGGTCCCAAAAGCTATGTTGTAACGGGTGGAGTACCGCAGGGCTCCGTACTGGGCCCGTTGCTATGGAATGTGTTGTACGTTGGGGCACCTCTCGCTGCCAGAAGAAGCTCAGATAATTCGGTATGCGAACGATATTGCAGTGACGATCGTTGCGAAGAAACTTTCCCAGATTCAGAGCATTAGCAATGAGACAGCGTCGAAGATTAAGGTGTGGCTCACAATGACAAAGCTTCATCTTGCAGGACAGAAAACAGAGGTGGATCTTATTTTAGGCAGGAAAAAGATGGAAACAATCACCCTGAACATTGACGGCTACAATGTCGTCACTGAGGTACCTTGGTGATGATTGATGCAAGACTCAATTTCAAGGCTCATATTTTTTTTTTTTTTTTTTTTTTTTTTTTACAAGCCTTTTTATTGGATCTTTCTAAAATTACTTAGAAACAAACAATAAGTAATCAAATCTTACAAACTAAATAAAATTATGTGATATTCCCAACGTTCCATCACAATTTGTTGAGTCACGAGGTATAGTAATTTCACAGCATATTCAGCGTGTCTTTTCTTTTTAATCGACGATGCCCCGTGCTCAGCAACAATTGCCTAGCAAGGGGATTCGGATGACTGTGTAATTTTTGAATGTAGCTTCTGCAAGACATTGCAACTTCCTCAGAAATTGTGGTTACATTTAAATCTCGATGGATGTTAACGTTCCTCATATACCAAGGCGCGTTTACAATAATTCGCAGACACTTGGATTGTATTCGCTGCAATTTTTCGATATTTGAGGGAGATGCGGTGCCCCAAAACTGAATACCATAAGTCCAGATTGGCTTCAGGATTGCTTTATATAATAGCACTTTGTATTCGAGATTCAACTTTGATCTGTTGTGTATCAGCCACCATAACTGATTAATTTTAAGCTTGATCTGAGTTTTCTTTGCCTCTATGTGATTTTTCCAGGTCAGCCTTCTGTCGAGGTGAATACCCAAGTACTTTGTTGAGGAACATTGTGGAACTGATTGGCCATTAATTTTAAGTGGGGGACATGTATCTGGCCTTAGCGTGAAGGTTACATGTACGCTCTTAGATTCATTGACTTTTATACGCCATTTTGCTAGCCAGATTTCGAGAAAATCGATATGAGTCTGCAGGAGTTTAGTAGCTTCTATGGGGTTAGAGCGAGAGCACAATATTGCCGTATCATCTGCAAAGGTCGATATAAATGTATGGTTATTGCTGGGCATATCTGTAGTGTATAAGAGATACAGTAAGGGGCCCAAAACGCTTCCTTGAGGAACGCCAGCGTGAATATCCAATGGATTTGTTGTGTAATCCTTGTGATGTACGAGAAATTGTGTTTTCGTGAGGTAGCTACTAAGCAATGAGGAGACATTTGCAGGCAGTAATAGTTTGAGTTTGTAAATAAGGCCATCGTGCCATACTTTATCGAAAGCTTGAGTGATATCAAGAAAGACAGCTGAGCAATACTTTTTTTCTTCAAAAGTGTTCCTTATTAGAGTTACAATGCGGTGGACTTGTTCTATTGTGCCGTGCTGTTTTCTAAATCCAAACTGATGTTGAGGAATCAGTTGGTTGAGATTAATAAATGGAGTTATATTCATGACAAGTAGCTTTTCGAATACTTTAGAAAGTAGAGGCAGGAGGCTGATAGGTCTGTACGATGCAACTTTTGTAGGGTCTTTTCCTGGTTTTGCTATCATAATAATTTTTGAAGTTTTCCAGCATTTGGGATAGTGTTTAATACGAAGGATAGCATTGAAAATGTGCATCAGATGAATTAGTGAAGCCGGAGGTAGCTCTTTTATCATTTTGCCCGTAATTTTATCTGGACCAGGTGATTTTTTTGGGTTTAAATCTTTATAAATTGCTTTGAATATGTCCTTTTTTTTAATTTTGAGCGTTATTGAGCAAGGTTGAGAAGTTAATATTGGTAATGAGGACTGTGAAGAGGGTGGATTGGGTGTAAACACACTTTTTAGGTGGTTTGCAAAAGCCAAACCCTTCTCACAGTTGCTTCTAGCCCAATTACCGTCACTCAATCGGATGGGGAAATCAGTGAAAATTGGCCGATTTGAGTTTTTTGCTGATTTCCACAAAGAGTAGTCTGACGCTTCACCAGGTGTTAATTTCGCTATGTGCTCTTCTAACTCTTAAAAAAAAAAAAATAAATATGTGGCACTTAAAGCCCCAAAGGACTCATTGGCCGAGCTTCTCTTCCATTACTGTTGTGCGTCTTAAATTTGGACAGTATTAGAAGGGACCTACTTATTTTAACCGGTTCCGAACGGCAGAACACTTGTGACATCACTTTTTCTGAGCTTTGTCACAGAGTTCTTTAAGAAGCTTTTTCATGGCAAGTTGTTACTGTCGGAAGAATTGCCAATTGCTTGCCGACAGGTGGGTACCATTCGAAAGAAAAAATCTTTTCGATATTAAATTTGTTATGCATCAGCCGGGGATTGAACCCACGACCTACAGATCAGAAGGCGAACACACTAACCACTGAGCTACGGCACCCAACTCTTTGTTGTTTTTATTTTTTAAGGCTTGCTTTAACTTTCGAGTGCAGTGCTGTAGCTGTGTTTTCAGATTCGGTGATCTGAATTCTTGCCATTGTCTTCGGAGTCTTCTTTTCTGTCTTACTAGCAATTCAATATCGGCTGGTGTGTATGGGCTATAGTTTGATTGCTTGCATACCTTTGTGCAGATGGCTGAGCTGAGAGCTAATGAGAGCAGCTGGTTGAATTTTTCGAGTGCTGAGTCTACATCGTGTCCATTTCTTAATACAGTACTCAGAGGAAGATGGGAATTTATATATTTCTTGAATTTTAACCAGTCTATTTTCTTTCTAACGCAATTGCCTTGTGTGCTTGGTGATTTTATAGATATTACCGTGGATGAGTGGTCAGATGATAGATCATAATTACACTCTGTGGAGATATTTTCCATCTGCAAACCTTTGGCGACTCCAAAGTCTATGAGATCGGGTATTTTCCTCTTGTCCGTCGGCCAATACGTCGGTTGACCATTTGAAATAACAATGTAGCCGTGGTTAGTGATGATTGAACATAGTTTTCTGCCTTTTGGAGTTATTAAGCGGGAGCCCCAATGAGTGTGTTTGGCGTTGAAATCGCCAGCAACCAAGAATTTGCTACCAAGAGTTGAGAAAAATTCTTTATATTGCTGTTCGGTAATACTGTATCTTGGGGGACAGTATATCGCAGATATTACTAGCTTAGAGATGTATTCTTCCAGACATATAGATGTTGCTTGCAAGTAGACGCTACTAAAATCTTCGAGAACATGATGTTTTATTCTGCTTTTTATCAATATGGCAGTTCCTCCGCGTGCCTTACCATGCGGATGATTTGTGGTGTACAGTTTGTAATATGGTATTTGGTAGCAATTTTTGTCAGTGAAATGGGTCTCAGATATCATCATTATGTCGATTTGGCTGGATTCAAGGAATTGAATTAGCTCCAAACGATGCTGGCTTAAGCCGTTGGCGTTCCAGTGGCATATCTTGAGACAACTCATGGTCTGGATAGCAATGTTTGGAGTAACATCGATTGATTTTTCATCATTTCTTGCATCATTGTTTGCATTGAGTTCATGAATTGGTTCATATTCTGAATTAATGTTTGAAGCAAATGTTCAAGGGTACTTGGCTGTTGGGTGGGCAGTGAGTGTTTCTGCTCATTATTTACATTGCTTTGTTGGTGTGGGTTTTGTTTTAACACGCTAGCGTATGAAATGGTTTGATTCTTGTTTGGGATTGCAGAGAAGAATTGTGTTGCATCAATATTTTGTCTCTTACTTGAGTTGGCTATCTGAGTTTGCTCAACTGGTTTTAGAGGTTGATTGCTAGCGGAGAAATTTAGCTTTAGGGTTGTATATACTGGGCAACCTCTATAATTTGCGGTGTGATTACCTCCACAATTGCTGCATTTTTTCATGCTAGCATCGCCTTTAGATTTTGGGCATATGTTTGATTTATGGAGATCTCCACAAATCACACAAACAGCTGGCAGGGTACAATATGTCTTAGTATGTCCATATTCTTGGCAGTTACTGCACTGAGGAGGTCCAGTTCTCTTATGGGGTTCTTCGATTGTGATTTTGCGATGCAATAAATATCGAATTTTATATATGGGGTGTACTTCACCTTTTTTTAGGGGTTTTGTTTCAGGCTGAAGCTCAATACGATATAACGGTTGAGGTATATTGCTCTTGTTGAGAATGATGAATACTGTTTTGGCTTGAAACCCTTCTTCCTGAAGGGCAAGTTTGATTTCGTTAATGTCAACGTTTGGTTCGACGCCTTTGAGTACTACGATTAAGCCTTTACTACTTTTTAGCTGATATGTGTAGTAATTCTTTTTTACAGCATCAAATTCCGCAATTACTTTGCGATAATGAGTTTCGCTGTAGATTTGCACTTTCGTTTCCTCAATTTGGCCTTTGCGAATAGGAACAACGTGGAAATTCTTTGGTCCTATAAGACTTGTAATTCTAGAAATCAACTTATCTGAGTTGCGTTCTCTTAAGAAAATGGGTGGGGGTTTGAAATTTTTCTTGGAGATAATATTTTCGTCACTTTCATCACCTGAAAGCAAAGCGTATCTATTTTCCGAACTAATAGGGGCAGTGTTCTGCTTTTGAATTTTTGTTGAATTCATTTGTTTTGAATTTTGTGGACTTCTTTTTCGCTTTACTACAGTAATGTAGCGATCAATTCCAGTTTGAACAGCAACTGGTTCTTTATTAGTCATCGCACTAGTTTCTTTAACTACTGGGTCATGCACTTCAGTAGAAAGGCCGTTATTTGTTTGCTTTGATGTTGTAGCTGTTGGTGTTACAGCAGGAGAAGCGCATTGTACACTCCACGGTATAGAGGGAGATAGTATATCACGAGAGAACAAATTATTTATTTTGTCTGTATTTATTGTTGTTGCAAATTTTGATGTAGTGTTAGAGTGAGGAATATGTACAGGCAAAAGATTTGCACTGTTACTTTCACTTGTGCAGTGTGTATCAACTGCACAAGTGATACACACTGATAATGCACTTATTGGGGGGGTTTGCGCGGGTGATTGCAAATTATTGTTTACACACACATTAACAGGCGATTGCCGTTGCCGGAGAGGAGAGCGCTGAACACTCATATTATAAACAAAATGTTTGCAAACGATATTATTTTGTTTATTTTTTTTTTTCTAAAAAAAAAAAAAAATCACCGAAATAACTCACTGAGTTTCTTAGCGTCTTTTCGCAAAATATTAAAAATATTTTTTTTTACCGAAAACAATCACTTTTCCGACTCTATCAAACACGTCCACTCTTATTGGTGACTTTCACGGAATTGGCTCATAGGCTTATATTGAAAAAGTATGTAGTAAGGCGGCTACAGTGACAACAGCTCTGACGAGAATCATGGCGAACATTGGCGGCCCTAGCCAGAGTAGGAGAGCACTCCTGCCTAAAGTAAGCCAGTCGGTATTGATTTATGCGGCGCCTATATGGGGAAGAGCCCTGCGTCAAAAAACATATGTCAAGAAGGCGAAAGCAGTTTTTAGGCTAAGCACCATTAGAGTTGCCTGCGCATTTAGAACAGTGTCGCACGAAGCGGTCGGTATTATATCTGGCATTATGCCGGCAGACATAATGGCTTCGGAGCTGAGCAGAGTGTACAACAGGGCAAAAAGCATGAATAGGCGATTAACGGCAGATGAACGTAAAGAGGAGAGACAGATGAGCTTCGACGAGTGGCATATACAATGGGATGCCGCAGAAAAAGGAAGGTGGACGCACAGGCTCGTCAGAAAAGTTAAAGTCTGGGTCGATAGAAGACACGAAGAGACAGACTTTTACCTGACGCAGTTTTTGCCGGGTCATGGCTGTTTCAGGGAATACCTCCTCAGATTTGGGCACGATGACGCGACAGAATGCTCCTTCTGCAGCAGTGTCGGTGAAAACGCAGAGCATATCTTTTTCTCTTGTTCGAGATATGTAGCACAGAGAGCGGATATTCTTCTTCTTCTTATGTGGCCATAACAACCGAATATCGATTTGGGCCGAAAATAACATGCTTCGACAGCCATCTCTGTTCTTTGCTAGCTGGCGCCAGTTAGAAATTCCAAGCTCCGTCAGGTTCTCCAGTACTTGGTCTTTCCACCGGAGGTTTGGTCTTCCTCTTCTGCGCCGTCCTCCAGCGGGTTCCGAATATAACACCTTCTTAGCTGGAGCGTGTTCTTCCTCGCTCGACATGACCTAGCCAGCGCAGCCGCTGGGTTTTGATGCGCTTTACTATGTCAATATCGGCATACAGCTCGTACAGCTCATGGTTGTACCTTATTCGGTACTCGCCACCAACGCAAATAGGTCCAAAGATCTTGCGTAGGACTTTTCTCTCGCAAACCCCAAGCATTCGCTCATCCGAGGTGGAAATTGTCCAGGCTTCAGCGCCATATGTTAGGACAGGCATGATGAGAGACTTGTAGAGTGTAATTTTCGTTCTTCGAGAGAGGGGTCGACTTCTCAATTGCTTACTCAGCCCAAAGTAACACCTGTTAGCAAGAGTTATCCTACGCATGATCTCCAAGCTGACGTCATTACTGCTGTTAATGCTGGTTCCAAGGTAGACACAGTCCCTTACTACTTCAAAAGCGTAGTTGTCAACAGTGACGTGCTGTCCAAGACGCCGGGACTCTTTGTTTGTTGACACTAGATACTTCGTCTTGCCCTCGTTCACCGTGAGACCCATTCGACGCGACTCTCTTTCCAACTCTTAGAATGCTGCACTGACTGCTCGCGTGTTCATGCCGATCATGTCAATATTGTCGGCATACGCTAACAGCATGACACTTTTGGTAGTAACCGATTACCTCCTCGGCAGCAGTAGTCATGGAGTGGGATATATGTGTCCACCGTGCGCATGTATCATTAAGTGGGGGAGTGTTCTGCATAAGCAGATCCGGTAGTCGAGTGGAAAATGCATCTGCTGTCTCTGGTGATCGCAGCTTACTGACTTCGAGCTTTCTCTGTGTGGGACTTCTCTTGTTATTTGCTACACATAGGCGTGTGCGCACCTTAGCTGCAACAAGGTAGTGATCCGAGTCGATGTTGGCACCACGGATCGATTTCACGTCCATCACACTGGAAGCATGCCTTCCGTCAATCACCACATGATCAATTTGGTTTCTTGTACGTTGATCTGGAGGCAGCCATGTCGCTTTGTGGATGTCGAGATGCTGGAACCTGGTACCACCAATTACCATGTTTCGTGCTGCGGCGAAGTCGATCAGCCTCATTCCGTTATCGGAGGTGTTCTGGTGGAGGCTGAATTTTCCGACAGTTGGACCAAAGGTACCTTCATTGCCCACCCTGGCATTAAAGTCGCCAAGCACGATATTGATATCGTGGCGGGGGCAGCGGTCGTAAGCTTCTTCGAGGCGCTCAAAGAAGCTCTCCTTGGTCACATTGTCCTTCTCATCCGTCGGAGCGTGGGCACATATAAGGCTGATGTTGAAAAATTTTGCCTTGATGCGAATTGTGGCCAGCCGTTTGTTCACAGGCGTGAACTGTGAGACAAGATGTCGTAGTCTCTTGCTGACCAAAAATCCACATCCTAATTCGTGCTTTTCAGCATGGCAACTGTAGTAGATGTCACAGGACGCTCTTTTGGAGCAGCCCTGTCCTGTCAATCGCATTTCCTGGAGAGCGGTGATGTCAGCTCTATATTTTTCGAGGACATCAACCAGCTGGATAGAGGCACCCTCCGTAAATCGTTGTCCTTTTTTCGTTTGCGGGGGTTATCAACAAAAGCGGTAGTCCTTATCCGAGGCATAATTGTTTTTTTCATTGGGGGGGTTTTTTTATGTGGCGGGTCCCAAACCCAACGCACAACCTCTAACCGAGGAGATTTTCGCCAGAGAGCGGATATAGAGAGGTTAATAAATGAAAGGACACCGGATAATATTGTGAGCCATATGCTGCAATTGAGATTGGTGTGGGCTAAAATGACGGAATGGTCCGCAATAGCGTTCCAGGAGCTCAGGACAAAAGAAATGCAGCGTAGAAGTAGAAATATACATGCAACGGATGAATAACTCTGTAGGGTGTGGGTGAAGAGCCTTTTTAAGCTAGCTCGATCCTGCGAAGTAATGCTTAACGGCGGTGCCGCAGGGCCTCAAATACAAGCTACAGAAGTCAGACTTAAGCGTTTAGTACGTAAGCGTACTGGTTCGCAAGTCCAGCATAGTAAGATGATACTGACTGGGCGTGGTCCCGAATGAGGTGTATCTTTAACGGACAGTATGAATCGTATATGCCGTCTATGGTTGACGGTATCTATAAACGATTCACCCTTCGAATAAAAAAAAACAATACACACACACACGCACACATAAGTGTTTTTTTTATTCTAAGGGGCAATCTTTCATAGATACCGTCAACCATAGACGGCATGTACGATTCATACTGTCGGCTAAAGATACACCTCATTCGGGTCCACGCCCAGTCCCCGCTTTGTGCGGTCGGTATTATATTATTAAGTATTAGGTTAAGCTTTTCCCTTATTCGGCAGACCACCATTCCAATCTTGATCTTCTGAGCGTCAAGCAGTCGCCTTGCATACAAAGAAGGCTTACCACCGCAGTCTGCGTGCCTGCATACGCCTCCCTGATGTGTTTGATCGCTCGTTCATCGAAGTAGCTTAACTCCTTTACTTGCGATCGGATAGCCTCCACTATATCTTCCTTGGTGGTAATTTCGTCTGGTCGCGGATCTCCACCGATATCTCGTGTGTTAGCGCTCTGATATGCGATTAATCACCTAGCACCTTGCTTATCTCCTTCTCATGGACTCCCGTGTTCGTCATCTGCGCATTTTTTAATTCAAGCAGAATCTCAGCTTCCTGATTGTATCACCGAGCTTCGACATGACATCACTATTTGATTGTGCCATTTTCTCCGTACTATCTTGCAACGCAGGTGGCGACGATTTCGCTCTTACAGTCTTCTCCATACTGAGCACCTTAGTGGGCGATCGGACAAGCTTTGATACACGCCTAAAAGGATCAACATCCGCGGTTCTTCCAACTCTGGGGGTTTTTTCTGCATCGCTTAGGTCCACGAGCAGGTTCAGTCGGGTTCGGCGTCTTTGTAGACAAATCCATCTCTGATGCCTTGCTAGCATTATTCCCCAAGACATCGGTACCACTACCCATGATGGTAGCGTAAATATTACTGCTGCTATTGGTTTTTGTTCTCAGTTCCTTTTCCATTCGTTAGTTATTTCCAGCGCATCAGGTGTAGGGGGCGGGCCGAAATAGACAGGAGCGGGTATACCCTCGGGGACAAAGCCCCTAGCCCAGTTACCTGAGGCCTGTCCTTCGCTTAACGGTTCCGGAAACACGGACGAACTGGCGCTCGCCCGGAGTAACGCAGGCTACAACTCCTGTGTTTAATACACTCTTCCTGACTAAGGCCCGAAGGGGCTGGTTTCTGATCCCCGCCGCGGCTAACACCTCGGCAGCTCACATCACCCTCAACATCCCAACAGCAGAGAAAACTTTGGAGTTCTGAAGGACTCCCAGTGCACCACGGAGTGTACCGGTCGATTTAACAGCAGCACCTAACGTGGTGTACAGACGCTGATCAGGAAGCCGTCCAATATGGATACCGTCGCGCCTGTGTTTTTATACCCTGCATAATGCAATATGCATGGTATATTCATTTCGGTCAGATGTTTGTGTCTACTTGAAGGAATCTCCGGAGATATAGACATGGATATATATTCGTGATCAGCGTCGATTAAATTTTCGATTTAACGATGTCCGTCCGTCCGTCCGTCCGTCCGTCCGTCCGTCCGTCCGTCCGTCCGTCCGTCCGTCCGTCTGTCTGTCACCTGGCTGGTTCGCACGATAACTTGAGTAAATATTGAGCTATTTCGATGAAATTTGGCATAAGCAATCTATGATCCAAGGGTACGGAGGGGATTGATATTGGGCATGATCGGTCAATAACCACGCCCACACCAAGCATTCAAAGCGACTAACCTCGAAATTTTCAAAATCTTTAACTTGCTATAACTCACATAATATACCACTTAGGACAACAATATTTGGCACATAGAGTTATATTATACTACTATATAACCTTGCCAAAAGTGGTTGAGCCACGCCTACTTTTTAGCGTAGCTCTCATACAAAGTGTCTGTACTTCTTTTAAATTGAAACAGCTGTAACTTCTACAATCTTCTATCCAGAATAACCATAATTGACACTTAGAATAATATCATAGTCGGTAATAATATGGCAGAAAATCAGTGTGCCACGCCTACTCCTTTTTGGGTCTCCCATACAAAGTTGCGGAAATTAAAAAAATGTTACCGGTTATAACTTGCAAACTATTCAGCGTAGAATAACGAGATTTAAGGTGTGGATTAGTATTGTACGAGCAACTGGGCTCACAGAAAATGGGCGCACCACGCCCACTGTTTATCGTAGCCCCCATACAAATTTTAAATTGAAACAGCTGTAACTTCGGCAATCTTCTGTCTAGAATAACCATAATTGACACTTAAATTAATATCGTAGTCGGCAAAAATCTGGCAGAAAATCAGTGTGCCACGCCCACTCCTTCATGAGTCTCCCATACAAAGTCAAGGGAATTAAACTAAAAATTTTAAGATCCATAACTTACAAACCATTTAGCGTAGGACAACGAGATTTAAGGTATGGATTAGTATTGTACGAGCAACTAGGTTCATAGGAAATGGGCGCACCACACCCACTGTTTATCGTAGCCCTCATACAAATTTTAAATTGAAACAGCTGTAACTTCGGCAATCTTCTGTCTAGAATAACCATAATTGACACTTAGATTAATATCGTAGTCGGTAATAATCTGGCAGAAAATCAGTGTGCCACGCCCACTCCTTCATAGGTCTCCCATACAAAGTTGAGGGAATTAAACTAAAACTTCTAAGCTCCATAACTTGCAAACTATTCAGCGTAGAATAACCAAATTTAAGGTGTGGATTGATATTGAAAAATTAATTAGATATACAAGAAAGAGATAAGTCACGCCCACTTTTTATATAGCTTCCGTACAAAGTCTCGGATTTATCTTAAACATTAAAACACCCATAACTTACTAATTAATACGCCTATGTCAACCCATTGCAACCTATGTAGTTTAGTATTATAGGCAGAAATTGATCCTCCAAAATTGGTGAGGTACGCCTGCTTCTTAATGTAGGTCCTATACAAAGTAGTGGAAGAAAAGGATGGATATACGAGCAAACTTTTTATATATACCTCTACATATGCAGGGTATAATTTGGTCGGCCCCAGCCGACTGTAAGGAGATTTTTTTATAACTCATCATGAACATGCAATGAACTATTGAAACCAACATAAGCAATCACCTGCAGTTTTTTATTTCTTTACATATTTATAATTGTGTGCAGGTCATTGCATTTATATTTATTTGTCTATTGAGCATATCTATATATTATGCATTAATAATATTTATATACAATAACGTTTTTTATCAATGTCAGCATGTACCTGCAATCGTTTATTTTGGCATTCCTTAATAATTATGTGCAGGTCATTGCATTTATAGTTTTATATTTCTTATTCAGCATATGTATATGTTATACATTTATGCTAACATCATCATTTTTGTGCAATACTTGTAAGTACTTTCGTAATGTTCATTTTAGTATAAATTCAATGGAATAATCATTAATAAAACAGAATTAACATATCGTTCAAAACGTGTGTTTCTTCTCTGTGGACTATACGGTTTAAAGTGATCTATAGTACTTCAACAAAATTCCTAGTTTATGTACTAGGATTTCAAATTAGAAAACAAATTATTTTTGATCAAACATTTGCGATCAAACACTGCTATTACGGGTCGTCCGGCTATCCGCGACCTGCCAACCTGCCAGAACAAAACGAAAGGATGCCACCAATTGCATACGTCACACGCATTACGTACGTCACCGTCATGCGGTGATGAGTTTTCGTTAACACGACAATCCCATAAGATAGATCATGTCGGCTGACACGGTCCGCGGTTTTATGTCGGTAGGTAGTTGAGCCATAAAACGAACAAACCAACCAAACCAATGCGCTTATAAAACCGATCAGAGACCAAGAGGATTGGTCTTAAGTGGTTGTAGTTATATTTTTGTTTTTTTTTTTTTGTTAAATAAGCTTTTTTTATTGAATCTTTCTATAATACTTAGAAACTAACAATAAGTAATCAAATCTTACAAACTAACTAAAATTATGTGATATTCCCAACGTTCCATAACAATTTGTTGAGTCGCGAGGTATAGCAATTTCACAGCATATTCAGTGTGTCTTTTCTTTTTAATCGACGATGCTATATTAATTCAAACATATCCTAAGGGCCAGTTTTTCAGTGCTTGCTTAACTCTGTTTCTAGTTTAATTTTGATTTGCCGGTTTTCAGTCAAATTTCAACGTAGCTTAAACGGCCAATCTAGCTGGGTCAAACTAAGAATAACTTTTCAGTTGTTCAGCTGTCTGTTTTTGAACGGAAACTAAGTTTAAACCTAGTTTGAATTTGTATTACGAAATTGGCCTGAAGGCAAATAAAAATTATAACGATGTAATATATGAAAAATCTAAAAACAAAAATCAATGATTTTTTTTAAATCAAAGATTTCATTTACACTAATAATGGAGGACTCATGAGGATCGCAGTATTTTACAATTTCTTACAATCTAACACTTCACAATTTAGAATAATACTCAGACTCTGACCAACAGACTACTGTACTAGGGGTTTATATATATATAATTTTTAAGATCTACAGGCAAGGACCAATCATTCCTCCTTCCTTATGTGGCCATAACAACCGAATATCGATTTAGGCCGAAAATAACATGCTTCGCCAGCCATCTCTGTTCTTCGCTAGCTGGCGCCAGTTAGAAATTCCAAGCGCCGTCAGGTTCTCCAGTACTTGGTCTTTCCACCTGAGGTTTGGTCTTCCTTTTCTGCGTCGTCCTCCAGCGGGTTCCGAATATAACACCTTCTTAGCTGGAGCGTGTTCTTCCATTCGCTCGACATGACCTAGCCAGCGCAGCCGCTGACTTTTGATGCGCTTTACTATGTCAATATCGGCATACAGCTCGTACAGCTCATGGTTGTACCTTATTCGGTACTCGCCACCAACGCAAATAGGTCCAAAGATCTTACGTAGGACTTTTCTCTCGAAAACTCCAAGCATTCGCTCATCGGAGGTGGAAATTGTCCAGGCTTCAGCGCCATATGTTAGGACAGGCATGATGAGAGACTTGTAGAGTGTAGTTTTCGTTCTTCGAGAGAGGGCT
This sequence comes from Megamerina dolium, assembly GCA_963854835.1. Classification (NCBI taxonomy): domain Eukaryota; kingdom Metazoa; phylum Arthropoda; class Insecta; order Diptera; family Megamerinidae; genus Megamerina; species Megamerina dolium. The sequence goes on along the minus strand of OY978526.1, from coordinate 54,506,225 downwards.
CGACTTCTCAATTGCTTACTCAGCCCAAAGTAACACCTGTTAGCAAGAGTTATCCTACCCATGATCTCCAAGCTGACGTCATTACTGCTGTTAATGCTGGTTCCAAGATAGACAAAGTCCCTTACTACTTCAAAAGCGTAGTTGTCAACAGTGACGTGCTGTCTAAGACGCCGGGACTCTTTGTTTGTTGACACTAGATACTTCGTCTTGCCCTCGTTCACCGTGAGACCCATCCGACGCGACTCTCTTTCCAACTCTGAGAATGCTGCACTGACTGCTCGCGTGTTCATGCCGATTATGTCAATATCGTCGGCATACGCTAACAGCATGACACTTTTGTTGAAGATAGTGCCATTATGTCGTAGATCAGCAGCTCGTATTATTTTCTCCATAATAAGATTGAAGAAGTCGCACGATAACGAATCACCTTCTCTGAAACCCCGTTCGGTATTAAACGGTGCGGAGAGGTCCTTCCCAATTTTTACTGCACAACGGGAGTTATGCAGTGTCATTCTACAAAGTCGAATGAGCTTTGCAGGAATACCGAACTCACACATTGTTGCGTAGAGGTAATCCCTTACCGGACCGTCAAAAGCGGCTTTATAATCGACACACACAAAATAGGTGGTGTGTGTCGATCTGTTTTTCTTGGGTCTTCTCCAGGATTTGGCGCAGTGTGAAAATCTGGTCGATGGTGGATTTACCAGGTCTGAAGCCACACTGATAAAGTCCAATCAGGTTGCTGAGCATAGGCTTTAAACTTTCACACAGTACGCTCGATAGAACCTTGTATGCGATACTCAGGAGACTTATTCCACGGTAGTTGGCGCAAATTGTGGGGTCTCCTTTTTTATGTACAGGACAGAGAACACTGAGCCTCCAATCATCAGGCATGCTTTCATCCGACCATATTCTGCTTATGAGCTGGTGCATGCGGGTGAGCAGCTCATCGCCTCCGGTCTTAAACAACTCGGCAGCCAGCCCATCAGCACCTGCAGCTTTGTTGTTCTTCAGCCTTAAAATGGCCGTTTCAACCTCGTCATAGTCGGGTGGTGGAACATCAACACCATCATCTGTAATTGGGGTTATCGGGCAATCTTCTCCACTGGCGGAATTGTTCGTAGCATCGCCATTCAGTAACGTGGAGAAGTGTTCCCTCCATAGGCTCAGTACACTCTGGACATCCGTAACCAGATTCCCATTTCCATCACGACAAGAAGAGGCTCCGGGATTTAAACCTCCACTCAGGCGCGTGATTTTTTCAAAGAATTTTCGAGTCTCATTCTTGTCGGTACACATCTCTATCTCCTCACACTCGCGTCATTCCAACTCTCTCTTCTTGCGCCTGAAAAGACGTCTCTCTGCACTCCTTTTCTCTCTGTACCGCTCCTTAACAGCTCGCTTTGCGCCTGCACGCAGGGTTTTTCTGTAGGCGGCGTCTTTCTCTGCGGTAGCGTCGTGACACTCCTGATCATACCACTCATTCCTCAGAGGCCGGTAGTAACCGATTACCTCCTCGGCAGCAGTAGTCATGGAGTGGGATATATGTGTCCACCGTGCGCATGTATCATCAAGTGGAGGAGTGTTCTGCATAAGCAGATCCGATAGTCGAGTGGAAAATGCATCTGCTGTCTCTGGTGATCGCAGCTTACTGACGTCGAGCTTTCTCTGTGTGGGACTTCTCTTGTTATTTGCGACACATAGGCGTGTGCGCACTTTAGCTGCAACAAGGTAGTGATCCGAGTCGATGTTGGCACCACGGATCGATTTCACATCCATCACACTGGAAGCATGCCTTCCGTCAATCACCACATGATCAATTTGGTTTCTTGTACGATGATCTGGAGACAGCCATGTCGCTTTGTTAATGTCGAGATGCTGGAATCTGATACCACCAATTACCATGTTTCGTGCTGCGGCGAAGTCGATCAGCCTCATTCCGTTATCGGAGGTGTTCTGGTGGAGGCTGAATTTTCCGACAGTTGGACCAAAGGTACCTTCCTTGCCCACCCTGGCATTAAAGACGCCAAGCACGATTTTGATATCGTGGCGGGGGCAGCGGTCATAAGCTTTTTCGAGGCGCTGAAAGAAGCTCTCCTTGGCCACATTGTCCTTCTCATCCGTCGGAGCGTGGGCACATATAAGGCTGATGTTGAAAAATTTTGCCTTGATGCGGATTGTGGCCAGCCGTTCATTCACAGGCGTGAACTGTGAGACAAGATGTCGTAGTCTCTTGCTGACCAAAAATCCACATCCTAATTCGTGCCTTTCAGCATGGCAACTGTAGTAGATGTCACAGGACGCTCTTTTGGAGCAGCCCTGCCCTGTCCATCGTATTTCCTGGAGAGCGGTGATGTCAGCTCTGTATTTTTCGAGGACATCAACCAGCTGGATAGAGGCACCCTCCTTATAAAGGGATCGGACATTCCAGGTGCATATCCGTAAATCGTTGTCCTTTTTTCGTTTGCGGGGGTCATCAACAAAAGCGGTAGTCCTTATCCGAGGCATATTTGTTTTTTTCATTGGGGGGGTTTTTTTTATGTGGCGGGTCCTAAACCCAACGCACAACCTCTAACCGAGGAGATTTTCGAGGACCAATCATTACATTTTAATAAAAATTTGAATGAAATTCCAAAGAGAAGCGTGATTATTTATGATTATTTTCGGAACCACAGTATATTTTTCCATTCAAAATTTATACGTAATGCAAATATGCTAAATTGCATATTGCAACGAGTATCGATGATCACAAAAATAAAAACGTAACAATTGGTGTCTGTAAAGATGGTGAAATATAAATATATAAAGAGTATAAATATAGCCAGTGTTGACAAATCAATCAATCAAATCCTGAACGTGATTGCGCAAACATCGATACAGTATCAGAGGCAATGGTTTAAAGTACAGTGTTGATTAAATAAATGTAGCCGTATATAATTGTACAAAATAAGTGTTGAAATTATTATTGACGGAATCCAGTGATCGAACAAGGTTAATTCAAATAGAATTAAACGTTCACAAAAATAAAAACGTAACAATTGGTGTCTGTAAAGATGGTGAAAATTGACCAACTAAAAGTGAACCAACTGAAAAAAAGTTGTCAGAGATGAATCTATCGTTATCAGGTGCAAAAGCAGAACTGCTGGTGAGGCTAAGGCCAGCCATGGAGGTTAAGGGTATTAATGTAGAAGAACAAGAGTTCTCTGAGGAAGCCGAGATACATGCAGTCGTGCACGCTGAGGAAGAATGCAAGATAGATTTAAGTGGTCAACTCATGGAATTAATGAAATCCATGATGCAACAGCAGAAACAATAGCTACAAAAAAGTTCGTCTTGCCAAGAGGGCGTTATTAGTGAATTGCGTACGGAAACTCAAGGAAATGCGTCTCGCATTGACTCCAAACTTCAAGAACATTCGGCTAAATTGCGTATGGAAATTCAAGAAAGTCCGTCTCTCCAAGAAAACTTCATTGGAGAATTCCAGAAGACAATTAACTACAAACTTCAAGACATTTCTGGGGCTATTAATGAGAAAGATGCAGAGCTAAAAGAACATGTAGATGAAAATTCCGGAACTATTAATGAAAATGTCTCGGATTTGAAGAAACATGTAGATGACTTGGAAGATAAGTTCGAGAAATTACAGCACGAACTCAATCATTTAAAAATAAATAAATCAGCCACATCAGTGATTAGAGATTCAAGTACAATCAAATTAAAGCCACCAGCATTTGACGGAAGCATGCCATTCAATATCTTCAAACTTCAATTCGAGACAACGAAGTGTTACAAATGGTTTTTATTCTGTGAACGTTTAATTCTATTTGAATTAACCTTGTTCGATCACTGTATTCTGTCAATAATAATTGCACCATTTAGTTTGTACAACTATACATAGCAATAATTTATTTTATCAACTCTGTTTACAATCAACTATTTACAATAATTCCTTTAATGTACTTGCAACTTTTGCCTCTGATACTGTGCAATCACGTTCGGGATTCAATTGAATCCCATTTGTCAACACTGGCTCTATTTATACTCTGTGGCAACACTACAGAATCTACCGTTATCGTAGTCGAGATTCATCTCTTTCTTTCTCGTTGGCGTGTTCTGGTTATCGCCTATTTCTTTTCGTTGACGTTCGTTGCGATGCTGGCAATATTCGTGCCATTCGCAATAGTGATGAGTAACCAACCATGGATACTCGTTACACTGCCCTCCTCTCAACCTTGTTCGTCCCGAACAAGTTTCCATACTTTCCCCGATATGGCGCAAGTCAATCCAAGTGCACTACTTTAAACTTAGCTCTTTTATTCCAGGCACGTTGAATACGATGCACTACGTCATTTATCTTTGCTATAATATTATATGGTCCTTCCCAATGAATTTGTCGTTTAGGGGACAGGCCTTTCTTTCTTTATAGATTATGAAGCATTACAAGCTCTGCTTCATAGAACCCTTTTGAATTTGCTTTCAAGTCCTACCTGGCCTTCATCTTATCGCTTATCATCTGCGACCGCTCTCTGATGAACTGATGTACTTCATCCAACTGTACCCGCTTTTCGATAGTATAGTTACCTTCGGTTGATCTCGTTGGTGTTGAGACTCCAAATTTTAAATCAGTTGGCAGTCTTAACTCGTTTCCAAAAATTGCCCTTTCTGGTGTAGTAGCCGTCGTATCATGTTGTGCGCATCGATATGCCATGAGGAACAGTCTATGTACATCCCAGTCTCTTTGGTATTTATCTACGACTTTTCTCAAATATTCCTCCAAGGTACGGTTAAATCGTTCTACCATGCCATCAGATTGTGGATGCAAAGGTGTTGTACGAGTTTTATATATACCCAACATACGGCATATCTCTAGGAATACAACTGATTCGAATTTTCGACCTTGGTCTGAGTGTAACTCCATTGGTACACCAAAACGAGTAACCCATTGGTTGACGAATACATCCGCAACTCTACCAGCTTCTTGATTTTGAATGGGGTATACTTCAGGCCATTTACTGAAGTAATCTATAACCACCAGAACATACTTGTTTCCTGCGTTGCTTATTGGAAATGGTACAGCTATGTTCATAGAAATTCGCTCAAATGGAGCACCCACGGTGTATTGGTGCATCTTTCCTTGACTTTTCTTATTGGGGCCTTTGGCCATTGCACATTGCTTACACTTCCTAATACAATCAGCGACATGGTCATGACATCCAACCCAATAAAATCGTTTCTTTATTTTCTCGACGGATTTGGTGATTCCCAAATAAGTATCATAAGAGGCATTGAGATACTCAGCTATCACTTCATTTATTCTTGCCTTGGGTACCACTAGAAGATCATTAGTGATTTTTCCATCTTCACTTTCCCATGCTCGGAATAAACATCCGTCTCGTAAGTGCAGGCTTTGCCACTGCGTGCCTTTGCTATGCCTTTGCCACTGCATGCCTTTGCTATTGGACTCTCATTAGCCATTTCCTGCCAATCTGGACGTATGCCCTGCTCCAGTATTCCATAATCTTTACGAGATCTGATCTTCTTGCACTCGTTCGGTGGTCCATGACTCCTCCGGCAATATATTCGTAAGTCGTATGTCGACAATGTGTTCCTTCCTTTCCACTCAAGAACAATGTTTAAATTCCATTTTGCAAGGACGACGAGATAGAGTATCCGCGTTGCCTCCTTTACGATGCTCGATAGTAAAGTCATAACTCTGCGGCCTTTCAATCCAGCGCTCCAATTGTCCTTCTGGGTTTTAAAATTGTAATAACCACCTTAGCGCTGCGTGGTCAGTTCTTAGATGAAATGACTGACCGTACAATTATTTATGGAAATACTTTAGACATTCCAGTAGTTTCTTTCTGGCTTCGACAGGATTTCAGTGTAGTATGTTATTACTTTTTCTTGCCCATCTATAATCTTAGAGAGCACACCATCTATTCCATAGCCGTTCGCATCTGTGTCCAGCACAAATTTTTGACCAGGTACTGGATACGCAAATACTGGTGCTGAACAGAGTCTTTCTTTCAGCTGTTCGAATGCTTTCTGTTGTTCCTTGCCCCATACAAATGGTTTGTTCTTTCTTGTTAACTCATGCAGACTGCTGGCGATATTTGCAAATCCAGAGACAAATCGTCTATAGTAGGTATATAATCCTCTTAACTCGTGAAGATTCGACGGAATAGGCATTCTTGTATTGCTGCTACTTCCTCCTCGTCGGTATGTACCCCTTCTGTTGTTACTTTGTGACCAAGATATTTAACTTCTCTCCTAAAGAGTGAACACTATTTCATATTCAGTTTAAGCCCAGCTGATTGTATACGCTCAAATACTTCTTTAAACTTTTCCAGGTGGTCGTTAAAATATTTTCCCATCACGATAATGTCATCGAGGTACACCAAGCACGTTTTCTAGTGTAGTCCTCTGAGCACACGCTCCATCAAACGTTCGAAAGTAGCTGGCGCATTGCATAAGCCAAATGGCATCACTGTAAATTGCTATAGACTCTCACCAATACTGAAAGCTGTTTTCTCTTTGTCCTCCTTATCCAGTTCCACTTGCCAGTAGCCACTTTGCAGATCAAGAGTTGAGAACCACTTCGCACCAGATAGCGTGTCCAGAGTGTCATCGATTCTTGGCAGTGGATAGCTGTATTTTTTCGTGATATCATTTAGCTATCTGTAATCCACACAGAATCGAGTACTTCCATCCTTTTTGTTTACCAGTAAACAAAAGGAAAGATTGAACTGTACTTCTCCAATACTTGTAAAGCCTTTTCTTTTTGCTGTTTGGTAAGCACATCTGCCCATTCTTCCATCTGTGCTTTTAATTCCTGTCTAACAACTCCTGATCTTCCACTTTTCATCGACGAACCCTTTTCGCAGTCTACTACGGCATTAACTTTCTGGAAATGACCAATCACCATTCCTCTCTTCACAACTGTAGATGTATTAGTTGGATTTAATATTCGCACCGGTACTATTCCATTTTCTTTAGGTTCCACTAATCTCCTACCAAGTATGATGTTTTTTTTCGTTATTTCTTTATCCGCTTCCACTACCCACAACTTGCTTGTCTCATCATTCAAATTTATCTGTGCCCAAATCACCGCTTCTGATTTTGCTGGAACCTCTTGGCGTTGACATGTCAGTATTCGTTTAATGTTTACACTACGCTTGTAACCGATGTTCAATGGTAACTCGACATTTATATAGCATAGTGACCGTTGATTTAAATCTAACGTAAGCCCATTGTCAATCATAAAATCAACACCAATTATTACGACATCGATGATGTCGGCCACAATGAATTCATGTTCCCACGTGCAATTTCCAATATACACCCGTTTCTTTATTTTACCCAGAATTTGTGCATCCTCACCCGTGGCTCAAACCTCTTTACCAAATCGCTCATGTTTTTAGAATGTGATGCACCAGTATTCAGGCTTAATATAAACTCCATATTTTCCAGTTTTCCATCAATAGTCAAGCTGCTTGGCACACACTGTTGTTGTGAAATGTGAATGAAGGGGCAACCCACTGTTGGAGTCAGTTCACGCCTTGCCGAACTGACTCGATTTAGTTTAACGATGGATTTTGTTAGTGGAGCGATCGCTGTCCACCTTATTCTCCTTCTTTTTTCTTCCTGGAGAATTCGATCTTGATCGCTTTCGTCGTAGACGGCAGTCTCGCGCCATGTGTCCTGGCTTGTCGCAAATAAAACACTTACCATTAAATTCCTTTTCGCGTCGACCTGTTGTTCTTCATTCAGGCTGCACTACTGACTTAACTGTCTGACACACTGCTTCAACCAGATCTGATGTTTCTGACTCTAATTGACGAAGACGTTGCACTGGTCAACACATTTAACTGGCGGCTTCATACGTCAACGCACTACTAATTGTTTCCGCATATGTAACCCTTGGTGACATGACTAGGGCACGCTCAGTCTCTCCGTCGCGTATACCATCTATGATTGCCTCTATTTTTATTTTCTCGATGAATTCTTCCGAATTATCGGAGAACGCAAGATGAAGTAAGCGTTCAATGTCGGAAGCGAAATCTTGAAGGCTCTCATTACTACGTTGCACACGCGATAGTAATTCCACTCGATGTAATTGACTGTTGTATCCACTTCCATATTTCCGATGGAGTGTGTCCATCAGTGATTGATAGCTACCACGATATTTTTCTGGAACCATCTGTAACACTTCGGAAGCATTAATTTTTAATGTGACTGTTAAAGCAGCAGTCTCGTCACTAACGTCCCATTGATTCTTCGAAGCTGTTGTCTAGAAATGAAGCTTGAAGATGTTGAATGGTGTGGTTCTATTAAATGTTGGTGGCTTTAGTTGAATTGTATTTGAATCTATAATCACTGAATCCATTAATTTTTAGTTGGTTGAGATCGTGCTGTAATTTCTCGAACTTATCTTCCAAATCATATACGTGTTCCATCAGATCTGTGACCTTTTCATTAATGGCTCCGAAAATTTCCTGAAATCTAATCTCAATTCCTTTTTGGTAATTTGCGATGACGTATTCTTGGTGAGCCGAATCTTCTTGAATTTCCATACGCAATTCATTAATAACGCCTTCTTGGCGATCGAACTTTCTTGTAGCTGTTGCATAATGGTTTTCATGAAATACATAAGTTAACCGCTCAAATCTATCTTGCTCTCTTCCTCAGCGTGCACAACTGCATGTATCTCGACTTCCTCAAAGAACTCACATTAATATCCTTAGCCTGCATTTCTTGCCTTAGCCTCAAATTAGTTCCGCTTTTGCACCTGATGACGATAGATTCATCTCGCTATCACACGAACAAGGTTAAGAGTAGGGCAGGTGATAACCAGAACAACCAACGAGAAAGAAAGAGATGAATCTTCACTATGATAACGGAAGATTCTGAAGTGTTGCCACAGAGTATAAATAGGGCCAGTTGTTGACAAATGCAATCAATTAAATCCCGAACGTAAATGCGCAAACATTGGTACAGTATCAGAGGCAAAAGTTGCAAATACATTAAAGTGTTATTGTAAATAGTTGATCGTAAAAAGAGTTGATTAAATAAATTGTTGCTGTATATAGTTGTACAAAATAAGTATTGTAATTATTATTAACAGAATCCTGTGATTGAGCAAGGTTGATTCAAATAGAATAAAACGTTCATAAAATAAAAGCGTAACAATAAAATAACTACGTTTCTACTACTTCTCATACCTTTCTACTACTACATCTTTAAGTTGAAAAGGCAACGCTGACGTGTAGCCAAAAATGACCAAATAATATAGCAGTAAAAACAATAGGTTGAGCTCACGGGTAGAATGCGTCTGGAAAAATACATATAGAAATTGAAAGTTCTCTGAACGGGAGAATCAGTTTTCGTTCTTTAGTATGCGTAAGTTCCTAAACGCATGTTGCTTTGCAGTAATACATTAAAAATTGTTCCTTGCGCATCCATACAAATTTAAATGCAAAGCATACACAACAAGCAAAGTCGTTTCTGTTTCCTCCTAATAATTCCTACGGTAAGTTGGGAGCTGGAGCTTCCTTATGCGTACAAGTCAAACAAATTTTGTAAAAAAACATCCTCTTCAGCCATAGTTAATCTTACTAATAAAGGGTTACAAAGTATCTGTATAGAAAGAAATTTAAAATACTTACACAAAACATCGATACGATATTTAAACAGTATTGATACATTGTAAACATAATTACTTACGTACTTATGTGTCCATAACAACCGAATATCGATTTAGGCCGAAAATAACATGCTTCGCCAGCCATCTCTGTTCTTCGCTAGCTGGCGCCAGTTAGAAATTCCAAGCGCCGTCAGATTCTCCAGTACTTGGTCTTTCCACCGGAGGTTAGGTCTTCCTCTTCTGCGTCGTCCTCCAGCGGGTTCCGAATATAACACCTTCTTAGCTGGAGCGTGTTCTTCCATTCGCTCGACATGACCTAGCCAGCGCAGCCGCTGGATTTTGATGCGCTTTACATACAGCTCGTACAGCTCGTGGTTGTACCTTATTCGGTACTCGCCACCAACGCAAATAGGTCCAAAGATCTTGCGTAGGACTTTTCTCTCGCAAACCCCAAGCATTCGCTCATCCGAGGTGGAAATTGTCCAGGCTTCAGCGTCATATGTTAGGACAGGCATGATGAGAGACTTGTAGAGTGTAGTTTTCGTTCTTCGAGAGAGGGGTCGACTTCTCAATTGCTTACTCAGCCCAAAGTAACACCTGTTAGCAAGAGTTATCCTACTCATGATCTCCAAGCTGACGTCATTACTGTTGTTAATGCTGGTTCCAAGATAGACAAAGTCCCTTACTACTTCAAAAGCGTAGTTGTCAACAGTGGCGTGCTGTCCAAGACGCCGGGACTCTTTGTTTGTTGACACTAGATACTTCGTCTTGCCCTCGTTCACCGTAAGACCAATCCGACGCGACTCTCTTTCCAACTCTGATAATGCTGCACTGACTGCTCGCGTGTTCATGCCGATTATGTCAATATCGTCGGCATACGCTAACAGCATGACACTTTTGTTGAAGATAGTGCCATTATGTCGTAGATCAGCAGCTCGTATTATTTTCTCCATAATAAGATTGAAGAAGTCGCACGATAACGAATCACCTTCTCTGAAACCCCGTTCGGTATTAAACGGTGCGGAGAGGTCCTTCCCAATTTTTACTGCACAACCGGAGTTATGCAGTGTCATTCTACAAAGTCGAATGAGCTTTGCAGGAATACCGAACTCACACATTGTTGCGTAGAGGTAATCCCTTACCGGACCGTCAAAAGCGGCTTTATAATCAACAAATAGGTGGTATGTGTCGGTCTGTTTTTCTTGGGTCTTCTCCAGGATTTGGCGCAGTGTGAAAATCTGGTCGATGGTGGATTTACCAGGTCTGAAGCCACACTGATAAGGTCCAATCAGGTTGCTGAGCATAGGCTTCAAACTTTCACACAGTACGCTCGATAGAACCTTGTATGCGATGCTCAGGAGACTTATTCCACGGTAGTTGGCGCAAATTGTGGGGTCTCCTTTTTTATGTACAGGACAGAGAACACTGAGCCTCCAATAATCAGGAATGCTTTCATCCGACCATATTCTGCTTATGAGCTGGTGCATGCGGGTGAGCAGCTCATCGCCTCCGGTCTTAAACAACTCGGCAGGCAGGCCATCAGCGCCTGCAGCTTTGCTGTTCTTCAGCCTTAAAATGGTCGTTTCAACCTCGTCATAGTCGGGTGGTGGAACATCAACACCATCATCTGTAATTGGGGTTATCGGGCAATCTCATCCACTGGCGGAATTGTTAGTAGCATCGTCATTCAGTAATGTGGAGAAGTGTTCCCTCCATAGGCTCAGTACACTCTGGACATCTGTAACCAGATTCCTTATTCCATCACGACAAGAAGAGGCTCCGGGATTTAAACCTCCACTCAGGCGCTTGATCCTTTCGAAGAATTTTCGATTTTCATACTTGTCGGTACACATCTCTATCTCCTCACACTCGCGTCTTTCCAACTCCCTCTTCTTGCGCCTGAAAAGACGTCTCTCTGCACTCCTTTTCTCTCTGTACCGCTCCTTAACAGCTCGCGTTGCGCCTGCTAGCAGGGTTTTTCTGTAGGCAGCGTCTTTCTCTGAGGTAGCGTCGCGACACTCCTGATCATACCACTCATTCCTCAGAGGCCGGTAGTAACCGATTACTTCCTAGGCAGCAGTAGTCATGGAGTGGGATATATGTGTCCACCGTGCGCATGTATCATCAAGTGGGGGAGTGTTCTGCATAAGCAGATCCGATAGTCGAGTGGAAAATGCATCTGCTGTCTCTGGTGATCGCAGCTTACTGACGTCGAGCTTTCTCTGTGTGGGACTTCTCTTGTTATTTGCGACACATAAACGTGTGCGCACCTTAGCTGCAACCAGGTAGTGATCCGAGTCGATGTTGGCACCACGGATCGATTTCACATCCATCACACTGGAAGCATGCCTTCCGTCAATCACCACATGATCAATTTGGTTTCTTGTACGTTGATCTGGAGACAGCCATGTCGCTTTGTGGATGTCGAGATGCTGGAATCTGGTACCACCAATTACCATGTTTCGTGCTGCGGCGAAGTCCATCAGCCTCATTCCGTTATCGGAGGTGTTCTGGTGGAGGCTGAATTTTCCGACAGTTGGACCAAAGGTACCTTTCTTGCCCACCCTGGCATTAAAGTCACCAAGCACGATTTTGATATCGTGGCGGGAGCAGCGGTCATAAGCTTCTTCGAGGCGCTGAAAGAAGCTCTCCTTGGTCACATTGTCCTTCTCATCCGTCGGAGCGTGGGAACATATAAGGCTGATGTTGAAGAATTTTGCCTTGATGCGGATTGTGGCCAGCCGTTCGTTCACAGGCGTGAACTGTGAGACAAGATGTCGTAGTCTCTTGCTGACCAAAAATCCACATCCTAATTCGTGCCTTTCAGCATGGCAACTGTAGTAGATGTCACAGGACGCTCTTTTGGAGCAGCCCTGTCCCGTCCATCGCATTTCCTGGAGAGCGGTGATGTCAGCTCTGTATTTTCCGAGGACATCAACCAGCTGGATAGAGGCACCCTCCCTATAAAGGGAACGGACATTCCAGGTGCATATCCGTAAATCATTGTCCTTTTTTCGTTTGTGGGGGTCATCAACAAAAGCGGTAGTCCTTATCCGAGGCATATCTGTTTTTTTCATTGGGGGGGTTTTTTATGTGGCGGGTCCCAAGCCCAACGCACAACCTCTAACCGAGGAGTATGTAAACATACTGTTACGTTTTTATTAATTCTACTTGAATCAACCCTGTTCGATTGCTGGATTCTGTGAATTATAACTGTGACAGTTACTTTGTAGCAACTATAAACAACAACAATTTATGTAATTAATATTACTATTTACAATCACACTTTAATGTACTTGCTACTTTGACTTGCTATCGTGTGATGTTGCCCCGATAATTTTTGTATTTAATTCATTGATTTGTCATCAAACTCGCCCTATTTATACACCCTGGCAACACCCTCAAATCTTCTTTTCTCGCTAATTAGTTTGTTGTCATTGTTTCTTGTTGGCTTGTGCGTTTCGGTGCTACCATTATTGATGCTATTCACAGTTAATGATGAATAACCATCAATACTCCGTACAATACGTTTAGAAATAAGCCTATTCTTTGCTTTCAACCACGTGTTATTCATAGAGGTAGCGCAATTGTAAAAGATTTATCTAATGTCAGAAACTGTTTCCTTATAGTGTCAAACTCATCTGTTTGTTGTTTTTTTCTTTACTTCTTCTTCTTTCAGTATGTGTTTGTTGTTGTCTTGTCTTCATTTGTGAGAACTCTTTCTAAGAGCTGTACCTTTATAATTATTCTTTGGATTTGAACAATAATTGGTCGAAATTTACTGTTCGTGCGAAGTTAAACGGTTTTCATTTTCAAAAATTGTTAAACGAAATAGAACCCTAAAACATAGAACTATTCAATGTATATTGTGTTTTAACCCGAATGGTTGTTTCGTCAAATAGACTATTGAACAGACTGCAATTTCAGTTGAAAATTTGAAATGCCGTGGATATTGCAGAATTTTGTTTTGTCACTCTGCTTTCTTCTCAGAAATTTATTCGTTATTTAAACAATTGTAGAGAGGTAAGAATAAATTGGAACGTTGAAGAAAAATGAAAAAAAATATATATATTTAGAGAAGTATTAAAGTAAATAAAATAGAGAGTAGTTTAGGATTGAAAAGTAACGTATTTGTGCAATATATTCTAAAACTTTTAGGTATACAAGAAAAACAATGTCTTTGCACTTGGAAACCATTGGAGATGAAAGCGATATGCTTAAATATAATATACATAATATCTCAAAAGAGCTAGGAGATTTATTAATTGATAATGATTCACAAAAGGGATTGGAAAACGTATCTTTCGGGTTAAATCAAGTCTGCGTATGCAATTCTAAAACATTTACCAAGGATGCAATTGCTTCAGCTCACCAGACATTACAATGTTACCATGATTTGTATCAAAATCAACAACAAAGAGTCACTCCAAAATTGGTTTCGACTTCATATATCGCTAATGAATTAACCCTATTTCATAAAAACCGTGTTTATGCATCTGCAGTGGATCATATACAACTTATGGGTTCCAAACTTACTACTGGACTACTTACTCCACCTAAATTTGAATTTCATTTCTTGCGCAATCAATCTTTAAACGATATAAATTCGAATATGGAGACTATGCCTCCACTACTCTCACATGCTGTTATTGTGGATGATACCTTGGATTATCGTTATGGAAGTAGTTGTCACACTGGATCATATCGTAAGAAATCTCTACACAAATCGCATGTAGCAGCAACAACAGAAGAAATAAATTATGAAAACATCGTTGTAGATTTGTCGATTTTGGGTTTGTCTCTTGATGGGTATGATTATTCAATAGATAATTTTAGTAACTTCTTACCTTTAATCCTTTTTTTTTTACGTATATTACAGGTCTGAAAAGAATCCAGTCTTGCGTTTATTTGGTCTTTTCAAGCAAATGCATTTCTTCCTAAATGATAAATTGCCTTCGATAGATACAAATGACGTTTCTTATGCATATGTTAATCCCATGAAATCAACTATGCCTCGCACTATGAATGTTCAATATCAAGTGAAACAGGCAACTCGCAAATGTACAATATTTTTGTGCGATTTGCAACGTATCCTTAATGCTAATAAGTCATATGATCGTGAACAGTATATGCAGTGCGAATGTTCTCTAAATATTCTACGCAAATCAATAACTCAATTTGAAATGTATAAACGAGTAGAGTTGGAACATAAACGTGGAGAGTTTGTCACTAAGGAAGCGTGTGGTGCGTCTGTAGTGAGATACATTTAATATTTTCTTGCAATCAAATTTTATATTCGGTTCTTTGTTTATAATTCATTGATAATAGCTCAAGCAGAACGTTTAGAGCTGCTCATACAACAATTGAATGATCAAATACGCGAGTCTCACTTAATGGTTCATCTTTTCAGTTGGGCCATGGAGAAGAAGAATAATAAACAATTGACAATTATATATCAATTGCAGCAGCAACAACAACAACCGCAGGGGGAAGAGCAATGTGAAAAGAGTGCAATATTAATGCCAAAACAAATAACGCCAATCACTGGTACTGGTAAAAATGATGGAGATGATAATGATGCCAATGAGAATAATATTAATGGACAACTATATTCAACAAGAAGACGCCTTAGGCGTGAACCTAGACGATACATTGGGTAATTACAGTCCAGTGAAATTTCGCATGCATTCTCATTTTTATGAGTGTTCCTTATATTCGTAAAAGTTCTCTAACCTAATTTATTCTCAAACTAAAAGTTATATTTTAGTAGCTTTAAATTCTAATTTTATTTGAGTTTCAGTTGTTGCACTAGCTTTATTTTTCATTAGCATTAGCTTTGTTTTAATTTATACACAAGCACAAAAACCATTCACATAATTCACATCATATTCTTCAATTTTTGTTGAGTATTTCGTTTGTAAATTTTAACATTCATATTAATTGTATTATATTTTATTATTATTCTAATTATTTATATTGAATCACTCAATTTCTAAATTTCATATTTGAAATTTATGATAATCGGTACAAGTACAGTTAATTATTTTCGTTTAAATCACATGACTTTTTCCCTAAGAAAGAATAAAGAATAAAAATTGTAAATTAAATGAATTTTGAATTGCAATCAAATGTTTTGGAAGCAACAACGAATGAATTCAATATTCACGAAGTTGTATATAAATTTTTTGTAAGTATTTATATAGAGAGAATTCAATTACCAAATTGCATGTTTGACTTGTACTACAGTTTATTATTTTTATTTACATTGTCAGTTTATTTCCCTAAGAAAATTTAAACAAATTGTAGAATAAATAGAATTTTAATTGATTTCAATTGTATTGAAATCACCAAAAGAATGTGTTTAATAATAGTTTTGAATAGTTCCTGTACAATATTAAATTACATAATAAAAAAATCGCAAAACAATTTTATGTACATATGCATATATTGCTACGTATTGAATTAATTGTCGAAAATACAATGTTCATACAATTGAATATATTCATTTTTGGAACCAATCTTCATAAGCTAAATTTGCAGTAAAGCTATTTAAAATATGTTTCATTATTAAACCTATGCCCTCTGCGAGTGCTGGATGCAGTTCATTGAAAATATCCTGCCAATTTTCATTAAGGAATTTATTCATATTTTCACCAAGTTCCTGATTACCATTGAATAAACCGTCCAACCTAAAGCTTACATGTTGTGGTTTAATTTCCAATTTTAGATTTTCTACCTCCAAATGAATTCTGCCGCCTTTCTCGACACCTTTCGTTTTAAGTTTGATCCTTATGTCGGCATTTTCTATAACAATTTCAACAATTACATCACATTTCATCATGCACATGTGTATTTTGTTACCTCCAATAATCTCAGAATTGCCTTTGCCTGTAATAGGCAATACAAGTACTTGTCCGTCTACTGTATAAGGTCCTTTAAGTATTAATTTCGGCACAACAGCATGAATTTCAGTTATACCATCGATATTTGTTTCGAATCCTCTGCAATGAAAAGCATTATAATATGTATAGTTCATGTACTGCTATCGCAATAATGATTTCGTTATCGTACTGCATTTTTAAAACTTTGGTTTCTTGTAAGCCTAATATATCGATATCTTTGAAATTTAGTTCAACATTAACGGGACTCGAGGGATTTTTTTGCAATTTTAATGAAGGTATATGCAATGGATCAAATGGTATGACATTAACTTCACGTATACCGATTTTAGCACGATTACGTATTACATCCTGTGTTGATCGAGCCACACATTCGGGATCTTTTAATTTACACAATTTGATATCGGGCGCTGGAATCCGAAAGTACATTAATTATTATTCTGTAAACAAAACAAAGTGTTAATTTGAGCTTACGTAAATTTGCAGCTACTGTGCTTAGATACAGATACAGGCAAAGTGTCACACATGTATATAAATTGGCCATTTTCGAATTTTTTGTATATATTATTGTAGTCGTTCTTATAAGCGTCCATACACTTTAAATAATATTTAATAATTGATAGAATAAAGGATTTCTGCATACATTCTTATATAAGAATATACCAGTTTAGCGCAGCATTGCTGAATGTATAATTAACTAAACAAGATTCTTCGTTGTATTGACATTTTATGATATTAAAAAAATGTAAGCATTTTTGATTAAATTTGCATAAACATATATAGGTAGATATAGACTTTTACGAATTTATTGCTTTTTATTAAGATGGCATTTATGGCAAAGTTGTATATTTACAATGTGCTTTTTTTAATTTAAACGTAATATTTCTTTATTCATTCTTTTTTGCTCCTTACTTGCCATTGTTTTTTTTTTGTTCTCCGAAACTTATGAACAAATTTCATTATTCATGACATACGTCTCCGTACAGGTATACGTATTAACTTCATATTGGAAAATTACGGCTGAGCATAGAAATGTATTTACTTTGTTTTTTGGCTAATAAAAATCTTGGAGGTTTTGCGGTTTGTATTCCAGTCAAAAGGTTGTTTGACCTTGCGTGCTCATGCATTGCTGGTGTTTTTTTAGTGATCGATGGCAAATAGGCCATCGCAAAGTTATTTATGAATATATCAACTCCTAATTTATACATTTATTATACAATAATGCGAATACGATGCATTTTTCGGGAAGTAATGTAATTTATTGTTTGTTTTGTTTAATTTTTTTTATTATACTTAAGTTAACAAAAAAAGGTCTGAGTTTCTTCTTTTCAAAACCCGTTAGGAAATAACAATCCTTTAATAATGGACTGAGTTATAGCCATATAAGTAAAGAAAAGACGGCCTAACCGGCTTTTTATCCGCAAGTCAAGATTTTGGGGGTGGTCTCCGAATTCCAAGTACACAGTTTTGGTTTACTCGACCAGACCTACAACTTCCACTATAAACCTTTACAGCTATTTCAGACTGCATCACAGTGTAATTTTTATTTTCAGATTAATACATATTTGAATATGAAACAATATTATTTGGCAGTATAGCAGCAATAAAAGCTGTCTATGTTGCAACAAACATATTTTTTGTTAAAGCTATATAATATAATCCTAGATTAATGATTCTTGGAAGGGCATACTTCTATAATAGAGTTAAGGTTCTGTTTGAAATGCTTAAAGTGAAAGGATTAACTCATTTTTTTATTTAGTTCGATTGTAACTTTAAAATTTTTATTTCAAACAATTCCAAACAATAAATAATATTACTATTTAGATTAATATACAACGTTATTGGATACCACAGCAAAATTTTTTGGAAAATTGTATGTGTATCGGATAAAATAATTTTTTAAATATGACCTTATCAATATGTGTAATTTCATTTTCTCCCAATTCTTATTGTTCAAATAACTCATCAAATGGTGTAGTTGAGAAGAATTGATTTAAAACTCCTTTAAATAGATTGCTAAATGATTTTACAAACACTGGAGGAAGTTCCTTGAATACGTCTTGCCAGTTTTCGTTTACAAATTTATTCATATTATCGGTAAATTTTTATTTCCATTAAACAGTTCCTCAAATCGGACTATCATCTTTTTTGGTTTAAATTCCAAATTAACATTATGTATATCAGTGATGGGTACGGTAGCTCCCAGGAGCTATTTGGACGTACGAGCTAGCTTAAAATATTTGAGTGCTTGGTGAGGGGAGCAACAAAGAGCCAGCATGAAGGGCGAAGAACAGACGAAGAGCGCAATACAATTTCTCATAATCCATTTTACAATACTAACACAAACGTAAGAATTAGATTGAGAGAACATGAAGCCATATACACATGCAGCTACACAGTGGGTAAAATTCAAAAAATGTGGTAAATTAATTTACATTTATACTTCACTAATGTTCTCAGAATTTTAAATATATACATTAATTTAAAACATAAACCCTCTGATTTTACAAATCGTTTTTATTTATTTCATTTTGTTTATTGCTAATAATAAAGTCTATATTTGCCATCTGCCATCGTTCTTATGAGTTGCAATAATTTCTTCTATTTATTATAAAATTTTGTTATGTGTTTTACTGAATCGTTACAGTAATTAAGATCTTGCAAAATTTTAAATAATAAAATATAAAATAAATAATAATAAATAAGCTTTTGTAAGTAATAATTTTTGATATCTAAGGAATTATACTTATATACCTACTGCGTATATACATTCAAGTATATATATCTTATATATATTTCTATACATTATGTAACTTAATAAAAAATAAAACTTTTTTTCATTTTTAAAAAGAACAATTTATTTATTTATTCCGACAAGTTGAACTTGTCGCGTTTTTGGTTGAAATACAACTGACTACTTTACAGAAAAATGAAGTTGCGCTTTGCAACTGGAGTTGAGCAACGATTGCCGCATCACGTTGATTGCAATGACTTTTTAGAAATATTTGCTTTTCGCAGACGCTACGTCAGCAAATCATGATGCGCGTGTGAACCCAAAAATGTGAAGAAAGAAACTTAGCTTGAGAATGTCAGCATAAAATTCTGGTGGAAAGATTTCTCAGGAATTTTATGAAATGAGAACTTATTTTTTTAAAATATGGTTTTTGTATTAACTTATACAGTATGTACATATTGTAACGAGTATCGATAGTTGATTACTCATCACTATTGTGACTGACTCTATTGGCAGCATCGAAACGAATGTCAACAAAAAGAAATAAGCGATAACCAGAACAAGCCAACGAGAAAGGAAGAGAAGAATCTCGATAAAGGAAGATTCTGGGGTGTTGCCAACAGAGTATAAATAGAGCCAGTGTTGAGAATTGGCAATCAATCTACTTCCGAACGTGATTGCGAAAACATTGATACAGAGGCAAAAGTTGCAAGTACATTTAAGTGTTATAGTAAATAGTTGATTGTAAACAGTGTTGATTGTAAATAGAGATTATTAAATAAATTGTTGCTGTATATAGTTGTACAAAATAAGTGTTGCAGTTATCATTAACAGAATCCAGTGATCGAACAAGGTAATTCAAATAGAATTAAACGTTCACAGAATAAAAACGTAACAATTGGTGTCAGAAGTGGGATTCTGTAAAAATGGTGAAAATTGACCAACTAAAAGTGGATCAGCTTAAAAAGCTGTTGGTAGAGATGAATCTATCGTCATCAGGTGCAAAGGCGGAACTGCTGGTGAGGCTGAGGAAAGCCATGGAGGCTAAGGGAATTAATGTAGAAGAACATGAGTTCTTTGAGGAAGACGATATACATGCAGTTGTGCACGCCGAGGAAGAGAGTAAGGTAGATTCGAGTGGTCAACTCATGGAATTTATGAAATCCATGATGCAACAGCAGCAGCAGCAACTGCAAGGAATTAATGCGAAGTTACAAGAACATTCGGCTGAATTGCGTACGGAAATTCAAGAAGGTTCGTCTCGCCAAGAGGGCGTTATTAGTGATTTGCGTATGGAAATTCAAGAACATTCGGCTCGCCAAGAACACGTCATCGAAAATCTACAAAAAGGAATTGAACTTAGATTTCAGGAAATTTCCGGAACCATTAATGAAAAGGTCACGGATTTAAAGGAACATGTAGATGATTTGGAAGATAAGTTCGAGAAATTACAGCACGATCTCAACCAACTAAAAATAAATGGACCAGCCACATCAGTGATTCGAGATTCAAGCACAATCAAACTAAAGCCACCAACATTTGACGGAAGCACGCCATTCAATATCTTCAAGCTTCAATTCGAGACAACAACTTCGAAGAATCAATGGGATGATAGCGACAAGACTGCTGCTTTAATAGTCGCATTAAAAGGTAATGCTTCCGAGGTGTTACAGATGATTCCAGAGAAAGATCGTGGTAGCTATCAGTCACTGATGGACACACTCCAGCGAAAATATGGAAATGAATACAAGAGTCAATTACATCGAGTGGAATTGAGATCGCGAGTGCAACGGAGTAATGAGAGCCTTCAGGAATTCGCTTCCGATATTGAGCGCTTATGTCATCTAGCGTTCTCCGGTAATTCGGAAGAGTTCGTCGAAAAAATAAAAATAGAAGCATTCATAGATGGTATACGTGATGGAGAGACAAAGCGTGCCCTAGTCATGTCACCCAGGAATACTTATGCCGAAACAGTCAGTAGTGCCTTGACGTTTGAAGCCGCCAGTTTCATGTGTCGACCAATGCCACGGGTACGCCAATTAGAAACAGAAACAACAGATCTGGTTGAAGCAGTGCGTCAGGCAGTAAAATCAGTAGTTCAGCCTGAAGGAAGAACAACAGGTCGACGCGAAAACAAGTTTACTGGTAAGTGTTTCATTTGTGACAAACCAGGACACATGGCGCGTGACTGCCGTCTACGACGAAAGCGATCAAGATCGAATTCTCCAGGAAGACAAAAGAAGGAGAATAAGGTGGATAGCGATCGCTCCACTAACACAAATCCATCGTTAAACTAAATCGAGTCAGTTCAGCGGGGCGTGAACTGACTCCAACAGTGGGTGGCCCCATCATTCACATTTCACAACTACAGCGTGTGCCAAGCAGCTTGACTATTGATGGAAAATTGGACAATATGGAATTCATGTTAACCCTGGACACTGGTGCATCACATTCTATAATCAAGAGCGATTTGGTAAAGAGGTTTGAGCCTTTAATGGGAATAAAATTGCGTACAGCAACGGGTGAGGATGCACAAATTCTGGGTAAGATAAAGAAACGAGTATCTATTGGAAATTGTACATGGGAACATGAATTCATTGTGGCCGACATCATCGATGACGTAATAATTGGTGTTGATTTTATGATTGACAACGGATTTACGTTAGATTTAAATCAACGAATACTGCGCTATGCAAATGTCGAACTACCATTGAACATCGGTTACAAGCGTAGTGGGAACATCAAACGAGTACTGGCATGTCAACGCCAAGAGGTTCCAGCAAAATCAGAAGCGGTGATATGGGCACAGATGAATGTGGATGATGGGACAGGCAATTTGTGGGTGGTGGAAGCAGATGAAGAAATACAAAATAAAAACATCATACCTGGTAGGACGTTAGTGGAACCTAAAGAAAACGGAATAGTACCTGTGCGAATATTATCCAACGTCGATAAAAAGTGGAAGATCAGGAACTGGCAAGGCGGAAATAAAAGCACAGATGGAAAAAGAAAAGGCTTTACAAGTATTGGAGAAGTACAGTTCAATATTTTCTTCAAATGGAAAAACTGGAGGACGAACAACCATCGTGAAGCATCACATTGACACCGGTGATTCTAGACCAATTCGTCAAACACCACGACGAGTTCCATTGGCCAAAAGAGACGAAGCCATTAAGCTGATTTCCGATATGCAGAAACAAGGTGTTATTGAACCATCAGCGAGTCCATGGAGTTCACCAGTTGTGCTGGTAAAGAAGAAGGATGGAAGTACTCGATTCTGTGTGGATTACAGAAAGCTAAATGATATTACGAAAAAAGACAGCTATCCACTGCCAAGAATCGATGACACTCTGGACACACTATCTGGTGCGAAGTGGTTCTCAACTCTTGATTTGCAAAGTGGATACTGGCAAGTGGAACTTGGTAAGGAAGACAAAGAGAAAACAGCTTTCAGTATTGGCGATGGTCTATGGCAATTTACAGTTATGCCATTTGGTTTATGCAATGCGCCAGCTACTTTCGAACGTTTGATGGAGCGTGTACTCAGAGGACTACACTGGAAAACGTGCTTGGTGTACCTCGATGACATTATTGTGATGGGAAAAGATTTTAACGACCACCTGGAAAAGTTGAAAGAAGTATTTGAGCGTATACAATCAGCAGGGCTTAAACTGAATATGAAAAAGTGTTCACTCTTCAGGCAAGAAGTTAAATATCTTGGTCATAAAGTAACAACAGAAGGGGTACATACCGGCGAGGAGAAAGTAGCAGCAGTTCAAGAATGGCCTATTCCGTCGAATCTTCACGAGCTAAGAAGCTTCCTAGGCTTATGCACCTACTATAGACGATTTGTTCCTGGATTTGCAAACATCGCCAGCAGTCTGCATGAGTTGACAAGAAAGAACAAACCATTTGTGTGAGGCGAGGACCAACAGAAAGCATTCGAACAGCTGAAGGAAAAACTCTGTTCAGCACCAATATTAGCGTATCCAGTACCTGGTCAAAAGTTTGTGTTGGACACAGATGCGAGTGGCTATGGAATAGGTGGTGTGCTCTCTCAGATCATAGATGGGCAAGAAAAAGTAATAGCTTACTACAGTAAAATCCTGTCGAAGCCAGAAAGAAATTACTGTGTCACACAAAGAGAGTTGCTCGCAATACTGGAATGTGTAAAGTATTTCCATAAATACTTGTACGGTCAGTCATTTCATCTACGAACTGACCACTCAGCGCTAAGGTGGTTATTGCAATTTAAAAACCCAGAAGGACAATTGGCGCGCTGGATTGAAAGGCTGCAGAGTTATCATTTTACCATCGAACATCGTAAAGGAGGACATCACGGCAACGCGGATGCTCTATCTCGTCGTCCTTGCAAAATGGAATGTAAACATTGTTCTCGAGTGGAAAGCAAGGAGCACATTGTCGACGTACGACTTACAAATATATTGCCGGAGGAGACATGGACCACTGAACGAGTGCAAGAAGATCAGCGGAACGACCCAGATCTCGTAAAGATTATGGAATACAAGGAGCAGGGCATACGTCCAGATTGGCAAGAAATGGCTAATGAGAGTCCAATAGCAAAGGCATACTGGGCGCAGTGGCAAAGCCTGCACTTACGAGACGGATGTTTATTCCGAGCATGGGAAAGTGTGGATGGAAAAATCACTAATGATCTTCTAGTGGTACCCAAGGCGAGAATAAATGAAGTGATAGCTGAGTATCACAATGCCTCCAGTGGAGGGCATTTGGGAATCACCAAAACCGTCGAGAAAATAAAGAACCGATTTTATTGGGTTGGATGTCATGACCATGTCGCTGATTGGATTCGGAAATGTAAGCAATGTGCAATGGCCAAAGGTCCCACTAAGAAAAGTCGAGGTAAGATGCACCAATACACCGTGGGTGCTCCATTTGAGCGAATTGCTATGGACATAGCTGGGCCATTTCCAAATAGCAACGCAGGAAACAAGTATGTTCTGGTGGTTATAGATTACTTCAGTAAATGGCCTGAAGTATACCCCATTCCAAATCAGGAAGCTAGTACAGTTGCGGATGTATTCGTCAACCAATGGGTTACTCGTTTTGGTGTACCGATGGAGTTACACTCAGACCAAGGTCGAAATTTCGAATCAGTTGTATTCCAAGAGATATGCCGTATGCTGGGTATATACAAAACTCGTACAACACCTTTGCATCCACAATCTGATGGCATGGTAGAACGATTTAACCGTACCTTGGAGGAATATTTGAGAAAAGTCGTAGATAAATACCAAAGAGACTGGGATGTACATATACCAATGTTCCTCATGGCATATCGATGCGCACAACATGATACGACGGCTACTACACTGGCAATGGCAATTTTTGGAAACGAGTTAAGACTGCCAGCTGATTTAAAATTTGGAGTCGTAACACCAACGAGATCAACCGAAGGTAATTATACTAGCGAAAAGCGGGAACAGTTGGATGAAGTACATCGGTTCATCAGAGAGCGGTCGCAGATGATAAGCGATAAGATGAAGGCCAGGTATGACTTGAAAGCAAATTCAAAAGGGTTCTATGAAGGAGAGCTTGTAATGCTTCATAATCCACAACGAAAGAAAGGCCTGTCCCCTAAACTACAGACTCATTGGGAAGGACCATATGAGATTATAGCAAAGATAAATGACGTAGTGTATCGTATTCAACGTGCCTGGAATAAAAGAGCAAAGTTTAAAGTAGTGCACTTGGAGCGACTTGCGCCATATCGAGGGGAAGTATAAAAGCTTGTTCGGGACGAACAAGGTTAAGAGGAGGGCAGTGTAACGAGTATCGATAGTTGATTACTCATCACTATTGTGACTGACTCTATTGGCAGCATCGAAACGAATGTCAACAAAAAGAAATAAGCGATAACCAGAACAAGCCAACGAGAAAGGAAGAGAAGAATCTCGATAAAGGAAGATTCTGGGGTGTTGCCAACAGAGTATAAATAGAGCCAGTGTTGAGAATTGACAATCAATCTACTTCCGAACGTGATTGCGAAAACATTGATACAGAGGCAAAAGTTGCAAGTACATTTAAGTGTTATAGTAAATAGTTGATTGTAAACAGTGTTGATTGTAAATAGAGATTATTAAATAAATTGTTGCTGTATATAGTTGTACAAAATAAGTGTTGCAGTTATCATTAACAGAATCCAGTGATCGAACAAGGTAATTCAAATAGAATTAAACGTTCACAGAATAAAAACGTAACAATATGTTTATATATTCACGCATATGTATGTATACATAATAATATATCCGTATATAATTCCATATATAATAATCATAACACATTTAAATTTTATCATTGCTGAAATAATATAAAACTTTATTTGAACTGAAACGAATTTGACTGCTTTTAATAATTGTGATATTATGTCCGTGTAAAATAAAATATTTGAGATGCGGCAACTCTGAGGCAAGAGTTTCGTTATCAAACGATTGTATAAAAATGTGCAATAATACTTATTTCTACTACTATTACTCCTACTACTACTACATTTACAATATAAAAGACATTTAAATAAACATAAAAATTTTATAGTTTGCAAGAAAAGTCCGATTTACATGTAGTATAATAAGTGAAAACAAAAAATGTGCAACATTGATAGTAGTTACTACGCTTAGTAAAAAAAAAAAAAAAAATATGTGGCACATAAAGCCCCAAAGGGCTCATTGGCCGAGCTTCTCTTCCATTACTGTTGTGCATCTTAAATTTTGGACAATATTAGAAGGGACCTACTTATTTTAGCCGGTTCCGAATGGCAGAACACTTGTGACATCACTTTTTCTGAGCTTTGTCACAGAGTTCTTTAAGAAGCTTTTTCATGGCAAGTTGTTACTGTCGGAAGAATTGCCAATTGCTTGCCGACAGGTGGGTACCGTTCGAAAGAAAAATCTTATCGATATTAAATTTGTTATGCATCAGCCGGGGATTGAACCACGACCTACAGATCAGAAGGCGAACACACTAACCACTGAGCTACGGCACCTACTACGTTTAGTAAGTGTTCCATAATTTCTGCCGAAAATTGTATTACTTTCTTTCCATACTACGGCAACACTGTTTGAGAATTATTGTTCTTGCTTGAGAGATGGTGTGTCTTTTCTGATCTTTAGTGTTCCGCAAGTTTCGTGCGATGAAAATCATGGATGTGGGAATGTATTATGCCTTTAAAGTATTTCTTACTTCCCTTACCCCTGAGAACAGATTAACCTCTTACCTAGCACTCGCTGACTCTTTGACTGTTTTACGAGCCGAAAATATGCCCATTCCTGATCTATATGAAGATATGTGTTACTAGATTTTTTCTCGGCTTAATGATTGAGTTGTATATATAAATCAATATTTTCTATGAAAATTAAACAAATATCGAAATTGATTAGATATTATGATTTAAAATGTGTAGAATTATATTAGTATATTACCCCCAATAATTTCAACCACTACCCATTATTGGTAGCCGCATTCTTTTGCACGCGAGTTGCAAAAGAACACTTACTTATTTGCCGATCTGCATGCAAAGCATGCAAAGCAACAACAAAAATAAGCGACATCGTCTATTTTAACCGAGTTCAATTGAAGTTGCTTATATTTTAATCGACCTGAGTTATAGTGTTGGAAAGTAAAAAAACAGAACTATTGTGAATAGAATACTGGGGGTCAATTCTCGTTCTGTGATAAAGTGAAGTGAAAAAAGTTTTTATTTTCGTTTTCACAACTACTTTTTACTCTGTCTTTTCACAAACACTTATTTTGCGATTATGGTTCGTGGTGTGAAAAGCGTGTTCCATTACCAATGTAGTCGTGAAACTATTGCAACTGTGCTATTTAATTACAGAAACAAATGAGTTGAAGTAGAGAAATAAGTAAAGAAAACATGTCGGGAATAATTATTTTATTAGAATTATCGCAAAGAATTCAAGATGAGCAAAGGTAATAAGATGTTGTGTAAATTTTTAATTACAGTAAATACAATTTAATATATTCTAGGGATTATTTAAGAGTGCTAAGACGCAGACTTCGCGATGACCAAAATCCCTTTGAGGTGACAACCAACGAACATTTCAAGGAATTATATAGGTTCCCTAAAGCGTTAATTGGATATGCTAATATAAATTTTAAAATAGCCTTGGCTGATGACACCAATTAGTGCAACATCATGTACCGAAGAAGAGCGCTACAACATAGCGCACAAGTCAACTCGAGCTCTTGTGGAAAGATGCATTGGCTTATTAAAAAGCAGATTTCGCTGTCTGTCAAAGGAAAGAGCCCTCTTTTACAGTCCACCAAAAGCAGGCCTCATAATTAACACTTGCTTGGATTTACACCACTATTTGATTCGTGCAAGAGTACCGTTCGAAGAAATGTATACAGAGGATTCTGAAGAACCTGAAGATTTTGTTAGCTCCTCTTCACCGATTTCATCTCGTGATACATTAAACATTGCGAAAAGGCAACGTTTGCAAATTGTTCAAGATGTTTTTAGTATTAGTATACAAATTTAAATGATTAATTATTTTGTATTATATGTTTATAAATAGTTCAGTCTTCTTCATGTTACCCATGGGGTGGTTGATCACATTTTAGTTGTTAAATTCATTTTCTTAAATACTAAAAAAAATTAAAAAGATAAATAAAAAATAAAAACATAAATTAAAAACAAAAACTAGTTATTCATATAAAAAAATATTTGCATTAATCCCTGCGTCTAAGCACATCATCACAAATCTGTAAATGCGTAATTAATATAAGTTTCTTTAAGTTAATAAAACTTCTTACTTATCGTGCGCAATGTCAATATTGTCTTCCAAATAATTTATTAGATACTCCTTTTGATTCTCGTTAGCGCGATTTCCTCTAACGAACTTCTCCATGTTTCTTTCAAGTATAAATTGCCTGTGAAAAATTAGTTTTCATATGAACATTTTTGACAGTTGATTACACTGTTTCACTGAACGAGAATCGCCAGGGTTGTGAAAAAGTGAAAAGTTTCGTTTCGTTCCTCTTTTTTTCATATGAAAACATTTTGACGTTTCTTTTCATTTTTTCGCTGAACGAGAATCGAAAGTGCCATGAAAACGTGAAAAAACTTTTCATTTCACCGTTTCACAGACCCCCTGGAATGTGCTTGGGAAATTTCAACGACACGTCAAATTATTGTAAATATAAACAAAAATAAGCAAAATAAAGCAAGCGCAAATAAAAATTTCTTTTAAGAAATTTCAGAATTTTCTTTTTTGTTTTTATGTCGTTTATAAATTTCACGAACAACCATATATATCACCAGCGTTGCTAAGTAACTGAAGGGAAATTATATTCAAGTAAAAGGGAAATTGGGGGGTAAACGGTTGAGTGATGCGAAGTGTTATACACTGATAAGGTCGCTGTCTCCAGCTAGGACCTCTAGCCTCTCCTCATCAATTTTCTGCTCTCACCTGCATGTGGTGCCCCCTGCTAATCCAGCAACCTTACATGAGATTGGGTAACCAACCCCAATGGATTGTCTGGTAGGAGACAGACGAGAGTTAGAAGACCGTTGCTTCAACGGGCGGAGGGAGTAAACCCTCTTAGTTTTAAAAAATCTCCCCTAACCCAGGGTGTTATGCGACCCGTGCCCAGTGGGTGAGTTTGGCAGCCAGGGGATTACGTTAGGCTGTCTTCGCACGGAGCCATCCTGATACCAGGCCGCCTCAGGATGTAACGGTGGCCTTGCCATGGTATGGGGCGCTGCCATGGTCGACCGGTGATTTCCCCGTTTATCCTCATTGGTCGTCGCATACGGTGACTTGTCACTGTATGCAGCCCTGCCTCCTCTGAGAGCTGGTGGGGCAGACGACCGTACGAAACAGATGACATGCCAAATAAAGACAATAAAAACTCGGATACCGTGACGGACGGACGGAGGGGGTTGGGTAACACCTCGGAGGAGGAGTAAGCAATCACACAGAAAAATCCGCTGGGGCCAAGGGGCCCAAGCGTAAAACTAAACAACCATCCTTGCATAAGCAGTACCAGCGGGCTCTGCACATCCTCGGTAGGATAAGCAAAAACGAGGCCGCTGGTACTGCTCATCCAAAGGACGAGGCAGACAAAGCCAGGTATGAGAAGGTGGTCCAAGACTACCAGGAGTACTTGGCCAGAAAACCTAAGATAAGCGAGGCAACGCAGCGGAATCGGTCTCACGACGAATCCGGGGAGGCGCCTAAGAAAAGCAAAATGGCCGACGGAAGCAGTGTTGCTGTCCGTCCTCCAAAAATGACTCCAAACCCACGTAGCTACAGATCGCGTTGGTTGATGAGACCACTGGCCGCGGTAAGCCTGTGCTAGACATGTGGGGCGAAATCGAGGCACGGCTGTCTCGAATCGTCGTCGATCATGTGATGGCAAACCCGGAGGGTGAGCCACCACGTTTCGACTCAGCAGAGGTTGTCCGCGGTTATAGGGTCATCAAATGCGGCGATCAGAACTCTTTAACTTTCCTTAATGGCGCGGTTGCCAAAATCCAAGGCGCATGGGAATGCTTGAGGCTCAAGACTATCCCAGCCAGCGAGATACCTCGCTGGCCCAGGGCGCGTATATGGATACCAAACATGGAGTTTGATGGCAACCAGCTGATTAAGTACTTGCAGGTACACAATCGCGCTATTCCGATGACTGACTGGTTAGTCATCAAAGCGGAGGCTCCGCAAAAGAATAGTGCTTCGTTCCTTCTGATCATTACAGAAGAGAGCCTCGAACCGCTAGAAAAAGCGGAAAATAAACTTTGGTTTGGCATGCGGCATGCCAAATTAAAAATATTCCGTTCTGCGAACCCGGAGGAAGAGCAGGAGGATATAGTCGAGGGCGCCGTAAAGCTGTTAGAAGGGGTACAGCTGGACGACGTCACCGTAACAAATGATATATAACCATGGTCATCAAGGTTGTCCAAATTAACTTGCAGCACTCTCGGGCTGCTACGGACAAGCTTGCCGTCTTCTGGGTGGAGGAGGACGTGGATATAGCCATTGTCCAGGAACCATGGGTGCGGGGCACCTAGATCAAAGGGTTTCCAGGGAAACACTACAATGTACTCTATAAACGTATCCAAGGTAGGCCTAGATCATGCATTATATCAAAAAAACACTTAAATATTTTTCTAATCCTATCGTACAGTTCACAGGATGTGACGGTTGCCGATCTATTAACTGACGGCGTCACACTAAGGGTCGCATCGGTATACATAGCACATGAAAAACCTGCGCCGCCTGAAGAGGTCAGCAGACTAGCGCAAGAAAGAGGTGACAGGACCCTTCTTCTCGGGTGCGACGCCAATGCTAGGCACGCATTATGGGGCAGTTCCGAGACTAATGAAAGAGGTGAGTCTTTGTTTAACTTTTTAATAAACACAAATTTAGTAGTATGCAACAGAGGTGACACCCCAACTTTCACCTTTCCAAGCTCGGAGCAGTTTTATGGATGGGCGGAAGTGTTGGATGTCACTTTATTATCAGATAGCGATGTGATAGGGGTAAAAAATTGGAGAGTCTCCAGCGAAAACTCCTTCTCGGATCATAGCTGGATACTCTACGATTTGGATCTTCAGGTAGACCCACCCTTACCACACCGTAATCCCCATAGAATTTACTGGAAAATTTAGTTAGAAATAGTATAGGAGGGGTTCCCATTCATAGAATAACATCCATTGATGCACTAAACAGTAGGGTCGAAACATTAGAAAAAGCTTTCGGTAAGGCCTTTAAAATGTCGTGCCCACTGAAATATAGCAAAAAAACTTTCCCCCCCTGGTGGAGTCAGGAACTGACGAAACTAAGGAAGAAAGCAAGAGCAGATTACAACATCAGCTACTTCACTGGAAATTGGCAATTGTACAAAGAAAGCCGGCGGCTGTACAATAAAGCTATTAGGAGCGCCAAAAAGGAGGGCTAGAGAGAATTCTGCTCGTCTGTTGAATCTACCAAAGATACGAAAGCGGAAGTAGTATGAACGAGCGGCGCTCTTATGAGTCACTGCATCTCACAAATGAAATAGTAACAAACTAAAAAATTGCATGGGCAATTAAAAGTTTTTCACCCTTGAAGTCACCAGGTCCAGATGGGATCATGCCCAAAATGTTACAGGTAACATTGGACTGTGTGCTCCCATGGCTGATGCAAATCTTCAAAGCGTGTCTGAACCTGAAATATGTACCTACTAGCTGGAGGCTTCATACCAAAGGTTGGCAAGAGAGGACACGAATCAGCGAAGGATTTCAGACCCATCAGTCTAACCTCTTTCGTATTAAAGACGTTCGAAAGGCTTCTGGATATATACTTAAGGAATTCTCTGGAGAATTCCATTATATCCACTGCCCAACATGCATACCGATAGGGGAAGCCGACAGAAACGGCTCTCCATGAGGTAGTGCAAACAATAGAGGGATCTCTGGACAACAAACAATACACAATGGCTACCTTCTTGGACATAGAGGGTGCATTCAACAATTTTACCATAGAATCTATCAAACGGGCGTTGATAGAAATAGGATTGGACGACTGTGTTACAGATTGGATTATTTCTATGCTAATGACTAGGGTCATAAGTGCTAACATGGGCAATATCTCAATAACAAAGCTAGTCAAAAGAGGAACCCAACAAGGGGGGTGATTTCCCCTCTTCTTTGGCTATGCGTAATAAACAACATCCTAATAAAACTGAATATAGGGTGTGTCAAAGTGGTGGCGTATGCCGATGATGTGGTGTTAATGGTGTCAGGACTGTGCCCTAACACGATCAGTAGGATCACGCAAAGGGCGTTAGACGAGCTCAGCTCCTGGGCTATCAGGTGTGGCCTGGGGTTGAATCCGCATAAAAAAGAACTGATGCTTTTCACCAACAGAATCAAAATACCCAAATTTGACTTGCCTAAACTAAATCATCAAACCCTTACTCTTTCTTCCAGTGCTAAATACTTGGGGATTATTTTGGACTCCAAGCTTAGCTGGAGGTTAAATACTGAAAACCGGGTAAAGAAGGCTTGCATTGCCCCTATACCTGCAAAAGAGTAATTGGAAGGAAATGGGGTCTCCAACCAAAACTTACTTTATGGATGTACAAAGTGGTTGTACGTCCAATTTTATCGTATGGCTCGGTTGTTTGGTGGAAAGCCTTGGATAAGGCCTACACCATTAATAAACTTGGCAGTATACAAAGGTCAGCATGTGCAGCGGTAGTCGGAGCTATAAAGTCGTGTCCCGGGGATGCTCTTAACGTTCTGACACATGTCAGTTAAACAGCTTCGACACCACACGGAAGGCTCCAAAATGGATTGTGGCGTAGGAGCAGGTATATATTCCGAGATATTGAAAGTGGACAAGTCTGTGCGCCTCACCAATTTGTCTAGCGTATTCCAGGCGGAAGTGTTTGCAATCGGGGAAGCTTGTAGGATGCTAATCGCAGACTTCAGATTCAAGCTCAATATAGCTATAATATCGGACAGCCAAGCTGCAATTCAGGCTTTAAACTCAGTAATCTTATCCTCCTTCCTAGTGGAACAAAGTAGAAGGAGTCTCAATACACTCAGCGAGCGGCACAACGTTTCATTGATCTGGGTTCCGGGACACCGGAACATAGAAGGAAACGAAAAAGCCGACGAACTGGCAAGAAACGGATCTGCCATGCAAGAGGCTCTTGCACAACCAATGTTCATACCGCTGAGCGTAGCCAAAAGAGCTATCAGCACAAAATATCTACAAATAGCGGATTGTAGCTGGAAAAGTCTTACGAAATGTAAAACTAGTAGGTCACTGTGGCCTACATACAATCATAAACAATCAATGTTACTGATAAACAGGAACCGTAAAGACGTCTCTAGACTGACGGCAGTCATCACTGGCTTCTGGCTCATCGGAGGACAGGGGGCCAAAATGGGATTGTCCCATAACGATTTCTGTCACAGTTGCAACCAAGTGGAAGAAAAGGAAACGGTCTTCCACGTCCTTTGTAAATGCCCTGCCCTTTGGAAGCAGAGAATGAACACATTAGGCAAACCACTCTTCAACAGCATTGAGGAGTTGGCTGAAGTAAACATCAGCAACCTCCTAAAGTTTTTAAACAGCACGAACTGGATTTAACCGTGCTGCCCACACAAACAACCTAACGAACAGTTGGAAGCGAGGATGTGGTAACAAAACGGTGCGTAAGCGCTATTTGGAATCATGGATGAGTCACCACTTCAACCAACCAACCAAAAGGGAAATTAAATGCGAGTTGGTGTTCTTTTGCAACTCGGTTACAAAAGAATGCGGCTGGTATAATTAAAATTTGCCCATCAATTGAGTGATGACACTTTAGAGCTACTTTTGGTATTAACGAATGAATTTCACTTTTTCCATTTATATCATTTTCCAGACCACTGAGAAAACAATACAAAAATTATTGCAAATTAACAAATTCAGTGAAACTTTCAACAATAGCGTTGTGAATTTTTAATATTTCCGCTTTTCGAAATCCAGTTAAATCCACATCCTTATAATCAATCTCTACATTTACTGCACTTGAGGTGTTTCTTTCTAATTTTAACGATGCAACGGGTCCATCGGTATAAGATGAAGTTCTGGTATTCAAGTGTTGGCATTATTACGTATAATGTTTTGGGACTGTCAAGAAGCAATCTGTATCTTTGAGCTTGCATTTATAAATAGTGACAGCTGTTAGTGCGTAATTTAGTGAAGATATGAAAAAAGAGAAAGAGGATAAATAATAAGATATAAAAAATAAAAAAATGAATAAAATATAAAGTAGATGTTATTAACATTATAATCGCTCTCATTTGAAAACATATGCGCGGTCTATTTTTTTCTGCAGTAGTTATTTTTCGTCTTTACGTCCACAGCATCCAAATAGTGATTCCTGCTTAGAATAATTTACATATAAATATATTATGATGCCTTACGCTTGATACAAATTAATTTCGTTGCTGTTTTTAAACGCAAAATATGCTCTTTTGTTTATTTTATGCCGAGCACCAAAATATTTTGGTTCAAAGAAAGGTGTGGGTTAACCCGTTTTGTAGGAACCTTTAAAAATCGTAGACAGACTCGTAAAAAATGAGAATTTAGATGTTTTTTTGAAGCGGTTTAATTCACTAACAACTTTCTATAGATCCGAAATATTTTGGTGGACTTTCTAAAATAAACGCCATTTCACGATTTGCTGTAAAAACAGAATCTTAGTATACACATATACATATATCTCTTAGCTTACGCAATTCAGTCTTTCCTGCTTCCTGCTAGATACAAGAATAAACAAAATATAACGGAAATGTTTATTTTTATAACAATTTTTTTATCTGCTAATTT
Source organism: Megamerina dolium (assembly GCA_963854835.1). Classification (NCBI taxonomy): domain Eukaryota; kingdom Metazoa; phylum Arthropoda; class Insecta; order Diptera; family Megamerinidae; genus Megamerina; species Megamerina dolium. Next base: position 54,471,581 of record OY978526.1, on the reverse strand, counting down.
TCAACAATTTTGTAATTTTGTAAAAATTGTAATTTTGTAGTCTACACAAAACACATCTGTGATGGCACAAATAGCTTCTGATCGGGAGACAAGCAGGAGATTACAAATATTCCTATTTCATTGAGTGAATACTCTCAGTGATTTAATAATTAATGCCTTTAAAAAAGACTGGTAAAGTAAAAAATTTATGACTTCAACTCATCTCATATTTAACCATGAAAGGATAATTTTCGTAATTTGGACGAACGCAGTTGCTATTTTAAAATTTTTCTCTCCATTCGTTTGTTATATTGGACTCTCTTTTGCAATGATGTTAGTTTGAATTGTGTTTTAAAGTTGACCGACGTAAAGCGGCGTGGTCGTAATGTAAGTGCTTTTTTTGCAGCAAACGAAAACAAACGTCGTCGAAATGACGTTCTTTACTTTTTGAGTGACTTTTAGTGCCTGTTCACATTGGCTTGCCCAGACGCAATTGTGCGAGCGAGATAGGTAGAAATGTAGGCAGTAAGAAAGTGATGGAAGTTTTGCGCCGAAAATCCAATCCAAAATTAAAAATAGGCGCAACGACCTATGTTCTATGTCCAAAGTGTTCCGATTATGACAACTATGCTCACAAATTTTTAGACGTTGAAACGATAACATTAATAAGAAGCGTTCTATATTAGGGTTGTGCGATTAATTGTTTGTTCAAAAAGTCTGATAAATCAAATTATTCGACAAGCCAATTCGCTTGATCAAAATTATGATTTATCAAAATTGAATTGAATTCGATTAATCAGAATTTTGATTAATCGCAATCATTTTCATGTTTATTTTTTCTTTATTTATGAAATATTTGAAATATTATCAATATTTTGAAAATCTATTTAGAATAATTTCTATTTTGAATAATCAAAATCACGATAATTTGATTAATTTCATATTTCATTAATCAAATACTTTGATTAATCAATATTTCTGAACAAAAGATTATTGCACAGCCCTACTTTATTCCAAAATTCCAATTCCACTGTAGCATTTTAGTTGAAATAAAACCGGCGCAATTGCACTAATGTGAACACAGCGTTCATGGATATACCGTTCATGGAAAATCTAATGTAAACAGGCACTTACAGGGTCTAGTTCTACAACAGCACTAAAGGAAGGATCGAAATTTTCGATCACATGTGCAGTGTTAAGTGGTATGCAAGTAAACCTAATCGTTCGCCCATAGTATTTTATAAAATCATAAAATTTATAAATTAATTTATAAACAATTATTAAGACGTAGAGATTATAGGAAGCAGCTTCATACAATATATCATAGATACATGGCTGAGCAAAATATTAAATAAGCCAAAAGAAGACAATAATAGAAATGACGACGATGGACTAAAACAAAAAGTTGTGGATTTTACCCATACCCAAAGCGTCGTATGACTAAGTTATAGTGCGAAAAAGGCAAGAAAAGTGTTTATTGAGAACACAAACTTCAGCTTTGTGCTCTTGTATAAAAGTAATTTTTTTTTTATTTCTTGCTTTAAGCCATTTATTGAAATTCAAATAGTTTTTTTATTAATTTTTAAAATGATCTCATGCAAAAACCGCTAAATGAACTCATCTACATCTTTCTTCAATAAAACTCAATAATGACGAATTTTGTTAAGTGAAATTTATAATTTTAGTTTCTCACAAGCCAAGAAATAAAATATATGACATTAATTATTTCCTTCATTTTACTCTTTTTTTTTTTATAAAAATTTTAAAACAGGCTTCGTTAAATTGACGAACAACTTTAGTGTATGTAAAATAATGTCACCCTTCAAGGGTTAAGCTTACAATATTGTGGAACTATACTCGTATCTGTTATATGTGGATAATGGAGTTATATGTTATTTGAAATGTTGATGCTCGAATTTTGGTATACTTGTAATAATTTTTTTAAACATAATTTTTGGTCTTATTACCTTTATGCAGCACACACACATATGCATAAGTAAAAACGTAAATAATTATTCGAAAACAACAATAGATGATGAAAGTAAAATTAAATATATATTCATTCAAACAAGTTACTCTATGAAACCTAATAACACTTGAACGCAACTCTGGGTGCAAACAAAAGAAACAAATAAATAATTAATTTTGAATTAATATATTAATTCTTCATCTAATTAAATGACCAAGTGAAAAAGCTCACTTTTTTTGTAGACATTTGCTTGGAGTACACTGTGCATTCATATTTCAATTGTTAAATTTTAAAACAAGTTACTCTTGTATAGCTAGAAATTTGAAATTTATATAAAAAAAAATGGCGAAACAATTGCGTTGCGATCGTAATAATCGAATGTATCGAACTTTGAAAGTTTCGTCTAAAAATTTTCCACGGTAGTTGAAAGTTTACATATTTTTCTTTACTGCCATTTCTTGTGTTTAAAGACCCCTTATTATATTGTAATTCTAATTTGTTCAATATCTTATACATGCTATGACTCACAAAACCGATCACGATGTAAGGGCAAGTCAATTTAAGCTCCTTGCATAGAAGAATGCGCAGCAAAACTGAGAAGCTTGATTAAGTAACGGAGGATATAACGGTTTTGTAGTTGTTGTCTTTAGTCTCTTTTATTTAATTTTTTCTTTGGCTTAAAATGAAGTGATCACTTTGTGAGTTTCCCTACAAACTCGGGCAGGTGGAACTGATGAGTAGTTTAATATTTAGTGTATCCACCTTTTGCTTTCAAAACCGTCTGTATACGCCTAGGCATGCTGTCTATTACATTTTAACATTTTTCGGGTAAAATATTCTGCTAAACGGTACGCACTTTTCCCAAAGTTGCTCCACGTTTCAGCTATCCCCTGCGATCGAGAGGATGCCCAAAAGGATTCTTCTCCATAGAACTAACCAGCTCGGATCTCAAAATGTTAATGTACGACGATGCCGTCATACATTAACACGCCGAAAATTCTGTAAATATTTCCGACGCCTTTCGTGATCATACAGACCTACACTATGATGTAACCACCGCCAAACTTCAATGTTGGTTAACTTCGTCTCAATTTCGCCAAAATCTATTATCAATTGACTTCAGAGGACTGGGCCAAGGTGATATGGTCAGATGAATCCAAAATAAACCGTCTGGGCTCCAATGGATGAGAATGGGTTTGAAAAACACCAGGTAAGGCGCTTCCGCCTCATCACGTTAAACCAACATTGAAGTTTGGCGGTGGTTCCATCATGGTGTGGGGCTGTTTGCAACTCAGCTGTTTTTGGCAGCTTAGCTGTTTTCGTGTAACATGTTACTGTCAAACATGTTCAGTTTGGTCTATAATTTAACCATGAATCGACTTAAAAACGAACAATGCTTGCAGATTCTTGAATTTTATTAATCAAAATTCATGCTAGGTTAAGAAAGTGCATCGTATACTTTCTTGTATTAAGTGACGAAGCTCATTTCTGGTTGAATGGATACTTGAACAATAGTCACCAATAAGAGTGAAGGTGTTTTGGATCTCTCCTTTAATAGAGTTAAATAAATAATTGATTTCGGTTTAAAAAATCAAATATATTGCGAAAAGATGCTAAATAAAATCAAGCAGTTATTTTTTTTATATTGCTCATACAGATAAGAAAAAGAAAATCAAAGAAAAAAAAAATAATAATAACATACTCGTAGTTTTTTTTTTTTTGCTTTTTTATTGGATCTTTCTAAATTACTTAGAAACTAACAATAAGTAATCAAATCTTACAAACTAACTAAAATTATGTGATATTCCCAACGTTCCATCACAATTTGTTGAGTCGCGAGGTATAGCAATTTCACAGCATATTCAGTGTGTCTTTTCTTTTTAATCGACGATGCCCCGTGCTCAGCAACAATTGTCTAGCAAGGGGATTTGCTTCTGCAGGACATTGCAACTTCCTCAGAAATTGTGGGTACATTTAAATCTCGATGGATGTTAACGTTCCTCATATACCAAGGCGCATTTACAATAATTCGCAGGTATTCGCTGCAAATTTTCGATTTTTGGGGGAGATGCGGTGCCCCCTAACCATAAGTCCAGTTGGTTTGAAGATTTCTTAATTTAATAGCACTTTGTATTCGATATTCAACTTTGAGCTTTTGTGTAACATAACTGATTCATTTTAAGCTTGATCTGAATTTTCTTTGTCTCTATGTGATTTTTCCAGGTCAGCCTTCTGTCGAGGTGAATACCCAAGTACTTTGTTGAGGAACATTGTGGAACTGATTGGCCATTAATATTAAATGGGGGACATGTATCTAGCCTTAGCGTGAAGGTTACATGTACGCTCTTTGATTCATTGACTTTTATACGCCATTTTGCTAGCCAGATTTCGAGAGAATCGATATGAGTCTGCAGGAGTTTAGTAGCTTCTATGGGGTTAGAGCGAGAGCACAATATTGCCGTATCATCAGTAAAGGTCGATATGAACGTATAATTATTGTTGGGCATATCTGAAGGGTCTGAGATACAGTAAGGGGCTCAAAACACTTCCTTGAGGAACGCCAGCGTGATTATCCAATGGATTTGTTGTGTAATCCTTGTGATGTACGAGAAATTGTCTTTTCGTGAGGTAGCTACTAAGCAATGAGGAGACATTTGCAGGCAGTAATAGTTTGAGTTTGTAAATAAGGCTAAACTACAAACAGATTTTGTTTGTAATATGAGTGTTCGGCGCTCTCCTCTCTGGCAATGACAATCGCCTGTTAATGTGTGTGTAAATCATAATTTGCAATCACCCGGGCAAACCCCTCCAATAAGTGCATACAAAAAAATCAATTCAAACACACTGGACAAGTGAAAGTAACTGTGCAAATCTCTTGCCTGCACATATTCCTCACTCTAACACTACATCAAATTTGCCAACAACAAACTTATGTCCAATCATATCAAATACAGATAAAAAAATTATATGTTCTCTCTTGATGTACTATCTCCCTCTATACCGTGGAGTGTAAAATGCGCTTCTCCTGCTGTAACACCAACATCTACAACATCAAAGCATACAAATAACGGCCTTTCTACTAAAGTGCATGACCTAGTAGTAAAAGCAACTAGTGCGATGAATATTAAAGAACCAGTTGCTCTTCAAACTGGAATTGATCGCTACATTATCGTAGTAAAGCGAAAAAGAAGGAACGCGGAGGAACTGCCATATTGATAAAATGCAGAAAAGACATCATGTTCTGGAAGATTTCAGTAGAGTGTACTTGCAAACAACATCAATATGTCTGGAAGAGTACACCTCTAAGCTAGTAATATCTGCAATATACTGTCCCCCAAGTTACAGTATTACCGAACAGCAATATAAAGAATTTTTCTTAACTCTTGGTAGCAAATTCTTGGTTGCTAGCGATTTCAACGCCAAACACACTCACTGGGGCTCTCGCTTAATATCTCCAAAAGGTAGAAGACTATGCTCAATCATTACTAATCACGGCTACGATGTAATCTGAAATGGTCAACCGACATATTGGCTGACGGACAAGAGGAAGATACCCGATCTCATAGACTTTTGAGTCGCCTAAGGTTTGCAAATGGAAAATATCTCCACAGAGTGTAATTATGATCTCTTATCTGATCACTCACCCACGGTAATATCTATAAAATCACCAAAACCCCAAGGCAATTGCGTTAGAAAGAAAATAGACTGGTTGAAATTCAAGAAACATGTAAATTCTCATCTTCCTCTAAGTACTGTATTAAGAAATGGACAGGATGTAGACTCAGCACTCGAAAAACTCAACCAGTTACTCTCATTATCTCTCAGCTCAGCCACCTGCACAAGAGTATGCAAGCAATCAAACTATAGCCCATACACATCAGCCGACATTGAATTGTTAGTAAGACAGAAAAGAAGACTCCGAAGGCAATGGCAATTCAGATCACCGAATCTGAAAACAGCTACAGCACTGCACTCGAAAGTTAAAGCAAGCCCTAAAAAATAAAAACAAAAAAGAGTTGGAAGATTACATAGCCAAATTAACACCTGGTGAAGCGTCAGACTACTCTTTGTGGAAATCATCAAAAAACTGAAATCGGCCAATTCTCTCTGATTCTCCCATCCGTTTGAGTGACGGTAATTGGGCTAGAAGCAACTATGAGAAGGGTTTGGCTTTCGCAAACCACTTAAAAAGTGTGTTTACACCCAATCCACCCTCTTCACAGTCATGATTACCATATTTAACTTTTAAACCTTGCTCAATAACGCTCAAAATTAAAAAAAAGGACATACTCATAGCAATTTATAAAGATTTAAACCCAAAAAAATCACCTGGTTCATATAAAATTACCGATAAAATGATAAAAGAGCTACATCCGGCTTCAGTAATTCATCTCATGCACATTTTCAATACTATCCTTCGTATTAAACACTATCCTAAATGCTAGACAACTTCAAAAATTATTATGATAGCAAAACCAGGAAAAGGCCCTACAAAAGTTGCATCATACAGACCTATCAGCCTCCTGCCTCTACTCTCTAAAGTATTCAAAAAGCTACTTGTCATGAATATAACTCCATTTATTAATCTCAACCAACTGATTCCTCAACATCAGTTTGGATTTAGAAAACAGCACGGCACAATAGAGCAAGTCCACCGCATTGTAACTCTGATAAGGAACACTTTTGAAGAAAAAAAGTATTGATCAGCTGTCTTTTTTGATATCACTCAAGCTTTTGATAAAGCATGATGGCCTTATTTACAAACTCAAACTATTACTGCCTGCAAATGTCTCCTCAGTGCTTAGTATCTATCTCACGAAAAGACAATTTCTCGTACATTACAAGGATTACACAACAAATTCATTGGATATTCACGCTGGCGTTCCTCAAGGAAGTGTTTTGGGCCCCTTACTGTATCTCAGACCCTTCAGATATGCCCAACAATAATTATACGTTCATATCGACCTTTGCTGATGATACGGCAATATTGTGCTCTCGCTCTAACCCCATAGAAGCTACAAAACTCCTGCAGATTCATGTCGATTCTGTCGAAATCTGGTTAGCAAAATGGCGCATAAAAGTCAATGAATCAAAGAGCGTACATGTAACCTTCACGCTAAGGCTAGATACATGTCCCCCACTTAAAATAAATGGCCAATCATTTCCACAATGTTCCTCAATAAAGTACTTGGGTGTTCACCTCGACAGAAGGCTGACCTGGAAAAATCACATAGAGACAAAGAAAACTCAAATCAAGCTTAAAATGAATCAGTTATGTTACACAAAAGCTTAAAGTTGAATATCGAATACAAAGTGCTATTATATGAAGAAATCCTCAAACCAATCTGGACTTATGGTTATGGGGCACCGCATCTCCCTCAAAAATCGAAAATTTGCAGCGAATACTATCTAAGTGCCTGCGAATTATTGCAAACGCGCCTTGGTATATGAGGAAAGTTAACATTCATCGAGATTTGAATGTACCCACAATTTCTGAGGAAGTTGCGAAGTCCTGCAGAAGCTACATTCAAAAATTACACAACTATCCGAATCCTCTTGCTAGGCAATTGTTGCTGAGCACAGGCCATCGAGCTGTGAAATTCCTCAACCTTGCGACTCAACAAATTGTGATGGACAACGGGAATATCACATAATTTTAAGTTAGTTTGTAATGGTAGAAAGATTCAATAAATTCTTAAAAAATAAAAAAAAATAAAAAATATGTGACACTTAAAGCCCCGAAGGGCTCATTGGTCGAGCTTCTCTTCAATTACTGTTGTGCGTGTTAAATTTTGGACAGTATTAGAAGGGACCTACTTATTTTAGCCGGTTTCGAATGGCAGAACCCTTGCGACATCACTTTTTCTGAGCTTTGTCACAGAGTTCTTTTAGAAGCTTTTTCATGGCAAGTTGTTACTGTCGGAAGAATTGCCAATTGCTTGCCGACAGGTGGGTACCGTTCGAAAGAAAAATCTTTTCTATATTAAACTTTGTTATGCATGAGCCGGGGATTGAACCATGACCTACAGATCAGAAGGCCAACACACTAACCACTGAGCCACGGCACCCACAATAAATTCTTAGTATTAAAAAAAAAATTTATAAAAAATCACCCTGTATAGATCGTTCTATCGACTCAAACAAAGATTTTATACATTTGCCTAATTTTTATGTGTTTTTTTAAATCAAATCCGAAAGCTCTTAAAAAATCACCCTGTACACTGGTTTCCAAGATCATGTGATTTTCCGTAATTATTGCCAAGAGATAATCTACCGATTATAAAATATTCTAATTTGCATGATACTTCCATTACATTAATTCTTATTTTTATCAACCATATGCATAATTATGATCATGTCAAATATTTGCATGAAGGAGGACATGAGTTATTATTGCTTTCATAACAAAATGAACAATGGGGATGAGGACGATTTGTAAAACCAATTTATTTAATCAACTCTGTTTGCAATCAATTATTTACAATAACTCTTTTAATGTACTTGCAACTTTTGCCTCTAATACTGAAAAAAATTTTAGGCAATCACGTTCTGGATTTGATTGATTTGCATTTGTCAACGCTGGCTCTATTTATACTCTGTGGCAACACTCCAGAAACTTCCGTTATCGTAGCCGAGATTCATTTCTTTCTTTCTGGTGTTCTGATTATTGCCTAGTTCTTTTTGTAGACATTCTTTTCGATGCTGCCAATATTCGTGTCATTCACAATAGTGATGAGTAACCAACCATCGATACTCGTTACACTACCCTCCTCTTAACCTTTATACTCTTTTATACTTCCCCACGATATGGCGCAAGTCGCTCGAAGAGCACTACTTTAAAATTTGCTCTTTCATTCCAGGCACGTTGAATACGATACACTACGTCATTTGTCTTTGCTGTAATCTCATATGGTCTTTCCCAATGAGTCTGTAGTTTAGGATACAGGTCTTTCTTGCGTTGTGGATTATGAAGCATTACAAGCTTTCCTTCATAGAACCCTTTTGAATTTGCTCTCAAATCGTATCTGGCCTTCATCTTATCGCTTATCATCTACGACCGCTCTTCCAAAAATTGCCATTGCCGGTGCAGTAGCCGTCGTATCATTTTGTGTGCATCGATATGAGATGAGGAACATTGGTATATGTACATCCCAGTCTCTTTGGTATTTATCTACGACTTTTCTCAAATATTCCTCCAAGGTACGGTTAAATCGTTCTACCATGCCATCAGATTGTGGATGCAAAGGTGTTGTACGAGTTTTGTATATACCCAGCATACGGTATATCTCTTGGAATACAACTGATTCGAAATTTCGACCTTGGTCTGAGTGTAACTCCATCGGTACACCAAAACGAGTAGTCCATTGGTTGACGAATACATCCGTATATTATATTATAAATTTAGGGATTAGCCGAATCAGACCACTTATATGGGTCCCTTTTCGTCCCTCAAATCGTGTGTTAATTATTTGTTCGGTTGCAGAATTCTTCTACTTCCTTCCTCATAATAACATCACGCGTTATTTCAAGCATCTCTTTGTGGGGTATGTTCCACATTTCGAGTTCATCAATAAATTGGCGACCCAGTGTGGACATCCTCCTGCTTGCCAATGCAGGACACTGGCACACTATGTGCGCCGCTGTCTCTGCCTCTTCCATGCATAATCTGCAAATATCAGCATCCTCCCCATCAACAAGACCCATCTTGCTGAGGTGGTACCTGAAATTGCCATGCCCAGTTATTAATGCAGTCAACCAGCTTAGAGTCATTCGTCCTAGACTGAGAGCCCTCCCCGATTCACTGCCCTTTGATAGCCTCAACGAAGCCTTTGCCTGTCTACAAGTAGATAAGTTCTCCCATCTCGTGAGATGAAGTTTCTTTATCCACTCTTCGACCTTTGCCTTCACCGTCCCGCTGCTGAGAGCAACTACTGGTTCCGGTCCATAAAATTCAGCTTCAGATCCTTGTCTAGCCAAGGAGTCTGCAGCTTCATTCTGTTCTATACCAATGTGTCCCTTCACCCACATAAGAGTAATCGCATTACTACGAGCACACCCATTAAGTTTCTGAACACATTCGAGCGCCAACTTAGAAGATACCGTAGGTTGTTGCAGCCGCCTGACCACCGCCTGGTTATCGAGTGCTAGCAAGATTTTCTTACCTTGCACCTTTCCATCCAGTAGATGGTCTAGCGCATGCATTAGACCTAGCATTTCTGCTTGGTATACCGATACGTATCTTCCCAGATTCAGAGTGCATGCCAGTCCCAACTCTTTAGAGAAGATTCCAGCACCCGCTCTGTCATCCATTAATGAACCATCTGTAAAAATACTGATGTCATTTTCCTCACATACATCATGTGTGAGGCCGTCTTCAATGAGTGTTCTGTGTGACTTTTCAGTCAACTTCAGCCTACCCATTCCCTCCATTGGCATCTGCGCCTCCTTTACACTGCTATATAGCAGTGACAGGATGCCCCTGTGCCCCCTCTCTGTGCCGAATCCATACCAATTATTGGTTGTCTTCAGACGTAATGCTGTTAATGCCGCTGACTTCATAATATGCAAGTCCAACGGCAGCAGCCCGAGAAAGACTTCCAATGCTTCTACTGGGGTCGTCCAGATAGCTCCGGTAATCCCAATACAAGCCATTCTTTGTACCCTATCTAACTTGCTTTTCGCGGTCTTTTGGGTGACCTTAGGCCACCAGACCACAGCAGCATATGTTATTAAGGGTCTGACCATCGTTGTGTAGATCCAGTGCGCTGCTCTGGGAGTGATTCCCCACATGATACCGAACACTCTCTTACACTGATGCAATACCCGCTTGCCCTTCTGAATCTTGTCATCGACGTGACTATTCCAAGTCAGCTTGTTATCCAGGATGACACCTAGATACTTTACTTCCTTGGATACGTTGATGTTCGATCCAAAAAGCCTAAGAGGGTCTACTGTTAGTCCAGTCCTCCTTTTAGTAAAGAGTACTGTTTCCGACTTACTAGCATTTACAGAGAGACCTTGTTCCGTGCACCATCCTTCAACCATTTTGAGTGCACCTCTCATGGTATCATAAATGGTGTCCAGGAACTTACCGCTCACCGTTACCGCTATGTCATCTGCATACCCGACGGTGTGTATGCCTTTTGAGTCCAGAAGCTGAAGTAGGGAATCGACCGTGATGTTCCAAAGGATGGGCGATAATACTCCCCCCTGTGGACACCCTCTGACTACCCTACCTCTGAGTCTGTAACTCCCATTTTGAAAGTTTATTGCCCTTTTCCTCAGCATGCTGTCCACCCACCTTATAATGGTTGGGCTGACTTCACGAGAAGCAAGGGCCATCCTTAGCTTATCGAAACCAATCTTATCGAAGGCACCTTCTATATCCATAAAAGTAGACATAGATATCCCTCCACAAGACAGTTCCCTCTCCGCTACACGAACGAGTTTGTGCAGGGCCGTTTCAGTGGATTTGCCAGCTCTGTACGCGTGCTGACACCTGCTCAGTGGTTTTGTCAGAAGCGTTGTCCTTTCCATGTAGTCCGCCAGTACTCCTTCCATACATTTAAGCAGAAAGGAGGTCAAGCTAACCGGCCGGAAAGATTTAGCCTCTGAGTAGTCCCTTTTTCCCGGCTTTGGAAGAAAGACAACCTTAGTCTCTCTCCATTGAGTCGGGATATATCCTGTAGCCAGGCAAGTAATAAATATTCCCAGAAGCCTGTCTACCAGAGCTTCTGCTCCCCACTGAAGTAGGGCTGGAAATATCCCATCTGTACCCGCTGTTTTGAATGGAGAGAAACGCTTAATGGCGTTTATCACTCCATCTCTGGTGACTATCCTTTCAGCTTCCAATCTTTCATTCCTGTTTGCACCCTTGCGGGTGGCTTCCCAAGGTCCTTCCGATCTAAAGCTTCCTGGAAAATGCACCTCCATCAGGTATTTCAGTGACTCTCCGATTGTCTCTGTAAAGGATCCATTCGTTTTGCGAATTAATCCCAACTTTGACATCGGGTCCTTTGATATGATCCTCTGTAATCTACATACATCGGTCATATCTTGCATATTTGAGCAAAATTCCCTCCACGTTTTCCTTTTACGGTTGCGTAGAGTCTTCTTCAGCTCCCTTTTCTTTGACTTGTAGTCGTCCCATGCGTTGGGGTCCCCTCTCATGTGACGATTAAAAGCCTTCCTTGTCTCCTTTTTCATGGATTCCAGATCCCCATTCCACCATGGAGTGGGATCTCCTTCGTCCACTACCGTCAGAGGACATGAAGCTTCAAATGCTTTGATCATGGCTGAGCTGATAGCCCTCACCTGATACTCAACATCTGCAGTTGTTCTAGGTCTCTTAAACCTCCTTGGCAATAATTCCTCAAGAACTTCGCAGTACCTTGTACAATCCGTTCGTTTCGGTATCCTTACCATTCTACAGTCGTTCCTATGTCTTTTATCGGAAGTAATCCCAAACTGAATGGCCCTGTGGTCCGACATGGTTAGTCTATCCACAACCCTCCAGTCCAAAATCCTATCCAACATTTTGATATTCGTCAGAGTAACATCAATAACCTCGCAACGACGTGCGTCGACAAAGGTCGGTTCTGTTCCCCTATTGGCAACTTGTAGACCAAATCTTTCTATAAATTCGAGTAGACACTCTCCTTTATAGTTTTCATTGCTGCTGCCCCACACAGAACTGTGCGCATTGGCATCGCAGCCTAAGATCAGACCAACCCCCTTACCATCACAGAATCTCACTAGAGCTTCCACCTCTCTCGAAGGTGGTTCGTCTGGAGAATCGTATGGAAGGTATGCTGATGCGATCATAAATGATCCCGCACCGTCACCTATTCTCACTACTGTGAGATCCGGTGAACACAAGTTAGACATTAGAATCGCACGTATCCCATGTCTAACTAAAATGCATGTCCTCAACTTCCCCTCTGTTTGTGGATAAAACAAAGTGGTCTTTTGTGCAGATAGGCCTTTGATCCTTCCATGAAGAATCCAGGGCTCCTGAACTAGTGCAATGTCAAGCTCATCCTCATCGAAGCTCCGCACCATCATTGCTGATGCTGCTTTGCTGTGGTGAATATTGAGTTGACACACATTTAGTGGTACCTGGCGCGGGCCCACCTCCCGCCCTGATGGCTTCTTCCTTGCAGAATCTGCCACTAGCCCCACGCCAGGAGCTGCGTCGCACCCCTCATACTGCATCCTTCTGGAATTTAACGACGGCCTGTTCAAGACCGCAGTTGAGTCTCCCCCCTGCGATCCTGACGGCCTCCGCGTCCTCCCTAGGACACAGCACGGTGAGTACAACACCTGCCCTTTCTGCCTCGCCAAACTCTTCTGTGCGGATAACATTCCATTTGGAAGTGTCCTTCACACAGACGTTCTGGCGCTGCAGCCTTCTGAGGATGATGTCGCTGGCCACAGCATTGCCATGAGCAACAATCACCATTTTCCTCTTTGTCGACAAGGCAGTTAGGCTGTCACATTTGAGCTTCGCACCCTCCCACAAACCGGTTAGGTGCTCCACTGTCTTGCACAGCCATTGCTTGGATAGCTGATTTTTGCACCTTAGTACAATCAATCCGCTCTCCACCCTTGCCCTGCCGACAAATCCAATGTCATTGACATCGTCTTCAAGAGACTCCATGGCATCCAACAAAGATACCTTGAAGGTACTCAGATGAGTATCCTCCAGAAGCCCCTCTAGTGACAAGTCCATGACTCCCATAACGAGGTCAGCTTCCGCTACTTGAGCGTAAGTCTTCCTCGCCCTGGTGGGCTCGCCCTTTGCCTGTTCAGCCCGACGTTTAGGCGCTCTGCCAAGACCGCTCGGCCCAGGTACCGCATGCGAGGACTGTGAGTCCGCTGGGTTAACAATCTTTCCAGATTGTCCACCCCGCTCATCACCTCCCGACGTCGGATTTCCCTGTCCCGTCGTTCCCAGAGCTACTCTACCCGTGTTAGGCTTGGGCCTCGAGCCCGTTTCGGAGCGACTGACGGCCTTTATAATTGGCCGTCCATCTCTCCGAGCATTTGCCCCTTTTGGTGTCTGCGTGGAAGAATTATCAACCTTCTCAAGAGACGGTTGTCCATCCTTCCCAGCATCCACCTCAATTGGCCCCTCCGTCGTCTTCGGATGAGGCTCCTCAGGCGTTGAACTTTTCAAAGTGGTTCCGGAGCTATCGCCCCTGAACCTCTTCCCCGAGTTCTCCACCTCCAAGGTCGACTCATCTTGCAGAAGTCCACTGAGTTGGCCCGAGAGCTGCTCAATGGTCTTCTCCGACGACTTCATGGCCTTTTTACGTTGTCTCTTTCGCTTCTGCTTCTCCCGTTTCTTCAACAGGATTCGCTCTGCTCTTGAGACTCCGTCCTCTTCGCTTACACCTGATAAAGCTAACGATTCCGCTCCACTAGGATCGTCTTCGTCCACACCATCAGATGTTCGGCCAGATGTTTTACGCTGCCTCCAAACCGGCTTCCCTGCCGACCTGGTGACACCGTCCTCTTTATTCAACACCATCGCAGCCGCCGGCTTAGGTCTTCCGAGACCCGTTTTGTCCGCCGCAACAGATGCTGCCATTGATTTTGGGCTGGCTAAAAGCTCGGCTTCTATGGAAGCCTCATTTTCCGCCATCCCCTCCACTACTTTTCCCGCCGTGGCTACCAGCACTACTTCGTATGAGGCGGTGCTGTCCGCCATTGCAGGAATTTCGTTCCGAGTTCCAGAGGTGGGAACGAGTGGTGCAGCTAACAGCTCGGCCTCTGGTGAAGCCTTATTGTCCGCCGTTCCTCCCGTTAACACCCCCGGAACCCCAGATCCAATTTTGGGTTTTTAGAATCAATCTTGTTCCCACGAGTTGCGAAGAAATAAATGTCCGCCTGCGCAGAGATTCGCAGTACGCAGGTAAGGCTAATTATTACGGAGGGCGCCAGGTATCCGTAAGCTCACGTTAGCGACTGGGCTATTTGAAAAAGGGGCCCCCAGCCAGGCTGATTTTCGGCACGGATCTCTTAACACCTTAATCCAGCCCCTCACCTCCGACCATGATAAGAGTACGTTGCCGAATGCTGTACTATTGAAGAGTAACAAACACTCACCAAATTACCCTTATCTTAGCTAGATACCGCCTGACATCGTACAGGCTAAACTGTGGTATCTATTTCCAGTCGGCACCCTCGAGGCGGGTTCAGTGGAGGATTTTGCCGACCGAATACATCCGTAACTGTACTAGCTTCTTGATTTGGAATGGGGTATACTTCAGTAAATGAAGTAATCTATAACCACCAGAACATACTTGTTTCCTGCGTTGCTTATTAGAAATGGTCCAGCTATGTCCATAGCAATTCGCTCAAATGGAGCTCCCACGGTGTATTGGTGCATCTTACCTCGACTTTTCTTATTGGGACCTTTGGCTATTGCGCATTGCTCACATTTCCGAAACCAATCAGCGACACGGTCATGACATGTAACCCAATAAAATCGTTTCTTTATTTTCGATTTTTGTGATGCCCAAATGCCTTCCACTGGAAGCATTGTGATACTCAGCTATCACTTCATTTATTCTTGCATTGGGTACCACTAGAAGATACTTAGTGATTTTTCCACCTTCACTTTCTCATGCTCGGAATAAACATCCGTCTCGTAAGTGCAGGCTTTGCCACTGCGCCCAATATGCCTTTGCTATTGGACTCTCATTGGCTATTTCTTGCCAATCTGGACGTAAGCGCTGCTCCTTGTATTCAATAATCTTTACGAGATCTGGGTCGTTCCCCTGATCTTCTCGCACTCCTCCGGCGAGACATTCGTACGTCGTACGTTGACAATGTGATTCTGGCTTCTTACCCGAGAACAATGCTTACTATCCACGGTGCAGGTACGACGATATGGAGTATCAGCTTTGCTACGATGACAGATATAACGATCTTCCTTTCGTTGTCCTGGTGAATTCGATCTTTGTTGCTTTCGGCGTAGACGGCAATTACGCACCATGTGTCCTCTTTAGTTGCATATGAAGCACTTACCGGCAAATTAGTTTTTGCGTTGATTCCTTGTTCTTCCTTTAGGTTTGATATTCGATTGATTGCAATCACGCGCTATATGCCCTCGTTTGTCGCAGATAAAGCACTTACCATTAAATTTCTTTTCGCGTCGACCTGCTGCTCTTGCTTCAGGCTGCACTCCTGATTTCACTGCATGACGCACTGCTTCAACTAGAACTGTTGTTTCTGTCTCTAAATGCTCTCATTACTCCGTTGTACTTGCGAATTTAATTCCACTCTATGCAATTGACTCTTATATTCATTTCCATATTTGCGCTGGAGTGTGTCCATCAGTGATTGATAGCTACCACGATCATTCTCTGGAACCAACTGCAAGACTTCTGACGTATTACCCTTTAATGCCATTATTGTCATCATTGATTCTTCGAAGCTGTTGTCTTGAACTGAAGTTTGAAGATGTTGAATGGTGTGGTTCCATCAAATGTTGGTGGATTTAGTTTAATTGTACTTCATTCTCTAATCACTGATGTAGATGGGGCTATTAATGACAAAGTCACTCTGTGACTTTGTCATTAATAGCCCCGGAAAATTCCTGAGATCTGAGTTCAATTCCTTTTTGTAGATTTTCGATTACGTGTTCTTGGCGAGCTGAATGATCTTGAATTTCCATACGCAATTGTTATATATACTTACTTAATTCGATCTTTATTTATTTACGCAAGTAAACCACGTTTTAGTACTACTGGATGACATGCACCCGTTTATTATAATTTAAGATAATTATGATGGCACGAATAGATGGTATATCTCTCGTCCGCGGTAATGTAGCGTCTCTTCTCGTTGTTTTTCGTCAGTCAGTGTTGTCTATTTGTAATCATTCTTTTAGTGTTGCCAACACAATTCATTAATAACGCCCTTATGGAAAAATGCATTTTCTTGTAACTTCGCATTAATTCCTTGGATTTCATGAATTCCATGAGTTGACTATCTCGCTTTCTTCCTCAGCATGTACGACTGCATGTATCTCGGCTTCCTCAAAGAACTCATGTTTTTCTACATTAATACCTGTTACGTCTAGCGGCGCAAACACAAGCGTTTCGGCTGGAATGCTCTAGTCTTTATAACTCCTCCAAAAAGTAAACTCAGGCACTTGAACCTGGATTACTTTTGGTAAAAAAAAATTGCAAACACAGGCACTTGAACCTGGATTGCGTATGTGACCAAAACAACTAGACAAACTAATGATTGCTGATCAAATGAACATCGAACTGTAGTCGATTTCTCTATTTATTATTTAGTCTATGGACACATAATTCTTTACCTAATTTTCATAATTTTACATAATTCTCAACCTTGCTCAATAACGCTCAAAATTAAAAAAAAGGACATATTCAAAGCAATTTATAAAGATTTAAACTCCAAAAAATCACCTGGTCCAGATAAAATTACCGGTAAAATGATAAAAGAGCTACCTCCGGCTTCAGTAATTCATCTGATGCACATTTTCAATGCTATCCTTCGTATTAAACACTATCCCAAATGCTGGAAAACTTCAAAAATTATTATGATAGCAAAACCAGGAAAAGGATCTACAAAAGTTGCATCGTACAGACCTATCATCCTCCTGCCTCTACTTTCTAAAGTATTCGAAAAGCTACTTGTCATGAATATAACCCCATTTATTAATCTCAACCAACTGATTCCTCAACATCAGTTTGGATTTAGAAAAGAGCACGGCACAATAGAACAAGTCCACCGCATTGTAACTCTGATAAGGAACACTTTTGAAGAAAAAAAGTATTGCTCAGCTGTCTTTCTTGATATCACTCAAGCTTTCGATAAAGTATGGCACGATGGCCTTATTTACAAACTCAAACTATTACTGCCTGCAAATGTCTCCTCATTGCTTAGTAGCTACCTCACGAAAAGACAATTTCTCGTACATCACAAGGATTACACAACAAATCCATTGGATATTCACGCTGGCGTTCCTCAAGGAAGCGTTTTGGGCCCCTTACTGTATCTCTTATACACTACAGATATGCCCAGCAATAACCATACATTTATATCGACCTTTGCAGATGATACGGCAATATTGTGCTCTCGCTCTAACCCCATAGAAGCTACTAAACTCCTGCAGACTCATATCGATTCTCTCGAAATCTGGCTAGCAAAATGGAGTATAAAAGTCAATGAATCAAAGAGCGTACATGTAACCTTCACGCTAAGGCCAGATACATGTCCCCCACTTAAAATTAATGGCCAATCAGTTCCACAATGTTCCTCAACAAAGTACTTGGGTATTCACCTCGACAGAAGGCTGACCTGGAAAAATCACATAGAGGCAAAGAAAACTCAGATCAAGCTTAAAATTAATCAGTTAAGGTGGCTGATACACAAAAAATCAAAGTTGAATCTCGAATACAAAGTGCTATTATATTGTTACGTTTTTATTCTGTGAGCGTTTAATTCTATTTGAATTACCTTGTTCGATCACTGGATTCTGTTAATAATCACTGCAACACTTATTTTATGCAACTATATACAGCAACAATTTATTTAATAATCTCTATTTACAATCAACACTGTTTACAATCAACTATTTACTATAACACTTAAATGTACTTGCAACTTTTGCCTCTGTATCAATGTTTTCGCAATCACGTTCGGTAGCAGATTGATTTTTCTTCTCAACACTGGCTCTATTTATACTCTGTTGGCAACACCCCAGAATCTTCCTTTATCGAGATTCTTCTCTTCCTTTCTCGTTGGCTTGTTCTGGTTATCGCTTATTTCTTTTTGTTGACATTCGTTTCGATGCTGCCAATAGAGTCAGTCACAATAGTGATGAGTAATCAACTATCGATACTCGTTACAATATAAAGCAATCCTGAAGCCAATCTGGACTTATGGTATTCAGTTTTGGGGCACCGCATCTCCCTCAAATATCGAAAAATTGCAGCGAATACAATCCAAGTGTCTGCGAATTATTGTAAACGCGCCTTGGTATATGAAGAACGTTAACATCCATCGAGATTTAAATGTACCCACAATTTCTGAGGAAGTTGCAATGTCTTGCAGAAGCTACATTCAAAAATTACACAGTCATCCGAATCCCCTTGCTAGGCAGTTGTTGCTGAGCACGGGGCATCGTCGATTAAAAAGAAAAGACACACTGAATATGCTGTGAAATTGCTATACCTCGCGACTCACCAAATTGTGATGGAACATAGGGAATATCACATAATTTTAGTTAGTTTGTAAGATTTGATTACATATTGTTAGTTTCTAAGTAATTTAGAAAGATCAAATAAAAAAAGCTTGTTAGAAAAAAAAAAAAAAAAAAATAGCGAAGGTGCGATGCCGCCGACGAAATTCATTGCCCCTCTTCTGACACGACTGCTTCTGAATAGCTTGTAATCCAAACGCAATTCTTTATGTAGTCGTTCGAAATGGTCAGTTAATTGACAACAAGTGCTCTTTTGTTTTATTTCTTGACAGAGTCGATGCAGAGTGCTTGTTCCGTTAAGCACTGATGCCGCCTCAGCCCAATACGGTTGCAAATCGTAGTATACAATTAAATTCCAGTCAGCAGATGAAATGGCAGCTCTTCCTATTCCTTCAAAGTGGATGCCAAGTTGTGATCCAAAACGGTTGACTTGTATTGGAGAGCCCCATATGATTGGCAGGATCATCAGTGTAATCAATAGCGCCGTAATTCCTTGATGCATGGATGAAGACGTACGTTCTTTGTTGGAACATCATATTCCTTATTGTACAATGTAGCTTCTGTTTGCTCAGTTGTGTCAATTAGACAATTGTGCTGATCCGTGAATGAACGTATCCTTTGGTATGTCGAAATCATGTTTCTTGTGTAATGTTTCGACATTTTGGACTTTGTTTAGAGGAATGCTGACGATGAGAGAAGTCTGGGGCTGCCTTTCATTCTCGATGTTCTCATCTTCTGTGTTGATTGGCAGTAGTGCTAATCTGTGAATTGGCCTCTTGCAGTTACCAGTTGCTCTTTTCAATTCAACTACTCGCACTATTCCATCATCACCCTTGAAGACATTTGTGACTCGTCCTAACGGCCACTTAAGTATTGCAGTGTTGTCTCTTTAATGATCACCATGTCACCAATGCTGATATTGGACTGCTTATTCTTCTATTTATTTTTTCACTGGAGCTCACACAAATAATCCCTAGACCATCGCTTCCAGAATTCCTCTTTAAGATGACTGACCAACTTCCATCTGGTTAAGATATTAGAGTTTGTTGATGTGGCCCTTGAATCGACCTGTGCGTTTAATGGTTCCCTTATGAGAAAGTGGCCAAGAGTTAGGGCGGCTAAGTCTTTTGCGTCTTCCGAGAGTGGGCAAATTGGTCTTGAATTAAGAATGCCCTCAATTTCTATTGTTACAGTGTCCAGTTCTTCGTAAGTCAAAGATGCGGTTACTACGCTCCTGATTAGAAGATGCTTCGCAGACTTAACCGCAGCTTCCCAAAGACCACCAAAGTGTGGTGCTCTCGGTGGTATGAAGTGAAATGTTATGCCTCTACCGTTGCACTCCCTTGCAATTGACTCTCGAGATCCGATGGAGTGAATTGTTTCATTAATTTCCGTTAGTTGATTTTTGGCACCAACAAAGTTTGTCGCGTTGTCACAATACAAATTTTGACAATGACCTCTTCGGCTTATAAAGCGTTTTAATGTACCAAGAAAAGCATTCGTCGTCAGGTCGCTCTTGTTGACGAGAGGTTGCCCATAATTTGACCTAATAGTTTTGGTTTGGCCTTGGTACATCTTACACAATTTTGAACAATTGAGCGTGCCATGGATTTTTCCTTTTATTCGCCAAAATCTCTATCTTGTGTAAGCTAAAAAAGTTTGGGCTCCGCAATGATAATTTTGTTTATGGATCATCTGCATCAATAACTTTATGATGGGGTCATTGTACGGAATTAGCATTGGGTGATTGGCATCGTATGTAAGCTCGGACGATTGTAATCGTCCTCCAACTCTAATAATGTCATTCGTGTCCAAAAATGGGGAAAGATTGCCGATAGGATTGTTTTTATTAACGCAATTGTGTTTCTTGAGGTGTTTAAGATCTTCCTCAAAGTGTGACTGCTGTATTGTTCGAATAATTACTATAAGAGAATTTTCTAATTCGTCTACGGTTAAGGTACTCTCTGACTGTGTTATAACACTTCTGGCATTGTTGGTGAATCTGAATATGTAACCTGTGACTCGTTGCAATGTTTTAAATGAGCCATTATGTCGAATGTTGTAAATTATGCTCCCTTTATCATGGTCAGTAGTTGTTAAGGGAGTTGATGTCGCCTTTTGTTCCATGATTAAGTTGTCCTTGCGTATTGATAATGACTTTGAATATGGTGGAAATAGTGGCCCGTAAAACCATAAGTTACAGGCTACTAGCCTTTTTGGTGATAACCCCGTGATACCACATCAGCGGGATTATGTTGTGAGCTTACATGACGCCATTGTCCTGCAATGGAGTTCTCCTGGATGACAGATACACGATTTGCTACAAACGTTTGAAACGATGATGTAGGTGAATTTATCCATGCCAACATGATCTGTGAATCAGTCCAGAAGTACGTAGCTGCATCTAATTTTAGGTCTGTTTTGACCCTTGCGGTTAGTTAGGTACCTAATACTGAGGCACAAAGTTCAAGACGAGGAAGAGTTTGTCGCTTTAACGGTGCTACCCGTGACTTTGCACACAACAGTCTTACAGTTACTCGCCCGTCCTTTAGTACTGATCTGATGCAGACCGAAGCACCATATGCCTTTTCTGAAGCATCAGAGAATGTGTGAAGTTGAATTGTTTTTGGGATATCTCCTTTGAAAATGTGACGGGAAAGTCTTAGATCATCCAATTCATTTAGGTTGCTGCGGAACTTTACCCATCTTTTATGTAGTTCAGCTAGTAAAGCGTCTTCCCAACGTATTTTTAATTTCCAAAGTTCTTGGACAAACATCTTGGCTGTTACTATGACTGGTGCATCAATTCATAAAGGATCGAAGAGTCTGGCTAAATCTGAAGTGATATATCGCTTTGTGACTACCTCTATTGGATCTAATTTTACTTTAAAACAAAAGTTGTCAGACTTCGGTAGCCATAACAATCCCAAAGTTTTAATTGAATCGTTGTTGGTGTTGGTGAAGTCTAAATTTAATTCTTGGTCGTCTCGAGGAATGTTTTGTAGTAGTTGTGGGAGATTGGCACACCATTTGCGTAAATTGAAACTATGCTATTTAAGGTGTGTATGAGTTGCTGTTGTGCTGTGATGGCTGTTAATAAACTGTCTGAACCCCCTAGTCCATCATCAACGTAGAAGTTGTGCTGCAGAATCTAAGCTCCTAATGGAAAATCATTAGCATTTTCTATCGCGATACGTTGTATGCATTTTGTTGCGAGATATGGTGCTGCTCGTGTCCCTTAGGTAACCGCGAAACAAAACGTGGCAAACGAAAACGAAGGAGTATGGAGAATAATTCACCTTGGACTGTTGGACCTATGTACATCAAATCATTCAATGAATAACCAGATGTAGTTTTGGCCGAGGCGTCAAATACTACTCGAAGTTTGGTTGTAGTGCTGTCTGGTTTGAGAACACAATGATGAGGAATGAAATTACTAGGGGCCAATACGTAATCGAGATTTACTTCTTCCATCGCTTGTATTCTTGCATGAATTGGACGTATAGATTCCGCACTGTGTCATTTTGAATAGCCGCCGATTCAGACTTAAAAATCTGTTGTAGGCTACTTCTCGTGACGATCCCAAGGCTGATGTGTCTTCCAGGAATGGTAGTTTGACGACAAAACGACCTTCGTGATTGGTGCGAGCGTTCTGAGCGAAATGAACATCGCAACGGAGTGCTTCTGGCGATAGTCCCTTTCCCTTTGGTTCTACTTCATCCATTTTCCATTGCCGTTCTACCACCTCGTCCAGTGTGACATTAGTATCACTGATGTTTGCTTGATTCCCAAAAACAGCACAAGTCAGTGTCTCTTATAATTCGGAGTTGTTTCCAATCTTTCCACTTAGGCCAACCAAGTTATGTATTTTGCAGGACTGAGAGATCAGTAGAGAGAATGATTTGTCCAGTAGCCATTAGATTAAAATAGAATTCAGCACCAAGCAGAATATCGACCTTTAAAAAAAAAAATAAATATGTGGCACTTAAAGCCCCAAAGGACTCATTGGCCGAGCTTCTCTTCCATTACTGTTGTGCGTCTTAAATTTGGACAGTATTAGAAGGGACCTACTTATTTTAGCCGGTTCCGAACGGCAGAACACTTGTGACATCACTTTTTCTGAGCTTTGTCACAGAGTTCTTTAAGAAGCTTTTTCATGGCAAGTTGTTACTGTCGGAAGAATTGCCAATTGCTTGCCGACAGGTGGGTACCATTCGAAAGAAAAATCTTTTCGATATTAAATTTGTTATGCATCAGCCGGGGATTGAACCCACGACCTACAGATCAGAAGGCGAACACACTAACCACTGAGCTACGGCACCCATAATATCGACCTTTCCTTGTTGATAATATTCTGGATCTGCTAATTGAATGTTGGTAGGGATTGACCAGATAGAGATTTCAAGATTGTGGTTTGGCTGGGCGGGAACGATGGTTGGAAGTACAAAAGCCTCTAAGTGAGCTGAGAAGAAGTTATCCAAAGATTGTAATTTAACATTCACTCGTTGAGTGGACCTTTTTTTAGCCTTTCCGATGCCTTTAATGCACAGTGAGGCGTCACTTGGGAGTATGGACAACCTTTGATGAGGCGCTCTGAGACAATATATATTTGTGAGCCGGAGTCTAGTATTGCTCTGAATTCATCTGATCTTCCGTTAGCTGCCGTAATTATTATTTTTTCTGTAGCTAATTAGACGTAACCTTTGTCTGCTGGCACGGTGTTGGCCGATGCTGATGTTACTGCTATTTTCGAGTAAGTTGTCCTTATCGCTGTGTTGGGTGCCGTTGATTGGTTCAATTTTGGAGCATCGACTCTGCTGTCTAAGTGCACTAATGAATTGTGCTTCTTGTTGCACTTAGTGCAGGATCTTAAGGCGCAGGTTTTTGATGTATGATCCTGCCTAAAACAATTGACACATAGTTTATTCTTTTGCACCCAATTCAATCTTTCTGATGTGGATAATTGCAGAAAATTCTTGCAGAAATATAACGGATGGGAGCTGATGCTGCAGAATTTGCATGCATTGTTGATCTTTTGCGTAGTTGCAACTGTAGTAAAGGCTGTTTGTGATTTTTCCTTGTGCCCGATAGCTTCCATTGATTGGAATTGTGTTTCGAGGAAGGTCAAAAAGTGTTTGATACACTGAGGCTCCTTTGGATTTGAAAGTGATCTTTCATACAAAATGTGGATGCCTCGATCCAACTTTTTGACCAATATGTGTAGTAGCATGGGATCCCAAGAAGTTGTGTCGATCCCAATATTGTTTAATGCGTGTAAGCATTCCTTTGTTGTGTCATGTAGCTGTTTAATACTTGCAGCTGATGAAGAAGCACCTGGTGAATCTAATAGCTGTTGTATTAATGAAGCGACCAGAATCCGTTGATTGTTGTATCTTTCTTGCAACAGGTTCCAAGCAGTAGTGTAATTTTCACCTGTGGCTGAAAGATGGCTGATCAATTTTTCAGCTTCCCCTCCTACGTTAGATTTGAGATACCACATCTTTTGTATAGCAGGAAGTTGTTGCCTGTCTACTAATTGCGAGATCAAAAAATGTTCGCCACTTTAGGTAATCTCCATTAAATTTTGGAATAGCTATATTAGGCAATGCGAGATTACTATTTTGTGCAGATCCGATGTTTTTTGGTACATTATTGGACGTCAGAGCAAAATTGTTGATAATCATTTCTTCAAGATTCTTGTATGAGTCCATGTCGTACCCATCCTTCAAAGGATCATGAACTGATTCCCATATTGAGAAGTGCAGATCTTGAATTTGCCCGCAAAGTGTTTCCTTTAGAAATTGCATCATTACCATTTGTCTTCTAATCGAAGGAGTTGTTGAAGGTGGAGGTGTTGATGTGTCGGTGTTATGTGCAATAGTTGTCCTGATTGACAAGGTGGGCTTTTCAGCTGCTGGCTTATTTGAAGTTTCCAATATGGCTGATTCAAATATTTCCCGGTACTTAACTGTGAGTTCTTATATTTTGTCGTAGTACTCTTCGGTGAAGTATATGTAGTCCCTTGGAATGTTATCGAGACACCGTATGCTGTTATCAGTGGTTTCGAATTCAGACCATAATACTCAATCGACTTCCTGGAGGCTGAGTTCCTTTTGACGTTGCGGATGATGCCCTCTATGAATTCACCAGTTGTGAGCTGACATTCCGTCAAGTGGTTAAATGAAGTCATATCCGAGTCCTTTTGGAAGTTGCCATTTTGAAATTTATTGATTACTTTGTGGATTGGGAGTTGAGAGGTTAAGGGTTGCTGTTACCCTTATTTCTCGATAATCAGCAAGTGTGTGTCACTTA
Organism: Megamerina dolium; assembly: GCA_963854835.1. Classification (NCBI taxonomy): domain Eukaryota; kingdom Metazoa; phylum Arthropoda; class Insecta; order Diptera; family Megamerinidae; genus Megamerina; species Megamerina dolium. Next base: position 54,446,079 of record OY978526.1, on the reverse strand, counting down.
TTAGATTGAAGCACCAAAATGTGCTTTGGAGTCTTCTGTAGATCATCGGCTGATGATGATTTTTTGATGTCGTCTGCTGGTTACCGGCCGATGAATGCGTTGATGCCTGTTGGTACTAGTCTTGTGCTAGATCCGATTCCAGACTTGTGATGTTAGCTTTTGCTAATTAGTATTGCAATTGTTGCAGAATTTTAATTGATCTTGTTATCTTGTTGTTTTGATCACGTCGGGGTCACCAAAATGTTACGTCTAGCAGCGCAAACACAAGCGTTTCGCCTAGAATGCCAATCAACCTAATAAATTTTGCGCCGCTAGACGTAACAATACCCTTAGCCTCCATGGCTTGCCTAAGCCTCACCACCAGTTCTGCGTTTGTACCTGATGACGATAAATTCCTCTCTCACAACTGTTTTTTCAGTTGGTCCACTTTCAGTAGATCAATTTTCACCATCTTAACAGAATCCCAATTCTGACATCAATTGTTAAGTTTTTATTATGTGAGCGTTTAATTCTATTTGATTTAACCTTGTTCGATCACTGGATTCTGTTAATAATAACGGCAAGACTTATTTTATACAACTATATACAGCAAGAATTTATTTAATAAACTCTATTTACAATAACACTTTAATGTACTTGCAACTTTTGCCTCTGTATCGATGTTTGCGCAATCACGTTCGGGATCAGATTGATTTGCATTTGTCAACACTGGCTCTATTTATCCAGAATCTTCCTTTATCGTTGTCGAGATTCATCTCTTTCTCGCTCGTTGGCGTGTTCTGGTTATCGCTTAACTCTTTTTGTTGACATTCGTTTCGATGCTGCCAACATTCGTGTCATTCACAATAGTGATGAGTAGCCAACCCTCGATACTCGTTACAATATGTACAATAATACAATAATTTATAAATATTGTAAAATATTAATTTTAAAAAATTTTATATACGTTTTGAGATCCTATATTATTATTGAACGAATTCACATTTTCTAGTCCATTAGTTTAGCTAAGAGAACAAATGTGAAATTCATACATTAGTCATACAAAAGTTTAGGTAAATTTCAATAATGACATATTTTGTATTTTTCGACGAAGACCGTTTTATTGAATTTGTTTCTATGAAATAACATAACATATTCTTTAATCTTATGATTTTTGACTTATTGTTGTTGTTTTATTTGATCAAAATATTGTGATTTCGGTGTTACAAAAAATTGAACTAGTTTCAAACTGCTTAATTTGTAGCACTTTTTTTGGGCATATTTCAACCCAAATCGCTTTTTAATCAATTTTAAAATACTTCAAAATGTGCACCAATATTGTCATACGTGCTTTGCCACAAAAGTCAAATTCTTATTTTGAGAATTTACCACTTGTGTGCATAATGTTCAGTTCAACACATTTTTATCATAATTACTGATGGCGAAACGTAATCGAATCCATAAAAATGGCAAAAACCAAGCAGATATCAAAAGAAAAACCTGCTAAAATTGCTATTTTGTAAAAATTTGGTCATTTAATGAGAAAAATTGCACATATTGTGGCTGTTTCACACCAAGCGGTACCCACTTTCCCCAAAGCTGCTCCACGTTTCAGCTATCCCCTGCGATCGAGGGGATGCCACAGAGATGTTCCTTCTTCTCCATGGAACTAACTAGCTCAGATCTCAAAATGTTTTTGTACGACGACGACGTCATACATTAACACGCCGACAATTCTGTAAATGTTTCCGACGCCTTTCGTCATCATACAGACACACACCATGATGTAGCCTCCGCTAAACTTCAATGTTCAATGAACTTTTTCTCGATGCAAATTACAAAAAACTTTCAACAATTGTTAACAATTTTCGATAGGAAAAGCGTTGGTGAACAAATAAATCCAGCTGTTAATTGCGTACTCTGAATGTTAATTTACAAGTTTCTGATAGTTTTCAGTTCGCGTACATCTTGTACGAGTCAGCTGTTTACTTAATCCGCAATATTGCCGTCTGTAACGTTAATATGTTTTTCGGATAAAGAGTGATGTTAATCCGGATTGAAGCTGCCGTCTGTCTAGGCTATTATTCAGCAATATTAATTTATTTTTCAATGTAGGCTTACTTTAGCTCCAACGAATAATATACTTCCTCGAACTTCTAATAATAGGCCTGTGCTTCAGCAATGACTTCTTCGATGGGTTTAAATCTTAACTTCCTCGATTAAACATCCAATAAATCGTTCTAATACTTTTCTAGTTTAACGCAGTTTCAGAAAAATTGTTTTATCAACATACGAAATTCACTTTTTTCCATATTGAATCTAAAGACAATTTGTCTGCGTTCAATGGCTGTGAAAACTAAACTAAGAAATATATATTAATACTAACGGAAGCCCACAAAAAACCTTGTTTCTCACAAATTGTCGCCCACAAAATTGCTAGTGTTCAGTAGAAACCTGTACATTCGATATATATTATGTATTATATATTTTCATTCATAGAGTAATCGACTGCCTTAATAATGCACGTTACATATTATTTATTAAATATGATATACAATATTATTTATTAAATTATAAGCTATATGGTGAGAAAGTAAAGTAAAGTAATGCCAAAAACAGAGTGCGATTAGTGAACACGGATAGCTCAGTAATTATGCTATATAAGTAGGAAAGAGATAGCTAGGTTTAGTATAACATAGAAATATGATAGAGAGAAAAGAGAATCACTCTCATATGCTCCGTTGAAAATTTAATTTCTACAGATTCCAACTTATTCGCTCTTATGGTTTTTGTATGAAATAGATCGTAACAGCTGGTCCGTTACATACCGATACGTGTTGACTAATCGCACATAACTAGGCAGTAGTTAAAATAATGACGAATAATGATGCATTTTAAAATTGTTTATGTCGTATTTCGTATGTCATTTCTTTAATTAATGAACATAATACATCGTTCAATGAGCCCCGGCACTAAGTAATAAAAAAACCATTCTTAAACAAATTTTAATTTTTCATCAACATTATGTCCTTCAAGAGAAATACAATCGATGTATTGTTTGTATAATGATTTATCTTTTGCCTCAAAATACGCATTTGTTTCAGTGATTACTTCATTTGAGCTAAATATCTTTCCCTGGAGCAAAGATATGGTGGGATGCGGATATCTCGAACACATCAGCTATCTCACGTTATCCCTTTCTTCGATTTTCCCTCACGATTTTAATAGTGTTTTTATTGTTTGAATTCACCATACCACCGACAAATGGTTGTTTTTGTTGGGGCAGAATCTGGATAACACTTTGCAAGCCATTGCTGAGCTCGAACAGTGTTTTCTCACATTAAAAAGCAATGTTTAATCAACACACGAAATTCACTTTCTTCCATATTGCATAAAATTATAAAAGTAGCTTCACCTAATCGAATGTAAATAAACAACTAATGGTACAAATGTCATGAAATTGAAAGATAACATGTGCAGGTTGGTACTACTCTTGGTGTTTTATTGACATTGGATGAACGGTCATTTTATTCTTTAGATTTCCGTATACTTTTAGAATACTGGTGTAAACCTTTACAACTTTTAACAAAAATTTTTTAAATAAATAGAAAAGTATTGGCAACTTTTAGATGGTTGGTTGAAAATACGTAATATTTTAATTTGGCCAACGAAAGAAGGCCCTTAGAAAGGAATATATATTTTTTTCATTTCCAGATTCGTAAATAAATCGGGAATTGGTTGAAAAATAATTGAGTAATTGTTTGTTAAACAAAGCAAGTAACCCGATAACGAGTTTTTAAAGGTAAAAAAAATTTGAAGGTGCTAGAAATATTCTAAACCTGGGCCCTATTCCACAAAACAACTTCTCAACTTTTCACTTTGCACTTATCAAATTGCATTTTTTGGTAAAGTGTAAGTGTTTCTGTTCCACAATATTCTATGCAAATCTCACGCACCAATCAAATTTTTGCAAATATTTGCACTCTTTGCAAAGTCTTTCCGTTCTCCTGCAAAGTGTGTGTGCAAATTATTCCACAAAGCATTTAATCATCTTTGCATTTCTGTTTTAACTCTTTTGGCTTGTTAAAATGAGCAGCACAATAAAAATAGGAAAATAAAAAAATTTGTGATTCAAGAAAAAAAAAGATATTTTATTTGCTAGTTTTCAAACAATAAAGTAAGTATTTTTTATAAAATTGTAAATATTTAGAACACATTTAAGTTTTCATTTCATTTCGAAGGTTAATAAATTAGATAAACCATCTTCCTAGAAGGCAGTTATGAAAAAAGCCCAATTACTACAACTGGCGTCAGCACAAAAAAAAATGGACCTATGGAGGGACAGTTTGTTTAGGCTCTGGAAGAGTCGGACATTGACAAGTAAAACAATTTATTGCTTAAACATCGCAAATAATTATATGTACATCATTTGTTTTTGTTGGAATTTCTATTAATTATAATATTTTGCAGTGCTATTAACTAACAAGCATCTTGTATACAACAACAACACAAATCATCATTATAGACTGTGTTGTTGTGAGTTAACAGCCCACTCAATTTAACAACTCTTGTTGATTAGAAGAACCGGTTTACGACCAATATAATAATTTCCTATGTGTATAGTCAAAAAATATACAGTATGTTAATTGTAACAATTGAACAATTGCAAAAAAAAAATTGTTTCAATTCAATTTTGAACGTAACGATTTCAATGAGTTATTATAAAATTGTTTTTGTTATCTTTAATATATATAAGAACGCTTAAAACAAGTTTATATATAATTTAATATAATTGTTTTGAGGGGAGCTGATTTGCACCTCCTATTTGCAAAATTGAAAATTGAAACTCTTAAAGAAGTTTAACAACTTTATTAATTCGTGGTCGCTGTAGAAGTGAAGTTAAAAATTTTACCGTATTAAAATTAGGCTATGCTTATGATCATATGGACATAAGAATGAGATGGTGAAGGAAATACATAAAATTTTAGTCAATTGCAATTAGAGAGTCTACAGTTGCATATATGTTATCAGATTCAGAGGGAATGAGAGAATTACAGTTTCATATATGATATGATATTAGTACATTCCAATGAAAAATGACAGTTTAATAAATGATCATTAAATTTAGCTCTGCGAGTCCCGAAATAGAAATACTGCTCCAAATCCCGAAATAGAATTAGAGCTGCTGCGAACATCCCCCCATGTTGGAAGGTGTAAGCTTTCAACCGACTCAGTCTCAATAGGGAGCACAGCAATTTTTCCACCAGCACGCTTAACAAGTCCATTGGCAGTGCAAATAATTCCAACACGAGCCTAGTCGTCATTTCAGTGATGGTAGGTTTTCGTCTTTCAAAATGACAATGTTTCCAGCTTGAATTCTTCCAGTTGATTTTCGCCACTTGACTCGATCTTGCAGAAGTGAGAAATATGAGCTGCTCCATTTTTTCCAAAACACCTGCTGCATATGACAAATACGCTGCTATCGGCTTAAACGACTGATATCGGCACTGGTAACCTCAGGTTCAACGAAAAATGTAAATGGCGCATCTATGAGGATGAGCAGGAGTGAACACGTCCAAATCATCTGGATTCTCTGAAATTGGAGAAAGCAGAGGAGCATTAATTATCGCTCCGATTTGACACAAAAGAGTGCGAAGCTCTTCAAATGTTAGAATTGAGAGGCCAACAATAGTAGAAAGTAGAATTTCGCTGACTTAACCGCCGCCTCCCATTATCCACCAAAGTGTGTTGAACGAGGCGGAATGAATCTCCAAGCGATTCCTTCTGAGATGCATTGATTAGTGATTTTAGTGTTATGAGAAATGCTTAAAAGCAATTGCCTTAAGTTTGGCATCTCGTTTTTAGCTCTGACAAAGTTCGTTGCATTATCAGATCAAATGGTGTGTGGATTGCCTCTCGCGCAAATGAACCGTTTTAGGGCTGCTAAAAATGATGATGTGCAAAGGTCTTTAACAACTTCCAGCTGACAAGCCTTCGTGCTGAAGCAAACGAAATTACATATGTAGTATTTAATGGGTGTCTTAGTCCGAACTTCTGACTTATAGTAGAATGACCCGTAATAGGCAATACTAGTGATGAAAAAGGCTATGTTTGCTTGCACTCTGTCGGATGGTAGACAACTCATAATAAGCTCGTAGATTTTTGATTTCAAACGGAAACATTGAATTCATTTGTTTATGACACTGGTAACAGTCCTTCAGCCACGAATTGGCCAATATTGCTGTCGAATCGACTCTAGTACGCTCTGTGGTCATGCGTATAGATATTTACGATGAAAGTAGTCAATTATTGCGTTAGTGACTGGATGACGCTTTGGTAATATAGGTGGATGTTTTGCTTCAGTCCAATAATGACCTTTACAAGAGCTCTCCAACACTTAGAAGCCCGAATGAGTCGACAAAAGGATTTAATGAGCGTAGTTTGCTTGATGAGTTAAGTTTCTTATCAAACTGTAGCTTGTTGAATGTGACCAATTAGTAGGTGTGTACCCATTTTGATGTTCAGCGGAGTCAGCAGTTGGTTATCAACGTGAGTACTGCGCGGTTGGCAGAAATGGTAAACGTATGCAAAGATGCGCTGCAACTTGTGAAAGGAGTTGTGGTACTTGCAATCGAGCGTTATGTAGCGTAGTTGAGAAGTAACCAAAACCTTTCTTCGTCGTTCGGGTAAATCAGTTAAAAAATCGATGCTATTCGGCCAATATGAGTACTCTTTTGACAGAAATTGTGGACGATTGCACCAAAGTTTAGAATTTATTAGATCATTCGGAGTGCATCCTCTCAGAAGGATGTCGGCCGGGTTCAAAGAAGTAGACACATGATGCCAAGTCATACCTTGAGTTAGCGTTTGAATCTGGTTCACTCTATTTGATACAAACATGTTGAAATTTGATAGTTATTCGCGAACCTAAGATAGAGTGACCATTGAGTCTAACCAACAGTGAACGGTGTGAGGATGTGGAAAATCTTGCGATATGGATCCCACCAATTCCGCAAGCAGCAACGCTGCAGACAATTCTATTTTAGGTATAGTTAAACTCTCAGAGGCGAGACTCTCGACTTTGCACAAAGTAAGAATGATTTTGTGAAACGATCACAGTCCGAACGAATATAGACGCATGCATCAAACACTGCAAAGCGTACGTCGCAGAATGTATGAATCTCCCAACTGGGATGAGGGTTTAATACAAAGCGAGGAAATTTAAAGCTACTCACTACACCATAGTGAGCACAAATGTTAGTCCAGCTAGTTAGTAACGACTGAGGCAAACTTTCGTCCTATTGCAGTTTTTCCTTCCAAAGAGTTTGTAGGTCAAGTCAAAGCGGATCATAAAATTTAGCAGTATATGAAAGTATCGTACGCTTCATTGCGCGTGTTAGTTTCTCATACTAAATTTGCAGAATTGTATATGATCAATTTTACCTGTGGAATTTTTTCCAACGAAAACATTGAAAATGTTTTCTACATCAAAGTTGCTGAATTGCATATTTGCGATCATATTTAGGCGAATAAATATTCTAACTGCATGTCTAGATGTTTATGCTTTTTTCGTTATTCCTCTTTACCTTTGTTTTCTTCTCTTGAATTGGTATAGATTAAGAATATTAGAATAATTTAGTCTTAAGATTCGCAATGACTGAAACGGTCATAATAAAATTGAATTGTTAAAATAAAATATTCAAATTTTTTATTACCTTGGCTTAAGCCCAAGTAAAATCATAAGTGGTGCAGTCGTGGAAATTAATTTCAGAAGAAATTAATTTACGAACCAGTAAATAACGGGAACTAAAACTATTACAACTTTTGTGAAATATAATCAAAAACAAATAAAATAATATATAAAATAAAATATTTATAAATAACAAATAAAAGTTATTTAAGAAAAATTGTGCTAAATAAATGAATAGGAAAAACCTATTTGATAAAAACCGTCAGTTTGATAAGGACGAAATGACAGCTGAACAAAAAATCGCAGATCTAGAGGCGATACTTCGCCAACAAGAGCAAAAAATAGAACAGCAAAATCAGTAGTTAGTGGTAGGAAAACAACAAGTGTAACAGGAGGAAGGAAAGACGACAACCTCCTTTCATTTATATCTGGAGCAGAAATGTAATTTTCCTTATGTGCAAACAACCAGGACATAAAGGAATTTGGAACCCACATTATCGTAAATGAAAAAATAAACGGCGAAGCAGCAAGATGCGTCTAATAAATAGGAAACAACAGCAATTGGGAAACCATAAAGCGCCGGCTTAAGCAGAAGTACCAGCCACAGGAATCCTATGTTCAGGTCTACAACGGATGCAGAGAAATTAAGGTTAGCAACTTAAGGGAACTTTTTGAACATTTTTTTTACGCTACTTATAAGATAAATGAAATATACGAGTTTGACGATACAAAACCAAATATTTACTCACCACAGAATGTTGACAGAGACCTTAAAAATATACTATTGGAGAAAATTGATGGCAGTTTTAGAACCAATCTAAATGAGAATAATTTCATAGTGGAACTATTTAATAATTATTCAAAGACAGGACAGAGCACCAAGTTACGGTAACAACAATCGTTTAACGCAGAATAACGTCAACAAAAACAAACTAACAACACTCAGTCTACCAATTTTAGACAAAATAATAGTGGTCAACATCATAATAACAAAATAATTCTGCTCAGACCAGAAATTCATATATGAGTGTTGAGACACAAAATACTCGAAGTGCTCAAAATTCGGCAGCAATGGAGGTAGGAAATGTAGAAGAGGAAGTAAATTTTTTCCGAACGCCTCCACCTGCAAATTGCCCATAATAACGCTAACAATTGGCAACAGGGAACTTCAATGCCTAATAGACACAGGATCTGACACAAGCATAATAAAATCAGATGTCCTCAAAAAGTACTTTATTCAGGAAGAACTTCCAAACCCTCTTTATTACAAAACAATAAATGGCGTAAATCAAGTGACACACACATTGTAATCACTCCTATACCTAGAGAATTTAACGTCTCAGGTACTTTCTCATGGAAGGTAATTGATTTTAATAGTAAAAATTATTCCGCAATAATAGGCCAACATTTTCTCAACGCTCTTAAAGCTAAGATTGATGTAGAAAATAAGATTTTGAACATTTTAGGAAATAACATACCATTCGGAACTGCTATCCCATACAACAGCCAAAAAATTTGTGCACTTGAATATAGCAAAAATTGAATTTACAGCATTTAAATTCAGAGGAGAGCCAATTATTAAATAAATTGTTAGCAGATTTTAAAGAATTATTCTTCTAAGAAGGAGATATTCTATCGGCAACGAACGAAATTAAACACGAAATAATAACTACAACAGACCGCCCTGTATATTTGTAAAATTTACAGATACCCACAAATACACGAAACAGAAATTCAAAAACAAATAACGGAAATACTAGAACGTAATATAATAAAAGAAAGCAATTCTCTTTATAAAAGCCCTTTGTGGGTAGTGCCTAACAAAATCGACAATTCCGGCGTTCCAAAGTGGCGAGTTGTTGTCGACTACAGAAAACTTAATGAAATCACTATCAATGATAAATACCCAATTCCCAATATGGATGGAATTTTGGACAAGCTAGGCAAAGCTCAATATCTTCCTACTATTGACCTAGTTAAAGGTTTTCACCAAATTCTGATGAAAGAAAGTGACATGAAAAAAACAGCTTTTTCCACCCTTAACGGTCATTATGAATTTATAAGAATGCCATTTGGACTTAAAAATGCCCCTTCGACTTTTAAACGACTTATGAATTCTGTGCTCCGTAATTACATAAATTAAATTTGTGTAGTTTATTTGGATGACATCTTGATATTTAGTACATCGCTATCTGAACATATTGAAAATATGAGAAAAACATTTCAAAGGTTAAAAAAAACAGGACTTAAAATTCAAGTCGACAAATGCAATTTTTTGAAGAAAGAAACCGAATTTTCGGGTCATGTACTTACACCTAAAGGTATAAAGCCCAACCCAATCAAAGTTGAGGTGATTCAAAAATTGAAGCTCCCTACTACACAAAAGCAAATTAAATTTTTTTTGGGAGTCACTGGATTCTATAGGAAATTTATAAAGGATTATTCCAAAATAGCATACCCCATGGTAACATATTTGGAGCAGTTTTAATGCAATAAGGCCATCCAATTTCGTTTGAGTCGAGAACATTGAAAACCATGAGCAAAATTACTCCACTATCGAAAAATAATTACTGGCGATAGTTTGGGGGGTGAAATACTACAGACCATACATTTATGGAAGAGAGTTCGAGCTGCAAACGGATCATCAACCACTCAAGTGGTTGCAGGCTTAAAATTCGAGCAAAGACATAAACCCAAGATTGCAACGATGGCTAGTCCAGTTAGGTGAATACGATGCTAAAACCTATTATATTGCAGGGAAAGAAAACAAAACAGCTGATTTCCTCAGCCGAATCAATTGTGAAAATTGTTAGATAAACATATTAGATTCCGACAATTTGGGAATCACCTTAAACGATATGCTAAGAATAAAAGATTTAAACGTTGGAGAACAAGAAGATCAACCAGTAGCTTCTCTGTCAGTGCAATCAGACCGTACTCAAGTAAAAAATCGATAATGACTCAATCGAAGTTCAAACTATCCATTCCCAACAAGAGGATTTGCACGGGACATGAAAGAAGAAGAGGAAGCGTTAAGACAGGTAGCCCTCTTTCATAAGATAGAATCCGGCCACTCACGAATTGTAGCAAATTATGAAGCTCTGAAGCATAAGATATATTACCCTAACTTGAAAATTATAATCAATAAATAACTGCGATTTATGCACTGCCGCAAAATACGATAGAAATCGTGAGATACATTTCGCTAAACCCAATAGCCATACTGGCAATTCTGACTTAGAGAGGTTAAGAGAAAATTCGTGTCTTAAATTTGGAGAATAAAATTCCGATAAAGCAGCAAGTAATCAAAGCCATAGAATTGTATAACAATACCTTCCACTCAACTATAAAAGCAACACCGTTTGATGTTGTACACAATAAAATTAATAAGGAAATTATAAGAAGTAGAATTAAGAAGTCAAAAAACTTAGCTTAGAGGCGACAAGACGGATTTATTAAAAATTACATTAACGTGAGGCATAAAGAAAAGCATAAATTTAGAAAATATCCATTCAAGAATGTTCATCCAATAAATATAAAGAGACCTCTGAAAATTTCAGGTGATCAGCTTGCTGATGTTGCTTCTAGGAATATCGCTTCCAACTGAAGGATCATTACAAATTACTCCAATTGGCGAGGAGTTGGGATATGTACAAATTAAATTACGAGGAGTAGAATTGGTAAATCAAACATCCACAATTCTTCATGAATTTGATACAAATGAACTAAACAATATTTTAAACCAAATCGAAAACAATGTAATATCCCTCGCTTAATAATAAGGAAATAGGGAAATAAGGAAATAGTAGTAAGGGTAATTAAAATAGTTAATTCTAAATTAACATCTATTATACCAATCAAACATAAAAAAATAAGGGGACTAATGAACTTTGTAGGAAATGGTTATAAATGTCTATTTGGAGTAATGGACGATGACGACCGCCAAGAAATTTTCGGACATCTCGATGTGATTGAAAAAAATAATCACAACATCATAGACACTGTTAACAAACAAATCAATATCTTAAAATCAGCAATAGAAAAAGACAGGGAAATTATGAAAGATTCTTTAAAGGAAATAAAAAACAGACACAACGAAATTATCCGACGCCTTTTATATATAAGTACTGACCAGATGGTTAAATTGAGCTATTTCAAGGACAAAATTAATCATATACAAGAAAGCATAGCATCAGCTAAACACCACCTTGTAAAATCAAATATACTTACATCCGAGGAAATTGATCATTATGAGGTTGATTTTTTCAAATTAAAATTAGTGAAAGTTGATGTACTTAATTATAAAGATGGTTTGCTTGTTATAGCATTAAAAATTCCAATTGATTATATCTCAGCTGATTTGAAAGCAATTGTACCCCTCCCTAATAAAAATTATATGGAAAAAACTATCTTTTTACCTTTTATAACTGTAAGATAAAAATTAAAAACGAAATCTATCAAAACCGTCTGACAACAGTACAAATATTCAAATAGCAACCCTTTACAAAATGATATAAAATTAGAAAGCTTCGAAAAAATTGAAATACAAGATTTTTCTAACATTAAGGAAATTAAGGAACTAAAGTTCCATAGGAATGTATCTTACGGAATAAGTATTATATTCGTGATTGCTATAATTTTTGTAATTATATTCATTTTAAAAGTGAAAAGACGGTCTGCAGTAATTAACAAAAGATTCAAGAAGCTCGACTCAGGGGAGTCATTTTTCTAAGGGTGGGGCAGTTATGTCCAAGACAATTTTTCATTTTTATAGATTTCACAAAACTGTCTTTATATTTTCTTCTATACACTTATTTCATAATGAGAGCATCAAAATTCCTCTTTCGGATTGCCTTACTTTTTTAATTATACTATTATTATTAATTATATAAGAAATGTGGAATAATGAGTGAATAATTCAACTCTTGGAAATACTGTGACGTCACATACTTTCAAATGCACTGAGTACCGATTTGAGGTAAAAGATGTGCAGAACCTTAATATTCTATCGTCCGTGTGCTTTAGCATAATATGCGCTTTAAACATTATTATCATTGTTGCCAGTTCAGTCTTTTTGAGGCTAGATCTATCCTTTTTTCTTTTGTCATTTAGCTTCGAAATTATGTTTCGTGGCTCTTTGTTTCCTTTTTCATTTTCTAACTAGCTTATTTTAAGGATAATTCTCCATACATACAATACAAAATATTGTATAAATTCAGTGCAACCATCTGTGACAAAGCGAAAATTTTTTTTTATGGGAATTACTATTTATGTCGTGGTTATATATATGAAAAATTTCAATCAGTTCTGATTGCTGTTTTCGACACTAATCAAAGTACCAGTGCTGCCATATGAAATTTTATTTAGAGAAAAAGAAAATGTGAGAAAAAATATTTCTAAGTAATGTAGCATTGCGGGTATTGCGTACATACATGTTTATTATGTTGACAACTGCGAAGGATCATTAAATTTTAAACATCAATTATATAAATTCCCTTTAAAGAAAGCTATTCGCGTTTATTTTATATTCTGAGTATGTACTGATTGAGAGAATTTTCTCGTTAAGCAAAGAAATTCTATAACTTTAAATTTATTGTTTTATTTAGAAATGGTGTTTTCGTGGAGCAAACTTCTCACTGATGAACTTATTACTCTGCTGCAAATTAATGAAAGCTTGTGGAATACAAGAAATCCAAGTTATTCTAATCGGGAAAAGCGGGAACAAGCCCTAGTTGCTATACAACGGCTATTATCTAAAACTGCAATATAGGCAATATAGGAAAACATGATATCCGGGCAAAATTTCAGTCTTTTGAAGCCAATATGGGAAAGAGTTGAAAACTATTGACATCAGCACTGCCAGTTGTTGATCTGGCGGTATTGTATTTCCAACTGGCGCTTCACTTTTTTTAAATCCTTTTCAATGAGCCGCCGGATATTCTGGAATTTCGCATCGGTAATCCTAATGTAATTTTTGAAGGCCCAGAAATCGTTATGTTGCAATTCCTTTGTCAGGAATGTGAAAGAGCCATTTGTACTGCTTTTTTTATTCCACTTGATCGTTTTCTTTTTTGCCGATTTTTGATGATATAATTTCTTTTAACTCAATTATTTTATCAGTACACTTCTATGATTATCGTTTCAAAAACACACATTCTCAGCATATATGGTTGCTGTTTTTATCAAATCATTCAGCGCGGTATCCATTATGAAATCAATTGAAATTTAATGCAGCACAATTATTTTGATAAAATATTACGACTCTATCTCAGCAATCATGTGTAACCACCCAACAATCTAAATTGGTGAAACGGACAGTGAACGCCATGATTGGCGTTCAATAGATTGGTAATATAACCACAGCATTAGCAGTATCACGTTTGGTCCAACATATTTGGCGCCATTATCATTCTTTTCTGTTAAATATCATATTCAGCTGTATTGCGCGGAATATTTGTTTCTATTACAGGATATACAAGCAAAAAGTTCGAGTACTTTGGCTTACTGACAAAATATTCGAGATTGCAAATTGCAACTAAAACTTTGATCTTATTGTATATAAGACTCTCGTTAAAAAACCCAAATCAGCTATTAACACCACCTTGTATGAATTCACCTAGAAGATATTTCGTAATAGCCTAGACAGACGTCAGCCTAATTCCGAATTACCGGCGCACTTAATCCGAATAAAATAATAACCTGACAGACGGCAGTATTGCGGATTAACTAAACGGCTGATTGCTGTTTTATTAGGTCTGTCCACTTACATTACTATCACTATCAATTTCTGTCATCTATCACTCTCGATATGAGAAAATCTACAAGAAGTACGTGAACTGATAACTATCAGAAACTTGTAAATTTCCATTCACCGTTCATAATTGACAGCTGGATTTATTTGTTCGCCAACACTTTTCATGTTGAAAACTGTAAACAATTGTTGAAAGTTTTTTATAAGCGAACACACCTAATATTTTGTAAAATGGATGGAGAAAAATTCACAATAGACAATTTTCAGCAGTGTTGCCATCGCAAATTGCCCTAATCCTCTTTTATTTTGAGAATTAACTCAGAGTTTATGCGGATTAGCTGCAGTTAATGCCCAAGTTAATTCGAATTAACTCGGTAATCCAGAATTAAGCTGCCGTCTGTCTAGGCTATAAGCGATTTAAGGATACCCAAACCTGAATAGTTTGTATAAAGTTTCAGATCACCCACTTCAATTTATATATTGTTATGTTTCTATTCTGTGAGCGTTTAATTCTATTTGAAGTAACTTTGTCCGATCATTGGATTCTGTTAATAATAACGGCAACACTTATTTTATACAACTATATACAGCAACAATTTATTTAATAAACTCTATTTACAATCAACTATTTACGATAACACTTTAACACTTTTAACCTTGTTCGTCCCAAACAAGTTTTTATACTTCCCCCCGTTATGGCGCAAACGCTCCAAGTGCACTACTTTAAACTTTGCTCTTTTATTCCAGGCACGTTGAATACGATACACTACGTCATTTATCTTTGCTAAAATCTCATATGGTCCTTCCCAATGAGTCTGTAGTTTAGAGGACCTGCCTTTCTTTTGTTGTGGATTATGAAGCATTACAAGCTCTCCTTCATAGAACCCTTTTGAATTTGCTTTCAAGGCCTTCATCTTATCGCTTATAATCTGCGACCGCTCTCTGATGAACTGATGTATTTCATCCAACTGTTCCCGCTTTTTGTTAGTATAGTTACCTTCGGTTGATCTCGTTGGTGTTACAACTCCAAATTTTAAATTAGCTGGCAGTCTTAACTCGTTTCCAAAAATTGCCATTGCCGGTGTAGTAGCCGTCGTATCATGTTGTGCGAATCTATATGCCATGAGGAACTTTAGTATATGTACATCCCAGTCTCTTTGGTATTTATCTACGACTTTTCTCAAATATTCCTCCAAGGTACGGTTAAATCGTTCTACCATGCCATCAGATTGTGGATGCAAAGGTGTTGTACGGGTTTTGTATATACCCAACATATGGTATATCTCTCGGAATACAACTGATTTAAAATTTTGACCTTGGTCTGAGTGTAACTCCTTCGGTACACCAAAACGAGAAATCCATTGGTTGACGAATACATCCGCAACTGTACTAGCTTCTTGATTTTGAATGGGATATACTTCAGGCCATTTACTGAAGTAATCTATAACCACCAGAACATACTTGCTTCCTGCGTTGCTTATTGGAAATGGTCTAGCTATGTCCATAGCAATTCGCTCAAATGGAGCACCCACATTGTATTGGTGCATCTTACCTCGACTTTTTTTATTTGGACCTTTGGCCATTGCATATTGCTTACACTTCTGAATCCAACCAGCTACATGGTTATAACATCCAACCCAATAAAATCGTTTCTTTATTTTCTCGACGGTTTTGGTGATTCCCAAATGCCCTCCACTGGAGACGTTGTGATACTTAGCTATCACTTCATTAATTCTTACATTGGGTACCACTAGAAGATCTTTAGTGATTTTTCCATCTTCACTTAACGGCAAATTTATTTTTGCGTTGATTCCTTGTTTTTCCTTTAGGCTTCGTATTCGATTGATTGCAATCACGCGCTATATGCCCTCGTTTGTCGCAAATGAAGCACTTACCACTAAACGGTCAGCAAACGCCTTTGAAAGTATGGAGCCAAACTGTACTAGATTATTGCACTACATTTTGTGCGTTCCAGCTTGACTTCTGCAGAAATGGTGCTATCACTAAAAGCAATCTTTTGCATTTTTGTAAAGTGGTCAACAAGTAGGATTGATGAGTGGGCAACGAGAAACAAAGAATTTAACAACTCAGCTTTCTTGGTGGAGGTGCTTACGTTCAAAGTATTTAATTGGAGAATGGGCTGCTTATTGCTTAGTCCAGACAGCTTCGACTGAAGTTTGTAAGAGCAGTACTTACAAAAGAGGCAATATCTTTTTTCTTGAAGCCATTCCTTAAATCGCTTGTCGCGCACCCATACGTTGCGTATTTTTTGCTTATAGAGTCTATTAACAATATATGTAAGCAACAGTATATTATGTATAAACGAAAAAGTTAAAGTAAAATATTCATCTCGAATTTTTATCTCAGCTTGTTTTATTGGTAGCATGACTATAGTTCTCAACCGAATCCGACTATCTATCTATCAGAAACTAGTAAATTGACATTCACAGTTAGTAATTGACAGCTGGATTTATTTGTTCTCCAACGCTTTTCATGTTGAAAACTGTTAACAATTGTTGAAAATTTTTTGTTAGCGACCACACCTAATATTTTCTAAAATGGATCGAGAAAAATTCAGCTGCAGTGAATGCCGAGTCAATTCGAATTAACTCGGTAATCCGGAATTAGGCTGCCGTCTGTCTAGGCTATAACAGTATTATACCTGCATATACTCGTTATTGATGACCACGCGAACTTATGAATATATTAGAATTATTGTTATATAAGTAAACCGTGCATTGAAGCAAAACATTTTCTCTAGAATTTGTGTTAATTCGAGCGAATAAGTTTTAAACTGTGATGTTTTGTGATAATTTGCAATGTATTATATGTATGTATACGCTAAACGGCGATTCCTCTGAAAATTAATCCAATAGTTACATTCATGAAAATAATATATTATATATACATACATAATACTTACTGTAATAATATTATATACTTACCGTTGGTTTTAGTGAACATATAGTTTAAGTAAATAAAGAAATTTAATCGTTGATTACCAAAAGTAAATTGCAGTCGTCTCATTTCTCTAATCGTGTTTTCGCCGCGCATAATAATTTACAGTTGTTCTAATTTTCAATAATTACAAAAATTTGTGTAAATTTTCATTGCCTCCGAGCAGGGACTCTGATCAAATATACCGCTTATTGCAAAAGGTGCATAAATAAGTTAAACAAACAAATTTAGTTGAACCAATAAAACAATATAGCATTTGATCGACAGTGAGTGGGTGTTACTTAGTGTCACAGTAATTGTTATATAGTGATCAACCAAAACAAGTGCGGAATAATTATTAAATAATAATAATATAAAGTAAATTATTAAAAAAAAATAAATAAATAAAAATAAATATGTGGCACTTAAAGCCCCAAAGAGCTCATTGGCCGAGATTATTAAGTAATAATAAATACATAAGAAAATTTATATAGGAACCGCATATCCTTTTACATACAAGTACGTTAAACATAGTGGTGGGATTCATGCAATCGTATAAAAACCGCGTAAACCGCATAAGCTTTATATAATTAGACGCTCGTAAATCAACTGTCATATATATGCATTTATACATTGTGCCCTATAAAAGTGCATTTTATATATGTATATAAACACAATCGTTTTGAAAAAGTGCGTTGAAAAATTCGTGTTAAAATTTTATGTAAACATAACCGTGTTGGAAATTGTTGAAACTTTACATTTATTTACTTGTTAAAAATAATCATATGGAAAATATTTTGTCTATACCTACAATGTTATGTTTCAAAATATTTTTTACTTCAGAAAAACTTCTGTACAGATATGTATAGCTGCTATTAATTTCTAAATAAAACTATATTAACTCCTGATATCTTCAAATTATAAAAGGTTATGGGCAATAACGTAATGGACAAGACGACAGGAATTATGTAGTTTCCGGGTACGAACTTTGGACAATGGAAGTTTCGTATAGAAAAGCATTTAGCCTCTGTAGACTGCTTGAAAGCTGTGACTGACTCAGCTTCAAATGCAGCAAATGAAGCAGGAGGGGATGCAACTTCGGCAGCAAATTTAGCAACGAATGATTTAAAAGCACAAGATTTTATAACCAGTTTTGTGCAAAAAAAAAAAAAATTATGCAGAAATCTACGGCAAAAGATATTTGGGAGTCGTTGTGTAATAATTTTGAAAAGAAGTCAGCCCAAAATCAAATGCTTGTTCGAAAAGAGCTGGCTAATTTTATACTGAGACTAAAAAGCCATTTTTTAAAATTCGATGTATTGGCACGACAACTAAAAATTGTTGGCGCAAAGCCAGAAGAAACTGATCTTATCTCTCAGTTATTTCTTACACTACCAGAAGCGTATGATGCAGTGGTTACTGCATTAGAACATTTGCCGGATGACGAATTAAAGCTGGACATTTCGAAAAATCGACTTTTATCAGAAGAATGAAAAAATAAACATCGTCTAATTGAAGAAACAGTTCAAAAGGCTACATTCTCATCGAAAAAGCATTTGAAGAAAAGATTTAACGGTAAATGCCATAATTGTGGTAAATTTGGTCATATGAAACAGAGTAAAGGAAGTGAAACTGGCCGTTAAAACTCATCCAGGTGTATCATTTATGGTAGGTCTCACCAAAACATCGACAAAAACTGATAACTTTGCTGTGTTTGCTTTGGATTCGGGTGCAACGGATCATTTTGTTAACGATGAGTCCCTATTTTGTAACATAAGGACTTTGTCTACTCCAAGATGCATTATTGTAGCAAAGGAATACCAAATTATACTCGTTACTCAAGTAGGTGAAATCAATGGCATCAGTAATACGGGTACTGACTTAAGCATAAAGAATATTCTGTTCAGTCCAAAATTTCGCGAGAATTTATTATCTGTCAGTAAAATTGTGGAAGCCGGATTAATTGTAGAATTTGAGAGAAACCGAGCTATAATCAAAAATAATAAGGAAATCATCGCAATAGCTAAACGTCAAGGAAATCTGTTTGTGATGAATGTTAAAATTGTAAATACGAAGGCATATTTAAGCAAAATAGAAGAAGGAACCTTGTGGGATAAACGTTTGGAGTTGGTGAAGCATGATATATGTGAAAGGTTGCCGTCCGTTTGCGAGAAAGATGTTTGTGTAATATGTGTAAAAAGCAAGCAATGTAGGGAACCGTTTTCTGGTACACGAGTTAGTGTAACAGGACCGTTACAGCACATTCACTCAGATGTATGTGGACCAATTAGTCCAGTCGCTTGGGAAGAATCTCGGTACTTTATAACACTTTGCAATGGTGTGTTTATTAAAGAAAAAATCCGAAGTATTTGAAATATTTAGAGAATATGAAGCAATAGTTACAGCCAAGTTTGAAAAGATGATATCAACATTAACAATTGATCAAGGACGCGAATACAAGTCCAAAGAAATGATATTGTTTGGCAAGAGAAAAGGGATTCAAATAATGGATACCATGGCCTATTCTCCACAACAAAATGGGGTTGCCGAAGGATTTAATCGGACATTGCTGGAGAAAGTTCGAGCACTTTTGTTGTAAGCTGAAGTACCAAAATTCTTGTGGAACGAAGCAGTTTATACCAGTATTTATTTAATAAACAGAAGCCCAACAAATGCAATAAATTTCTTCAAAACACCGGCTGAAATGTGGTTCAATCAAAAACTTAAATTGTCCAAACTACGAATTTTTGGATGTTTAGCCTATTCATGGATATCTAAACAAAATCGCAAGAAGCTTGAAGCAAAAAGCAGGCCGTACGCTATGATTGGTTATTGTCCGAGCGGATATCGTTTGTTTGATTTGGAGAATCAAAAGATTGTGGTATCTCATGACATAAAATTTATTGAAAATTGTTATCCATTCAAAGAAATAGAGAAAGATATGCCTGTAGTAAGACGCAAACAGCAAGAGAGGGAAGATGTAGCAATTGCTGTGTCATCTAGTGATCAGGATGAAATTCCACCTCACAATCGAAATGAAATTCCGAATTATGTAACAGCAGTTACTTAAGTTACAGAGAAAAACTGTACCTGAAAATCAAAACAATGTAGTTACATATACTGAAAGTGAACGTACTGCAGAAAGCACTGAGTTAAAAATCAATATCTTAAGACGCAGTACAAGGGAAAGAAAAAAACCAAGTCGGCTTGCTGAATACTATTTATCAATGTTTAAAGCAGTGCATCATAAAATTCCTATAAGTTTTTCTGAAGTTGAAAATTGTGCCGATGGAGAAGAATGGCGAAAAGCAATTAAAGAAGAACTGGACTCAATGAAAAGAATCAGTGTGTGGGATAATAATAATATCACAACCAAAAAACATCAAGCCGCTGAAATCCAATTGGGTTTTTCGTTTAAAATATGATGCTGACGGAAATTCGGTCCGATATAAGGCAAGACTTGTAGTAAAGGGGTTCCTACAAAAATGTGGGGTTGATTATGAGGATACTTATTCTCCTGTAGCAAAATTAACAACTATGAGAACAGTGCTTGCAGTTGGTGTTAAGAAAGGCTATTTTTTCATCAGTTAGATGTTAAAACTGCTTTTCTTCATGCCGAATTAAAGGAAGATATATACATGGAAATACCAGAGGGAATGGAAAGAAAGACTGGAACGGTTTTAAAGTTAAAAAAGTCACTCTACGGATTAGAGCAAAGTCCGCGATGCTGGAATGAAATGTTTAACCTGCACGTAACAAAAGTTGGTTTTCGCAAATCACAACATGACTACTGCTTATATACAAGGTTTTTGGGAGAGAATGTGATGTATCTACTTTTATATGTCGATGATGTTCTTATAGCTGGAAATAATCAAAAGGAAATAGAAGATATAAAGAAGAAATTATCTATGGTTTTGGAAATGTCTGACTGTGGAGCACTAAAATATTACCTGGGTATAAAAATCGAATATAGTAAAGTTGATAAGACAATGAAATTAAGTCAGGAAGCTAGTATTGACAAATTGTTGGAAAAATTTGGGATGGTTGATTGTAAAGAAAACCGCTCACCAATGGAAAAAGGTCTTCAGTTACCACAAGTACAGCATGGACAGGAAGATATTCATCCCTATCGAGAGCTCTTGGGGAGTTTAAAGTATTTGATGCTATGCGTGCGTCCAGATTTATGCTACTCTGTTGGATATATGGGGCGATTTCAACAAAACTCTGGAGAAGAACATTGGCAAGTTTTAAAGCGTATATGACGAGGTACTAAGTCTAAGTCAAGTTAATTTATAAAGGAAGTACCATTTGAAAAATTTAACCACTTGTTTTCTTGTCTGTCGGGGAAGCTTTGGGTACAGTGAGAACATTCAAAATCTCGGAAGAAAACTACCCCAAGGCCTTAGCGAGCCGTCGGTCATTTCTTTGCGCAATATGATTGATGCAGTATCGGCAGTATATGACTTCTTTCTGTCTCTGGGTGATGAGAAAAACATCACTAATGCAATTATAATTCATATAGTGATGTCGAAAGTTGATTCCATTACTTGATCTAAATAGGAAGAGAGTTTAGATCACGATTAATTGCTCAGCGGAAGAAGCTTTGTCTTCAACTGTAAGATCCACGGTGAGTCACAATCGGCCAAGAAGAGACAAAATCTCAAATCAAATTCTAGCGATGGTCGTTCACCAGAGATTTGAATTCGCCAAATCTTTGCAATTATGTTTCAATTGCCTTCGAAATGGGCATACAGTTTCGAAGTGCAAAACAAGCCGATGTTACGTATGTAATCGGTCACATCATTCGTTATTGCAACAATACCCCATTGCATTTCAAAAGAACAACAGACCCAGCCGTCGACATCTCATGCAATGCACGTATCAAATAACGGAGATCATGTGGTTCTGGATACTTTAAATTAATTAATTAATATGTGGCACTTCAAGCCCCGAAGGCCTCGTTGACCGAGCTTCTCTTCCATTACTGTTGTGCGTGTTAAATTTTGGACAGTATTAGATTCAATTAGACAGTATTGTTTCAATTGCCTTCGAAATGGGCATACAGTTTCGAAGTGCAAAACAAGCCGATGTTACGTATGTAATCGGTCACATCATTCGTTATTGCAACAATACCCCATTGCATTTCAAAAGAACAACAGACCCAGCCGTCGACATCTCATGCAATGCACGTATCAAATAACGGAGATCATGTGGTTCTGGATACTTTAAATTAATTAATTAATATGTGGCACTTCAAGCCCCGAAGGACTCGTTGACCGAGCTTCTCTTCCATTACTGTTGTGCGTGTTAAATTTTGGACAGTATTAGAAGAGACCTACTTACTTTAGCCGGTTCCGAATGGCAGAACTCTTCCAACATCACTTTTTCTGAGTTTTGTCACAGAGTTCTCTTAGAAGCTTTTTCATGGCAAGTTGTTACTGCCGGAAGAATTGCCAATTGCTTGCCGACAGGTGGGTACCGTTCGAAAGGAAAATCTTTTCGATATGAAATTGAATTGAGATTGAACCCACGACCTACAGATCAGAAGGTCAACACACTAATCACTGAGCCACGGCACCCCTTGGTTCTGGATACAGCATTAGTTAAAGTTAAAAGTAAATCTTTCGAATATGTTCTGGCACGCACATTGTTAGATTCTGGGTCACAGGTGAATTTCATTACAGAAGAATTAGCACAAAAGTTGCGGATTAGGCAGGAAGAACGGTGGTTAAATGTGATTGGAGTCGGCAGCGCAAACAGCAAAGTTCGTTCGAAATTAAGCACATTCGTAAAATCTCGTTTTAATTATTATGAGTTCTCGGCAAACTTTTGGATATTGAGGAATATTTCAGCTTATCAACCAGACCATGTAATAAATACGAAAGGCTGGAACATTCCTTCGAACATCTAGTTGGCAGATCTTGATTTCTACAAGCCTCAGAAAATTAATTTGTTGTTGGGTGCGGAAACATTTTTTGAACCTCTCGCAGTAGGGTAAATCAAAACAGGCTCCACGCATGCTTCAACGCTACAAAAAACACTATTCAGGTGGATTGTATCGGCAAAGTGTAATAACCCTCACTCGCAAATTAGTAGTGTACTATGCCAGTTTGAGGACTTTTCGTTCTTTGATTCAAAAGTTTTGGGCATTAGAAGAAATGCCTTCAAAATTAAATCAGAACAGGTTCACTCCAGAGCAACAAGAACATTTTATTAAACACACAAAATGGTTGCCTTCCGGTCGTTTCGAAGTCAGATTACCATTAAGGCTGAACCAAAGTTTCTCGGATCACCGTATAACACCACACAACAACGTTTTCGTTATCTAGAAAAAAAGTTGGATCAAAATGTCCAATTGAGAAGTATGTATATGGATTTTATGAATAAGTATCTTTTGTTGGGACCTATAAGCCCAGTTAAGAATGACGTTCCAGATTCTCACGCTACGTGATTCCACATTAATGTGCAATGAGGCCACAAAGCACGACCACAAAGTTGCGCATTGTTTTCGACGCGTCGTGCTGCACCTCTACGCAAGTCTTGCTGAATGACATCTTGATGGTTGGACTTACCATTCAAGAAGAGCTATATTCAATACTCTTACCTTTCCGCCTGCACAAGTATGCCATGACGGCAGATAATATTATTTGTACCGTCAATTGTAGTGGGATACGTCAGGAAGCGAACAGAAACTTTCAGCTCGTAGGGTGGCGTCAGAATCCATTAGATTCTTTGCAGATATTCCGTTTGAACTAACGTCGATATTGAGTCCTGCCGGTTTAGTTTTAGCCAATTGGTTTTCAAATCATTCAAGCTTCTATAACAATCAGAGCTCTAAAATAACTCTTCAGTTTAATGCTGCAGACTATACAAATAGGTCCGAATTAAGAGTTTGGCCATAGGGGAGCAGCTCGTAGTAGATGATTCCCTGCCAATCCCACGAAACGCATAGCAAAACCTTCCTGACCGTCATTTCTGGCCACGGTCGACCACGACCGTTTTCGCTTGACGTTGTCGTAAGGGACCCACTTTTCATTACCAGTAACCATCCAATTCAGAAATGGAACGATTTTGTTGCGATTCAGCAGCGATGCGCAAATGGAAATTCGGTCCATGAGGTTTTTTGTGTTAACTCGTGTGGCACCCGTACATCGAGCTTCTTTTTGTATCCAGCCTTATTTAAATGGTTCTAAACGGTTTTTTGTGGAATGTGTGGCTTGCGTTTTCGTCTTTATCGAAGAAAAACTGTAAAATATGGCGTATTTTTTCTTTACTGGTGTCCATCTTTGACGCGTGCTCAAACAATACTAACGTCATCTAATCTAACCCTATCGCGCTTATACAACGAGAGATACAGATTACTAAAGCGATCTATTGGAAAAATAATGGATTTCTTTTTGCTGCACCTTATATTTAGGTAGCCAGGCGAATGGCAAAAGGGTGTGCACACTATTAACAGCTAAATCTAAAGTTGCCTCTCTGAAAACGGAATATCTTTCTCGTTTAGAACGCTGTGTAGCGATATGACATAGCTAGAGCAACCGCTGAATCTTATTTGTTATTCGCCACCAACACAAATAGGTCTAAAGATCTTGCGTACGAATTTTCCCTCAAGAATTCCAAGGACAGGGACGAGGGACGTGTAGAGCATGGCTTTCGTTTCCGAGAGAGGACTCGACTTCTCAATTCACTCAAAACAGCACTTGTCACCAAGAGTGATCCTTCGCAATATCTCCAGGCTGATGCCATGAAAAAGCTTCTTAAAGAACTCTGTGACAAAGCTCAGAAAAAGTGATGTCACAAGTGTTCTGCCGTTCGGAACCGGCTAAAATAAGTAGGTCCCTTCTAATATTGTCCAAAATTTAAGACGCACAGCAGTAATGGAAGAGAAGCTTCGCCAATGAGCCCTTTGGGGCTTTATGTGGCCACATATTTATTTTTTTTTATGTCATTAATGGTGTTAATGCTGGTACCAAGATAGGAAAAGTCCTCCACTATTTCAAAAGCGTAGTTATCAACAGTAACGTGCTGTCCAAGATGACTAGATACTTCTTGTTGCCTTCGTTCCCCGTAAGGCTCCTTCGACGCGACCCTCTTTCGAACCCAGAGAATGTTGTACTAACTGCTCACGCGTCCATGCCGATTATGTCAATATCGTCGGCATACGCCAACAGCATGACACTTTTGTTGAAGATAGTGCCATTATGTCATAGATCAACAGCTCGTATTATTTAAACGGCGGAGAGAGGTCGTTCCCAATTTCCATTGCCCAACGGGAGTTATACAAACACGAATGAGCTTTGCAGGAATACTGAACTTAGACATTGTTGTGTATAGAAAACCCCTTATCGGCTGCCAAAAGCGGCTTTAGAATCAACAAATGTATGATGTGTGTCGATATGTTTCTTGAGTCTTCTCCTGGATGTGGCGCAGTGTGAAAATCTGGTCGATGGTGGATTTACCAGGTCTGAAGCCGCACTGATAAGGTCCAATCAGGTTGTTAATCATAGGCTTCAATCTTTCACACATCACACTTGATAGAACCTTGTATGCGATGCTAAGAAGACTTATTCCACGGTAAGTGACACAAATTGTGAGGTCTCCTTTCTCCATCGGTACACCAAAACGAGTAATCATTGGTTGACGAATACATCAGCAACTGTACTAGCTTCTTAATTTGGAATGGGGTATACTTCAGGCCATTTACTGAAGTAATCTATAACCACCAGAACATACTTGTTTCCTGCGTTGCTTATTGGAAGTAGTCTAGCTATGTCCATAGCAATTCGCTCAAATGGAGCATC
Organism: Megamerina dolium; assembly: GCA_963854835.1. NCBI lineage: Eukaryota > Metazoa > Arthropoda > Insecta > Diptera > Megamerinidae > Megamerina > Megamerina dolium. Next base: position 54,419,918 of record OY978526.1, on the reverse strand, counting down.
CACGGTGTATTGGTGCATCTTACCACGACTTTTCTTAGTGGGACCTTTGGCCATTGCACATTGCTTACACTTCCGAATTCAATCAGCGACATGGTCATGACATCCAACCCAATAGAATCGTTTCTTTATTTTCTCGACGGTTTTGGTGATTCTCAAATGCCCTTCACTGGAGGCATTGTGATACTCAGCTATCACTTCATTTATTCTTGCCTTGGGTACCACTAGAAGATACTTAGTGATTTTTCCACCTTCACTTTCCCATGCTCTGAATAAACATCCGTCTCGTAAGTGCAGGATTTGCCACTGCGCCCAGTACGCCTTTGCTATTGGACTCTCATTAGCCATTTCTTGCCAATCTGGACATATGATCTGCTCCTTGTATTCCATAATCTTTACGAGATCTGGGTCGTTCCGCAGGTCTTCTTGCATCCGTTGGGTGGTCCATGACTCCTCCGGCAATATATTCGTAAGTCGTATGTCGACAATGTGCTCCGTCCTTTCCGCTCGAGAACAATGTTTACATTCCATTTTGCAAGGACGACGAGATAGAGCATCCGCGTTGCCGTGATGTCCTCCTTTACGATGTTCGATGGTAAAATGATAACTCTGCAGCCTTTCAATCTAACGCGCCAATTGTCCTTCTGGGTTTCTAAATTGTAATAACCACCTTAGCGCTGCGTGGTCAGTTCGTAGATGAAATGACTGACGGTACAAGTATTTATGGAAATACTTTACACATTCCAGTATTGCGAGCAACTCTCTTTGAGTGACACAGTAGTTTCTTTCTGGCTTCGACACGATTTTACTGTAGTATGCTATTACTTTTTCTTGCCCATCTATGATCTGAGAGAGCACACCACCTATTCCATAGCCACTCGCATCTGTGTCCAACACAAACTTTTGACCAGGTACTGGATACGCTAATATTGGTGCTGAACAGAGTTTTTTTTTCAGCTGTTCGAATGCTTTCTGTTGGTCCTCGCCCCACACAAATGGTTTGTTCTTTCTTGTCAACTCATGCAGGCTGCTGGCGATGCTTGCAAATCGAGGAACAAATCGTCTATAGTAGGTATATAAGCCTCTTAACTCGTGAAGATTCGACGGAATAGGCCATTCTTGTACTGCTGCTACTTTCTCTTCGTCGGTATGTACCACTTCTGTTGTTACCAAGATATTTAACTTCTCGCCTGAAGAGTGAACACTTTTTCATATTCAGTTTAAGCCCAGCTGATTGTATACTCTCAAATACTTCTTTCAAGTTTTCCAGGTGGTCGTTAAAATCTTTTCCCATCACGATAATATCATCGAGGTACACCAAGCACGTTTTCCAGTGTAGTCCTCTGAGTACACGCTCCATCAAACGTTCGAAAGCAGCTGGCGCATTGCATAAGCCAAATGGCATCACTGTAAATTGCCATAGACCATCGCCAATACTGAAAGCGGTTTTCTCTTTGACCTCCTTACCAAGTTCCACTTGCCAGTAGCCACTTTGCAAATCAAGAGTTGAGAACCACTTCGCACCAGATAGCGTGTCCAGAGTGTCATCGATTCTTGGCAGTGGATAGCTGTCTTTTTCGTAATATAATTCAGCTTTCTGTAATCCACACAGAATCGAGTACTTCCATCCTTCTTCTTTACCAGCACAACTGGTGAACTCCATGGACTCGCTGATGGTTCAATAACACCTTGTTTCTGCATATCGGAAATCAGCTTAATGGCTTCGTCTCTTTTGGCCAATGGAACTCGTCGTGGTGTTTGACGAATTGGTCTAGAATCACCGGTGTCAATGTGATGCTTCACGATGGTTGTTCGTCCTCCAGTTTTTCCATTTGAAGAAAAGATTGAACTGTACTTCTCCAATAGTTGTAAAGCCTTTTCTTTTTGCTGGTTGGTAAGCACACCTGCCCATTCTTCCATCTGAGCTTTTAATTCCGCTCTAACAGTTCCTGATTTTCCACCTTTCATCGATGAACCCTTCTCGAAGTCTACTACGGCAGTAACTTCCTGACAATGACCAATCACCATTCCTTTCTTCACAACTGTAGATATGTTAGTTGGATTTAATATTCGCACTGGTACTATTCCATTTTCTTTAGGTTCCACTAACGTCCTACCAAGTACAATATTTTTATTTGGTATTTCTTTATCTCCTTCCACTACGCACAACTTGCCTGTCCTATTATCCACATTCATCTGTGCCCAAATCACCGCTTCGGATTTTGCTGGAACCTCTTGGCGTTGACATGCCAGTACTCGTTTGGTGTTACCACTACGCTTGTAACCGATGTTCAATGGTAACTCGACATTTGTATAGAGTAGTATCCGTTGATTTAAATCTAACGTAAACCCATTGTCAATCATAAAATCAACACCAATTATTACATCATCGATGATGTCGGCCACAATGAATTCATGTTCCCACGTGCTATTTCCAATAGATACTCGTTTTTTATCTTACCTAGAGTTTGTGCATCCTCACCCGTTGCTGTACGCAATTTTATTCCCATTAAAGGCTCAAACCTCTTTACCAAAACGCTCTTGATTATAGAATGTGATGTACCAGTATCCAGGGTTAACATGAATTCCAGATTATCCAATTTCCATCAATAGTCAAGCTGCTGGGCACACGCTGTAGTAGTGATGTAGCAACCCACTGTTGGAGTCAGTTCACGCCCCGCTGAACTGACTCGATTTAGTTTAACGATGGATTTGTGTTAGTGGAGCGATCGCTATCCACCTTATTCTCCTGCTTTTGTCTTCCTGGAGAATTGAATCTTGATCGCTTTCGTCGTAGAGGACAGTCACGCGCCATGTGTCCTGGTTTGTCGCAAATAAAGCACTTACCAGTAAATTTGTTTTCGCGTCGACCTGTTGCTCTTCCATCAGGCTGGACAACGGACTTGAATGCCTGACACACTGCTTCAACCAGATCTGATGTTTCTGTTTCTAGTTGGCGTACCCGTGGCGTTGGTCGGCACATCAAACTGGCGGCTTCAAACGTCAAGGCACTACTGACTGTTTCGGCATAAGTATTCCTTGGTGACATGACTAGGGCACGCTTTGTCTCTCCATCACGTATGCCATCAGTGAAAGCCTCTATTTTGATTTTTTCGACGAACCCTTCCGAATTACCGGATAACGCTAGATGACATAAGCGCTCAATATCGGAAGCGAATTCCTGAAGGCTCTCATTACTCCGTTGCACTCGCGATCTTAATTCCACTCGATGTAATTGACTCTTGTATTCATTTCCATATTTTCGCTGGAGTGTGTCCATAAGCGACTGATAACTACCACGATCTTTCTCTAGAACCATCTGTAACACTTCGGAAGCATTACCTTTTAATGCGACTATTAAAGCAGCAGTCTTGTCGCTATCATCCCATTGATTCTTTGAAGCTGTTGTCTCGAATTGAAGTTTAAAGATATTGAATGGCGTGCTTCCGTCAAATGTTAGTGGCTTTAGTTTGATTGTACTTGAATCTCTAATCACTGATGTAGCTGGTCCATTTATTTTTAGTTGATTGAGTTCGTGCTGTAATTTCTCGAACTTATCTTCCAAGTCATCTACATGTTCCTTCAGATCCATGACTTTTTCATTAATGGTTCCGGAAATTTCCTGAAATCTAATCTCAGTTCCTTTCGTGTTCTTGTCGAGCCGAACCTTCTTGAATTTCCATACGCAATTCAGCCGAATGTTCTTGAAACTTGGAGTCAATTGTTTTCTGGAACTCTCCCATAGCGTTTTCTTGACGTACCGAATGTTCTTGAAACTTGGAGTCAATGCGAGACGCATTTTCTTGTAACTTCGCATTAATTCCTTGCAGTTGCTGCTGCTGTTGTTGCATCATGGATTTCATGAATTCCATTAGTTGACCACTCGAATCTATCTTCTGGTCCACTTTTAGTTGGTCTATTTTCACCATCTTTACAGAATCCCACTTTTGACACCAATTGTTACGTTTTTTTATTCTGTGAGCGTCTAATTCTATTTGAATTACCTTGTTCGATCACTGGATTCTGTTAATAATAACTGCAGCACTTATTTTATACAACTATATACAGCAACAATTTATTTAATAAACTCTATTTACAATCAACTCTGTTTATAATCAACTATTTACAATAACACTTTAATGTACTAACAACTTTTGCCTCTGTATAGATGTTTGCGCAGTCAAGTTCGGAATTCGATTGATTCTCTCTTCTCAACACTGGCTCTATTTATACTCTGTTGGCAACACCCCAGAATCTTCCTTTATAGAGATTCTTCTCTTCCTTTCTCGTTGGCTTGTTCTGGTTATCGCTTATTTCTTTTTGTTGACATTCGTTTCGATGCTGCAAATAGTGTCAGTCACAATAGTGATGAGTAACCAACTATCGATACTCGTTACAATATTATGAATTTTTGTTTGTAAATCCGTTATTCTTTACCACTGCATATTAAATATTTTAAGATAGGTGTATTGGATGGTGATATATTGATTACAGAAAAAAGTTTTACTTCGGAAAAAAAGATTAGTTTTTCGATATTAGTTTATACTTAAAAGTAACGATATGTAAGTTAAATTGCAACTAATCCATATTAATTTTCTACAGATATCAATCAGACATAGTTAACACTCGTTTTTAATATAAACATATTTATATCTATAGTACTCTCGTGGAGATTTTTCAATGCTAATTAGTGCCTTCAACAATTGCTAATACGTATTATTATTCAACATCATCATTCGTATAAAGTATAAATATTTTATACAAAGTCACTCCACATGCCTATTCGTTCTATGCATTTGTTAGTATACGTACTTAAAAAGTTATCGAATCTCTTATGTAAATTAATTAAACAATTTTCTAGTTTTGTATAATATAATATATAAACATGAGATGTAGAAGCAAATAGATAGGCACTGAAGGCCCAGATGTAATAAAAAAGTTGATTTCAACAGTTTATATTAACCTCATTTTAGTTAGGGGAAGGTGGGGTAATTCCCAGAGAGAGTGTGTGTTAATTAATTCAAGTGTGTTAATTAATTCAATGTATGAAAATAGACTGTCGGAAATGGAATACTTTAGTTTTTTGACATACTAATAGGAAAACTGAACCATTAGAGCATCCAAAAAGTACATGTTAAAAAAATGTAGAGCGTCTAAAACAAAATTCGTTGCGTCCTTAATGAAATAAATATAAAACTAAAATCAACTTCTCGTAGCTTAGCGGTTAGTGTGTTGGCCTTCTGATCTGCAGGTTGTGGTTTCAATCCTCGGCTGAAGCATAACATATTTAATATAGAAAAGATTTTTCTTTCGAACGGTACCCATCTGTCGGCAAAAAAAATAAAAAATATGTGGCACTTAAAGCCCCTGTTGTGCCTATTCTTCTGACACTGTGACCTTTCCTTAAATAACTTATTTTCTGGGACTAACCTCTTTTACTCTGCTCCTGTTTTTGGCAAATCCTCTTTCACACAACACAATTATGTTTTAATTTATAAACTGTCTGTCTTTATTTAGTTTTTTCCTTTTTTCATGTGGTTTTTATTTAACAGTGTGTTTCTCTTTCCTTCTTTCTCTATGTATACATATATTTACAGGACGCTAAATCCTTTACAATATAACTTCCCCTTTCAATAGGATATTGAATCATTTCACAATGTACTCTTAATACTATACACGCACTAACTCGTTCTTCGAGTTATCTTACTTCACTCGATTTTACTAACTCACTTCATTTCACGCGTTGTCTTAGTTTATATAGCCTAAAATATATGACATAATAATAATAAATAAAAGAATTTCTGAAGAAATTGCAATTTCTTCAGTAGGTCATAATTACAACCTCTTCTTAGTAGGTTATCATTATTATTTTTATTTAACACTTGTTGTTATATGTATTCATGATTATTGCTTACTTTGTTTTTCTTCTTTTTGGTTCTTTTTCTTTTCACTTTGAATGGTTGTTGAATTATTTAATAATTATACAGTGGGGTACGATAACCCGTTGGTTCTTTTATTATTATTTCTTATTTTATTATTTATTTATTTCATTATTTTTCTTCTTTTTCGTTTTTTTTTTGCATAGTTGCGAAATTGTTCTACAATAATACAGTGAGGTACCATAACCCTGACCATGCATTTTATAAGTATACTAAAACCCATTATATTCATAAAGTGTGCACACATAATAGAATAACATAATAATAATAATAATATTACTGTAACATTTGTAGTGAGTGAAAATGCATAAATAAAAAAGAAATAAATATGTGGCACTTAAAGCCCCAAAGGGCTCATTGGCCGAGCTTCTCTTCCATTACTGTTGTGCGTCTTAAATTTTGGACAATATCAGAAGGGACCTACTTATTTTAGCCGGTTCCGAACGGCAGAACACTTGTGACATCACTTTTTCTGAGCTTTGTCACAGAGTTCTTTAAGAAGCTTTTTTATGGCAAGTTGTTACTGTCGGAAGAATTGCCAATTGCTTGCCGACAGGTGGATACCGTTCGAAAGAAAAATCTTATCGATATTAAATTTGTTATGCATCAGCCGGGGATTGAACCACGACCTACAGATCAGAAGGCGAACACACTAACCTCTGAGCTACGGCACCCACAGCATATATAAGATGAGTATTATTTTGACTCACAACACCGCGAAGGGCTCATTGGCAGAGTTTCTCTTCCATTACTGCTGTGAGTGTCGGTAAGCAATTGGCAAATCTACCGGCAGCAAAAATTTGCTATGGAAAAGCTTCTAAAAGAACTCTTTGACAAAGCTCAGAAAAGTGATGTCGCAGGAGTTCTGTCGTTTGAAATCGGCTAAAATGAGTAGGTCTCTCTAATACTGTCCAAAATTTAACACGCACAACAGTAATGGAAGAGAAGATCGACCAAAGAGCCCTTTGGGGCTTATAAGTGCCACATATATATATATATATATATATATATATATATATATATATATATATATATATATATATATATATATATATATATATATATATATATAAATATAAAAAAATATATAAAAAAAAAAATTTATATATATCAATATATATCAATATATATATATATATATATATATATATATATATATATATATATATATATATATATATATATATATCAATATATATATATATATATATATATATATATATATATATATATATATATATCAATATATATATATATATATATATATATATATAAATATATATATATATATATATATATAAATATATATATATATATATATATATATATATATATATATATATATTGTTACGATTTATTTTGTTAGCGTTTAATTCTATTTGAAGTAACCTTGTTCAATCACTGGATTCTTTTAATAATAATTGCAACACTTATTTTATACAACTATATACACCAACAACTTATTTAAATAAAAAAAATAAATATGTGGCACTTAAATCCCCGAAGGTCTCATTGGCCGAGTTTCGCTTTCATTACTGTTGTGTGTGTTAAATTTTGGACAGTATTGGAACGGACCTACTTATTTTAGCCCGTTCCGAACGGCAGAACCCTTGTGACATCACTTTTTCTGAGCTTTGTCACAGAGTTCTTTTAGAAGCTTTTTCATGGCAAGTTGTTACTGTCGGAAGAATTGCCAATTGCTTGCCGACAGGTGGGTACCGTTCGAAAGAAAAATATTTTCGATATTAATTTTGTTATGCATGAGCCGGGGATTGAACCACGACCTACAGATCAGAAGGCCAACACACTAACCACTGAGCTACGGCACAATTTATTTCATAAACTGTATTTACAATAACATCTTAATGTACTTGCAACTTTTGCCTCTGAAACTGTATCGATGTTTGCGCAATCACGTTCGGGATTAGATTGATTTTCATTTGTCAACACTGGCTCTATTTATACTCTGTTGGCAACACGTCAGAATCTTCCTTTATCGTAGTCGAGATTCATCTCCTTCTTTCTCGTTGGCGTGTTCTGGTTATCGCCTATTTTTTTTTGTTGACATTCGTTTCGATGCCGCCAATATTCGTGTCATAGTGTCGGTCACAATAGTGATGAGTAACCAACTATCGATACTCGTTACACTGCTCTCCTCTTAACCTTGTTTGTCCCGAAGAAGTTTTCATAATTCCGCCCGATATGGCGCAAGTCGCTCCAAGTGCACTACTTTAAATTTGCTCCTCTACTTCAGGCACGTTGAATACGATACACTACGTCATTTATCTTTGCTATAATCTCATATGGTCCTTCCCAATGAGTCTGTAGTTTAGGGGACAGGCCTTTCTTTCGTTGTGGATTATGAAGCATTACAAGCTCTCCTTCATTGAACCTTTTGGAATTTGCTTTCAAGGCCTTCATCTTATCGCTTATCATCTGCGACCGCTCTCTGATGAACTGGTGTACTTCATCCAACTATTCCCGCTTTTCGCTAGTATAGTTACCTTCTGTTGATCTCGTTAGTGTCTTGCTAGCAGTCTTAACTCGTTTCCAAAAATTGACATTGCCGGTGTAGTAGCCGTCGTATCATGTTGTGCGCATCGATATGCCATGAGGAACTTTAGTATATGTACATCCCAGTCTCTTTGGTATTTATCTACGACTTTTCTCAAATATTCCTCCAAGGTACGGTTAAATCGTTCTACCATGCCATCAGATTGTGGATGCAAAGGTGCTGTACGGGTTTTGTATATACCCAGCATACGGCATATCTCTTTAAATACAACTGATTCGAAATTTCGAACTTGTTGCGAGTGCAACTCCATCGGTACACCAAAACGAGTAATCCATTGGTTGACGAATACATCCGCAACTGTACTAGCTTCTTGATTTGGAATGAGGTATACTTCAGGCCATTTACTGAAGTAATCTATAACCACCAGAACATACTTGTTTCCTGCGTTGCTTATTGGAAGTAGTCCAGCTATGTCCATAGCAATTCGCTCAAATGGAGCACCTATGGTGTATTGGTACATCTTACCTCGACTTTTTTTATCGGGAACTTTGGCCATTGCACAGTGCTTACACTTCTGAATTCAATCAGCTACATGGTTATAACATCCAACCCAATAAAATCGTTTCTTTATTTTCTCGACGGTTTTGGTGATTCCCAAATGCCCTCCACTGAAAGCATAGTGCTACTCAACTATCACATCATTTATTCCTGCCTTGGGTACCACTAGAAGATCATTAGTGATTCTTCCATCTTCACTTTCCCATGCTCGGAATAAACATCCGTCTCGTAAGTGCAGGATTTGCCACTGCGTCCAGTATGCCTTTGCTATTGGACTCTCATTAGCCATTTCCTGCTAATCTATACGTATGCTCCTTGTATTCCATAATCTTTACGAGATCTGATCTTCTTGCACTCGTTCGGTGGTCCATGACTCCTACGGCAATATATTCGTAAGTCGTATGTCGACAATGTGTTCCTTCCTTTCCACTCGAGAACAATATTTACATTCCATTTTGCAAGGAAGACGAGATAGAGTATCCGCGTTGCCGTGATGTCCTCCTTTACGATGCTCGATAGTAAAATCATAACTCTGCAGTCTTTCCATCCATCGCGCTCCAATTGTCCTTCTGGGTTTTTAAATTGTAATAACCACCTTAGCGCTGCGTGGTCAGTTCGTAGATGAAATGACTGACCGTACAAGTATTTATGGAAATACTCTACACATTCCAGTATTGCGAGCAACTCTCTTCGAGTGACACAGTAGTTTTTTTCTGGCTTCGACAGGATTTTACTGTAGTATGCTATAACTTTTTCTTGCCCATCTATGATCTGTGAGAGCACACCACCTATTCCATAGCCACTCGCATCAGTGTACTGGATACGCAAATACTGGTGCTGAACAGAGTCTTTCTTTCAGATGTTCGAATGCTTTCTGTTGTTCCTCGCCCCATACAAATGGTTTGTTCTTTCTTGTTAACTCATGCAGGCTGCTGGCGATATTTGCAAATCCTTGAACAAATCGTGTATAGTAGGTATATAAGCCTCTTAACTCGTGAAGATTCGACGGAATAGGCCATTCTTGTACTGCTGCTACTTTCTCTTCGTCGGTACGTACCACTTCTGTTGTTACCAAGATATTTAACTTCTCGCCTGAAGAGTGAACACTTTTTCATATTCAGTTTAAGCCCTGCTGATTGTATACGCTCAAATACTTCTTTCAACTTTTCCAGGTGGTCGTTAAAATCTTTTCCCATCACGATAATATCATCGAGGTACACTAAGCACGTTTCCCAATGTATTCCTCTGAGTCCACGCTTCATCAGGCGTTCAAAAGTAGCTGGCACATCGCATAAGCCAAATGGCATCACTGTAAATAGCCATAGACCATCGCCAATACTGAAAGCTGTTTTCTCTTTGTCCTCCTTACCAAGATCCACTTGCCAGTAGCCACTTTGCAGATCAAGAGTTGAGAACCACTTCGCACCAGATAGCGTGTCCAGAGTGTCATCGATTCTTGGCAGTGGATAGCTGTATTTTTTCGTGATATCATTTAGCTATCTGTAAGCCACACAGAATCGAGTACTTCCATCCTTTTTGTTTACCAGTACAACTGATGAACTCCATGGACTCGCTGATGGTTCAATTACACCTTGTTTCTGCATATCGGAAATCAGCTTAATGGCTTCATCTCTTTTGGCCAATGGAACTCGTCGTGGTACTTGACGAATTGGTCTAGAATCACCGGTGTCAATGTAATGCTTCACGATGGTTGTTCGTCCTCCAGTTTTTACATTTGAAGAAAAGATTGAACTGTACTTCTCCAATAGTTGTAAAGTCTTTTCTTTTTGCTGTTTGGTAAGCACACCTGCCCATTCTTCCATCTTCCATCCCGCCCTAACAGTTCCTGATCTTCCACATTTCACCGACGAACCCTTTTCGCAGTCTACTACGGCAGTAACTTCCTGGCAATGACCAATCACCATTCCTTCCTTCACAACTGTGAATGTATTAGTTGGATTTAATATTCGCGCTGGTACTATTCCATTTTCTTTAGGTTCCACTAACGTCCTACCAAGTACGATGTTTTTATTCGTTATTTCTTTATCTGTTTCCACAACCCAAAATAAACGCTTCTGATTTTGTTGGAACCTCTCGGCGTTGACATGTCAGTACTCGTTTGATGTTCCCACTACGCTTGTAACCGATGTTTAATGGTACCTCGACATTTGCATAGCGTAGTATCCGTTGATTTAAATCTAACGTGAATCTGTTGTCAATCATTAAATCAACACCAATTATTAAGTCATCGAGAATGTCGGCCACAATGAATTCATGTTCCCACGTTCAATTTCCAATAGATACTTGTTTCTTATGTTCTTCTTATGTTTATCTTACCCAGAATTTGTGCATTCTCACCCATTGCTCTACGCAATTTTATTACTATTAAAGGCTCAAAACTCTTTACCAAATCGGTCTTGATTATAGAATGTGATGCACCAGTATTTAGGGTTAACATGAACTCCATATTGTCCAATTTTCCATCAATAGTCAAGCTGCTTGGTACACGCTGTTGTTGTGAAACGTGAATGATGTAGCAACCCACTGTTGGAGTCAGTTCACGCCTCGCCGAACTGGCTCTATTTAGTTTAACGATAGATTTTGTTAGTGGAGCGTTTGCTGTCCACCTTATTCTCCTTTTTTTGTCTTCCTGGAGAATTCAATCTTGATCGCTTTCATCGTAGAGGACAGTCACGCGCCATGTGTCCTGGTTTGTCGCAAATAAAGCACTTACCAGTAAATTTGTTTTCGCGTCGACCTGTTGCTCTTCAATCAGGCTGGACAACGGACTTGAATGCCTGACACACTGCTTCAACCAGATCTGATGTTTCTGTTTCTAGTTGGCGTACCCGTGGCGTTGGTCGGCACATCAAACTGGCGGCTTCAAACGTCAAGGCACTACTGACTGTTTCGGCATATGTATTTCTGGGTGACATGACTAGGGCACGCTTTGTCTCTCCATCACGTATGCCATCTATGAATGCCTCTATTTTTATTTTTTCGACGAACTCTTCCGAATTACCAGAGAACGCTAGATGACATAAGCGCTCAATATCGGAAGCGAATTCCTGAAGGCTCTCATTACTCCGTTGCACACGCGATCTTAATTCCACTCGATGCAATTGACTATTATATTCATTTCCATATTTCCGCTGGAGTGTCTCCATCAGTGGTTGATAGCTACCACGATCTTTCTCTGGAACCATTAGTAAAACTTCGGAAGCATTGCCTTTTAATGCGACTATTAAAGCAGCGGTCTTGTCGCTATCATACCATTGATTTTTCGAAGGTGTTGTCTCGAATTGAAGCGTGAAGTTATTGAATGCGCAATTCACTAATAACCCCCTCTTGGCGAGCCGAATATTCTTGAAACTTGGAGTCAATGCGAGACGCATTTTCTTTTAGCTGTTGTTGCTTCTTCAGCGTGCACAACTGCATGTATATCGGCTTCGTCAAAGAACTCATGTTCTTCTAATACCCTTAGTTTCCATAGTTTGCCTCAGCCTCACCAGCAGCTCCGCTTTTCCACCTGATGATTATAGATGCATCTCCACGAACAGCTTTCTAATCTGGTCCACTTTTAATTCGTAAATTTTCACCATCTTTACAGAATCCCACTTCTGACACCAATTGTTAAGTTTTTATTATGTGAGAGTTTAATTCTATTTGAATTAACCTTGTTAGATCCCTGGATTCGGTTAATAATAACGGCAACACTTATTTTATACAACTATATACAACGACAATTTATTTAATAAACTCTATTTACAATCAACTACTTCCAATAACACTTTAATTTACTTGCAACTTTTGCCTCTGAAACTGTATCGATGTTTGCTCAATCACGTTCGGGATTAGATTGATTTTCATTTGTCAACACTAGCTCTATTTATACTCTGCTGGCAACATTCCAGAATCTTCCTTTCTCGTAGTCGAGATTCATCTTTATCTTTCTCGTTGGCGTGTTCTGGTGATCGCCTATTTCTTTTCGTTGACGTTCGTTGCGATGCTGCCAATATTGACAATAGTGTCACTCACAATAGTGATGAATAACCAGCCATGTCTCTTGGATTAGGAAGCAAGATGGAACTTGGGCAAAAACGTCAGAAGAATCCTTAGAATTACTCATAAACACTCATTTTCCGGGATGCAGTCAATACGAAAGCGGAACTAGTATGAATGAGCAGCGCTCTTACGAGTCACCATCTCACAAATGATATAGTAACGAACGAAAAAATTGCATGGGCAATTAATAGTTTTTCACCCTTGAAGTCACCAGATCCGAATGGGATCATGCCCAAAATGTTGCAGGCTACATTGGACTGTGTGCTCCCGCTCTTCAAAGCGTGTCTGAACCTGAAATATGTACCCACTAGCTGGAGGCTAGTAAAGGTGGTCTTCATACTAAAGGTTGGCAGGAGATTTCAGGCAGGAGATTTCAAACCCTTCAGTCTAACCTCTTTCGTATTAAAGACGTTCGAAAGGCTTCTGGATATATACTTAAGGATTTCTCTGGAGAATTCCGTTATATCCACTGCCCAACATGCATACCGAAAGGGGAAGTCGACAGAAACGGCTCTCCATGAGGTAGTGCAAACAATAGAGGGATCTCTGGACAACAAACAAAACACGATGGCTACCTTCTTGGACATAGGGGGTGCATTCAACAATGTTAGCACAGAATCAATCAAAAGGCGTTGATAGAAATAGGAGTGGACAACTGTGTTACAGATTGGATCATTTCTATGCTAGTGTCTAGGGTCATAAGTGCTAACATGGGCAATATCTCAATAACAAAGCTAGTCAAAGAGGAACGCCACAAGGGGGGTGATTTCACCCCTTCTTTGGCTATGCGTAATAAACAACATCCTAATAAAACTGAATAGAGGGGGTGTCAAAGCGGTGGCGTATGCCGATGATGTGGTGTTAATGGTGTCAGGACAAACGCAAAGGGCGTTAGACGTGCTCTTCGGCTATCAGGTGTGGCCTGAGGTTGAATCCGGATAAAACAGAACTGATGCTTTTCACCAACAGAATCAAAATACCCAAATTTGACTTACCTAAATTAAACCATCAAACGTTAACTCTTTCTTCCAGTGCTAAATACTTGGGGGTTATTTTGGACTCCAAGCTTAGTTGGAAGTTAAATACTGAAAACCGGGTAAAGAAGGCTTGCATTGCATACCTGCAAAAGAGTAATTGGAAGGAAATGGGGTATCCAACCAAAACTTACTTTATGGATGTAAGAAGCGGTTGTACGTCCAATTTTATCGTATGGCTCGGTTGTTTGATAGAAAGCCTTGGATAAAGTCTATACCATTAATAAACTTAGCAGTATACAAAGGTCAGCATGTGCAGCGGTAGTCAGAGCTATAAAGTCCTGTCCCGGGGATGCTCTTAACGCTTTGACACACATGCTCGCTATTGATCTATATTTTGAGAAAACGGCAACCGTAACCGCAGTGAGGCTAAAGTAAGCGAGTCACTGGAAGGAGAGAATCTACGGACATGGATGTATACTAACAAGGGAAACGCAATATGCGTCTGACACTACAGATTACATCATCCCGAAGATGAATTTCAATATAAACTTCATAACAGTTTATCCTTTGTGGAAGGATTGGAGGTATGTCTGCTAAACAGTTTCGACACCACAATCTATCCGGACGGCTCCAAAATGGATTGTGGCATAGGGGCAGGAATATATTCCGAGAGATTGAAAGTGGACAAGTCTGTGCGCTTCCCCAACCTGTCTAGGCTATTCCAGGCGGAAGTGTTTGCAATCGGAGAAGCTTGTAGGATACGAATCGCAGACTTCAGATTCAAGCTCAACATAGCTATACTATCGGACAGCCAAACTGCAATTCAGGCCTTGAACTCAGCAGTCATATCCTCCTTTCTGTTGGAAGAAAGTAGAAGGAGTCTCAATACACGGCACAACGTTTCATTAATCTGGGTTTCGGGACACAGGAACATAGAAGGAAACGACAAAGGCCGACGAACTGGCAAGAAACGGATCTGCCATGCAAAAGGCTCTTGTAGAACCGGTGTTCACACCGCTGAGTGTAGCTAAAAAAGCCATCAATACAAAATATCAACAAATAGCGTATTGCTGATGGAAAAGCCTTACGAAGTGTAAGACTAGTAAGTCACTATGACCTGCATACAATCCTAAACAAACAACACTACTGATAAACAGGAACCAGAAAGACGTCTCTAGACTGACGGCAGTCACTACTGGCTTCTGGCTCATTGGCGAACAAGCGGCCAAAATGGGGATGTCCCATAACGGTCTTCTACTTCCTTTGTAAATGCCCTGCCCTTTGGAAGCAGAGAATGAACGCCCTAGGTAAACCACTCTTCAATAGCATTGAGGACTTGGCGGAAATAAACATCAACGACCTCCTAAGGTTTCTAAACAGCACGAACTGGCTTTAACCGTGCTGCCCACACAAACAACCTAACGAACAGTTGGAAGCGAGGGTGTGGTAACAAAACGGTGCGTAAGGTCTATTTGGACTCATGGATGAGTCACCACTTCAACCAACCAACCAACCAACCAAGCAACCAACCAACCATCCATACTTGTTACAATATTTATATATATATATATATATATATATATATATATTTTTATATATATATTTATATATATATATATATATATATATATATATATATATATATTTATATATGTATGTATATATATATATATTTATATATTTATATATATATATATATATATATATATATATATATATGTATATATATTTATATATATATATATATATATATATATATATTTATATATATATATATATATATATATATATATATATATATATATATATATATATATATATATATATATAACATGATTGGCGATACTGACGCCAAAATCAATAGCACTCAATATTTTACCATAAAAAAATGGAAGGATTGAGTTAAACCGTAAGTTGGGATTTTCCACCTTTCCTATATATCTGAATCATTTCGGCAATGTAAAAATTCCACGTACTTATGAATACTATACTTCGCCATTGAAACATAATACAACTATACTATAAAGTTGAAAATGCTATAAATTTCCAAAACAACGAAAACTTTTAAATCGAGAAAGATGAAATTGAACGAATGTTGTTGTTCTTGATTTAAATGTTCCTATAGCAATGCAACCAACTGGCAAAACACTGAAAACTCAACATCTGCGAAATCTTGCAATCCCTTTTATAATAAATACTATATTTCGAGCTTTTTGTATAGCCAGTTTGAATAATTAATTTGTATATATATCTGAGTTATGCTTTCAATGAAGATTTATTATATTTATATTGCGCTTAAATGGTAATGGTATCTGTTGTCATGGCATAATTTATTATATTTTTTCTAAAATAATTTCAAAACCATTTCCTTACTTGTGAAATATCGGAAGTTCTCATCTATAAATATGCGTATATAAAAGGTTTTTAAAAAATATGTTTTAATTGTCATACTTGTGTTGATTTCATTGCCGGATTATTAAAAATATATATTTGTATGTATGTATATAAAATATTTTGACACACATTAATACTACTAATTTTATACAATATACATATACAAATTAATGACTAAGATAACGTACTGACCAAAATTATCATGAGGAAAATAAAGAACAAATCCAACCACCAAATAAGTCAAATAAAAAAAAAAAATTACAAAAAAAGTTGTTTAAAATATATTTCTTTAACTTAAAAGAATTTATAAGAAAATTAAATTGTACTAAAAAGTAAAATATAAAAAACTTAAAAAATTAAATTTTTCTCAAAAATAGAATATAAACACTTGAATGCCAAATACGATATAATCGGAAAATTAATTTGAAAATCCGTTCGTAGGCCATTGTAATTACACTTTGTTAAACAGCGTAATTACACATTGTTTGAAAAGGCCAGCAGTATAAGTATATAATCTAGCATAGTAAAAAGTATTTATTTTATTCGATCGTTTAAAATGAGTAATTAATGTTAGCTGACAAAAGTTGCAAACAAAATATATTTCCACTGCATTTGTTTCATATTTACAATAAATACATAAATAAATAGATAGTTTTTACATCACGTTTATAAATTATTTACATATTATTACGCAAATGGGATTCCCCCAAAAGCTGAATGTGAAGAGAGACTGTCCTATAAGTTAACAAGTCGGAAAATATAACTAAATTGTTTAGTTATGAGGAAAGGTTAGGGGTAACATTTATAAATTGAAAAATTATGTGTAAGACTATGGCATAGCCACATTGTGGAAAAATTTCAGTCATATTAAATAGGTTCGGAGAAATTGGAACCTTAAAGTGAAAATATGTTTTTTTATTTAAAGAATAAACTGATGAAATTGTGTAAAACCAAGATAAACATGTATTGTCACAAAGAAGACACTTGTGAACAAAATTTGATTATTTTCTGAATATTAGAAGTTGGTTTATTTAGCTTCTAGGTCGAAAGCACCCATTAAAAATACATTTTTTTTTTTTTTCAAACATGTAACAGAGCCTCTAAATGTCTCACAGTTTAAAGTGTTCTGACAGAAATGACACAAACGACAGATTATTTATCGTTACAGGCGTAATACTTTCGATAAGGATAATTGTCAAACCAGTTGTAAAGGGTTATCCATTTCGCGGTTTCAAAAGTATAGGGCTAGAATTCTACATCTGTCAAACTGAGTTGTTAAAACAATTTCTTTCTTTTTCAGTTCAAAGTCTGACATTTGCGAAAATGGATCGCTTAACTATCGCACAACGCATAAAATTGTAAAAACCTACTACAAAAATGGTGATTCTGCCACAGCCACATATCGTGCTTTAAGAGGAGATTATGGTTTACATAATCGTCCAACTACGCAAGAAATTGGCAAAATTATGATGAAATATGAAGAGACTGGATCGGTTACAGATATTGTAAGGCCTGTGCATCATCGTTTCGCTCGTACCACCGAAAATATCGCTGCTGTAAGTATTATGGCGTATTTTGCATTTGGATCTACACCTACATCCATATAAAATCCAGCTCACACAACAACTGAAGCCAGCTGACCATTCACAACGTCGTAGATACGTCGAATGGGTGCTTGAACAACAGGCGGTGGACGGCGATTTTTCGAATAAAATTTTCTTCAGCGACGAAGCACATTTCTCACTCGGTGGGTATGTTAACAAACAAAATTGTCGTATTTGGGGTTCTGAGAATCCTCAAGTAATTGAAGAGAGGCCACTACATCCACAAAAAGTCACTGCTTGGTGCGCTCTTTGGTCCGGAGGTGTGATTGGACCTTACTTCTTCGAAAACGACGATGGAACGACTGTCATCGTCAATTCGGAGTGTTATGGTCATATGATAACCGACTTTTTTTTGCCTGCTATTGAAGAATACGACTTAGAGAATATGTGGTTTCAACAAGACGGTGCCACATGCCACACAACTCCAGCGAATATGGCTTTATTGCAAGAGAAATTTTCTGGCCGCGTAATTTCTCGTCGTGGCGATATCAAGTGGCCACCAAGATCATGCGATTTGACACCGCTTGACTTTTTTTTGTGGGGCTACTCGAAAGACCGTGTTTATGCAGATAAACCTTTAACTCTTGAGCACCTAAAAACCAACATTCGTCACGTTATGGCTGAGATACCGCCCAATATGTGTCAAAAAGTGGTCGAAAATTACCTCAAAAGAATCGATGCTTGCAACAATTCGCGTGGTGGTCATTTAAATGGTGTAGTATTTCACACATAATGTCAACGTTCAAACTTTATAATAAAAAAGAAATATCATGATAAAAAATATTTTATATCTGTTTTATTTACATTTACTTTTGAAACCGCAAAATGGATAACCCTTTATAAGTAATTACATGATTTTGACATTTCTGTTCGTAAATGTGGGTGTTTAAAAAAAAAAATAAATATGTGGCACTTAAAGTCCCGAAGGGCTCTCTTCCATTCCTGTTGTGCGTGTTAAATTTTGGACAGTATTAGAAGGGACCTACTTATTTTAGCCGGTTCCGAACGGCAGAACCCTTGTGACATCACTTTTTCTGAGCTTTGTCGCAGAGTTCTTTTAGAAGCATTTTCATGGCAAGTTGTTACTGTCGGAAGAGTTGCTAATTGCTATTACTATTGGAAAGAAAAATCTTTTCGAACCACGTCCTACAGATCAGAAGACAAACACACTAACCACTGAGCTACGGCACCCACGGGTGTATTACGATGTAAAAAATTACCGCAAACAACGTTTACCAATCTGAGCGATGCAAATAACACAAGGCAACTGTGTATGTGGGAGAGAGATGCCGGTGGGCTCATACCTTAGTTGCTTCCATTCTGATTCTTCTTCTGCCTCAATTATCGACTGCTTCTTACTTTATAACAAATTAAAGTTGTTTTTGGTTAACCGTTCTTAAATTATAGAATAATAAAGTAGAAGTAAATAAATTGACGCGTCTCATGTATACCGTATGATCCGAAATTTCTGCCAAATTTACCAGGCCATGTGGGATTGTATTTTTTTGTGGGTTTTGAATCTCTGATGCTGTTGCCGGTGTTTTCGGGGTTTTGCATTTCTGATGCTATTGCCGGTGTTTTTGCTGTTGTTGATGTTTGCTGGTAATGTCATTTTTCGCCATCATCTTTTCCAATTTCAAACTATTGCTATAGATCAGGCATCGGCAAAAGCTGCTCATATGAGCTCTCCCACATCACACGCATTCTTACGCTCTTTCAATTCAATCGTTGTTGAGACAGCAACGAAGCAACACGTGCACGGGTGCGCTAATAATTTTCTTATTTTTTCTTGTTACAGTGGACATGTATGATAATATGGCTGCAAGAAAATATTTTATGATTCCGAATGCTTTCAATGCAATGCAATGTCTCCTTTGCCACAATTCTTTATGTTTTAAGAAACATAATGTCAAAAGACATTATGATATGTTTCATAAGGATTTTGACAAATTTCAGGGTGAAGCAAGGGATAATTTATATATTGAAAAGAAAAAGCAGTTCCTTTTAAAGCTGAAGGAATGGATTTCTAAAGAAGAAAATGAAGATAAAAAAGGCGCTGGGAAGCCAAAAACCGCAATAAAAATGACTTTGTCTAACTTGATTAGTTTAAATATTGTTAAAAAGGGAAGGCCTTTTTCTGATGGGTTTTATATGCAAGGCATTTTTAAACAAGTTTTGCAGAAACTAAATAGTCATTTGGTCGATGTCATTGAAAACATTCCTTTGTCCCCTAGAACTTTATCTCGGCGGACAGATCAAATTGGTGTATTTATTGAAGCGGAAATTGAAAAGAAAATTAATTCTTGTAAATTTTCTTCAATATGTTTGGATGAAAGCACTGATATAAATGACCTTTGCCAACTAGTTATTTGTATTCGAAGTGTAGATTCCAACTACGAAGTTTTTAATTTCATGTTTTCATTAGAAACTTTCTATGGAAACGTGACCGGCAAGCTGGTATTTGAAGTCGTTTTAGAAAAACTTTCTAAAATCGAGCTAAGTAAGCTTGCTGGAGTATGCACGAATGGTGCAAGTTTCATGATTGGCAGAAGAGAGGGCTTTGTAGGACAGGTAATAAAGAATGATATTAATGTTTTTTCTTTTCATTGTATTATCCATCAACTTTCACTTGCATGCCAGTCCTTAAGCAACCATTCCACCATGAAAACTGCAGAGCAGATAATTAATAGAATAAGAGGAGGGCATCATTCGCTTACCCACAGGAAATTTACAAAATTTTTAAAAAATTGTAATGCCTGCTATGGTGACCTTGTAATGTTCACGGAAGTTCGATGGCTAAGCCGCGGTAATTCTCTAAATAGATTATTTGCTTTAAGAAAAGAAGTACTACAGTTTTTGCGCTTGGAAAATTTGAGCGGAACAGAAAATTTAGTACAGGTTTAATTGGATGATGACTTTATTTTTGATTTAGCATTTCTTTCAGACTTAGCTTATTATTTAAATGAATTAAATTTGAAACTACAAGGAAAAGAAAAAACCTTACCCGATCTGTTTGAAAAAGTTATAAGTTTTCAAACCACTTTATATTTACTCTTAGCTGAGGTTCGGTCGGGTGATTATTAAAATTTCCCACGAACTGCTGCTATTATTGCTAACACAAAAGGTCTTACAAAAAAAGAGGACCATATCAACATTTTGGAAACCTTTTTTTTTAATTTTGATGAGAGATTCAAAGACTTTAAGAAAGTTCAGAATGTAATTTATCTCTTTAAAAATCCATTTACCTGTGATATATGCAAGTATGAATTTAAAATTCAAGTAGAACTTGTAATCTTGCGTAGAGAAATGAGCTTTAATATATGTAGTGAATCAGGCATTATTGAGTTTTGGAGAAATTTAGACGACTCTTTGTATCCTCAACTCAAAGAAATTTCTTTAAAGTATTTATCACTTCTCCCTTCAACATATTTTTGTGAACAAATTTTTTCTGACTTAAAATTCATTTGCTCCAACCACAGAAATAAATTAAACAGAAGCCATATTAAAAATATTCTTTTAGCAAGAAACTGTTACAAGAATATTGATATTAATAATAATATTAATTAATAAGCCTCCTTTTATTTTATTCCTTTTGTTGATAAAAAAAAAAACAAAATAAAACACAACTTTATACGCCAGACATATTTGATACGTTTTTTTTGTTCTTATAAGCACTGTGCAGCGCAATTCTCTCTCGCGCTCACCAATACACACTCAAAAATGATTTTGCCCTGCTATAGATAATTGATGACAAATCTTGTTGTTGTTGTTGTCGCTGTTTCTGCTGATTTTCTTCCATTTGTTCTTTTTATTAATTGTTGTTGTTATTGATACGGTTGATGTGGTGGTGCTGCTGCTGCTACTTGTCGTTGTTGTTGTATTCGCATTAGCACACTTTTTATCACCTTCTAAATTGTCAAGCCTTTCGTTGGTGGCCAATTTCATTACTCAATATATGTGTTTAAATCAAATTCTAACGGAATAAAAAATAACGGAATTTCTTTCGTTATCTTGTGGCACCAAAATCCAGACAGTGTGCGCGACGTAATTTTCTGGCGTAGACAGCAACAAACTTTCAAAAATGCTCATAACCACGACATTTGACACCTCATGTGTCAATGTGTCAATGTAAAATTTTCCGCTGAAGTAGAATAGTTTTCGAGATATTTTAGAATATCGGTTTATTGAGCTTTGAAAAAAGACTATAATTTTCGATTTTATTTTTATTCAATATAAAGGGTTATCCATTTTGCGGTTTCAAAAGTAAATGTAAATAAAACACATATAAAATATTTTTTATCATGATATTTCTTTTTTATTATAAAGTTTGAACGTTGACATTATGTGTGAAATACTACATCATTTAAATGACCACCACGCGAATTGTTGCAAGCATCGATTCTTTTGAGGTAATTTTCGACCACTTTTTGACACATATTGGGCGGTATCTCAGCCATAACGTGACGAATGTTGGTTTTTAGGTGCTCAAGAGTTAAAGGTTTATCTGCATAAACACGGTCTTTCGAGTAGCCCCACAAAAAAAAGTCAAGCGGTGTCATATCGCATGATCTTGGTGGCCACATGATATCGCCACGACGAGAAATTACGCGGCCAGAAAATTTCTCTTGCAATAAAGTCATATTCGCTCGAGTTGTGTGGCATGTGGCACCGTCTTGTTGAATCCACATATTCTCTAAGTCGTATTCTTCAATAGCAGGCAAAAAAAAGTCGGTTATCATATGACCGCTCCGAATTGACGGTGACAGTCGTTCCATCGTCGTTTTCGAAGAAGTAAGGACCAATCACACCTCCGGACCAAAGAGCGCACCAAGCAGTGACTTTTTGTGGATGTAGTGGCCTCTCTTCAATTACTTGAGGATTCTCAGAACCCCAAATACGACAATTTTGTTTGTTAACATACCCACCGAGTGAGAAATGTGCTTCGTCGCTGAAGAAAATTTTGTTCGAAAAATCGCCGTCCACCGCCTGTTGTTCAAGCACCCATTCGACGTATCTACGACGTTGTGAATGGTCAGCTGGCTTCAGTTGTTGTGTGAGCTGGATTTTATATGGATGTAGGTGTAGATCCAAATGCAAAATACGCCATAATACTTACAGCAGCGATATTTTCGGTGGTACGAGCGAAACGATGATGCACAGGCCTTAAAATATCTGTAACAGATCCAGTCTCTTCATATTTCTTCACAATTTTGCCAATTGCTTGCGTAGTTGGAGGAATATGTAAACCATAATCTCCTCTTAAAGCACGATATGTGGCTGTGGCAGAATCACCATTTTTGTAGTGGGTTTTTACAATTTTAATGCGTTGTGCGATAGTTAAGCGATCAATTTTCGCAAATGTCAGACTTTGAACTGAAAAAGAAAGAAATTGTTTTAATAACTCAGTTTGACAGATGTCGAATTCTAGCCCTATACTTTTGAAACCGCGAAATGGATAACCCTATATTACTATTTTTAGGCATTCGCATTTCCTCCTTGTATTTTTTTAACGAAATCAAAATAACCCCATATTTTTGCACAGCAGGTCGATAGCCTGTTTTATAAACAACGTTTTGCGTCTTTCTGGATCATATTCATATATTTTATTGATTTCTTAAATTTGCGACTTTATAACTATTTATTTGTTCTGAATAATCTGAATAATGATGGACTTTTACAAAATACCGAATTTATTACTGTTTTAAAAAAGATGTAAGATGGGGTTGACATCGGAAAGTCGGAGCTGCTGGATTTGTGACTTCTGAGGTCAAAGTGACGTACTACATGATGATTCCAATTTGATATGACGTACATATAATTATCACTTTATTGGAACGAACTCAGTAACACTATTTTCAAAAGATATTCATCAATTAAAAAATAAATGAATTAGGGTACAATTTTTTTATTCACGCTTAAAGCAAAACAAGAATATTCCTATTAGCAACATTAACTGGTTTTAAAAATAAAACTCATGTAAATTGTTTCAATTTTGCACCACCAATACTATATACGAGGGCGGTCCTAGAACTACCCAATCTGACATATAGATGGCGGCAGTAGTTTGAAACAAATTACTTTGGTGAAAAGTAGTAACCTTATAAAACATATGTTTTAAGTTGTAAGGCGCTACGTTGTTTAGTATTTTTTTGGAGCCATCGAAAGTTAACGACCTCAGTGAATTTGTAAATATGGAGAAAATTGGTCACCGTTATGTAATTCAATACGTTCACGACTATAAAATATTTGGTGACAGAGTTTAAATGAGGTCGTACGAACTGCCAAGACGAATACCATAGTGGTCGACCAATTGAGGTGGCCACGCCAGAAACGGTTAAGAAAATCCACAAAATGTTATTGGATGATCGCTGGCTGAAAAAGTGCTATATATCGTATATTGACCGAAAATTTGGAGATGAAAAAACTGTGTGCAAGATGGGTACCGCGTTTGCTCACAATAGAAAAAAAACAACGTCGTGAAGGTGTTTCTATAGAGTGTTTGGCGACGTTTCACAGTAATAAAGCCGAGTTTTGCGTCGATTCGTAACCATGGATGAGACATGGATCCACCACTTCACACCTGAGACAAAGGAGCAATCAAAACAGTGGACTAAAAGGGGAAAATCGTGTCCAAAGAAGGCGAAGACAGTTCCATCTGCAGGCCAGGTTATGACGTTTGTTTTTTGGGATGCAAGTGGGAAAATTTTTATTGATTATCTTCAAAAAGGAAAAACAATCAACGGCGAGTATTATGCTCATTTGTTTCAGCGTTTATTTAAGTGATGAAATTAAAGAAAAAAGGAAGCATTTGGCGAAAAAGAAAGTGTTGTTTCATCAAGACATCCGCTATTGCGGTAGCCAAAATCAATGAGTTAAAGCTAGAATTGCTTCAGCACGCACCTTATTCGCCAGATTTAGCTCCTTCTGATTATTTTCTATTTCCAAATTTGAAAAAATGGCTTGGTGGTATAAGATTTGCAAACAATGAAGAATTGGAGTCTGCGGTAGATGGCTATTTTAATGAGCTAGACAGTTCATATTATAAATAGGGTATCGAAGGTATAGAATATCGCTTGGAAAAGTGTATAGAGCTAAAAGGAGATGATGTTGAGAAATAAAGAAATATTTTCCCAAATTTGTTATATTTTCTTTGTTAGGTCAGGTAGTTCTGGGACCGCCCTCGTATTTTCGATTATCTGTATATGTATATATAAATAAAGAAAAGAAACAAAATGTAAAAAATGAGCAATGAAAAGTGTCGTTTACCCTAAACTAAACTTGAACCTGAACTTGAACAACTTTTCTTACAATACGTAAACTATGATTCGTACTTTTCAGTTTGATTGATTATACGAACTATACGAACTATAAATCTGTCTTACGTGAAAACAAAAATAAATACTTGTCATTACAGTAAATATGTTAGTTAAGATTACACGGTAGTTCACAAGCAAAGTACGCCAATAAATGAGTGATACCAAAGGGTAAAGGGTAAAGCAGTATTTACATACTGTTAGATAGATACATACTTAAAATTATAAAATTATTAAATTCGACAAGATAATAGCACAAAATATTTTAAAGTTGAACTAAAATTTTTATATTGCTTGTCATTTGTTATATACTAACTTGTACGTACAATGAAGCCAATAGCGTTAGGCAGACCCAATAACAGTGCATGAAATTAATCTTTTTACACTTCACTATATTCTTCATACAAGTACATTTTCAAAAATCATCGGAGCTCATTGCAGTTGATAATCATTCATTGAAATTGGTAAATTTGTTCTGATTTTATCGAATTTTTTATTATTGGTTTATATTTTCACAACCATCCGCATTCCGCGGAAAGTAGAAATACATACTCTCAAAATTCTGACGTGTTGTAGTAAATAGCCGAAATGCGTATTTTAGTTTATTTTGGATACAATACAATAGAAAAAGTGCCAACACAATTTTTTGCGATTGTTTGCGAAATAACTCCTTAAAAGTATGTATCAATGGACTCGATATTTATTACTATTTATTTCTTGAATATGTAAATTCGAAATTGTGAAATTTCTTCATATTTTAAACAAATCTGTATAGGGCGTTGTAGTGAAAACGTTTTTAATAATATTATTTATCGGCACCTTGAGCGCATTTTCAATGGGGGTCTTCAATTCTCCAAATATTTCTTTCCAATTTTCATTCGAAAATTTATTCATACCGTCAGACAATTGCTTATCACCATTAAATAAATTATCCAAACGCATATGAAATCGATCACCATTAAAATCCAGAGCCTTCAAATTTGCATCCATATATAATTGGCCGTCTTTTGTTGTTGATGTTCCTTCAATGGTGAGTTTAAGTGTGGCGTTTGCTATTGTACATATGCATATAAATGTATGATTATTTTAATTAATCCATTACACAGCACTACTTACCCATTGTTATATTACCCCTTCCCGCTCCAGTTATGGGTAGAATCATAATTTTCCCCATAACAGTGTAATCACCCAGGAGGCTCAAAGATGGTGCTTTTAGAAGAATATAATGTCTTCCTGTTGGATTTTGTCCAAAGCCCCTAAGTATTGTTATGGAAACATTATGCTGCCTATGTACTTATACTCTATATCATTATATTGTGCTTACATACTTTATTTTGTCAGCTTGCATATTTTTGGCACCAACAATACGAGAATTTTTAAATTGAATATTAATGTTAACAGGATTACCTGGATCAGCATCAATTCCGATATCACCAATTTCAACAGGATCTATCGATTCTAAACCGAAATCGCTATCTCCATTGTCTTTGTTTTTAAATACAACATTTATATTATTCATTACACAGCTGCTGTCACTCGCTTTACATTGCACTATATCCGAAGCTATTATATAGTATTCGAACATTAGTAAAATTATACACTAGGTTTTTCAATATCCTTATATACTACTTACGAAGCTTCGCATATACGAGCACACTGCACAAGTAAATTGTAAGGCAAAAAATTGTGAATACAAAATTCCTTCTCAGTCCAATCATATTGATTGTGTATGATTTAGCGAACTTTATAGTTGTAATGAACTCTAACTATCGTATATACTATTAGCATTGAGAATTATTATTTCCTTTATATAGTTCGAGGAGGAATATAAAAGTACCTACATACATATGTTTCCCTCGATTCATTTAAATGTACTTATGTATGTATTTGAGTATGCATATTCGTATATATTGAATATTGTAATAGTTATATTGTTGATGCAATGATGCAAGTATATAACAAATATACTTGCTAATTGTATCTATCAATCAATGACGTATATTTTACTTTGTTCTTCGAATAATACGATAATATATATTCTATCATTATACAATTTATAAAAATATATACATATACCTAATATTGAAATATAAATATGTACATATGTAAAGAAAATATAATTTATTACTGGTTTAATTGATACCGTCACGTGAGGTAGTGAGACACTACAAGACATATTCTATAAATAATTCAATATAAGAAATGTATAATTATTCGTTTTAGAACAAATTGAAATAATTAAATTCAAAACACAGGTGCTGCATAAAGCGACATTCCGTATTTCAATGCAGAGACTGCTCGACGAAAAATGGAAGAATCCCTTGTTTGTGTTTTTCGTTTGTAATTGCATGGCGTATCTAAAACTCCATACAACAATATACAAATATACAAATTTATGCGGGAACTGATGGATTTGATGTATGGAAATAAGAAGTCGCAATTGAAGGAATTGATTTTTACACGAAATTATGAAAATCTGGTACATACCAATTGAAAAACCAAATAGTCTACGTAACTTAACAATTACTTATTTAAAACCACTTACTAGTTTGTTAAGATCGCTTCTACAGCACAGAGAAAAATAATATTCCATTTTAATTAAACATTTATTTTATTAAAAAAAATTTCAATTATTCCATTAGCCAGAGTTTTGAATAATCGGATAAAATTGTACGAACAAAATATTCATAAAAGCTCAGATTCTTGTTAGCTCAGATTTTTTGATTAACCGATTAATCGCACCGCACTAATTAATATATTTTTATAAACTATGTATGTAAGTACATATCACATTATGCATAAATGCAAGAATTTTTACTCTTGGGTATCATCTCTCAAGTTTCTATAAAAAGTTTTGCATAAGGTGTTGTTGCGAAAACTCTATGAATTATTTCCCTTAAGGGTTTTCTGATTGATGTCAGTACGGGGTCCTTTAAATCGTTATAAATTTAACGCCAATTATCATTAATAAACATATTCATATTGTCTCCCAGTACTTTATCACCATTGAATAAATTATCAAAATCAAGTAGACCCATTCACAAATTATATCCAAATTGATATTCTTTGCTTCCATGTAAACTTTATCATTTTTTGTTTGTGATACACCATCAAATAGTATTTTAAATTGTGGTTTTGCTATATTTGGATACGAATCATTGTAATATTAGTCAAACTTATTATTTAATTTTGAATACTTACCAAAGGTTCCTTCGCCGTGCACTGGTAATATTAAAACTTTACCATTCACTTTGTAGTCACTCAAAAGGGTCAGGATTGAATTAGTTAAGAGTAGTTGTTGTCGACCATTTGGATCTTTTCCAAATTCCCTTTTACAGAAAATAAACCAACATGTTTTGTTTTTAATTATTCCAACTTATTAGAACTCAAAATTTAGTTACTTCACTTTCACTGCTTTAACAACTTTTGATCCTAAGACAGTTGAATTGGAAAATATAAAGTCAATATGTACAGGATTATTTGAACTTGCAGCGATTGCTATTGTGCCAAACTCGATAGGATTCAATTTGGCCAAACCGAATTCTTCATCGAAATTTAGCACTACCGGAATAGGATAGTAGCATAAGATATGCATATATTTTATACATTTTCAACATAATTTTATATATCTCGCTTTAAGCCTGTTTTTTAGAACTGATTATCGTATACACTCACTTTTTATTAATCTCTAACAAGATTAATTATAATAATAATTTTCTATCCCTAGAGTAAATGCCTAACGTTGAGTTATTAATCATATTGTATAAATTAAATTATTATTTCAATTATTTCAACATTCCGCAACGAAGTGGTTTGTTCGTTGGACTGCATTACGTGAGGTCACGAGATCAAGTTTCGGCTGACTTAATGTTATCATTTAGAAAGCATTATTTTTGTAATTTGCAATTGTTTTGAAAATAAAAGAACTCTTCTAAAATATATAGCTATGAAAAAATGAATGCCTCAACGATGTCAAGGAATTTGTGTTACTCGTATATACCTTGGAGTCAGCATATACATGTTAAAAACAAAAATACCTGTCTAAGGGCCATTTTCAGAGTAGTAAGTTAACTAATGGAAGAGAGTTAAATCACAGTTTTCAGTAAGAAAACTGTTAGTTAATACTCATAGAATAGAGTATGAGTTAACTTGCTTCAGTGAAAATGCCTCTTAGTCTAATAAGTTAGCTGACAAAAGTTGCAAACAAAATATATTTCCACTGCAATTGTTTCATATTTACAATAAATACATAAATAAATAGATAGTTTTTACATCACGCTTATAAATTATTTGCATATTATTGATGTACGCAAATGGGATTCAAATCCCTTTATACCAGACAAAAGCCGAATGTGAAGAGACACTGTCCTATAAGTTAAAAAGTCGGAAAATATAACTAAATTGTTTAGTTATGAGGAAAGGTTAGGGGTAACATTTATAAATTGAAAAATTATGTGTAAGACTATGGCATAGCCACATTGTGGAAAAATTTCAGTCATTATATTAAATAGGTTCGGAGAAATTGGAACCTTAAAGTGAAAATTTGTTTTTTTATTTAAAGAATAAACTGATGAAATTGTGTAAAACCAAGATAAACATGTTGTAGGAGTTTTATTGTAGTTTTTATTTATTTAGTTTTAGTCAACTTAGTTTTTAAATAATTAGTTTAATTTAAATTGAATGTACAGATGTAAGTTGTTCATCAGAGAACGATAAGTAAAAGAGTGATTAAATTCTCTACGTATAGCTAACGACAGTTAGTTGTGCATAACTGTTTATATATGATGTATACATAAGAGAAATGTTTATAAGGAACCAGTGATGCCAGAATACATTATACATTGTAGTTTATAAACAATGTGAAGTAATCCCAACATTCTCCCCCACTAAGAACGATAGTTATTAAACACAGGAACTATATTTGCTTGCAATTGATTATCTGCAATGATGTGTCGTGTTGTTGATCGTTGACTGGGAGCAAGCAAACTTTTGAAATAGGTCGTTTCAGATCTTTCCCTTTGCAATTCACCGTAACCACACGGACTAAATTATCGGATCCAGAATGTACTTCCTTAACTCTTGCTAACGGCCAGTTTCCAGGAGTACCCTGTTCATGCAGCAATAGAACTAAATCGCCCACTTGAAGATTACGATTTATAGTGTTCCACTTAGGTCTGGCTTGAAGTCTGCACATATACTCATTTCTCCATCTTTTCCAGAAGTGTTGTTTTACTTTCTCTATTGCTTTCCACCGACTGAGGTAACTTATCGTTGTGTCAAGTAAACTCTCATCCGGAGTACACACTGTAGGCTCACCTATTAAGAAATGTGCAGGTGTTAGTGCTTCGAAGTCCGATGTATCAGAAGAGAGTGGACATAAAGGGCGCGAGTTCAAACAGCTTTCAATTTGAGCAAGAAGCGTACTCAGCTCTTCATACGTGAATATGCGATCACGCATTATACGACGAAGGTGATGTTTAGTGGATTTTGCACCCGCTTCCCACAATCCACCGAAATTCGGAGAAGCTGGTGGTATAAAATGCCATGTAGTGCCTTGGTTGGAAAGCTGTTCTACCAAGTGCTCAGGTAGCGACTGCGATGATACATAGCTTGTAGCTCTTTGTTGGCTCCTACAAACGTAGTCCTACAGTCAGAGTAAAGATCAGGACAGCTTCCTCTTCTGGCCACGAAGCGTTGAAAAGCAGCTATAAATGCATTAGTGGTTAGGTCTGTTACCGCCTCTAAATGTATAGCTTTAGTGCACATGCAGATGAATAGACATATATTGCTCTTTAATGTTTTTGAGGTTCGTAAAGTAGATTGTTTTATGCATATGGGACCGGCATGGTCAAGGCCACTATGTTTGAATGCTCTTGTGGGTTGCAGACGTACTGATGGCAGATTACCCATTAACTGTTGATACGCACGAGCTTTGTACTTAAAGCATACAACACAATTACGAATTATAGATTTTGCGAGATTACGCGCTGATAATACCCAATAACGTTGCATAACATATGATTGCATTAATTGCAGTCCAACATGTAATGTGCGCTTGTGTGCATCTGCAAAAAGTAAACTGGACAACGGATTGTTTTTAGACAGCAATATTGGATGCTTTAATCGATATGACAAATCTGAATTGATGATTCTTCCTCCTACTCGTAGAATATGGTCGTCATCGAGAAAAGGACTTAGTTGTATTATTTTGCTAGATTTTGGAAGATGTTTGTTTTGTTGAAGACAGCTGATTTCTTTGCTAAAGCATACCATTTGCGTTAACCTTATTAGCCGTGAGAGTGCACGTTTTAGTTCATACGATTTAAGAAAACTTTTTTCTTTTTCCAAAGCTTGTTGCTTAAAGATATGGTAGAACCTTAGAATATACGCTGTAACACGAATCAGAGTACATAAAGAAGAGAACTTTAGTGTAATATGTGGATAATTTAATTCACGCGAATGTATTGCAACAGTATTCACAGTACGTTGAGCCTTTCGTATTTCCAGTTCTGTGTGAGCAACATCGATCGATCTTAGCCACGTGGAGCTTGGTTGTTTGAGCCAGGATGGGCCCTGCCACCAGACTGTATATTTTGACAGTTGATTTGGCATTAAACCTCTTGAAGCACAATCAGCTGGATTGTCGTCCGTTGATACGTATTTCCAATCATTTAAGTTGGTTAGATTTTGTATTGTTGCTACTCTATTCGCCACGTAAACAGACCATTTGGACGATTGGCTCTTTATCCAACTAAGCACGGTTGTGCTGTCACTCCAAAGCGTTATGCTGTCGATTCGCATGTCTATGTTGGTTTTAATCGTTGATAGAAGCTTAGCCAGTAAGACAGCACCGCAGAGTTCTAGTCTTGGTATAGTGACCGTTTTCAATGGTGCGACTTTTGTTTTAGATTGTATCAACGTGAAAATAGTTTCCTCATTTGGAGTTACGACTCTGATATACACAGCTGCTGCATATGCCAACTGAGATGCGTCACACAAGCCATGTAGTTCGACGGCACTCAGTTGTGTAGAACCAAACCATCGAGGAATGCGAATATGTTCAAGTTGTTTAAGACTGGACCGATATTTATGCCAGTATTTTCCTATGTCTGGCGGTAGTTGATCTTCCCAATCGATTCCTGCTAGCCACAATTTTTGAAAGATGATTTTAGCAGTGATTGTTACTGGTGCAAGCCATCCTAATGGATCGAAAAGTTTGCAAGCATCTGAAAGTAAACTTGCTTTTGTTAATTGATTTGAATATTGAAAGTTCACCTTGTAGGAAAACATGTCGTTGACTGTGTCCCATGTAAGTCCTAACGCCTTCATGTTGTTTTCGTAATTCAGTTCGGATATGTCAATTTGTTCTCGGTTTTTCATTGGTATGGTTTCTAGCAATGCTGTAGAATTAGAAGCCCATTTCCTTAAATTGAAACCGCCAGAACATAAGAGACCATTAAGTTGTTGTTGTAGCATGATTGCTTCTTGTAAAGTATCTGCGCCTGATATGACATCGTCCACATAGGTGTCAGAAATTAAGACTTTACTAGCTAGTGGATACGTTGCTTCTTCATCAGTCAACAATTGTTGTAGTACACGTATTGCCAGATAAGGTGCTGACGTTGTGCCATACGTCACGGTACGTAGTCTGTAAATATGAATGCTGTTAGTGACATAGTCTCTCCACAAAATGCACTGATAATTCTGATGCTCTTCACATATTTCAATTTGCCGGAACATTTTCTCTAGGTTGGCTATAAATGCGATTCTAAACCGTCGCCAGCGTGTGAGAATTGTTGCCAGATCATTTTGAAGTGCTGGTCCAGCTTATAGCTCCTCATTAAGAGATGTTTGTGGAGGTTTGTGATTGCCACCATCAAATACAACACGTAATTTAGTTGTTGAGCTATTTTCTCGTAAAACGCCGTGATGTGGAAGAGAGAAACTGTTCGCTGGTAAATCTTCGGGATACGTACCAATGTTTTCCATATGGTGTAATATATCATATTCATTCATAAACTGTTTGTACATTGCTGCAAAATCTCTACGTCTTTCGAATGTTGCTTCTACTTGTTTTAAAAATAATCGAAGCTGATTTTCTAATGAACAAATGTTGATGCTTGCCGTAGTGATGGTAGTGCTTTTTACATCAACTGGACCAGAAACCATCCAGCCAAAATGAGTTTCTTGAAGCAGTAGTCCTTGCTAATATTTCTTCATCTTATTTCTTCATCTTAGGCAGCGTTTCTGACAACACGGGCAGTTTTTAGTTTGTTGACTAGTTGATGTGGTGTTTGCGTGTAAGTTCTGACGAATATATTTTTTAGAGTGATCAAATTTCGTTGACTTAGACTCGAAGGTGTGTTTTTTGATATGTACATCAGGTTAATACTCATCTAAAGATTCGAGTGTTCGAAATGTAGTTTCTAAGAAAGTTAGCATCGCTTTCATAGTAGGAACTTTTGTATTTGCATTTAAAGATTTTTCCCATTCTGTTCTAGATTGTCTATCAAGCTTTTGCGCTGTTAAAAATACAAGAATAGCGTTCCAACTCGAAACATCTATATTCAGACTTTTGAGCAGTGCTATACTGGTACGTGTAGTATCGAGTATTTGTTTTATACTTTCAACAGTGCCAGTAGACATGGGAATTGCAAATAATTTTTTAAGTATTTGTTCCACCAACTTACGCTCATTGTGATACCTGCTGACTAATGCTTACCAGGCTAGTTCATAGCTTTTGTCTGCGGCTGGATACTCATTGATCATGTTTAATGGCGTTCCAGTGCATGAGCCTTTTAAGTAGAAGTATTTTTGCACATCGGTTAACACTGTATTGTTGTGCACTAATGATTGAAACATGTCACGGTATGAAATCCAATGCAAGTAATCTCCAGAAAAAACCGGTAAATCAATTTTTGGTAGCTTAGCACCTGTAGTAATAGAATAATTTTTGCTATTAGTCGCTGCGAAGGTGCTTGCGTAGACGACAGGCGACGTTGGACGATCCATCTCATTCTTTAGGTCAATTAATGTTGACTTAAAAGAAATGAATAAGCCTTGATAAAATACGTCATGTTTAATGTAGGGCACGTCTTCATTTGCGATAGAATCTTCCTGAGTGATAGTGCATATTTTCTCATGAGTTTCTTTGTACGATGCAAAATTGGATTCTATTTCTTCAAGTAGACACTGTACATATCCAACGGTTTTGCTAACGGATGATTTTTCGTTGAACGCTTTCATTAACCGTTCTAAATGATTAACAGATTTCTTTTGACGTTCAATTACCGTTACTAAGGTAGACATCGTAGCACCGCGTGTTATTTTTTTTTAAATATGTTTTAATTTAATTTTTAGAGGGAAAATTCCCGGGTTTCGGCACCAATTTTATGTAGGAGTTTTATTGTAGTTTTTATTTATTTAGTTTTAGTCAACTTAGTTTTTAAATAATTAGTTTAATTTAAATTGAATGTACAGATGTAAGTTGTTCATCAGAGAACGATAAGTAAAAGAGTGATTAAATTCTCTACGTATAGCTAACGACAGTTAGTTGTGCATAACTGTTTATATATGATGTATACATAAGAGAAATGTTTATAAGGAACCAGTGATGCCAGAATACATTATACATTGTAGTTTATAAACAATGTGAAGTATTCCCAACACATGTATTGTCACAAAGAAGACACTTGTGAACAAAATTTGATTATTTTCTGAATATTAGAAGTTGGTTTATTTAGCTTCTAGGTCGAAAGCACCCCATTAAAAACACATTTTTTTTTGTCAAACGTGTAACAGAGCCTCTAAATGTCCCACAGTTTAAAGTGTTCTGACAGAAATGATACAAACGACAGATTATTTTTCGTTACAGGCGTAATACTTTCTATAAGAATAATTGTCAAACCAGTTATATAAGTAATTACATGATTTTGACATTTCTGTTCGTAAATGTGGGTGTATTAAAAAAAACATAAATATGTGGAACTTAAAGCCCCGAAGGGCTCATTGATCGGGCTTCTCTTCCATTCCTGTTGTGCGTGTTAAATTTTGGACAGTATTAGATGGGACCTACTTATTTTAACCGGTTCCGAACGGCAGAACCCTTGTGACATAACTTTTTCTGAGCTTTGTCACAGAGTTCTTTTAGAAGCATTTTCATGGCAAGTTGTTACTGTCGGAAGAATTGCCAATTGCTTGCCGACAGGTGAGTACCACGGGAAAGAAAAATCTTTTCGATATTAAATTTATGCATCGACCGGGTATTGAACCACGTCCTACAGATCAGAAGGCTACGGCACCCACGGGTGTATTACGATGTAAAAAATTACCGCAAACAACGTTTACCAATCTGAGCGATGCAAATAACACAAGGCAACTGTGTATGTGGGAGAGAGATGCCGGTGGGCTCATACCTTGGTTGCTTCCATTCTGATTCTTTTTCTGCCTCATTATCGACTGCTTCTTACTTTATAACAAATTAAAGTTGTTTTTGGTTAACCGTTCTTAACTTATAGAATAATAAATAATGAAAATAAAAAACTACTTGACCTAAGTAGAAGTAAATAAATTTGCGCGTCTCATGTATACCGTATGATCCGAAATTTCTGCCAAATTTACCAGGCCATGTGGGATTGTATTTTTTTGTGGGTTTTGAATCTCTGATGCTGTTGCCGGTGTTTTCGGAGTTTTGCATTTCTGATGCTGTTGCCGGCGTTTTTGCTGTTGTTGATGTTTGCTGGTAATGTCATTTTTCGCCATCATCTTTTCCAATTTCAAACTATTGCTATAGATAATTGATGACAAATCTTGTTGTTGTTGTTGTCGCTGTTGCTGCTGATTTTCTTCCATTTGTTCTTTTTATTAATTGTTGTTGTTATTGATACGGTTGATGTGGTGGTGCTGCTGCTGCTACTTGTCGTTGTGTTGTATTCGCATTAGCACACTTTTTATCACCTTCTAAATTGTCAAGCCTTTCGTTGGTGGCCAATTTCATTACTCAATATATGTGTTTAAATCAAATTCTAACGGAATAAAAAATAACGGAATTTCTTTCGTTATCTTGTGGCACCAAAATCCAGACAGTGCGCGCGACGTAATTTTCTGGCGTAGACAGCAACAAACTTTCAAAAATGCTCATAACCACGACATTTCACAAAATTTTCCGCTGAAGTAGAATAGTTTTCGAAATATTTTAGAATATCGGTTTATTGAGCTTTGATAAAAGACTATAAATTTTCGATAACTTTGCTCTTTGTGAACCAAGTTTTAAGTTATTTTATTTTTCCTATTCAAATCGGCTGAGAAGTGATAGAGTTATGGTGGATCAAAATTTTATTTTTTTCAATATATTACTATTTTTAGGCATTCGCATTTCCTCTTTGTATTTTTTTAACGAAATCAAAATAACCCCATATTTTTGCACTGCAGGTTGATAGCCTATTTTATAAACAACGTTTTGCGTCTTTCTGGATCATATTCATATATTTTATTGATTTCTTAAATTTGCGACTTTATAACTATTTATTTGTTCTGAATAATCTGAATAATGATGGACTTTTACTAAATACCGAATTTATTACTGTTTTAAAAAAGATGTAAGATGGGGTTGACATCGGAAAGTCGGAGCTGCTGAATTTGTGACTTCTGAGGTCAAAGTGACGTACTACAGGACTCGTCTAAACTTTTAGCGAAATACTATTCTAAGGAAGATAATATTTGCTATTGCAATGATATAAATGGCTTGTTAAGGAGTTTGGTGAAAAATATGATCCAAGTGAATGGTGCCTTTTTATCCCATCGATTGGATCGTACGGTGGGTGGGCTAAAAATATTCTGGAAGTTGAACTTTAATTATATCGATGATTTTTGGCGATAAGGCTTATTTCTGACAATATACATGTGAATACGCAATAGTACCGTATTTAGAATAAGACCCCATTACATCCGGATAAAGTCACTTTTGGTGTGGTTTATATGCCGGAGACATGTAAATAATCTATACTTTTTTAAAACTGAAGATAGAGCCAACGCTACCATCAATGGTGAGCATTACTGGCAAATGAACCCAAATTGTTGGTTTCCGACGTTAATGCCAATAGCCTAAATGCTATACGGTTCCAGTAATGATTCCAATTTGACATGACGTACATATAATTATCACTTTATTGGAACGAACTCAGTAACACTATTTTCAAAAGATATTCATCAATTAAAAAATAAATGAATTAGGGTACAATTTTTTTATTCACGCTTAAAGCAAAACAAGAATATTCCTATTAGCAACATTAACTGGTTTTGAAAATAAAACTCATATAAATTGTTTCAATTTTTCACCACCAATACTATATACGAGGGCGGTCCTAAAACTACCCAATCTGACATATAGATGGCGGCAGTAGTTTGAAACAAATTACTTTGGTGAAAAGTAGTAACCTTATAAAACATATGTTTTAAGTTGTAAGGCGCTACGTTGTTTAGTATTTTTTTGGAGCCATCGAAAGTTAACGACCTCAGTGAATTTGTAAATATGGAGAAAATTGGTCACCGTTATGTAATTCAATACTTTCATTTGAAAGGTCCCAGTCCAACGAATATTAGAGCCGAACTAGATTCTACTCTGGGGGAGTCTGCTCCTTCGTTCACGATCATAAAATATTTGGTGACAGAGTTTAAATGAGGTCGTATGAACTGCCAAGACGAATACCATAGCGGTCGACCAATTGAGGTGGCCACGCCAGAAACGGTTAAGAAAATCCACAAAATGTTATTGGATGATCGCTGGCTGAAAAGTGCTATATATCGTATATTGACCGAAAATTTAGAGATGAAAAAACTGTGTGCAAGATGGGTACCGCGTTTGCTCACAAGAGAAAAAAAACAACGTCGTGAAGGTGTTTCTATAGAGTGTTTGGCGACGTTTCACAGTAATAATGC
The DNA here is from genome assembly GCA_963854835.1 of Megamerina dolium. Lineage (NCBI taxonomy): Eukaryota > Metazoa > Arthropoda > Insecta > Diptera > Megamerinidae > Megamerina > Megamerina dolium. The sequence goes on along the minus strand of OY978526.1, from coordinate 54,381,620 downwards.
CGAGTTTTGCGTCGATGGGTGCCGTAGCTCAGTGGTTAGTGTGTTCGCCTTCTGATCTGTAGGTCGTGGTTCAATACCCGGCTGATACATAACAAATTTAATATCGAAAAGATTTTTCTTTCGAACGGTATCCACCTGTCGGCAAGCAATTGGCAATTCTTCCGACAGTAAAAACTTGCCATGAAAAAGCTTCTAAAAAGAACTCTGTGGCTAAAATAAGTAGGTCCATTCTAATATTGTCCAAAATTTAAGACGCACAACAGTAATGGAAGAGAAGCTCGGCCAATGAGCCCTTTGGGGCTTTAAGTGCCACATATTTATTTATTATTATTTTTTTTTTTTGCGTCGATTAGTAACCATGGATGAAACATGGATCCACCACTTCACACCTGAGACAAAGGAGCAATCAAAACAGTGGACTAAAAGGAGAAAATCGTGTCCAAAGAAGGCGAAGACAGTTCCATCTGCAGGCCAGGTTATGACGTCTGTTTTTTGGGATGCAAGTGGGAAAATTTTTATTGATTATCTTCAAAAAGGAAAAACAATCAACGGCGAGTATTATGCTCATTTGTTTCAGCGTTTATTTAAGTGATGAAATTAAAGAAAAAAGGAAGCATTTGGCGAAAAAGAAAGTGTTGTTTCATCAAGACATCCGCTATTGCGGTAGCCAAAATGAATGAGTTAAAGCTAGAATTGCTTCAGCACGCACCTTATTCGCCAGATTTAGCTCCTTCTGATTATTTTCTATTTCCAAATTTGAAAAAATGGCTTGGTGGTATAAGATTTGCAAACAATGAAGAATTGGAGTCTGCGGTAGATGGCTATTTTAATGAGCTAGACAGTTCATATTATAAATAGGGTATCGAAGGTATAGAATATCGCTTGGAAAAGTGTATAGAGCTAAAAGGAGATGATGTTGAGAAATAAAGAAATATTTTCCCAAATTTGTTGTATTTTCTTTGTTAGGTCAGGTAGTTCTGGGACCGCCCTCGTATTTTCGATTATCTGTATATGTATATATAAATAAAGAAAAGAAACAAAATGTAAAAAATGAGCAATGAAAAGTGTCGTTTACCCTAAACTAAACTTGAACCTGAACTTGAACAACTTTTCTTACAATACGTAAACTATGATTCGTACTTTTCAGTTTGATTGATTATACGAACTATACGAACTATAAATCTGTCTTACGTGAAAACAAAAATAAATACTTGTCATTACAGTAAATATGTTAGTTAAGATGTCATATAAATATTTTAAAGTCGTATGTTTACACCAGGAGGTTATTTGGTCGAGGGATATCTGCTGACTCTTTAGATAGTCAAGATTTCAGCTCCTCTCATCCAAGCAATTTTCGTAGCCTTTTTAAAAACAATCTATGATTTAAAATATAACTACATTTTTCCTTTGAACTAGACATTTCGACAAGATAATAGCACAAAATATTTTAAAGTTGAACTAAAATTTTTATATTGCTTGTCATTTGTTATATACTAACTTGTACGTACAATGAAGCCAATAGCGTTAGGCAGACCCAATAACAGTGCATGAAATTAATCTTTTTACACTTCACTATATTCTTCATACAAGTACATTTTCAAAAATCATCGGAGCTCATTGCAGTTGATAATCATTCATTGAAATTGGTAAATTTGTTCTGATTTTATCGAATTTTTTATTATTGGTTTATATTTTCACAACCATCCGCATTCCGCGGAAAGTAGAAATACATACTCTCAAAAATCTGACGTGTTGTAGTAAATAGCCGAAATGCGTATTTTAGTTTATTTTGGATACAATACAATAGAAAAAGTGCCAACACAATTTTTTGCGATTGTTTGCGAAATAACTCCTTAAAAGTATGTATCAATGGACTCGATATTTATTACTATTTATTTCTTGAATATGTAAATTCGAAATTGTGAAATTTCTTCATATTTTAAACAAATCTGTATAGGGCGTTGTAGTGAAAACGTTTTTAATAATATTATTTATCGGCACCTTGAGCGCATTTTCAATGGGGGTCTTCAATTCTCCAAATATTTCTTTCCAATTTTCATTCGAAAATTTATTCATACCGTCAGACAATTGCTTATCACCATTAAACAAATTATCCAAACGCATATGAAATCGATCACCATTAAAATCCAGAGCCTTCAAATTTGCATCCATATATAATTGGCCGTCTTTTGTTGTTGATGTTCTTTCAATGGTGAGTTTAAGTGTGGCGTTTGCTATTGTACATATGCATATAAATGTATGATTATTTTATGCCCCTATTGCGGTTCACAACTTTTGTAACAGTTTGGTCGCCGTCGAGAAATTCATATTGCCGTTCTCAACTCGACTGGCGGCTGATTTTTTTGATTGTGTTCATTATTTTTGTGGTATTTCCGTTTGCAACTCTGTTTCAGTTTGGTCGACAAGCACGTTAAATATACACCACTGCTCATAAGCAGTTGTGTTTGCATCAGTTGCAGTTTACTTTAAACTAATAAAGCCAAAAATAATGGAGAGATCGTAAGTAATAATTAGCTTGGCTTCATATTGTAATTTCTCAACATTTTATACATTTTCAGAAGTTTAAAAATTACAACCAAAGCTCAATTTGAGAGGCTTGTTCAACTAATGGACCAGAATCCAAGCTAACAAAGTAGACGTGAATCTAAGAAAATAAGATTTTTTTTTTAAATAATTTAAGTTATCTTCCATTTACCAAAAAAGACTGAAACGAATTTAAAAAATAAATAAGAGATAAATTTATTGAGCTTGGAAAGAACGCATTATATTATTTCTGATACTCCTTGCAGCGTCTGTTTCGTCTCCAATACATCTAATACTTCTTTTAAAACAAGTGACATTGTAGATTGAGCCACTCCTATATTGAAGTCATTGCCGCTGCTGTTCTGGTAGCTTCCATTAGCGAAAAATCTAAGAGCAGCACACAATTTCAATATTGGTGGTATAGATACGACACGCACAGATTTCTTGAAATGGTCTTTTACGTCATCCAGCAAAAAGCAAAATGCCTCTTTGCTCAGTCGAAAATAGCTAATAAATCTATAAAAAAATTTATTATTTGCTTTTATTTATTTTGAACAATATTTATACTTTTCGCTAGGTAGTTCAAGAGGGTTAGAGTCATCACGAATTTTTCTCCGTAAGCCTAGGAAATCAATTTTCGCGTCTTCGTTTTCATCTTCATAAAACAAATCTACACTAATATCCATTTTAAATAATTTTCACAGCAACACACAATTGTATATTTCCTTAATTTTTACTTTTAATCGACCACTTTTCTGTCATAAGTGATATTTTAAGCTAGTAACGCCATAACAATTTCAACCGAAAACAGTGGTGTACCACAATACCAAAAAATAGTTTGGTCTTGTTGAAGTCGGGTCGACTCTAAGACGACCAAACTGGGTTGAGTGGTGAACCGCAATAGGGGCATTAATTAATCCATTACACAGCACTACTTACCCATTGTTATATTACCCCTTCCCGCTCCAGTTATGGGTAGAATCATAATTTTCCCCATAACAGTGTAATCACCCAGGAGGCTCAAAGATGGTGCTTTTAGAAGAATATACAAATATACAAATTTGTGCGTGAATTGATGGATTTGATGTATGGAAATAAGAAGTCGCAATTGAAGGAATTGATTTTTACACGAAATTATGAAAATCTGGTACATACCAATTGAAAAACCAAATAGTCTACGTAACTTAACAATTACTTATTTAAAACCACTTACTAGTTTGTTAAGATCGCTTCTACAGCACAGAGAAAAATAATATTCCATTTTAATTAAACATTTATTTTATTAAAAAAAAATTCAATTATTCGATTAGCCAGTGTTTTGAATAATCGGATAAAATTGTACGAACAAAATATTCATAACAGCTCAGATTCTTGTTAGCTCAGATTTTTTGATTAACCGATTAATCGCACAACACTAATTAATATATTTTTATAAACTATGTATGTAAGTACATATCACATTATGCATAAATGCAATAATTTTTACTCTTGGGTATCATCTCTCAAGTTTCTATAAAAAGTTTTGCATAAGGTGTTGTTGCGAAAACTCTATGAATTATTTCCCTTAAGGGTTTTCTGATTGATGTCAGTACGGGGTCCTTTAAATCGTTATAAATTTAACGCCAATTATCATTAATAAACATATTCATATTGTCTCCCAGTACTTTATCACCATTGAATAAATTATCAAAATCAAGTAGACCCATTCACAAATTATATCCAAATTGATATTCTTTGCTTCCATGTAAACTTTATCATTTTTTGTTTGTGATACACCATCAAATAGTATTTTAAATTGTGGTTTTGCTATATTTGGATACGAATCATTGTAATATTAGTCATACTTAATTATTTAATTTTGAATACTTACCAAAGGTTCCTTCGCCGTGCACTGGTAATATTAAAACTTTACCATTCACTTTGTAGTCACTCAAAAGGGTCAGGATTGAATTAGTTAAGAGTAGTTGTTGTCGACCATTTGGATCTTTTCCAAATTCCCTTTTACAGAAAATAAACCAACATGTTTTGTTTTTAATTATTCCAACTTATTAGAACTCAAAATTTAGTTACTTCACTTTCACTGCTTTAACAACTTTTGATCCTAAGACAGTTGAATTGGAAAATATAAAGTCAATATGTACAGGATTATTTGAACTTGCAGCGATTGCTATTGTGCCAAACTCGATAGGATTCAATTTGGCCAAACCGAATTCTTCATCGAAATTTAGCACTACCGGAATAGGATAGTAGCATAAGATATGCATATATTTTATACATTTTCAACATAATTTTATATATCTCGCTTTAAGCCTGTTTTTTAGAACTGATTATCGTACACACTCACTTTTTATTAATCTCTAACAAGATTAATTATAATAATAATTTTCTATCCCTAGAGTAAATGCCTAACGTTGAGTTATTAATCATATTGTATAAATTAAATTATTATTTCAATTATTTCAACATTCCGCAACGAAGTGGTTTGTTCGTTGGACTGCATTACGTGAGGTCACGAGATCAAGTTTCGGCTGACTTAATGTTATCATTTAGAAAGCATTATTTTTGTAATTTGCAATTGTTTTGACAATAAAAGAAATCTTCTAAAATATATAGCTATGAAAAAATGAATTCCTTAACGATGTCAAGGAATTTGTGTTACTCGTATATACCTTAGAGTCAGCATATACATGTTAAAAACAAAAATACCTGTCTAAGGGCTATTTTCAGAGTAGTAAGTTAACTAATGGAAGAGAGTTAAATCACAGTTTTCAGTAAGAAAGCTGTTAGTTAATACTCATAGAATAGAGTATGAGTTAACTAGCTGCAGTGAAAATGGCTCTTAATCTAATAAGAAGGATAATTTTTCATTGGATATCGGATCAGCACATGGGATTAAACGCACTGGCGTAAAATATTATAGGGTAAAGATTTGACATTTCTTCGTACGTATATCTGACATGAATATTTTTGAATAACGTAGAACAAACTTCCTTTTCAGTCATGTGTGTGTTAAGAGTAGAACGAATAAGAAGAAATTTACATAATGTATTCAGATAATATAAATATGATAGGTACAATATAATCATTCAGGTCAAAAATTACTCATCTTTCACTTACATATGTATATATGGATATGTTGATATACATGTGTATCATTCAAAAGATAGAAAATTAATCATCTGTCACTTACATATATCGATATATATAGAGCAATAATTGTTAGGAATACCAATCCGTGAATCAGATACATCGCCTTAAACAGCGAAGATGACGAAAGCCGATTTAGTTTATATTACACCGTCCGACAAAATCACACTTTTTTGTACACATAGAAAATTCAAAAGAATCTGAAAATATACATCAAAAGAAGATATACAGTGGCTCACAGCTTATTTCGTACAGTGTATATATTTTTATGTAAATGGCTGTAACATCGAAACTAAAAAACTTATCGATAAGTTTTGAATGTAGATGTCTGTGTATGTGTTTAGTAAACCTAATAAGAAAACGGGGAACCCCAAAAATTTTTCTTTTTGTTATGCAAGAGAGAAAAACTATTGATCAGCTGATTTTCAGCTCACATCTTATTTCGTACACAAACTTCAATGTAGGTAAGTTTCATTCTGCCGCGCAGTTACAAAGTTTTTTTGAATTGTATGAGTTTTTGGACCTTTTTAACTATTATAACAATTTTTATTATTATTATTTTAAATAGTTAAAGTGCTGTAAATTAAACATTTAGCTTTATGGGTCATCGTACAACGATGGAACAGCGTAAACTGGTAATTAACCATTTTAGGAAAGGTCAGAGTGTGCAAAAAATTGCTGAAATGACAAATTTAAGTGCCTCAACTGTCCAATACATCATTCAACGCTTCGTTCGCGAAAATCGGTTGGAGAACAAGGGCAGAGAAGCACCTAATAAGATTTTCAACGCATCAGACGAGCGTTATATTGTACGAAAAATTAAGAAAAATCCAAAGTTATCCGCTCCGAAGTTGGCTGCAGAGGTTCAGCGTGAAATAGGAAAATCATCCAGTGCTGAAACTGTCCGACGTGTGCTGCGCAATCATGACTTGAACGGTCGAGTAGCCCGAAAGAAACCATTCATTTCGAAAATGAATATACAACGCCGACTTGACTTCGCCAAAGAGCATATTATTAATACTCCTGCGTTCTGGAATACCGTTATTTTCGCGGATGAGTCTAAGTTTAATATTTTTGGCTCGGACGGAATGTCATATGTTTGGCGTAAAGCTAATACCGAGCTAAACAAGGAGAACCTTAAGCCCACAGTGAAGCATGGTGGCGGTAGCGTGATGGTTTGGGCCTGTATGTCAGCAGCCGGAGTAGGTGAATTGGTTTTTATTGAGGGAACAATGGACAAAATGAAGTACCTCGAGATTCTGAAAAACAATTTACTTCAAAGTGCAGACAAACTGGGTTTGCGGGAAGAATTTCGGTACTACCAAGATAATGACCCAAAACATAAATCTGGGATTTGCAATCTTGGCTTATTTGGAACTGCCCACACTTGATGTCTCCACCACCACAGTCACCTGACATGAATGTGATTGAAAATCTTTGGTCTATTTTGGACAATAAAATAAGAACACACAAGATTTCTAATAAGCAAGACCTAAAGAAGGTACTAATGGAGGAATGGAAAAAAATCACACCAGACATCACTCAAAAATTGGTGGATTCAATGCCAAATAGACTCCAGGCTGTCATTAACGCTAAGGGATGTCATACTAAATATTAAAATCAACTTACTTTGTTTTTAGTTTGAACTTAAAGAGACTGTACGAAATAAGCTGTGACATGAATTTTCCTATTTTTTTCTTATTTTATTTTTTTATAGTGTCAAACACTAAAATTTTGAAAAAGTAAATTTTGGAAAATATAAAACAAACCTTCCTTTCAAAAATGGCATTTATATTTTGTTCAAATTTTTGCTATATTAGGAATTACGACTGCAGCAATTTTTAAACTGTCACTGTACGAAATAAGCTGGGAGCCACTGTACGTATTTGGCGATTTGAGGTAGCACGTCAGCACATTTTTTAATCAACTATATAAATAATACCTTATTGGAAAGGGAATTGAATACAAAATTTAATTTTGTCTTCCCACAATATTCCAACAGAAGATGTAGCTACTATTCCATGGTAAAGATAAAAGCGTAATTTTGATCTTTGTTATTTTTAGGTATTCGTTTTATACTCAATTTTCATCATGAAAAGAAAAAAAACCAAATGAATGGTATATAAATGTCTAAAAATAAGAAAAATTTGATTCAAAATTATACTTTTATCTTTACTATGGAATAGTGGCCTTTCCAATAGGGTATCATTTATTTAAATCCGTTAACTTTTACTTGTTTTATTGATTTTTCTTTTATTTTAAATTTTTTCAAGACTAAATTTTTCAAGAACTTTCAAGACGATTTAAAGAAAATTTGACGTGCTACAGCAAACCACTCAAATACGTATCTCTTCTTTTGATGTAAATTTTTAGATTCTTCTGGATTTTTTTTTTACATAAAATTCTTTATTGAATCTTCAAATTTATAATTAGAACTAACAATGCGTTTTTCGAAAAAAAGTAAAATGAAAGCGAAAAAAACAAATTATATACTTCATATATCAAACGCTCATTGCCAATGCTTTAAGCTATTATGGATCATTAGAGATATGATACACAATATATTAAAATTGCCTTCAATTTTAGAACGACCCTTGTCTTTAGGCAGACATGAAGCTAAAGCATTGGGAAGAATCTTAGCTGCCTATATCTTAGCAGCTGTGGAAACCACCAATTACAATCGGAATGTCTTACAACAAATTGACGATCGACCGACATCTACACATTCCAGTAACCTGTGATGCTGGACGGCAACTGCGCTTTATTATCATATTTTCAAAGAATTTTAAGAAAATTGATAACAAACTCTTTTATTTCGAGGACGATATACCATTAATGCTGGATTTAGTATGAATACTAAATATTCATAATAACATATAGAACGTATAAAAAAATCAAACCAAAAGAATGTGTGAAAATTAAAATACGAGTATTACGTCATCTATGCAATTGTAACAAGAGTATGCAAGAGTAAAAGTTAAGTTGAGTTGAGTTAAATTTTACTCCATGGCAGAATAAAGACTTCATTAGAAAAAGTGTAGCAGCCGGCTCTTTACGAGTGTGAGAAAATACAATAAGAAAGGGATAAATCTACTTTATCATTGTCCAGGAAAACAGTTTAAAGTTAAAAAGTTAAATCTTATATTTATCAAGATGGCTTGCTTTTGTTTTATTGTTTATTGGCTTGTGGTCATTTCAATGTTTTTTATTTGCACCGTTTTATACAGTAAAATTCAAGATTTCTGTTTATAGTTCCGTGCGGAGTCGATTTCTAGTGTGGATTGAAGAACGGGTGTATTTGCTTTTAATTATGATGAATATCTATAGTACAATTTAGTAAATACGTGTTACAGAAAGTTAAAAAATAAAATAAATATGTGGCTCTTAAAGCCCGAAGGGCTCATTGGCCGAGCATCTCTTCCATTACTGTTGTGTGTGTTAAATTTTGGACAGCTTTAAAAGAGACCTACTTATTTTAGCCGGTTCCGAACGGCAGAACCCTTGCGACATCACTTTTTCTGAGCTTTGTCACACAGTTCTTTTAGAAGCTTTTTCATGGCAAGTTGTTACTGTCGGAAGAATTGACAATTGTTTGCCGACAGGTGGGTACCGTTCGAAGGAAAAATCTTTTCGATATTAAATTTGTTATGCATCAGGGATTGAACCACGGCCTACAGATCAGACGGCCGTGTTATCATTGCCTAAATCACATTAATCCAGCTTAGTCATATACCGTAACAAAACACAAACTATTAATAATATGTCACAATTGATTTATCTATATACAAAAAATTAAAAGTGTTGCTAATTAGAATAATACTCTTGGACAGAAAATTTGGACTGTCAAAAGAAATAACTTATGAACGAAAATAGTCACATATTCATGTAATGTTCCCTGTATGGTTACTGGAATTACTTTTGAAAGATCCGGGATCAGCGAATAATTCAAAATTTGAATTCCCAATAGAAGTACAGTACTTTCTTTTTATATAAATACTAGTATGTACTAGTACTTTTACATGGATTATATAGAATAGAATATAGAATACATTACAAACTATAGCAGTTGATCGCGTTATAAAGTACACCAGGTCAATGTAATTAAATATTCTGCCACCAACAAGTATTCTTAATGTTTTCCAAATCGTTGCCATCAGTTTGCTGAGTGGCCTTTGACTTTTTCAAGGTAAATTTTATACAGTTTTATTATTGATATTTCCTATGTAGAACAAATTTAGAATTATGTAATTGTACAAAGTAGAAATTTAGAAAGTCTGCCGACGGGCTTTAATTAATACCATACTTTTATGTATTTTCAAACGGTTACATATCAATTCATTAGCACTTTCATTCTATTTGTATTAACTCAGAATATGGAGTCCTTTGGAAAATCGTTTGTAAGAGTTTGAAAGCGACTGCATTTAGAGTATTTTGTATCTCCGGTTCTAATTCCTTATAAATTTCACACCAATTCTCATTGATGAACACATTTAAATTATCTCCTAAGGCTTTATCACCATTAAATAAGCTCTCCAAATTCATATAAAGGCGATCACACGTCAAAACTAAGTTGGTACTCATCACATTTAGATATTCTTGTCCATTACTACTTTGAGAAGTGGCTTCAATGGTCACCTTTAATTTCGGATTTAATGGTGTAAATGTCATTTGTATTTGCATTCATTATTTTTTCGCAATTAAATTTATGAATTATAATTGCAAGTAATAATAGTAATATTTACCTATGGTAAAATTACTTTTTCCCTCTCCAGTTATCGGCAGAATCAAAACTTTTCCATTGACTTTATAATTTCCGAGCAAACTCAATTTAGGTGCAGTAAGTAACAGAGTATGGCGACCTTCTGGAATCTTTCCAAAACCCCTTTAATTGCATTTACGTATGTTGAGAGATGTATAATTGAAATTTGTAGCACATACCGTAGTTTGCAAACATTAATTTATATATGTACTTACTTTACTTTAAGAGCTTTAGCTTTCTGCGCACCGAACAGTTTTGTATTTAATAATTGAATATTAATATTAACTATATTACTAGAATCGTTTTTTATTTCTATTTTACCCATTTCAACTGGGTCAAGACTTAACAAGCCAAATTCATTATCGCCCATGAAGTTGTTGACAAACACGGTGTTTATATCTTTGATGATACATTGATTATCTCCTGCACGGCATTTCTCTAAATTATCATATGAATAAATATGAAATGAACAGGTATTTTTATGGATATCACACATAAATGGATATAATATGTAAAAAATGATTTTATATAGCAATTTCAATTTATATACATACAATAAAAAACCTTAATATGCACAAGAGAGAAAAGAGTAATTCCATGCCGAATGAAAGTAAATGAAGAAAACACGATGTTTCGAACCTATATAAACTCCAATCTACTTAAAAAATAATTTTTCCAATATCCTCTGTATATGATTACGGGAAACTCCGTCATATTCACTTAAGCTTCAGTTAGAAATTTATAAACCTTTTGACATTTAGTGCAATACAATACAAATCACTTCAATATTTCAAGTATCTTCACTTGAAGTACTTTGCGTTTTCCCGATTGTGATTGCTTGGTGGTATTTCACGAAAGGAACCACAGTTTATAGGTAGTATCTTCATAAAATAATGTTGTTGAAACATATTAAACATTCTCTTCTTATACTTAAAAATCTTATTGACAATCCCTGCGCTGTGAGTATTTCCCTCGTAAGGAGGATGTTAAAATAGATGCTGGAAGGATTAACAATCGTCAATCACTTACGTAATTTGGCCGGCGCACAATGCAAACTGAATACGATGCAAATCAATTGATACAGTCCGTTCAAATTTAATTTGTACATTTTATAAATAGAGCTAATTAGTTAACTATTCTTTGCAGTTGATGTCAACAGTATAAATTTTATATTAAATATAACTCTTAAACTTAACATGCAACTGTGCTTTTATACTCAATAGGTGGAATGCAGTGAAATTGAACAAATTTAATTTAACAACTATAGTGCATAAGGCGTAATTTTAAATACATATGTACTAATTATCATATTCATACAATACTATTAAAGCATATATTAATACTAACAATTTAATTAATTGATTCATAAGGGGTATTACAAAGCTAATTTCATCTATACACAATAACTAGTTTACACTTACTATAAATATCTTGGTTTTCTATTTAACTTTTTTTTTGTATTGTAGCTTATAAGATAATATGTAGCTATGATTTTCAAATACTGCACAGTAGTTCTTCCTTATGAAAGAACAGTTTGGAAGCCCGTAAACCATGAAAAACCGTATTCTATAATCTTGATAAGGTAATTTCGTAAGCAGACATTATCGGCATAGCCTACTCGGAAAACTTTTAAACCTTAATTTTTCATGCACATTTTTTTAATCAAAGTTCTCGTTTAACGCAGTATATAGATATATATTTTTAATATTAATGGCGGCAGTAGTTTGGAACAAATTACTTTGGTTAAAAGTGGCAACCTTATATAACATATGTATTAAGTTTTAAGGCGCCACGTTGTTTGGTATTTTTTTTGGAGCCATCGAAAGTTAACGACTTCGGGTGATTTGTAAATATGGAAAACATTGGTCACCGTTATGTAATTTAATACTTTCATTTGAAAGGTCTCAGTCCAACGAATATTAAAGCCGAACGAGATTCTACTCTGGGGGAGTCTGCTCCTTCGTTCACGACCGCAAAATATTTGGTGACAGACTTTAAACGAGGTCGTACGAGCTGCCAAGACGAACACCGTAGTGGTCGCCAATTGAGGTGCCAGTGTTCGACTTCTGTCCCGACTGAATTTGGAAATGAAAAATATTGTAGATAAAAATAATTAAAGGAAAAATTGGGCGAAAAGCAAAGAAGCTAATTAATATTATATATTACTGGACCGGATCAGGTGGAGACCAATATCTAAGAAACTGAACGCAAGGTACTAACGCCAAAACGTACTGGAAAACGGACGGATAATACAGGTGCCAAAGAAAAAATATTTGGCCCTATATCAAGGACGTTTATGATGACTGAGCTCATCAGAAAAGCCAAGGGTCGTTGGACTCTAAGGGTACTTCGGTATCCACAGAGAATAAACCACTACCTACTGCAAAACAGACTGGCAGCATAGTGAGGCAAATACGAAGGAAAGTCGCAAGTAAGTGGCTCTGGAGCTGTTACGTCAGTCACGGAGACCAGCCCGCTGCCGTCACCAGTATTGGATGGATTTCCGGCCAAACACCCACTCTTGAAAAGGCCAGGAAGCTGACAAGTCTCAGTGGCGCAGGGACTAAATGATAACTGCGCTATCTCAATGAAGGTTTAACTCCAGAGGACGCATTAAAGAAAATGCGGTATTGGGTTCCTAATAATACTCCTTATGTGAGAAAACGGGTGCAGATACCATCAGCCCACCGGGATTATACCTACAGTACGATCAGGAAGCTGGCGTTACCTAGACTGGCTGTACTCCTGAAGTTTTACCCTGAACAGGTACTCACACGTGAGGAACAGGGAAATATTGAGGAACTCCTAGTGGAGGAGTTGTACAATATATGTGATGGAAGACGAAGTAAAGATTCGACGGTATCTACTTTCGACCAGGACTAATACTGCCGACAGGCCGAAACGAAGAAGTAGTTGAGTGGCTCAGCTAAAAAGTTCCAACGCTATCAGGGTTGATGGGACCTTAACGAACGACGTGCAAGGGTGACGATATCCCCGTAGCACACATGGTGACGGTATACCTTCCAAGGACAGCTAGGGCAGAACTGATAAACTGTTAAAACTGATAGTAATTCAAAATGAGGACTTTCATAATCATATGTGGAAAATGTTCAGCAGCATAGATCTAAAAATGAGAAGCTGCTAACGATAGAGGTGGACGATAAATCCTTAGATGCAATCAAAGCCAACAACTGTAAGTTAAATTAGAAGCTTGGTTGCATACCAGTCCACTTCCATAAGAAGAACGAGAAGGCAATCGACGAGAAAGCGGCTACACCAGGTGATACTCTGCCTGAGGATGTTTTTTTTCTTTGGATTCTCTACGCTAACCGCGCGTCGAGTAATGTATTATTTAAAAATTTAGTTACAATTTCATTTGATATACAAGAAACAGCATCGACTCTGTTAGCAAATTACACATATATAAATCTGTTAAAAATCGATTTCATCCCCAACATCGACTCCATCTCCACCATAAATACGTTCCAAACGACCTAAGAATAGTAAAATAATATTGCCTCTAAGTTAATACAGACAAGACTCAAAACAATTTAATTGATTCTTGCACACATAATTAAATATTATAATAATGATTAATCATTAATTTTTTTCAGTACGTGTTTATGGTGTGGAAGATTTGAACGAAAATTATAAAAATTCTCTTTTAATTTAGCTAAAGTTTCCGTCGAGTCAAAAGATTCATCAGTTTTAATTACCAACTGTAAAGGTAATATTAAATTATGTCCGTATACCGGAAATGTGTAATTGTCAAATAGATAGCGAGCAATTCTTTGTCAAAAGTGCTATATTTGCATTCCGACGGACTTAGATTTTTGTTCGTTAATTTCTTGTTGTACAAACCCTGCTATTGCTATATTTCATGCATCTACAGTTATAGATAGTTTTGCTTTTCTGTTAAAATGGTTAAGCAGTACTTTCTCAGCAAAACTTTCTTTAACTCATTCAAAAAATTTAATTGATTTATCTGACCACTTTACAATTTCATTCGTACTTATAGATCCTTTTAGAATCATATCATGTATTGGACTCAGCATTCCAGCGAGGTGGGTGCCGTAGCTCAGTGGTTAGTGTGTTGCCTTTCTGATCTGTGGGTTGTGGGTTCAATCCCCGGATGAAGATGTTTCTTTCGAACGGTATCCATCTGTCGGCAAGCAATTGGCAATTCTTCCATGGAAAAGCTTCTAAAAGAACTCTGTGACAAAACTCAGAAAAAGTGATGTCGCAAGAGTTCTGCTGTCGGAACCGGCTAAAATAAGTAGGTCCCTTCTAATACTGTCCAAAATTTAACACCCACAATATATATATATATATATATATATATATATATATATACACACATATATATATATATATATATATATATATACACATATATATATATATATATATATATATATATATATATATATTCCAGCGAGGTTAGGTTGGTTGATAATAATTTACCATACCCATAAACTTTTGCATCTGCTTAATTGTTGTTGGTCTGCCAAATTCTTATATTGCTTTTACTATTACTTTTGCTAGCCGCATTCCTTCGTAAGATATATTGTATATTGTATCCAAGAGATTTTAATGTTTCTACACCGAAAACATATTTTGCAAGTTTAATATTTAAACCATATTTGTTTAATTGCTGAAATAGTAGTCTTAAATGTTGTAAGTGCTTTGCTTAATATTTACTAGCTTTAAGAATGTCGTCAAAATAAGCGAATGTAAAATCAAAATCTTTTAAAAATTCGTTGATGAACCTCGGAAAGGTTTGCGCTGAATTTCGTAACCCAAAAGGCATTCTTACAAATTCGAACATTCCGAATGGCAATTTTGTGTATATCTTCTTCCGCTACAGGAATTTGGTGGTAAGCTTGTACCAAATCTGTTTTGAAAATCGATATGTAAAACGTAGATGTTATGTGGATGTGGATGGTAATGGGTAACGATCTGGTATAGTAATTAAATTAAGTAATCTATAGTCGCCACAAGGTCTCCAGTCATTTGGTTCTTTTCTTGGAATTAAATGTAATGGAGATGAAGCTAGCGATATAGAAGGCCTACAGGTACCAGTTTTAATTAAAAGCTCAAATTCCAATTTATCGATGTTATATTTTATTGGATCTACACGCCTAGGTCTACAATCTGGGAAAACTCCTTCGGTTATGATATGATGTACTGTTGAACTATGAACTATGTTGAATTTGTTTAAAAGTTGTTTGAACTTGTTATCTATAAAGAAAATCTTAAGTGGTATAATGTTGCAATAACTAAAGGGTTATCCATTTCGCGGTTTCAAAAGTATAGGGCTAGAATTCGACATCTGTCAAACTGAGTTGTTAAAACAATTTCTTTCTTTTTCAATTCAAAGTCTGACATTTGCGAAAATTGATCGCTTAACTATCGCACAACGCATTAAAATTGTAAAAACCTACTACAAAAATGGTTATTCTGCCACAGCCACATATCGTGCTTTAAGAGGAGGTTATGGTTTACATAATCGTCCAACTACGCAAGCAATTGGCAAAATTGTGAAGAAATATGAAGAGACTGGATCGGTTACAGATATTTTAAGGCCTGTGCATCATCGTTACGCTCGTACCACCGAAAATATCGCTGCTGTAAGTATTATGGCGTATTTTGCATTTGGATCTACACCTACATCCATATAAAATCCAGCTCACACAACAACTGAAGCCAGCTGACCATTCACAACGTCGTAGATACGTCGAATGGGTGCTTGAACAACAGGCGGTGGACGGCGATTTTTCGAACAAAATTTTCTTCAGCGACGAAGCACATTTATCACTCGGTGGGTATGTTAACAAACAAAATTGTCGTATTTGGGGTTCTGAGAATCCTCAAGTAATTGAAGAGAGGCCACTACATCCACAAAAAGTCACTGCTTGGTGCGCTCTTTGGTCCGGAGGTGTGATTGGACCTTACTTCTTCGAAAACGACGATGGAACGACTGTCACCGTCAATTCGGAGTGTTATGGTCATATGATAACCGACTTTTTTTTACCTGCTATTGAAGAATACGACTTAGAGAATATGTGGTTTCAACAAGACGGTGCCACATGCCACACAACTCGAGCGAATATGGCTTTATTGCAAGAGAAATTTTCTGGCCGCGTAATTTCTCGTCGTGGCGATATCAAGTGGCCACCAAGATCATGCGATTTGACACCGCTTGACTTTTTTTTGTGGGGCTACGCGAAAGACCGTGTTTATGCAGATAAACCTTCAACTCTTGAGCACCTAAAAACCAACATTCGTCACGTTATGGCTGATATGTGTCAAAAAGTGGTCGAAAATTACCTCAAAAGAATCGATGCTTGCAACAATTCGCGTGGTGGTCATTTAAATGATGTAGTATTTCACACATAATGTCAACGTTTAAACTTTATAATAAAAAAGAAATATCATGATAAAAAATATTTTATATGTGTTTTATTTACATTTACTTTTGAAACCGCAAAATGGATAACCCTTTAGATATAGCGTTGACTGTTGACTGTATAGCGTTAATTGTTTGTTTTTTACATCAATTCTTTTGAAACTCGCGTGCAAAAGAACGCAGCTGAAATAAAAACACAAAAGAAGCAATTCTGCGGAATCTGTGGTAAATATATTTTTTTATTTGAAGTAAATTTATATTTGCACTTGCTTTATATTGCTTATTTTTGTTTATTTTTACAATAATTTGACGTGTCTTTGAAATTTCCCAAGCACATTCCAGTAGCCTATTCACAATAGTGCTGTTTTTTTTTACTTTGCAACACTATAACTCAGGTCGATTAAAATATAAGTGAGTTCAATTGAACTAGATTAAAAGAGGCGATATCGCTTATTTTTGTTGTTGCTTTGCATGCAGTTCGGCAAAAAAGCGAGTGTTCTTTTGCAACTCGCGTGCAAAAGAACGCAACTATTAATATGGACTGTGTATGTCCCAACTTCGAGCAATGTTGGTATGTGTATGGATAAACATGTATTTCACAATTTCGGGAAATATGTCGCATATGTATTTCATATTTTGGCTCGCAACAGGCTATAGCCGTAGCAGAGTGGTTAGTGTGTTGGCCTTCTGATTTGTAGGTCGTGGGATCAATCCCTGGCTGAAGCATAACAAATTTTATATCGAAAGGATTTTTCTTTTTCTAACGGTACCCACCTGTCGGCAAGCAATTGGCAATTCTTCCGGCAGTAATAATTTGCCGTGAAAAAGCTTCTAAAATAACTCTCCGAAAAAGCTCAGAAAAAGTAATGTCGCAAGAATTCTGCCGTTCGGAACCGGCTAAAATAAGTAGGACCTTTATAATACTGTCCAAAATTTAACACGCACAACAGTAATGGAAGAGAAGCTCGGCCAATCAGCCGAGTGGGGCTTTAAGTGCCACATATATTTTTTTCCTTCTACATTTTGAGACATGTGAGACATTATACAGAGCCTGGTGCTCTATTTGCTTCAAGTAATTCATCTTCAGTAAATTATAAATCATTAGGAGTCTCCAGTGTAGTTTTTATTTACTCTGGTAGAAAATGGTGTTGAATGGTATTATCCGCATTTTCGTCAGGATAGAAGTGGTGCGGTAAAGCTTCAGTAGTTTCTTGACTTGTTTTCATGAATACACCAGAATTTCTAAGCGCAGTGGGTGGGCGATGAGTTGGCGCATCCTTTATGTTGCGATTAGTGAGTGGCCATAAATCCTCCTTACCTCGTCGATTGCAAAAATGTTGAAAATCGGATATCGGTGCTTCTTTAAGTACGTTTGCATATTGTTTTTTCGCTTCCGAATACTTTTCAGCTACCGTAGATTCATTAGACTTACTTAAACTGTTCAATCTAAGATGCAGTTTGATACATTTATATTTTAGGACTTGTAGATTTTTGTTCCACCACGGAGCGTAGTGTTTGGTATTTCCCCGTTTCATGAACTTCTCGCAAGCATATGGATAACATTTGTAATATGCTTCGCAATATTACCTATTCCCTTAGATGTGATAATGCTGAAGTTTGTTTCAAGAAGGCCGGTTAGCTGCGAACGTTCTTAAAACGATTCCTCAGAATATGCCATTTGGCTATTTTATTATTAAATATGTTTAATGCTTTAACATATATATGTAGTATGTATCTAGTCTGTAAGAAATTATGAAATATATGTGTATATAAAAAGTTCTTCATCATATTGCATAATCATTATATTGTATTGCATATTTGTAACCTTGACAGCATATGACCGCGAGTAAACTCCATATACAGTTTATAAAATCATAAATGCAGTGTCATTATTATATGACCGCTAATGAACTAAAAAACAACAGCGTTTGCTGTTGTTACGTATAATGGTCAATATGCTTTGCCTAAATATGCTGTCAAGGCATTAATTGTATTTTGTTATATTTTAAATCAATTACATGTATATGCAATATTCAAGGCAAATTATGTAAAATGCCTATTAAACACATATTTGCATTAATTGTAATTTTTTATATTTTAAATCAATTATATGTAGGCAATATTTTGTAATAAATAGAGAAATCGACTACAGGTCGATATTCAATTGATCACGAATAATTAGTTCGTCTAGTTGTTTTTAATCACACACGCAATCCAGGTTCAAGTGCCTGTGTTTACTTTTTGGCATAGTTACGAAGTCTAGAGCATTCCAGGCGAATCGCTTGTGTTTGCATCGCTAGACGTAACAAAATATATAAGTAGAAGTCCGTTTTGCAGTAGCTGTTTTAAATCGACTTTGAATTTCAGAGGCACTATCTACGTGCACTGCCCTCTGTATTATTCTTCTGATACACACGGCAGTGCGCGCCTCTCCCTCTAACTAAAAATTAAATATAAGTAAGAATAATAAACTAAGACTTTAAATAAATGTAAGCAACATAAATGAAAATATCGAAAATAAAACAAATCAAAACTTAAAAACAAAGGTTGTGTACACCTGTGTGAGTGAAATTAATTTAACAAAAACCAGGCAAACAAAGCAAACTAGTAAATACAAAGTGTTTGTCCTTGTGGCGGCAGCAGCTCAAAAAAACAACAACCATTACGAGCATCATCAACAGCAGTAGTAAAAACAGCAACATCATTATCAGGCAAGCCTTGACACTAAGCAACCCACCGGCAATAACTGCTGAATATCGAAATTAAAAATGCCGCCTGAACTGACTTTATAGTTTGCAAGTTTATTCTCGAATGAATCAATATGTCAAAAACAAAACGAAAAGTAACGTACGCAGGATACACACAGTTGAAAGAAAACATAGGCAAGATAATAAGAAAATAACAACAGGATTGCTCATAATCGTATTGGAATATTTCTAACACTCTTCCTCAATGCGAATATGTTACATATAACAATAATTCAAAAATACAAATTCAATTCAAATTTAGTGATTTTACAAAGTCAACATGTTTTGCCTTAACTAAATTTTTCGTAAAAATGTCAGCAATCATATTATCAGTGCGAATATAACTAAGTTCCACTTCTCCGTTCTTAATTACTTCCCTTACATAATGAAATTTAATGTCGATACGCTTACTTCTGTCATGAAAAACTGGATTTTTTGACAGTTGTTGTGCGCTGAGATTATCTCCATATACCACAGTTGCCGCATAGTAAACGTCTCAAAAATATAGCTTTTTTTACTGCTGTACGTAGTGCAATATATTCTGCTTCTGTACTGCTTAACGAAACAGAAAAGAAAACGTAGCCTGAATATGATTTTTGATCGTCCGTATCGCCACCCCAGTCGGGGTCAGCAAACCCCTTAAGTGATTCGCCCGTTGCTCGATAATGTAGCTTCATGTTCACGGTAGAAGCCAAATATCGAAACACATGCTTGACACCGGCCATATGCTCCATATGCGGATTCATATTACGCTGCGCCAATTTCGCAGCCGAATGTAAAATATCAGGTCTCGTGGTAAGTGCTAGCCACATAAAAGCCCCCACAGCTGATTGATACAATTTTACATCAACAGTACCGCAGTTTTCATTATCATATGCTACCTGAAAACCAGCATCCAATGGTGTTGCTGCATTTCTACAATTACTCATACCTTGTTGCTCAAGCAGCTCAATGATGTATGTTGTTTGGTCAAGTGTAATGCTGCCAACATCGTCATCACGTTGCACACGCATGCCAAGAAATAATTCGAGAGGACCCTTGTCCATGCACTTAAACCATTTTGCGATCTCGTCTTTAATTTCCATCAACTCGAATTTTGATCGGCATGCTATAATTAAATCATCAAAGTAAACCAATATTAATGATAAATTACCTTGGTTCCGCTTGTACAAACATGGCTCGTTAATACATGGAGCGAAACCAAGTTCCTTAAGTGACGCATCCCAATTAATGTTCCACTCTCTTCCTGATTGCTTTAACCCATATATCGCTTTATTGAGAAGGAGCACTTTATTTGGATCGCTGTGGTTGGTGTATCCTTCCGGCTACTTCGTACAAACTGGCGAAAAAGATTCCTCATAGTCGATACGAAACGCTGCGAATACCCTTTGACAACCAAATGAGCCATATAAAGCTCAATATTGCCATTTGTGCCCTTGTTGAGACCGAACACCCATTTGCAGCCAATCGCCCGCTCATTAGCTGGTATCTCAGTTAAAGTCCACGTTGCATTATGCTGGAGTGCATCAAATTCTCTTTTCATGCCTTTTTGCCACAAATTTGCATATTTACTTCTTGTAGCTTCGTCGTGCGTTTTTGGAATTGCATATTGTTCAACAATATTCAGCCTATAGTACACTTTCTCAGGTCGACCGCGGGAGCCACTTCGTTCAATTCTGGGTCTACCTTGTTCACTTCTTACCGGTTTTTCTTCTTTAGCACTTGCATAAAAATCGCTACATTCATGATATCCGATGTCTGTGCTGCTGTTGTCACTTTCAAAATCAAGATTTTCTGCTTCGGCGTTTACGCTGATTTTACCTTTTCCGTCTACATTGCGGTCTGCATCATCACTACTATCATTACTTTTAATGCCATCGCTGTCTCACACGTTTTCACTGCTACTTCTATTGCCTTTTAACAATTATTCATTCAAGTCTATTTTGAGAGGTTTTGTTGCTTCTTCTTTTATCAGCTCTTTAAATAACACATCATGCCGCTCAATCACTTGTCTTGTTTCTGCATCATAAAGTCGGTATGTCTTAGCCGTTAAGGGATAACCCACCATAACTTACTCCTTGCATTTTGGTTTAAACTTGTTGTGACTCGTCATGTCATAAGCTACTGCTATTGAACCCAAAGTACGCATATGACCAACACTAGGTTTGCGCTGTGTACACGCTTCGTACGGTGTTACCCCTTTGAGTGCTTTTGTTAGTGACCTATTGCGAATGTACGTTGCTGTCGCAACAGCTTCTGCCCATAAACATTCAGCCATACCTGAAAAAGATAACATACTCCTGGCCATTTCTACAAGTGTTCTATTTGCCCGCTCTGCCACGCCGTTCTGCTGAGGCGTATGTGGAACTGTCAACTGCCGTAATGTGCCATTTTTATCGAGAAATGTGTCAAATTCTTTGTTGACAAATTCGCCGCCATTGTCGCTTCTCGCACATTTCATCTTGCGACCGGCTTGACATTCAACCATGTTTTTAAATGAAACAAAACGTTGAAACACTTCATTTTTGTATTTCAGGAAGTACACGAAAATACGACGCGACTCATCATCGATAAACGTTAAAAAATATTTGGATCCACCAAGCGACAGTTTTGAAAATGGTCCACACACGTCAGTGTGAATCAATTCCAAGATATTTGTAGCACGGTTTTCACTTTTCTTTGGAAAAATTTGTGTACATATTTTATTCTTCATGCACGTGATGCATCCAGTATTACTTGTCTTCGGAATCAGAGCCATACCCTGTACCATATTATCGTCCGATAGCTGCTTTAAATCTCCGTAATTTAAATGGCCAAACCGATTGTGCCACTTCTCTGATACACACTATGACACTGTAATACATTTCTTTACTTTCGCGACGACTGAGAATAAACCATTGTTTGTCTTTGCTTTTAGCACTATATCGCCATTTAGGTCTAGTATTTCAGAACCACCTACGCTGAAATTTGCTGTAAAGCCTTTTTTCATCGCTCTGCTACACACATACAACACGTCGTTTAAAGTTAAACTACACTCAGTTTGTAGCAATATTTTGCCAATACCTTTGGCCATAACTGAATAATCTGCTGCGAGATCTATTTTTTTACGAGGTTCCTCAAAAGATGTAAACATATCACGCTCACAACACATATGAGCAGTAGCACCGCTATCGAGATACCACCTATCGCTATTTAAATTATGTATATCGGTAGCCGCTACAACAATGAAAATTTTCGATTTTTCTTTTGTGTTATCGATCGATAACTTTTTATCTGAACAATTCCAAGCAAGCTATGTGTTTCATGTCTCTTTTCACGTTCTTCTTTACAGATTTGTTGTTATTGTAATTTGCCGCGTTTGCAGCAAATGCTGTAGTTTCACTGTTAATTTTGATTTTTGATGAGTCATTTCTGCGAACTCCATCTTCCAATAACTTAACCTTCATAACATATAACGAAGGTAGCTTTCATACTGTTTCGGTAGACTGGAAAGAAGGATTATTACAGCGAAATCGTCATTCACTTCAATAGCAACTTCTGCTAATTGGTCAACAAGTGACGAAATCGAATTAATGTAGCTGGAAATCGATTCGCCTTCTCTCATACGTAAATTCAAAAGCGGCTATACAAAGCAACCTTTCGCACTGGACCTTTTGGTTGATGAACTTCTTTCAACCTTCGCCAAGCTTCATTAGCCGACGTACACTTCTTTATGTGATTCAGCTGTGTTGGTTTCACACAAAGAGAAAGCGACGCTAGAGCCTTTTTATCATTTGTAGTCCACTGTGCAATCTCATCCGGTAATGTGGGTTTTACAAGCTCACCCGATGTGACTTTCCACAATTCCGCGTGCACGAGCAAGCTGCGCATTTGCATTGCCTGTGTCTCATAATTCTTCTCATCAAGCTTACCGATTTGGTATTACGAACTGATCTTCGCAAGACGTTTACTTTTCAAATTACTCGGTTTACTTATTGCTTGCTCGCACCGAATGTGTCTGGGCCCATAACCGGTTGAATATCGAAATTAAAAATGCTGCCTGAACTTACTTTATAGTTTGCAAGTTTATTCTCGAATGAATCAATATGTCAGAAACAAAAAGTAAAGTAAGGTACGCAGAATACAAACACAGTTGAAAGAAAAAATAGGCAAAGTAATAAGAAAATAACAGCAGGGTTACTCATAATCGCATTGGAATATTTCTAACAATAACTCCCCACATATTCAAGTCTTTAATTTTACTAGCTACAGATGTTAAAGTGACATCCACGATTGATTTTGCTCTTATACCATGACGCACAGCACTAAATGTGGAAATATTCCCTTTGTTACAATCCACCATTGAATTTGCTGCTATAATATCAGCTATGGCTTTACTGTGACCATTCGAAATAATTGAGCTTCATAGAGGGTGCCACTCATTGAGATCACCGCCAACGATCAAGAAAATTGTTAATGTCTTGGTATGTATTGAATTTCTCTATACCAGACTCAACATATACGCTCGGAATATATATGTAACGCTGGTCAATGCAGATCCTAATAACTGCTAGATTGGGCGTAGAAAGTTGAGAAATATCAAGTACTGCTCCAACAGCCTCCTTTACTAGCATACATGATTTAACTTTTCGCTCTTCAGTTTCGAATTGAAATACATATACATCCTTAATGGGACTACCTTTGTTAGCATTTCCAACATATAGCTGAGAGACATAAAATATGCAAGAAGTTCATTGTGGGCAGTATTACAATGATTAACAATGATTAATTATAATGATTGATCTGTATAATGCTTATTGCTATAACAGCTATAATCTCTTTGCGCGTTATTTGCTGTTGCATGATCTGAATTTGCGGA
Source organism: Megamerina dolium (assembly GCA_963854835.1). Taxonomy (NCBI): domain Eukaryota; kingdom Metazoa; phylum Arthropoda; class Insecta; order Diptera; family Megamerinidae; genus Megamerina; species Megamerina dolium. The sequence goes on along the minus strand of OY978526.1, from coordinate 54,357,156 downwards.
CCGTGCTTGGAACTTGTTGCTGAGTGTGTTTCATCAACTTTGTTATTTCCTTTCGTATTCTTATTGACATAATTAAAACATTTTAATTCTATGAGGTCATCTTTATGCGGAGAATTAGTGTATATATAATCCTTGCCAGCGCAATGTGTTATTGGAGCATTGCATTTAGCTTTGGTGTGTCCAAACTGAAGGCACATAAAAGGTTATACGATGGCACTGAATTCGGACACATTAGCACGAACGTAGTCGACATTAAGCTCTATCATGGCATTACGTATGCTTGAAGTCACTTCGAGCACGGCGTTATATGCATGCTCTAAGTTTTTTCGATTTAAACGTTCGAAGTCTTCTTTCACTTCAATGCTGATGCCGCTGTTTTGACTTTTGATGACGTTTACAAGATCAATAGCATCTACTTCTTTCGGAATATTTTTAATAATTACCTTATTTCGCTTGAAATCGAGTTAATTGCATCAATTATTGTTCCTGGTGAGCTCATATTTAAAACTCGATCAGCTGATGTGTTAGTTATAGCTATATTCAATTAAATAGTTTGTGGATAAACTAACTTAATCGCAAAACTATTGATGATTATTTTAATGTGGAAAGTAAAACACACTACGTTGATTTATGTGAACAACTTCAATATTAATCTACCAGTTATTTTCCTTTATTTTACCGAACTTCACGTTCTCTCCTTTTGTCATGCAGATCTATGAATGTTATTGACTGCTGCTGAGATGGTTGAGGATGTCAACCTCCTACCTCACGAAAGTGAGGAGCTTGACGAGCTCTACCTGACCAGGCCAGGAGATGACTCGGATAGAGTCTCTCTGTCAGAGACTGATGTGGCTTTGACAGTGGATGTACTCGATCTGAGTCAGCAATAGAAGTATGGACAGCACTAGGGTTGCTCAAACAACCTCCATCATGCAACGCTTAGGTCTAAACTGGGTATAGTGATGGTTCAAGAACTCTGGATATTCAGGGGCCAAATAAAAGGTTTGAGAACCTGTTAGATATTTACAAATAATATGAACTTTCTTTGTCTTACAGATTTTCTATTGAGAGGCCTAGTAGCATTGCAAATCTCGGTAGACATAAACGGGTTTGCGAAAGAAATAATAGTAACGACAGCTTAATTATCAGGAAAAGACCCGCAGGCGCCACATGTTGCAATCCAAAGTCTGGTGGATTATTTTGAAAGGAAGAAGATCCACTAACACTCAGCTGCGACGCAAATGCGCATAACAAAAGAAATTGGGGAGATATCAAGCCTCTATAAAGTATTGGCTAAGGCGATTAGCCTTACCTCTACTAACCTTAAAGAGTATCATGGAAGTTTTACCCGAGGGTTAGAAAGAGAAAGTTCAACATCTTCTAAATACTCACTTTCCAGGATCTTCAATCCCATCAGAAACAAAACAAACTGAGCTTTTAGTACAAGAAATATGATAAACTGGAATATTGCAAAAGAAGAATGCACGGAGCCTAGGATTCGGTGAGCGGTAACCCACTGAAATCTTTTGGTGGCGATATTATATTTCGTGCAATATTACAAAGAAGTTAGAACATATCATAGGTACATTAACTAAGACTGTTAGGAGCAGCTTTGCATTAGGGTTTATACCAAAGACAAGGTCGGCAAGAAGGATCCTCTTCATCCGAAATCCGTCAGCCTTAACATCTTTCATACAGAAAGTATTAGAGAAAGCTGTAGACAACTACATTAGAATAACATTAGAGTTTACTAGCTCCGTTACATGTGTGTCAGTATACGTACCGAGCAGGCCGAGCTACGGAACTCCATATGGAGTATAGGATGAACTACTTGCAGAACTAGAGAACTCTGGGTTATAATTCCAGGGTTATGCTGACAATATAGTCAAAATATGTAGAGGAAAGTTCGAAATGCTCAATGTGAAAGTAAATATATATATATATATATATATATACAGTGGCTCACAGCTTATTTCGTACAGTGTATATATTTTTATGTACATGGCTGTAACATCGAAACTAAAAAACTTATCGATAAGTTTTGAATGTAGATGTCTGTGTATGTGTTTAGTAAACCTAATAAGAAAACGGGGAACCCCAAAAATTGTTCTTTTTGTCATGCAAGAGAGAAAAACTATTGATCAGCTGATTTTCAGCTCACATCTTATTTCGTACACAAACTTCAATGTAAGTAAGTTTCATTCTGCCGCGCAGTTACAAAGTTTTTTTGAATTGTATGAGTTTTTGGACCTTTTTAACTATTATAACAATTTTTATTATTATTATTTTAAATAGTTAAAGTGCTGTAAATTAAACATTTAGCGTTATGGGCGTCGTACAACGATGGAACAGCGTAAACTGGTAATTAACCATTTTAGGAAAGGTCAGAGTGTGCGAAAAATTGCTGAAATGACAAATTTAAGTGCCTCAACTGTCCAATACATCATTCCACGCTTCGTTCGCGAAAATCGGTTGGAGAACAAGGGCAGAGAAGCACCTAATAAGATTTTCAACGCATCAGACGAGCGTTATATTGTACGAAAAATTAAGAAAAATCCAAAGTTATCCGCTCCGAAGTTGGCTGCAGAGGTTCAGCGTGAAATAGGAAAATCATCCAGTGCTGAAACTGTCCGACGTGTGCTGCGCAATCATGACTTGAACGGTCGAGTAGCCCGAAAGAAACCATTCATTTCGAAAATGAATATACAACGCCGACTTGACTTCGCCAAAGAGCATATTATTAATACTCCTGCGTTCTGGAATACCGTTATTTTCGCGGATGAGTCTAAGTTTAATATTTTTGGCTCGGACGGAATGTCATATGTTTGGCGTAAAGCGAATACCGAGCTAAACAAGGAGAACCTTAAGCCCACAGTGAAGCATGGTGGCGGTAGCGTGATGGTTTGGGCCTGTATGTCAGCAGCCGGAGTAGGTGAATTGGTTTTTATTGAGGAAACAATGGACAAAATGAAGTACCTCGAGATTCTGAAAAACAATTTACTTCAAAGCGCAGACAAACTGGGTTTGCGGGAAGAATTTCGGTACTACCAAGATAATGACCCAAAACATAAATCTGGGATTGTGCAATCTTGGCTTATTTGGAACTGCCCACACTTGATGTCTCCACCACCACAGTCACCTGACATGAATGTGATTGAAAATCTTTGGTCTATTTTGGACAATAAAATAAGAACACACAAGATTTCTAATAAGCAAGACCTAAAGAAGGTACTGATGGAAGAATGGAAAAAAATCACACCAGACATCACTCAAAAATTGGTGGATTCAATGCCAAATAGACTCCAGGCTGTCATTAACGCTAAGGGATGTCAACTAAATATTAAAATCAACTTACTTTGTTTTTAGTTTGAACTTAAAGAGACTGTACGAAATAAGCTGTGACATGAATTTTCCTATTTTTTTCTTATTTTATTTTTTTATAGTGTCAAACACTAAAATTTTGAAAAAGTAAATTTTGGAAAATAAAAAACAAACCTTCCTTTCAAAAATGGCATTTATATTTTGTTCAAATTTTTGCTATATTAGGAATTACGACTGCAGAAATTTTTAAACTGTCACTGTACGAAATAAGCTGGGAGCCACTGTATATATACAGTGGCTCCCAGCTTATTTCGTACAGTGACAGTTTAAAAATTGCTGCAGTCGTAATTCCTAATATAGCAAAAATTTGAACAAAATATAAATGCCATTTTTGAAAGGAAGGTTTGTTTTTTATTTTCCAAAATTTACTTTTTCAAAATTTTAGTGTTTGACACTATAAAAAAATAAAATAAGAAAAAAATAGGAAAATTCATGTCACAGCTTATTTCGTACAGTCTCTTTAAGTTCAAACTAAAAACAAAGTAAGTTGATTTTAATATTTAGTATGACATCCCTTAGCGTTAATGATAGCCTGGAGTCTATTTGGCATTGAATCCACCAATTTTTGAGTGATGTCTGGTGTGATTTTTTTCCATTCCTCCATCAGTACCTTCTTTAGGTCTTGCTTATTAGAAATCTTGTGTGTTCTTATTTTATTGTCCAAAATAGACCAAAGATTTTCAATCACATTCATGTCAGGTGACTGTGGTGGTGGAGACATCAAGTGTGGGCAGTTCCAAATAAGCCAAGATTGCACAATCCCAGATTTATGTTTTGGGTCATTATCTTGGTAGTACCGAAATTCTTCCCGCAAATCCAGTTTGTCTGCACTTTGAAGCAAATTGTTTTTCAGAATCTCGAGGTACTTCATTTTGTCCATTGTTCCCTCAATAAAAACCAATTCACCTACTCCGGCTGCTGACATACAGGCCCAAACCATCACGCTACCGCCACCATGCTTCACTGTGGGCTTAAGGTTCTCCTTGTTTAGCTCGGTATTCGCTTTACGCCAAACATATGACATTCCGTCCGAGCCAAAAATATTAAACTTAGACTCATCCGCGAAAATAACGGTATTCCAGAACGCAGGAGTATTAATAATATGCTCTTTGGCGAAGTCAAGTCGGCGTTGTATATTCATTTTCGAAATGAATGGTTTCTTTCGGGCTACTCGACCGTTCAAGTCATGATTGCGCAGCACACGTCGGACAGTTTCAGCACTGGATGATTTTCCTATTTCACGCTGAACCTCTGCAGCCAACTTCGGAGCGGATAACTTTGGATTTTTCTTAATTTTTCGTACAATATAACGCTCGTCTGATGCGTTGAAAATCTTATTAGGTGCTTCTCTGCCCTTGTTCTCCAACCGATTTTCGCGAACGAAGCGTTGAATGATGTATTGGACAGTTGATGCACTTAAATTTGTCATTTCAGCAATTTTTTGCACACTCTGACCTTTCCTAAAATGGTTAATTACCAGTTTACGCTGTTCCATCGTTGTACGATGACCCATAAAGCTAAATGTTTAATTTACAGCACTTTAACTATTTAAAATAATAATAATAAAAACTGTTATAATAGTTAAAAAGGTCCAAAAACTCATACAATTCAAAAAAACTTTGTAACTGCGCGGCAGAATGAAACTTACCTACATTGAAGTTTGTGTACGAAATAAGATGTGAGCTGAAAATCAGCTGATCAATAGTTTTTCTCTCTTGTATAACAAAAAGAAAAATTTTTGGGGTTCCCCGTTTTCTTATTAGGTTTACTAAACACATACACAGACATCTACATTCAAAACTTATCGATAAGTTTTTTAGTTTCGATGTTACAGCCATGTACATAAAAATATATACACTGTACGAAATAAGCTGTGAGCCACTGTATATATATATATATATATATATATATATATATATATATATATATATATATATATATATATATATATATATATATATATATATATATATATATATATATATATATATATATATATATATATATATATATATATATATCGTAAATTGATCATGTGGTGATTGACGGAAGGCATGCTTCCAGTGTGATGGACGTGAAATCGATCCGTGGTGCCAACATCGACTCGGATCACTACCTTGTTGCAGCTAAGGTGCGCACACGCTTATGTGTCGCAAATAACAAGAGAAGTCCCACACAGAGAAAGCTCGACGTCAGTAAGCTGCGATCACCAGAGACAGCAGATGCATTTTCCACTCGACTATCGGATCTGCTTATGCAGAACACTCCCCAACTTGATGATACATGCGCACGGTGGACACATATATCCCACTCCATGACTACTGCTGCCGAGGAGGTAATCGGTTACTACCGGCCTCTGAGGCATGAGTGGTATGATCAGGAGTGTCGCGACGCTACCGCAGAGAAAGACGCCGCCTACAGAAGAACCCTGCGTGCAGGCGCAACGCGAGCTGTTAAGGAGCGGTATAGAGAGAAAAGGAGTGCAGAGAGACGTCTTTTCAGGCGCAAGAGGAGGGAGTTGGAAAGACGTGAGTGTGGGGAGATAGAGATGTGTACCGACAAGAATGAGACTCGAAAATTCTTCGAAAAGATCAAGCGCCTAAGTGGGGGTTTAAATCCCGGAGCCTCTTCTTGTCGTGATGGAAATGGGAATCTGGTTACAGATGTCCAGAGTGTACTGAGCCTATGGAGGGAACACTTCTCCACGTTACTGAATGGCGATGCTACGAACAATTCCGCCAGTGGAGGAGATTGCCCGATAACCCCAATTACAGATGATGGTGTTGATGTTCCACCACCCGACTATGACGAGGTTGAAACGGCCACTTTAAGGCTGAAGAACAACAAAGCTGCAGGTGCATATGTCCTGCCTGCCGAGTTGTTTAAGACCGGAGGCGATGAGCTGCTCACCCGCATGCACCAGCTCATAAGCAGAATATGGTCGGATGAAAGCATGCCTGATGATTGGAGGCTCAGTGTTCTCTGTCCTGTACATAAAAAAGGAGACCCCACAATTTGCGCCAACTACCGTGGAATAAGTCTCCTGAGCATCGCATACAAGGTTCTATCGAGCGTACTGTGTGAAAGGTTGAAGCCTATGCCCAGCAACCTGATTGGACCTTATCAGTGTGGCTTCAGACCTGGTAAATCCACCATCGACCAGATTTTCACACTGCGCCAAATCCTGGAGAAGACCCAAGAAAAACAGATCGACACACACCACCTATTTGTTGATTATAAAGCCGCTTTCGACAGTCCGGTAAGGGATTACCTCTACGCAACAATGTCTGAGTTCGGTATTCCTGCAAAGCTCATTCGACTTTGTAGAATGACACTGCATAACTCTCGTTGTGCAGTGAAAATTGGGAAGGACCTCTCCGCACCGTTTAATACCGAACGGGGTTTCAGACAAGGTGATTCGTTATCGTGCGACTTCTTCAATCTTATTATGGAGAAAATAATACGAGCTGCTGATCTACGACATAATGGCACTATCTTCAACAAAAGTGTCATGCTGTTAGCGTATGCCGACGAAATTGACATAATCGGCATGAACACGCGAGCAGTCAGTGCAGCATTCTCAGAGTTGGAAAGAGAGTCGCGTCGGATGAGTCTCACGGTGAACGAGGGCAAGACGAAGTATCTAGTGTCAACAAACAAAGAGTCCCGGCGTCTTGGACAGCACGTCACTGTTGACAACTACGCTTTTGAAGTAGTAAGGGACTTTGTCTATCTTGGAACCAGCATTAACAGCAGTAATGACGTCAGCTTGGAGATCATGCGTAGGATAACTCTTGCTAACAGGTGTTACTTTGGGCTGAGTAAGCAATTGAAAAGTCGAGCCCTCTCTCGAAGAACGAAAACTACACTCTACAAGTCTCTCATCATGCCTGTCCTAACATATGGCGCTGAAGCCTGGACAATTTCCATCTCGGATGAGCGAATGCTTGGGGTTTTCGAGAGAAAAGTCCTACGCAGGATCTTTGGACCTATTTGCGTTGGTGGCGAGTACCGAATAAGGTACAACCATGAGCTGTACGAGCTATATGCCGATATTGACATAGTAAAGCGCATCAAAATCCAGCGGCTGCGCTAGCTAGGTCATGTCGAGCGAATGGAAGAACACGCTCCAGCTAAGAAGGTGTTATATTCGGAACCCGCTGGAGGACGACGCAGAAGAGGAAGACCAAACCTCCGGTGGAAAGACCAAGTACTGGAGAACCTGACGGCGCTTGGAATTTCTAACTGGCGCCAGCTAGCGAAGAACAGAGATGGCTGGCGAAGCATGTTGTTTTCGGCCTAAATCGATCTTCGGTTGTTATGGCCACATAAGTAAGTAAAGTATATATATATATATATATATATATATATATATATATATATATATCTATATATATATATATATATATATATATATATATATATATATATATCTATATATATATAGTATATATCTATAGTATATATATAGTATATATCTAAATATGTATATATATATATATATATATATATATTACTTATATATATATATGTATGTATGTATATATATATATATATATATATATATTACTTATATATATATATGTATATATATATATATATATATATATATATATATATATATATAAGTATATATATTTCCGGGTATTTTAAATTCGTCGAAATTTTTATTTTTTGCTTGCATTTGTGTCGGTCCATTTCCAACACATGTTTCGTAATTTTATTCTCCTCCCTGCAGTGTCGGCAGATTTTATCCGAAAAGATTCATCATATCGTTAGGTGATAATTCTACCTACAGTCCCCTGAGAGTATTCCCATAATGATTCTTAGATTATTCTTATTTAGGTTAATATATTTCTTATAACGTCTTAGGTTGTAGGTCCCTGAAAGTAACTAGAAAGGTCACAAAACTGGTAGGTTTTCTAAGTATGATTGTGTTTCTGATTCTTCTTTCTTATTAATGAGTACGGACAAGGCTTCCTTACCCAAACCACAGAATGAATGGCATTTTTTGTCACTGTTCCATCGTAAACGTTGGTCTAATAATTTTAATTCTTTCTATAGTTCAATCTCTATTCCTATTAAACTGATAGATTTTAGATTGCTAAGTTTATACTTTCTAGTCAATGGACAATTGTGGTTTTGCGGGGGTAATACTCAGCCGCACTTTGCTGCACCATCTTTTTGTTGGTTTTAGCCTTAGCGAGATACTTTCACATTGAGCATTTTCGAACTTTCCTCTGCATAGTTTGACTATATTGTCAGCATAACCCTGGAATTATAACCCAGAGTTCTCTAGTTCTACAAGTAGTTCATCCTATACTCCATATGCAGTTCCGTTGCTCGGCCTGCTCTGTACGTATGCTGACACACATGTAAGGGAGAGTTTACTTACTTACTTACTTACTAAGGGAGAGTTTACTATATATAAATATGTGTATATATTTGTATATATATATATATATATATATATATATATATATATATATATGTATATATATATATAAATATGTATATATATATATATATATATATATATATATATATTTATATATATACGTAAAAGAAAACTAGCTTGTATAGATTGGTATTTGGTCGTGACTCACCAACCACTAATCGCTAATTATGTATGTAAGTACAATAACCGCAGATTACTCGTATAACGCCCCTTACCATACCAGAATACAATTTATAAATCAATTCATCGTTTATTAAATATTTATTAATTAATTAATGAAACATTTGAATATAATTTGTAAAAGAATGATAATGAATATGATGATAATTAAAAATAAATATTGATAATGTAAAGAAAGAAATAAATAGATATTAATGTTGTTTTATACTATATATCCTTTTATTTGATTACAGTACAAACAATAAATATGTTTTTATAAAATATTAGAAGCGTAATGCTGCCAAAATTTACATTCTTTATTGCCAAAAATATATAAAATAAATGTAGATTCTTAAAAAACTAAAATAGAGCATAAGTTTATGTTATTTACTTATTGTTCTTTTTTTCAACACATATGGTTGAAACTCTTATCTTTTCAGATAATTAAAATAATAATAATTATTTTGTTAGGTAGGTAAATTATAATGAAATTCATACAAAAATTTCAATCACATATTGTTATGTACACGCTTATACTCAATATACATCATTTAAGCTTCAAGATAAATATCATCATATGGGAATTTTTGGAAAAGTGGTTGTATTACACTTTTTAAAATTTCAGCAATAGCCGTCTGTATAGCTGGCTGCAGTTCCTTCCATACATCGCTCCAATTTTCATTTAAGAATTGGTTCAAATTTGTACCCAATGTTTGGTCGCCATTGAAGAGGTTTGTCAATTTGATGTTCAATCTACGTGTCAGTACCAAAATTCGTAGAATTTTATATAATTTTAATTTAATAAAATTCATATCCCACAGTCTTACCCTTTAGGTTCAATCAAAGTCTTTATTTTATCTATTACCAAATATGATTTTCCATCACGTTGTTGTACTGTGGGTTTGAACTTCAATGAAAATGTGGGATTAATCACAGTGATATCAGCATCACCTTCACCAGTTATTGGTAGTATAAGAATACGTCCATCAGCTGTATATTTTCCTTGTAGTTGAATTTTTGGTGCCGATCCATGCATTTCAAATTTACTTGTACTTGGATCACGTTCGAAACCGCTGTCAAAATAAATTCAAATTAGTTATCATATCAAGTTGAACAAATAGAAAGAATTAAAAAATATAAGTATTTTTTAAAGGAGAATTGTGTTGAATTTTTGGCTTTCCTTCTATTCTTTCAAAATAAAAAACAAACTTATATATATATATATATATATATATATATATATATATATATATATATATATATATATATATATGTATATATATATATATTTACATCGCTTTTGAAAGCTCTTTGAAACTGCCGTTCGAAACCAATTAATATAAGGTTAACCTTTTGATAGTTTCAAAAGTATAGTAGAACTGTAGAACTGTCAAACACAAACGTTACAAATAAACGCAAAAGGATATGTGAATAAATGGAATTGTCGTATCTGGTGAAGTGAAATCTCACAAATCAGTGACTTAATGGAGGTCAATGGTTCATATAAAAAGGATTGTCTGACGTACATTTTGGCCTGATATCGCTATTTTAATGCGAATAACTCCGAAAATTATTGGCAGAGCTTCTCACTTAGTCTTTTTTCAGATTATTAAATTCGTAGAGTGTTTGAAATATTTTGGCATTCCTCGTTAATTTTGAATTGCAGCGCTTTATCAAATAGTATTTTCTTAACAGGTTGGCACAGTTATCCTAAATTAACTCTAATTACTCTAAAAAACCATGTTTCTTTTTTATATTTTTATACATTTTCTTACTATTTTTGTTTTATTTATTACCAAAAATAATAAAAATTGAGGAACAAGTTTAAATATTATTTGTTCTTGTTCGCCGTCGCTACCATAAATATGGAGTAAACAAACATTTTTTAAAACTTCTTCATGAATTCCAGAATGAATTACAGTGTAAAAAAAAATATAATAAATGTCTGAAGACAAAAAAAGGAACCAAATTTCGGTTGAAATGAATATTTTTTATTGAAAAAAATGATCAGGTAAATTTTAAAATCTTCAATAGAAATTCAGGTTCTTGTGAGTGCTGAAAAATTCAGTTTCTTCTTCTTTTAGCGAAGCATGAAGTGTGATTTATTTGGGACATTATTTAGAATATTTTGGCTCAATAAAAAGAAGTTCGTGAGCTAAAACTTTTTCAAAATACTTTAAAAAATCTAATTATTTCGGGCCTATTCGACTTTGATGTTTTTTTTAATGGTTTGGATCACGAAAGGCATTCGCTTGAGCTAAAATATTGTGGTGGACGTCATAAAATAAACCAAACTTCATGTTTCTCTGTTAAAAACAGAAATAATTATTTTTATTACGAGGAAAGCATAATAATAATTTTTGAAATTTTATTCATCACTGATGAATTTGCCTTAAAATTATATTTACAGCGAAATAAACAAATAAAAACACTTACACAAAATTATCGATATTCAGTGTGGATAAACCTTTTACGAGCAAATCTTTGAATATTAATTTCAAACCAACTGAACTACCGCGGCCATCGGATATGTCGAGTTTTTTCACAAGGAATGGTTCGACGATTGGAAATCCCGATGCAGCATGACCAGTTGTCGCATGACTACGTATCAACGCAATGCTGGAGCTCTTTATACACTCCACATCACCGGCTCGACACCGATTTATATCAGCAGCTAAAAACGCGAACAAAAATCAAAACAAAACACACGAAATTGTGTATATGTTAAAAGTTAAGAAAAAAGCAATGAAATAAAAACAACAAACAACAACAATGGAGTATTAAATAAAAGGAAGAACGTACGAAAAGTGCTTGCACAAAATCCATTGCCAATCAGCAAGCTATATGATACAAAAGCTATTAAATATAATTTAATGCCACACATTGTTATAAACAATTTTCAAAAAACAATGTACTAAACCGCAAGCACAATTTTTTTCAACTAATTTTCGTTTTCACAGTTTTTACTTATTTTTTTAACTCCCACGAAAAGTATTATTATTGAAGAGGAGTTTTTCAAAAACGAAATATATATTTTTGCACTCTTTCTTCAAGTTTAATGTTAAACTGTGAAACAATATACGACAAACGGCAGCTTTATAACCTTTTTTCTTTTACGATTTTTAGTTTGTATCTACATACATATATATTTATGTATTCGCGTATATGTGTGCGAATGTATAAATGGCAAAAATCCGCTTTTTTGTGCAGGTTGGTTGCTTTTTCCGTAGTAGTGGCGTCTTAAATGTTGTTTAAAATGTTATTTAGTATTTGTTATTGGTTATGCTATATGTACGTATAATAATACATACCTACATATTTCTTCCTCTACATTTATTAACTCTCTTGTTATTTCTTTTTTTTTTTCTTGTTTCTACTACTACTACTACTAATAAATACCATCAACTATAACTATCATATTAAAATACTACTATTTATCTGTTACTATCAACATCGCCTAGTCGTCTGTTGTTTATTTATTTATTTTGCGACCGACTGGTGGAAATGTCAAAATAAGGTGCTTGTTTTAAGACATTTTCATACAAATGTACAAACATATGCTCATACGAGTATACGTTTGTCATATATTCAAAGTATAAGTATGTATATACGTACTTTCCTCCCGCACACAGCCACTCATAAGAATTCATAATATCAACCGGTATCATAAAAAAAAATACAGATAGGTATAAGAATTAATAAAAATAAAAATATAGCATAAAATATCTATACATTTTTAATGTATGCATGTATTAATAAAAATTTTACTTTATATGCCTTCTACCAAGTTCTTTGTTAATGCGTTGACTTTTTGTTTGTTTTATTTTCCCTACAGAAAAAACATAATAACATGATTATTGTTAAGAGTGATACAATCTTAATAGTTTATTATGTTCTGTTTTAGTTGAATACACTCAGATTTGTTCAGAATATGCCCTTATCATATTTTTTACATCTCCATATTAATTGTAAAGAAATATGTATATAGGTATATAAGAACACCTTTAAAATATAATTATAATCATTACACGTATCTTGCATTTTATGAGGCTTACACTGACGATATCTTCCCTTTATGTTATTTATGTCACATCCTAACTACGATTTTGCTCATGCTTATCTCTGATTATAAGTCTTATAAGTAAGCGCAACTTCATATTCTATAGAAGAATATCTGTCAGACCATCCAAATAGCCTGCACATCCAACTTGTGAACTGGGAAAAGCTAAGATATGACAATGCAAAAGCAAAAATATAATTTACAAGAATAAACTAAATATAATTCCATTACTTTCAATTCCTTCATGCAAAAATGTCGCTGTGTACAACATAACATACCAGCAGGCATATTGATGCTGTAGCGCACAAATAAGTTGTGACAAAATTAAATTTTATATATATATATATATATATATATATATATATATATATATATATATATATATATATATATATATATATATATATATATATATATATATATATATATATATATATATATATATATATATATATATATATATATATATATATATATATATATATATATATATAATTTCATATATATATAGTTTCATAATTTCACCCCTATAATGAAATATAATGTTTTAGAATAATGATTTAGAACCGCAAAAATGTTTTTTTTTTATCATAGCTCAGTTGTTATTAGTCTAATTTTTAAAAATAAGAACTCATTGAAAATCTCTCGGAGAGCGCTTATCGCTCTATAAACTTTTAGATTGAATAAACCCTTAAAAATTTACATTCAATTCACATGTTTATACTCCCCCAATAAACATTTGTTTCACTACAAAATTAAAGATATTTAAAAACCATAAAACTAAACTAAACATAAAACTACGCTAACTTTAAAACTAAGAGAGTAATAACGAAATGAAATTTTTATTAAGGGTTAATATCTACACACAAATGTAAAATTTTTAAAAGTAGTTTCTATAGCAGGCTCTGATATTTCTGCGGCAATTTTGAAGTATGTTTTCAAATGGGCTTAGAAAACCAATATATAGTTATTTGCATGGAAGTCGGTTCAGTATTTTAAAAATAGTAAGGAATGTGCGCGATATCACTATGCATTTCGTCACAAGTGATTTAAACAAACAAACCATGCCAACAAAACGTAATATTATTGAATCTTTCCTCTTTTTGAATCGGGTAAGAACCCAAAAAATTCAAAAGAAACAAAAACTTGATAAATAAAGGGTTATCCATTTCGCGGTTTCAAAAGTATAGGGCTAGAATTCGACATCTGTCAAACTGAGTTGTTAAAACAATTTCTTTCTTTTTCAGTTCAAAGTCTGACATTTGCGAAAATGGATTGCTTAACTATCGCACAACGCATTAAAATTGTAAAAACCTACTACAAAAATGGTGATTCTGCCACAGCCACATATCGTGCTTTAAGAGGAGATTATGGTTTACATAATCGTCCAACTACGCAAGAAATTGGCAAAATTATGATGAAATATGAAGAGACTGGATCGGTTACAGATATTGTAAGGCCTGTGCATCATCGTTTCGCTCGTACCACCGAAAATATCGCTGCTGTAAGTGAAAGTGTTGCCGAAGACCCGAATGTGTCGATTCCTCGTCGTTCTCAGAAATTAGGACTGTCTTACGGCACATTATGGCGTATTTTGCATTTGGATCTACACCTACATCCATATAAAATCCAGCTCACACAACAACTGAAGCCAGCTGACCATTCACAACGTCGTAGATACGTCGAATGGGTGCTTGAACAACAGGCGGTGGACGGCGATTTTTCGAACAAAATTTTCTTCAGCGACGAAGCACATTTCTCACTCGGTGGGTATGTTAACAAACAAAATTGTCGTATTTGGGGTTCTGAGAATCCTCAAGTAATTGAAGAGAGGCCACTACATCCACAAAAAGTCACTGCTTGGTGCGCTCTTTGGTCCGGAGGTGTGATTGGACCTTACTTCTTCGAAAACGACGATGGAACGACTGTCACCGTCAATTCGGAGTGTTATGGTCATATGATAACCGACTTTTTTTTGCCTGCTATTGAAGAATACGACTTAGAGAATATGTGGTTTCAACAAGACGGTGCCACATGCCACACAACTCGAGCGAATA
The DNA here is from genome assembly GCA_963854835.1 of Megamerina dolium. Lineage (NCBI taxonomy): Eukaryota > Metazoa > Arthropoda > Insecta > Diptera > Megamerinidae > Megamerina > Megamerina dolium. The sequence goes on along the minus strand of OY978526.1, from coordinate 54,342,041 downwards.
TGGCTTTATTGCAAGAGAAATTTTCTGGCCGCGTAATTTCTCGTCATGGCGATATCAAGTGGCCACCAAGATCATGCGATTTGACACCGCTTGACTTTTTTTGTGGGGCTACGCGAAAGACCGTGTTTATGCAGATAAACCTTCAACTCTTGAGCACTTAAAAACCAACATTCGTCACGTTATGGCTGATATACCGCCCAATATGTGTCAAAAAGTGGTCGAAAATTACCTCAAAAGAATCGATGCTTGCAACAATTCGCGTGGTGGTCATTTAAATGGTGTAGTATTTCACACATAATGTCAACGTTCAAACTTTATAATAAAAAAGAAATATCATGATAAAAAATATTTTATATGTGTTTTATTTACATTTACTTTTGAAACCGCAAAATGGATAACCCTTTACTTAAAAATGTAATACTTCAGTAGTTTCTAAACGTACAATCAAGCGATAATTAGCGGAAATTTTGGGAAAACACATGTCTACGCCAGACTACAAAATATAGCGCACTGCCCGTATAGTTTGCAAGGGTTAGCAACCCTAATTCAATTCTATTTCTTCCCGCTATACTTCGCTCTTTCTCTCTCTCTCTATTTCCTGTTCTCTTCAATTATTCTGCTTACCTTTTCTCATATCTTTCCATTTTATTTACTTACTTTCATTATGGTTGATATAACTCCCTCGGTAGAAGTGTACGTATCCCGAAATAAATTAAAATTACAAATTATATACCAAGCATAATTAAAGTTCTCGGAAAAAACATAAAACTTAAAATCCCGAACAGTGCGCGACATTTCTCGACTCCCGATACATATAAATATCTTTTGAACTTAATAAACAATATTATAAATAAACTATAAGCTATTTATGATTAATAAAAGAAAGTGACATATAATTGTTTTTAATTTTAACAACAACTACCAGAACCACATCAATAGCTGCAGCTATACATCCAACACAACATTCAGGCAAGTGCGCAACCAAGCGCGTTATGCCCAACGGCATTCACTCGCTCCCCGCTGAACACACTACAATATTATTAAATATAAGGCTAAATACGTATACGAGGAATGGAATAATATATTTAGGATTTTGAAATGCAGGTACTACTTATTATTATTATTATTATAAAATCGAGGATGTGGCTGCTCGTCAGTTAACAAAATTCCAGTGGATGGGATTCGTTTTTTTATAAAGCAATGTCTGATTCGGCTAATCCTTAAAATATATAATAATAACCCAAAATTTTAATTTTTCGACAATGAGCGGAATAGTGATATAGAAATGGTCGAATGTCAATCAATAATTTCCAGTTTTACTCGACCTTTCATGATTTCAGAATACGTTCATAACCCAAAAAAGGAAGATGTTTCTGAAGCCAGTGCGACCACTATTGAACTACAGTTGAAAATATTAGACAATTCAATGCCAAATTATTCCATGGCTTTAGATCGTACCGATACATCTGATCGCTATGGATTTTTACATGCCACAACGTTTATAAAGGAAATACGATTTTCAATTGTAATAAAATTTGGTATTGGTTTTCTTGATATTGCCGGTAGCTGTCAAAATATTTTGACGAGATTATTATCGATAAAAACAAAATACGACGTGAGCGTACAAAGCACAGAGCTGAAGCATGAATGTCAAAAAGTAGCCTGCAGTGCTGCAATGTTTCGTATGATGGTAAGGAAGATCAAACGCTAACAAATCTAGCGATCTGAATAGAAGTCAAAGCAATAGAAGAGCACATAATACTGGTAAAGGAGCCCCATTCACAATTTATAGAATATGTAACACCAATCAATGGCACTGGGGAAGAAATTCAAAAGGCTATAACAAATTCAGAAAACTGTTCGTTAAACCTTTTGGTAGCCATTAGTTGTAATGGAACTTCTATGAATACGGACTATAAGTCTGGAGTCAATGTGTGTATGGAACGATACCTACACCGCCCATTACAGTGGAATATTTGTCTATCCCGTTCTAACGAGATACCATTAAAAGCACTTTTTACTCATTTCTTTGGCAAGCAAAAAGGACCAGGAATAATAAATTTTGATTGTGATGCCTACACAACGATAGGACAAATTTCAAAATACATAGTCGCCAAGCATATAGTTTTACGGCTTAAAAGCATTCAAATGACGTGATTATATCAACCCCAGGTACATAATATACAGAAGAAATTGTTACATGTAATATATTTTATAATGTTTATAGAATTCCTATGTCACTCACAAAATACCGAACATTTTGTAAGAATTGTGAGTGATTTAGCCCTCGCTGTTACCGACGAAAAACGACTCGTATATAATTAGCCAAATTAGAGAGCCGAGAGAGTTACAAACAGCTTCGATCACGTCAAGATTTAGTGTAACAAATACATCTTTAATAGCTTATATAAAATCACTTTTCAATGCGATTTCGGATTGCGGTTTTCTATAGGGAAATATTCATCCTTAATGAAAATTTCATTTCGTTATTACTCTCTTAGTTTTAAAGTTATCTTCAGACTTGAAAAAGGAAAGTTTATGGTTTTTAAAGGGCTTTAATTTTATAGTAAAAAAAATGTTTATTGGGGGTAGAAACATAGGAAATTAATGAAAATTTTTAAGGGTTTACTCCATCTGAAAGTTATAGCGCTCTCTGAGGGTTTTTCAAGCAGATATTATTTTTAAAAATTAGACGATTGACAACTGAGCTATGACAAAAAACATTGGCGGTACATATGTATCTTAAGGTGGCTACAATTTTCAATTAATTGTATCAAAGAATTTCTTTCCAAGGACACAAAAAAAGATATCCGACCACTAGTACCATTAGATTACCATTAGTAAAAAATTTGTTTTGCAAAAATTTAATGATGGTGAAATATATTTGATCTCTGCATGGGTGCCGTAGCTCAGTGGTTAGTGTGTTCGCCTTCTGATCTGTAGGTCGTGGTTCAATCCCCGGCTGATGCATAACAAATTTAATACCGATAAGATTTTTCTTTCGAATGGAACCCACCTGTCGGCAAGCAATTGGCAATTCTTCCGACAGTAACAACTTGCCATGAAAAAGCTTCTAAAAGAACTCTGTGACAAAGCTCAGAAAAAGTGATGTCACAAGTGTTCTGCCGTTCGGAACCGGTTAAAATAAGTAGGTCCCTTCTAATACTGTCCAAATTTAAGACGCACAACAGTAATGGAAAAGAAGCTAGGCCAATGAGCCCTTTGGGGCTTTAAGTGCCACATATTTTTTTTTATTAGTACCCTGAGAGCGATGGGAGCGAAAACGTCAATTTTGCAATTACGTGGGTGTGTACAAGAATAAGGTATATAACCGACCTCAGAGTTGGTCCCCTACATTTTTTTAAAATATTTTCTCTCTACTGCGGAATCACCCCTAAGGCAGTGAAATGTATTACTGCGAACCAATAATTTTTCTTCCCCAAAATTTCCTCCAAACATTCTCCACCATTACGGCGCGCCCAGAGAAAGTGAAAAACAGACAATGGCTACCCAGAAATCCCTCTTAGAGCATTTCATGACCAAGCCCTATTAATTTTTCTTTCCTAACATTTTCTACGAACATCACATTATTTTTGTTAAATTTCGTAAATATTGTGATTTTCCATGATTCAGATAGTCAAACTTTTGTTCCCTATAATTTGACCCACCTAAATGTGCATTCACACATATCACTCGTTTCATACCAATAGCAATATATTTCTAAAAATTATGTATGTATGTAGAAATTAAGAATTAAAGTTTGAGATTCTGATTATTCCAACACATGTTTTTCGTTAGCATATTGGCATTTCCTATTTACGCATTTTTAACAATTTGTCATATAAAATGTTTAAAAATAAAATGAGAAAGAAAGTATTTCTGTATTTGCAGAGGAGAGGAGTTTATTTGGATGTCTTCGCTACTTGATAAATATTGAACTTGAGGAATGCCAGGTACTTTCGTCAATTCTTACCATTTTTCAATTAATAATAGAAAACTTTTCTATTTACTCTGAAGAAATGTATGTCAAATTAACTCTAAAGATGTTATTTGGGGCACATTGATAGAACGAAAGAGCAATAATGAAATTATATTTTTTTTGTTTCTGTGAACTGCCAAGCTTATCGTTTTATGATTAATAAATCATTCCACTCCAAAACCTCGAACCTAAATTCAAAAAGTAAATCAGGTAGACTTCGAGCAATACACTTATTTTGAAATTGAGAGCTGCTTCTATCCGAAAAAATATAAATATTTTGAAATTGTCCATATTCTTTTTTGATAATCTCCATAAGTGTAGTCAAAAAGCAGAAAACATACAACTTATTGTGGCTGAGTTTTTTTTTTTAAGCTCAAGCATTCGATTTTCCTTCACCAATCAGCCAACGCAAGTAAAAATGACTGGACGGTGTCTGAAGTGTTCGCTGTGTAACTCATTTTGACAGATGAACATGTAATTCTCTGCGAAATCAATTTGCAGAACTAGATCTTCTGCCTTAATATACAATATATACATTTCTTGGTTCCAAAATAATTTTTCTGGGAACATTTAATAAAAATTGGCATTTTAATAAGGGGAACTGTGTATTTGGTAGTCTGGTGGTGTTTTTGCAAGGTAACGTGTCTAACTGCCTCAACCGATTGAGCTAGCGCAATCCTTATTGAACTCATCGCAAGTCAATTCACTAGACGTCATGTAGCTTGTTCTGCGCACTATGTGATGGCGTCTTCATTCTCTAATGAGTGTGGGATCAGGTAGCTTGTTCTCTTTGCTATGTAACGGCGTCTTCATTTTTTAATGCGGATCTTCCTCGTGGCGACCACCGGATAGAGGATAAGGATCCCCGCAAAGGAAACAAGGACCACTATTTACAAATATGCACTTGGAATGTTCGGTCCCTCTATATAGAAGGTGTCCCTATCCAGTTGGTTTATGTCCTTGACAAATATAAGGCTAACATCAACATAACGAACGGCTGGCAAGAGTCCGCATTAAGGCAAAAATTTTCAACACCAACCTAATATGTGCCCACCCCCCGATGGATAAGGAGGACGATGCAACCAAAGAGAGGTTCTTTCAATGCCTCGAAAAAGCTACCCCTGCTTGGCGTGCTTGGCGACTTCAATGCCAGAGTTGGCAAGAATGGTACCTTTGGTCCATCTGTCGGATAATTCAGCCTCCACCAGAACACCTCCGATAACGGAATTAGGCTGATAGACTTCGCCGCAGGACGAAAAATGGATGTCTCCAGATCAACGAACGAAGAACTTAATTGATCGATTGAGAAAGCTTGACGTCAAATCCGCTTTCGACAGTCCGGTAAGGGATAACCTCTACACAACAATGTTTGAGTTAGGTCTTTTCAAAATGACACTGTGCATTTTAGGGATTTTAGACAAAGTGATTCGTTATCGTGCGACTTCTTCAATCTTATTATGGAGATAATTATATGAGCTGCTGATCTACGACATAATGACACTATCTTCCACGAAAGTATCATGTTGTTGGCGTACGCCAACATTGACATAATCGGCATGAATACACGAGCAATTAGTGTAGCATTCTAAGAGTTGGAAAGAGAGTCGCCTCGAATGGGTGTTACGGGCAACGAGAGCAGACGAAGCACCTAGAGCCAAATAATTCTAATACAAGGACAATGAGTGCATGGAAAGCGCTTGTGTGACTTAGGAAGAATTAAGTGGGGCTCCACCCTTCATGTAGAAGAGGAGGCTCATTCACTTTCGGTCAATATAATGCCGCATGTGGTTGACTCCACGGTCTTAAGGTAGTATTGCTACCGCAATATGGGAAGTGTAGTTGAAACTGTAGTGGTTTCGGCTTGTTTACCATATGACGCTTTAGCGCCACATCCACCCAAAGAATTGGTAACGTGGTGCTATTTACGGAATCCAACAATTTGTGATTAATAGTAGGATGTGATGCGAATTCCCAGAACGCAATTTTTTGGGATAGCAGCAGATGCAACTTCAGGGAAACCAAATTGCTGGACTACTTACTCTCTCGAGGACTAGTCATACATAATGCTGTCTACGGCCCGACTTTTGTGACTGGCAGGAGACAGGAAGTCATTCATCTGATTCTATCAAATAGCTTGATAGCAAACAAGGTCAAGGTTGGCGAGTCCTAGATGATGACTCCTTGTCGGACCACCGCTATTTAGAGTTTCGGCTTGCAGTTGAACTTGATGTGGTTCCTTTAGGTCGGAACCTTCATAGGACGGATTAGACACGATACTTCAGTCTTCTCGAAGAAAGTATTAGCGTCGTTCCTAAGCTCCGGACCATATAATATATTGAGGAAGCCTCTAGGTCTTTAGGGTAAGTCTTTCTCGATTGTTATAAGATGGTGTGTCCAAAGCGAAAAAGCAGACAGGGCAACATGTTCCCTTGGTTGAACGCCGAGCTTTCAAAACTGAGTAAGAAATCCAGGTGCACTTGAAACCCGCCTGGAAAGCGACTGGTACAACTATCGTCACTTACAGAAGGTATGTTAGAAGACAGTGAAGACCTCTAAACCGGGCTCTTATAGAGATTTTTGTAATGAGATTGCTGATCAGAAAAGAACGTCTAGGTTCTGCAGAGTTCTTCAAAAGGACCGAACTGCCAGACTGGACTTTCTTCTCAAACCTGATGGTACCTATACGTGCTCGAAGTCAGAGGTCAGTGATATACTTCTATCAACACATTTTCCGGGTTGTTGAATTGCCTCACCACAGTCTCTCACCCTGACCACTGACATGCTACATTCGGCAACCACAAAGTTTGATTGGTTTATAGCCCGAAGGATAGTTACTGTTGAAACGACGAGGTTTGCCTTTTCATCGTTCAGTGACTTTAAGTCGCCAAGACCCGATGATGTATATATTCTAGTGGAGGTCCCGAAAAGGATATTTACTGCATAGGTAAATATGTACATCCCACACCTTTGGCGATCTGTGTTTATTTCTAAGCCGGGAAGGGATGACTACTCCTTGGCGAAAAGCTTCACGCCTATAAGGTGAACTGAGTTCCTATTAAAAAGTCTGGAGTGCATATTTTAAAAGTACATTAGAGTGGAGGCACTTAGTCGGGATCCCTCAAGTGTGCGGCAACATGCCTATCAGAGTTGAAGGTCCTGTGAATCAGACCTTAACGACTGTGTAACCATAGTGGAGAAAGAACTGGAAGCAGGTATTTGCACTCTGGGGTTATTTGTTTACATTGAAGGCACTTTCGGCAATGCTACCTTCAATTCCATGTGCTGCTCAGCCAGAACACATGGTGTTGATAAAGACGTTATTCGATGGACTTACGCCACGCTACCAAAACGGCTGCTTATGACAGGGAGAGAACACAATGGTAGCGTCACGGTTGAAGTTGAGAGAGGATGACCACAAGGAAGTGTACTTTCTCCTCTTCTTTGGAGTTGAGTTGCATAATTTTGGTGTACATCTTCAAGGGTATGCTGATGACGTGTGTGTTCTAATATCAGGAAAGTCACTAACTATGCTTTGCATCAAAATGCAGAAAGTTCTGCTCAATATTGAGCATTGGTGCGATCTGCAAGGTCTCTCCGTGAATTCAGGTAAAATCACACTTGTGCTCTTTACCAGGGAACGCAAATTGGATGGCTACTTCTGCCAACCTTAAACGGATGACATTGCAACTTTTCGGAAGTAGATTTTACGTTATTTTCTCGGAATGAGATGAATTGTTAAGTCCAAAAACTCTATCAATGGAACGGTTCTAAAACCTCCTATGGTTACGAGACACGGCGGTATCAAATGGAACGAATTGGCATATGGTTTGGAAAATGAGGGCTCTGGTGGTATGCCCATGGGTCCCGAACCTGTATTTGGCTGAGCTCTGCGTGGATCCGGCGATGGATCAAAGACTCTGTCAGCATGATCCACATGCTCGATGGTTTTCCTTGAAGACATGCAGGGCTGCCAAAGGTTTTGTGAATGAGCCTGACAGTTGACGGGCGAATTTTCTCCTACTATTAAGAAAGAAGGACGTCAGGATACTGATTGAGATCACCACAGAGCACAACAACTGTGGACATTATATGGCCACTCTAGGTGTCATCATCGATCCGACGTGTCAGTCTTGTTTAGAAGATAGAGCACATCCTCTGTATCTATCCAGCCTTTGCACGAACAAGATTGAGATTGTTGGGAAGAGATGCTTTTGAGCCTGAACACAGTTCAGTCTCTCCCTCTATCCGATGTTCTTAGATTCGTTAGGAGTACTAGGAAGTTTGAGGAATAGTAATATTCTCTACTCGTTCTCTACTATCGTATCTTTCTATTGTTCTTTTTCCCTATCTCCTGTCCTTCTATTATCATTTCCAAACTTTCAGCAAGGATCACTCTTGCTAACAGGTGCTACTTTGGTATAAATAAGCAATTAAGAAGTCGGGCCCTCTCTCGAGGAATGAAAACCACACTCTACAAGTCTCTCATCATGCCTCTCCTTACATATGGCGCTGAAGCTTCGACAATTCCACCTCAGATGAGAGAATGCTGGCAGTTTTCCAGAGAAAAGTCCTACGCAAAATCTTTGGACCTAGTATCGAATAAGGTACAACAATGAGCTTTATGAGCTATTTGCCGATACCGACATAGTAAAGCACATTAATATTCAGCAGCTACGCTGGCTAGGTCATGTTGTGCGAATGAAAGAACACGCTCCGGCTAAGAAGGCCAGTAAGGTAAGTAAGTAGGTGTATTAACTCGTACAAGAGGTCCGAGTTACTCAAAGAGAAGATGTGCTTAAAAATGATCAATGCTGAACTTGATCTTTATAGTCCGATATCTCGCCATCGCAATTTATATTTAAAATTTATTTATTTATAAGTATATTTAATTTAGAACAAGAACAAGGAGAAAGAATATTCCCCTTTAAATAAACACAATTTCGTCGTTTCTTGCCCCGCGACCTGTTTCCAACTCGGTTACTTTTTTTAATAGTGAATTGCATTGCTAGTGGGAAGCGTCATTTCTGATTAATTGCTAAATATTGTTGTTTTCATTTTGTGTACGTTTAAAAAAAAAAAATATTTGGCACTTAAAGCCCCGAAGGGCTCATTGGCGAGCTTCTCGTCAATTACTGTTGTGCGTGTTGAATTTTTGGACAGTATTAGAAGAGACCTACTTATTTTAGCCGGTTCCGAACGGCAAAACCCTTGTGACATCACCTCTTCTGAGCTTTGTCACAGAGTTCTTTTAAAAGCTTTTTTTCATGGCAAGTTGTTACTGTCGGAAAAATTGCCAATTGCTTGCCGACAGGTGGGTACCGTTCGAAAGAAAAATCTTTTCGATATTAAATTTGTTATGCATCAGCCGGAGATTGAACCACGACCTACAGATCAGAAGGCTCACTAACCACTGAGCTACGGCAGCATCGAAACGAATGTCAACAAAAAGAAATAGGCGATAACCAGAACACGCCAACGAGAAAGAAAGAGATGAATCTCGACTACGATAAAGGGAGATTCTGGAGTGTTGCCAACAGAGTATAAATAGAGCCAGTGTTGACAAATGAGAATCAATCAAATCTCGAACGTGATTGCGCAAACATTGGTACAGTATCAGAGGCAAAAGTTGTAAGTAAATTAAAGTGTTATTATAAATAGTTGATTGTAAATAGAGTTGATAAATAAATTGTTGCTGTATATAGTTGTACAAAATAAGTGTTGCGATTATTATTAACAGAATCCAGTGATCGGACAAGGTTAATTCAAATAGAATTAAAATTTCACAAAATACAAACGTAACAATATAATGATTTCTTGGTATACAAGTTCCTCAAAAGAAAAGTAAAAATTCATATTATTATTGCATTAGAAATGAACCATGGTCAAATAATATAACCGCAATTATTTGATAGGAAAAAGTAAACAATTATTTTACATATACGTAGCATAGGGAAATTATTACGAACTCACCAATATTGATTTACAATATTTTGAACATCTCTGTCATACTTACTATATGTTCATATGCAAGTTGTACATATGTCCACATATATTTCACTATAAGCATATTCTGCAGATTGACGTCATGGTTATGGTAAATAATTATATCTATGTAAGTATGTGAGTAACTAAAATTGATAATTGTGTATAAAACTGTTCAAAATACATATACACTGAGACAAAACAAGACGCAAATGAAATTAATTTCGTGACAACAAGAAACAAGAAATGTCGGATTATCATAAATGATTTAATTAATAGAAACTAATTGTTGATTTGATTTTTATTAGTGTTTAAGTCAATTAAAAATTCATTGCATGAACTGCTTCCCGTCTATTAGAACAATGAAAGAAAATATTATTTATATGAAATTATATGAATAAATTATGAAAAAAGATATTTATATTAAAAAAAAAAAAATTATAAGTAAAAATGAAGAGATATAGCAGGACTGGAAATTGATCGACTGATAAATTGATTACTGGATAAAGTGTTCGTAATGATATTTTCCTGCTTGGAATTACTATAATCGTAATAGGTATTTTTTGGTGATTATAGTTAATTCATAATCTGAAGAAAGTATTATAAGAATACGATGACTAGTATTTGTAAACTTACATTCGTTTTATACTGTGTTATTGCTAATTGTAAATTATTAATTATGGAAAATTGAAAAAAAGTGCTCCCATTGCGAGTAGTTCTGTTTCTAGAAATACTTTGAATGCCCCTTAATTCAGCTGTGCAGATAAATACATACTATGTAAATTAAAAAAATTTTATTTTGCACACTTTTTTTCCTTTATGATTTAAATACAGAAATAAATAAAATATAAATTAATAAAAGACTGAGGCTATAATTTTTTTTAATAACCGTTAAATTATTGATTATTGTTATTTTTTATATTCTACCCGAACTACCCGACCTAACAAAGAAAATACAACAAATTTGGGAAAATTTTTCTTTATTTCTCAACATCATCTTCTTTTAGCTCTATACACTTTTCCAAGCGATATTTTATAGCTTCGATACTCTGTTTATAGTATGAACTGTCTAGCTCATTAAAATAGCCATCTACCACAGACTCCACCTCTTGACTGTTTGCAAATCTTCTACCACCAAGCCATTTTTTCAAATTTGGAAATAGAAAATAATCCTATGGAGCAAGATCTGGCGAATTAGGTGCATGCTGAAGCAATTCGAATGGACTCCAGGGAATATATTGTTTTGTATATTTGAATGACATTGTTGTTTACGGGCGGAATTCGGAAAAACATGAATCGTGTTTATGGAGATTGTCCGAACTCCTACGTAAACATAATTTAAAACTAAGCACAGAGAAGTGCCATTTTCTACGAAGAGAGATAATTTACCTAAGTCATAAATGCACTGAGGAAGGGGCGTTGCAAGATCCCATAAGGTAGAATATATTGCTGTTCCAAGAAATAAGAACGACGTTCAGGCATTCTTTGGTTTAGTAAATTATTTTCGGAAATTTGTTGAAAATATGGCAGACATGGCACTACCAATTAATAAATTACTAAGGAAAGACCCAAAATTTAAAAGAACCGAAAAGTGTCAGAAAGTTTTTGAAGATTTAAAGGAGGCCATTTGCTCTCCCCCAATTTATATCCTTATTTTTCCAAACCCTTTTTGCGGACAACAGATGCCAGCAATGAAGCCTTGGATGCAGTTCTATCGCAAGGTGAAATTGGAAAAGATCGACCAATAGCCTTTGCGAGCAGAGCACTCAGTGATACTGAGAAAAGATATTCCACTATTGAAAAGGAATACTTGGCTATCGTGTGTCCTGTAAAGAATTATAGAACTTATCCACTGGGATCATTCAAAATCTACACTGATAATCAGCCTTTACGAAGAATTGCATATCTGAAAGACCAGACATCACATTTGGCACGTCAGACATAAACTATCTGAATTTGTTTTTGAAATAATTTATAAACCAAAAGCAAAAGGAACTTGAAAGCTGATGCGCTCAGCAGAGTTCCACAATCAAATCATGAGTTAACAATGGTTGTGACTCGTTCCATGGCAAGGAATAAAGTCGATGAAACCGAAAGTCAAGAAGAGCCTGAGGAGAGCTCTGATGATGAGTTAGAACTAGATGAAAACGTATAAAATCAGGAGAGCAAGAATGCAGAACTTCTCACTAATGAAAAAGATATATTGGCGATACTTCGCAACTTCCATGATTAGGAGAGCATCAGGGTGCTCTGAAAACTTATTTCAGAGGTGAAAAGGTTTCCAGACGACATCTGGAAACAAGTATATACTCATATACATACTTACTACTCAAGATGATTTTTCCAAATTTTTTATTTGTGTAACTATACCAGATGCGGAAGCACAGTAGCAAAATCATTTCACAACGAGGTTATTGAGCGATGTAACATACTAAAAATTTTAGTTGCTCATAATGATACAAATTTCCATTCAAAATTGTTTTCCGATACATACAAGATGCTGGGTGTTAAAAAGTTATATATAATACCATAACATCCAGAACCAAATGGTTCTTTAGAAAGAAGCCACAGACGTTTAACAGAATATCTTAGGAGTTTCGTTAAAGAAGATGGGTCTAATTGGGATCAATGGTTAGCATCAGCGATGCATGTACACAACAACACCATATATACATACTTCGACACAACGAACGCCATTTAGTGTTTTATACCATTTCAATATCGATATGCCGACAAACCTAAAAACAAAAAGATCACGTTTTTACAATGCAAATAATCAAAAGAAGGAATTATTAGTTAAGCTTCAGGACATAGAATAGGGCAAGTTGCCATGTTCATGTGTATAACCACATCTGTTGCAATGCATCGCGCTGAATTGTAATTCGGTGTGTGAATATTCATGAGCACAGGCAAATCAACTAATAAAAGCATTTTAAACAATCAAATAATTAAATTCGAGTTAGTATAGAAATACAGAGGTTTACGAAATCATTATGTAAGATATATCAAAGTTGTAGCAAAAGGAGACAGAAGTTAAAGAATAAATGAAGAGAATTAATATAAAGGGTTACCATTCCGTCTTCCACGATCTGAGATGAAAATATGCTTCGAATAGTGTATTGCTGGTTATTGCAATAGAAGGAAATTGCAACTTTGTTGTTAAATTATACAATATGTAAAACAACGATGTATTTCCCTAGTTTTAATTTTTTGGAAAGATAAATTAATATATAAAACTTACATTATATACAATATACATAAAAACGTTTGTCTAAAAGTAAAATAATACAACTTTGTAAAAACATAACAACTATAAATTTTATAAAACAAAAGCCTGATTCATAAGAATATACTACGACTATTATGTAGGTGTAATTATGAGAAATGTGTGCCGTAGCTCAGTGGTTAGTGTGTTCGCCTTCTGATCTGTAGGTCGTGGTTCAATACCCGGCTGATGCATTTAAAAATTTAATATCGAAAAGATTTTTCTTTCGAACGGTACCCACCTGTCGGCAAGCAATTGGCAATTCTTCCGACAGTAACAACTTGCCATGAAAAAGCTTCTAAAAAGAACTCTGTGACAAAGCTCAGAAAAAGTGATGTCACAAGTGTTCTGCCGTTCGGAACCGGCTAAAATAAGTAGGTCCATTCTAATACTGTCCAAAATTTAAGACGCACAACAGTAATGGAAGAGAAGTTCGGCCAATGAGCCCTTTGGGGCTTTAAGTGCCACATATTTATTTTTATTTATTTTTTAATTATGAGAAAATAAAACAAAGTTTTAGAGTTTGCACTTAATAAGCAGATTAAATCGTCAGTCACACGAGTATAAAAAGGAGACACGATAACACCTCACAACGCTGATGCTATAATTAGTAATATAATAACTATTCAGATATTGGACACCACAGTATATCACAATGAGCAACAAATCTCTTTGTTACGATATACAACAGTAGCACCGATGAAAGAGAAAATAAATTAGTCCTACAACTGAGCCAATTGAAGCAATGGTCAACGTCCACTTGCAAAATTCCACATTCCAAATAAGTCATTCTCGACACATTAAAACAGTGAGGACAACGGTTACGAACCGATTTCGAATATTTCTAATAAACGGAATAAAAAAATACTATACACAATTGCAGAGTGGTTTTACTGATACAACAGAAAAACAAAAGTGAAAACAACACGAATACGCATCGCACCCGCAGGACAGCTCTTACTGTCCGAACTGCCCCAATATGCCTAGGATCCCCGCTATCCCCTGCGGACATGGTACAGGAAATGTGCTCATCAGAAGTGAAATGTTTCCAACTCGGATAATACTGCGCCTCCGATATATTGAATAGTAGCGAACCAAAACAGCGAACAGTGCCGTGAACAGCAATTGTACCAGCAACAGATTCGAATGATGACACGCGCATTCATTCTAACAACGACAGCAGCGACGACGTGACCGCAGCGCAAACGATGCAGACGATAACACCTTTCACGACAGCGCTACCAATGAACGTAATGAATAACGAAGTAATGCTAAAGCAGAAAGCTGAAAAGCGGAGTCTGGACGCAGGTAATATGTCGATCTGAATGACATAAACGTGGCTCTACTCCGATGAAATGTGAAAGTAGTTCCAGAGTGGGAACAAGGCCGACATAAGTGGGAAGATTTTAGTGGCTGCGAGGCCCACATACCATTGGTGTGACGACACCTTTGACGATGCGTTAGGCATTTGCTACCTCCTTACCCTAAAAAATTACCCAGTTAGTACTTACTATGTCGTGACATCACTACACACAGACACAACATGTATACCACTAAACATTAGGTATGGGCTCAAGATTTATAGAATACGAAGATTGCGGTGATGGGTGTTCAAAATCGGTCTGTTCTACTCATCGACGTCACAAATTCGCATATGATTTGTAAACAAAAATGTAAACATTACATACATTTGAATTTGTAGAATTAAAAAAAAATAAATAAAAACAATTATATGTATGTATTAAGAAGAAGGTAATTTAGTTTTGCGTTTTATTCCAAACCTCCATTTTAATATTATTATACTGTATTACAGGCACAAGCACAAGCACAAACTAATTTTGCTAACCCAGTTTTATAATAGAAAAAATGAAAAACAAAGCCAACTATTTACTAAGTAAACACAATTTCCAGACGTTACATTTCCATACATACCAATAAATATATATTTTCAAGATTTTAAAATAATAATACAAATTTAGTTAAGTTAAAATTTTTGTGTATTTGCGTTTACATGTACTCGCATTTTTTACAATCCATTCGTTTGTCTGAGGTGGAGATCTATAAACATTTCTAATGTCTTTAGTAAAAAACCCGAGAGGCATATAGGTCGGAATTCTTTGGTATTGGTGTGGGAGCATTTTCCTGGCTTCAGAATAAAAACAACTCTCACTCTGCGCCATTCCTTAGGGATGTACTTAAGGCAGATGCAGCCGATGAAGATTATTCTTAACTGCTCTATAGCCCTTCTTTCCTTTATACCAAGTGCCCTACAAAGGACCACAGGAGATGTGGTGGAGGTTGATCTGAACTGCACGGATCATTGTCCATTAAATTCGTCACCGACTTCACCACTGTTACATTGATGTCATCATCCGTATCTCCTAGAAGGGTATTCTCCTCCCATATCTCACCGAACACCCCCGCGAGATCTGAAACGGAAGATATAGAATCTGTCCGGGTCAGGCCCCTCAATGGCCTAGAAGGATTAGGCCAAGGGCGACTTCCACCTTCTCCTGCAGCAACTCTCACGAGCCTCCTTCGTCGAATTTGGCTTCAGTCTGTTCGTCCTTCTTGTATACTTTCAATGTAATGTGACCAAATCCAAAGACCACTACACCACCAGAGGTCGCCAGGGTTCCAAGAGACTTCCTAGTGACGATAATCGTCGTGCAGCGAGATCCCTCTAATTTCTCTAACTTGGCGATCTTCCAGTTATGAGTGGGAAGCTCCGGATTACACATCTTTATCATTTTAAGTATTTTCTCCGATCTTTTGGATTCACCGAAATCTAGGTCCTAGTCCGAGGTCTACTAGGGATGGAGTCCCTAGGCACGTTTTCCAACTTCGCACTTTGCAAGACATCCCCCATCCTGGATATAGCAGTTGAGAAGAGATCCAGAGACCGTTGGTCGGTAGAAGCAACCAGCTTGACATGCTCTTGATACCAGCCGCACATCCTGTACTTTGGCATGGTTCCTAGATTCTCCTCCACCACATTCAAGAAGCTGTCCGCGAGGGAGTCCTCCACAATCTTCCAGTTTGATGGAGAAATGCTACCATCCGGATCTGGGCGGCCTACTACCGCCATCACCTTTACAGCGTCCCTGTACGAGGCCGCAGGTCTGATTCCAGATCTGCAACTTTTCTTTCGTGGTCTGTCCTCCTCGGTGAATCTCTCTTATGTCTTGTTCTCTTGTCTCTTGGTCTCTTGTTGGACTGAAACCCCAAGGTAGATCTGTCTGTATGCTCTTTGAGCTTCAAAGTTGCCCATGTAAAGGACTCCTTCTGTCTGTAGAGTGGATTGTAGCAGTGCCTTGGCTTGGCTTGGGTTTCGCCTTGGCCGCCTCCACAGAAGTAGTGGGCTGTGGCTTAGATGCCTTACCCAACCTCGGCTTTTTGAGAGTTCCAGCCTCTGTTTGTATGTTGCTTTTGTTTGTTCTGTCCATAAATGTCCCATGAGATGCAGAGAAAGGGTCGTCCGCCTGCGCAGAGATCCGCAGTAGGCAGGTAAGGCTAAATAATCCGCAGGGCGCCAGGTACCCGGATTCTCCCTTAGAGACTGAGCTATTTTTACTTGACCCCGATTGGGATCCAATAAAACTGCTTTGATAGCAGTCAGGCTGCTATCAAAACACTTGAATCACACATTCTAACATCCAAGACCTCTATTCACTGCCGCAGATCTTTTGATGAGATGGCTGAGCAGTGTAATCTGTACCTAATGTGGGTGCCGTGTCATAGTGATGTTCCAGGTAATTGCAAGGAGAACGAATTGGCCACAAATGGCACGCCGCTAGAACTATCCCCTTATTTTGCTGGCATGCGCACTCCATTGAGCACCTATAAACTAACAATAAAAGGGAGAATGATAGACAAACAAATAACCTCTGGACACGCTCTAACACGGGCAAGACCGCGCAACAGATCTGGGCACAGCTAGATTGGAACCGCGCAAAAAGTTTGCTGCGTCTAGAGAAAAGGATAAAAGGGTGATGAGGGTCACGACCGGAGTAATTACAGGCCACTACATTCTTGGCACACACGCTACAAGGATAGGGTTGGGCCACCTAAAGTACGCGTTTTGCAGAAGCTGCAGAGACGAGACGAACACTAAATGTATTCATGCCCGGAACTCTGCCATAGGCGCATGTCACATCTAGGTTTCCACAATTCAGACAGCCTCACTAGTCTTTCAACAGCAAAAGGGAGGGATCTCACACGCTTCATTTTAAGCTCAAAATAGTTTAATAGTTTAGTTGCAAAGTGTGCACCTTCGGGGCAGCCACCCCTTACCTACCTACCTACCCTCATTAAATGTTTAAAATGAGCAAAACATTGCTATGTTCATTTCGATATGCAGTGTATCAGCGGGAGGATGGGGATAAGGGAAAGAATAACTGTGCCTTTTATTTGCTTTCGTCTCTGTTTTTCTAATTTTCCTATTTTCATCCTGAGCAAAGTATTGCTACTTTCATTTAAAAAAAGTATGAAAACAATTTTAAAATGTAGACGCTAAATGTAGCAAAATACATGAGTATAGCATTTCGGTAAGTGCGACATTTATTAAATTTTTATTACTATTTTTTCTTAATATTTGTATATGTGTTTTTATTGTTTTCCAGCAAAATGAAAAAAGTATTAGACTTGTTCGAATTACCTTCCTAACTGGAATAGGTAGTAAGCCTTACTCTACAGACCGTAATAAAATAATAGGACTCCAATTACTGATATTACCCTTCTATACTCATGCGAAGTACTACAAACAAATTTGGCTTAAATGGTGACATTTATAAATATAAGTAATAAGGATGATTATTCAATTTGCTCCAAAAGAACTATATTAACCTCATAAATTTTTTTTCAAATTCTATATATTTATTTTGATTATTGAGAATTTTGAAAATCGTAATATTTTAAATCGATAGAGTGGAATATTTTCACTTTTTTCCAAATAAATATAATAAACACATTTTACATAATAATGCTGATGACTATTATAGCCTAGTTTATTAATTTGGCTTATTTTATTAAAATAGTATTAAATTAATTGGTAGGTATTGATTTATACTAATTGCAAACAAGCAAAAAATCTTCGATGGTGATGATAATTTTTAAATATGTATTTATCTACTTTGTACTTTATCGCCTTAAATTAGCATTAATTTTATTGTGGCTTACTACTTGTTAAACATGTTTTTAAATATTTATTATGTCTATGGGATTTTTTCGGTTTTATTCTACGTTTTAATTTGCATATGCTCGTTTATGTGTATTTTTAGTAGAGTTAATGAATTCGTATATATATAACAAATATTATTATTCTTTTAAATTTTTATTTAATTTTTTTATTCAATCAGTTTATATTTTCTTTTGTGCGATTATATAAATAATTTATTTGGAATATAGTAAATACTACGTAACTAATGTTCTGAGAAATGTTTACATTTTATTTTACTTTCAATTTCTACACATAAACGAGAATATACGTTTAATAATTTTTTTTTCTTTAGAATTTACTTTTAACTTAGGTATTTTTGTATTCTTTAATTCTATTGTAGCTATATTATGTATGTTTGCCAATTTAAAGTGAACGAACCACAAAGTACATATATAGGGTCGTAATATTGAACTATGGTATGTTCCGAAATAAACTATCACAACAAATTTATGGATCTTTGATTGGTCGACAATACGTATTGGGAATTTTAAATCCAATTGCAATGTCCCCAATCTACAGACAAAATTAATTTAGAGTATACCCCACAAATAAAACAATGTCACGATGATTACGTGACATAATGGAGAAAACTCTGGTCAAGTACAAAACGACACTAAATTTAGAATGTTTCTAACACCCTTAAATTTTCGATTTAGCGTAAAAAACCATTAGCGCATCACTTGCGTCAATTAACAGCCAATATATATATATATATATATATATATATATATATATATATATATATATATATATATATACACATATATATACATATATATATATATATATATACATATATATATATATATACATATATATATATACATATATATATATATACATATATATTTAGAAATTATAAAACCGTTTTTATGTTTTACGAAAATCTAATTTTTTGTATAAAAAACGTGTGTATGCCGCAGTAGTAGAAAAAGGAATCATCTAGAATATAAACTGTCAAAATTTACAAGTATTGCAAAGCGTAATAAAAAAACGTACAAAATTATGTGTTGTAAAGCGTAATAAAAAGGCGTACAAAATTATGTGTTGTAAAGCTAGCAAATTTACAAAAGTAGTCGGTTTAAATAAGTGATTACGCTACTTTACTCCCCTCTTAGAAAGCAGGTAGAGCTGCAGTAAACGCTGGTTTGAGTCTGTCGATGGAAACTTTGACGTCTTTGTCATTTATTTTAATGACGTAGTATTTCGGTGCGCGACTCAAAACTTTGTACGGACCCTTGTATGGTGGCGAAAGCGATGGCCATATGGATTCATCTCTGAGAAATATTTGTTCGCATGATCTCAATGCCGGATGGATGAAAACTTTTGGTGTTGTATGCCAAGAAGCGTCAACAGGTCGTAAATCTCACATCACACGTCTGAGCTCAGTTAGCATCTCATGCTTGTTGCTTGTAGGTTTGCTGTCGACCCAAAATTCTGACGGCAAACGAAGGTTTCTTCCGTATACAAGTTCAGCAGGAGTAGCCATTAGGTCGTCTTTGAACGTAGAACGTAATCCCAGCATAATTGAAGGCAAATACGTTGTCCATCGGTCAGCGTTGTGGCATAGAATTGCTGACTTGAGGGTACGGTGCCACCTCTCAACCATGCCGTTTGCTTGAGGGTGGTATGGCGTTGTTCGAAGGTGGTTAACTCCAAGGCGCTGCAACAGCTGTTGAAATAGGGTGCTTTCGAATTGCCTACCTAAATCCGAGGTTATGCTGACGGGAACACCAAAGCGGGAAATCCACTCATTGAGCAAGGCTTTCGCTACTGTGCGTGCTGCAATGTCTGGCAATGTCAATAGGTATGGCGTCTGGCCATCTAGTGAACCGGTCTATAATTGTCAGACAGTAGCGATTGCCCTCTGACAATGGAAAAGGTCCAACAATGTCAATATGTAGATGTGCAAAACGTTGCGTTGCCATTTCGCGCCGCTGAAGAACTGCCCTGTTATGACGAACAACTTTTGTTCGCTGGCATTGGATGCAATTACGGGCGAAGTTCTTGCTATCGCGTTGGATAGACGGCCACACAAAGCGCTCCGTTGTAAGGCGTGCTGTAGCTTTTGTCCCAGGGTGCGACAGATCGTGTATAGCGTGCAAAACATTTGGTCTGTACTTTTTCGTGATGAACGGGCGCAGCTTTCCAGTTGAGCAGTCGCAGTATATTTTCCGTAAACTGGAAGGGAGCAGCTCTTCGTCTTCAGTTGGGTCTTCGGCTAATTGGTCGTAATCAAGGGGCGCATGATCGATTGAATTAATGCGTGACATCAAATCAGCTGCTGCGTTCCTCTCACCCTCAACATGGCGAATGCCTGTGGTGATTTGCGAGATAAAATCAAGTTGTCTCACTTGGCGGTCGGAAGCTTTCTCGAGGCGCTGGCGAAACGCGTACACAAGTGGTTTATGGTCAGTGTATACGTGACATTCTCTGCCTTCCACCATGTACCGAAAGTGACGAAGACCAAGGTGTAATGCCGTCAGCTCGCGATCGTACGTGCTATACCGCATCTCGGCCTTGTTGAACTTTTTTGAAAAGATTCAGCACTGCACCTGCCGCAAAATTCGAAGCGTCGACCCATAGTGACAATTCTGCGTTGGGAAGAGGATGCGCCAGCATAGAACAATTAGCTAGTTGCTGCTTACAGGCTTCAAAATTCCGTGAATCTTCGTCGGTCCATAACAGTGGCGTTGCATCGTTGCGCTTGTTTGCAGCAATCATTGCGAAGAGAGGGCCTTGTGACTCTAATGCATTCGGTAGGAATCGCCGATAAAAGTTCAGCATTGCAAGAAAACTTTTAAGCTCCTTTGCGACAGATGGGCGCTTGAATTTTAATAGGGCGTCTACACGGCTTGGCAGAGGTCTAATGCCATCCTTGGTTACGGAATGTCCCAAAAACTCAAACTGAGTAACGCCAACTCCGACTTCGCTACATTAATTGTGAGATTATGCCCTCTTAAGCGTTCAAATACAATCCGTAAGTGCAAGCGATGCTCGTCAAATGATTTTGATACTACGCAGACGTCATCTAAGTACGTGAAGACGAAGCTAAGGCCGCGAAAAACTTCGTTGATTAGCCACTGGAAAGTCTGTGCAGCGTTTCGCAAGCCGAAAGTCAGCTAGGGACCAATGAGGGTTTATTGGTGCATCTCCTTTATGGGCTCAACCAGTATAACAACTAGGTTATACTAGGTTGATGCACTACCAGAATTTCTCCCAAATTTATCACTCTCAATTTTCATATTCATTCAAAGTGGAAAAAATGAAATTTTGGAATTTCTGTTTCATCCAAAATGGTCAAAAAGTAATTCCCCAAACCGATAATTCATCTAAAGTGAAAGCGCAGTGAAAAGTGTAAACAAACGCACTACTCACTTTAGTTCCATTTACTATTTAGAGCCAGGGTTGGACAGTGTGAGTGAATAGTGAAATGTAAATGCGTGACTCACTTTAGATGTACATTAAAATTGATACAGTGGAAATCCTGTTTAAGAAGAGCCTCCTTTCTTTCAAAGATTATTATATTTAAATTTTCCAGCGTAAGAATTTATTCAAAATGTATATTTATGGAAATTGCAAACATCATCAGGGTGAATCGGAACCTGGTGAAAGGCCTTTTGCAAATCAATTTTCGAATATACAGAATTACCTGCGAGAACGTTGGTGAAGTCTGGCAAAAAAGGTAACGGGTAGCGGTCGGGAACAGTCTGTGCATTCAGAGAGCGGTAATCACCGCATGGCCTCCAAGACCCTTCAGATTTCCGCACCATATGGAGCGGACTCGCCCAGCTGCTACTTGAGGGACGACAAATGCCAAGTTTAAGCAGCGAATCGAACTCAGCGCGCGCTGCGGCTAGCCTCTCCGGCGAAAGTCTGCGTGGGCGTGAAAACACTGGCCGTTCGTTATGATGCGATGAACTACGGTCGATTTCGAAGACGCTCCAATGGGCGACGTGCGTGTGATATCAACGAATTCACGCAATAAATCTTAAAATTTCGAGTCGGCGCAAATTGTTTTTAAACTCGCACTGCTTGTCTTGTCAATTTTGCAACGTGTTTGTAATTCAGTTGTATTATAGCTCAGAGATTTTCCCTTGAGGTCCACTAAAATGCCAAAGTGGCTCAAAAAATCGGCGCCGATAATAGCTTGAGAAACATCGGCTATCATACGAATTCGCGACGTAAGTTTAAGTCTAATTTTAATATGGTTTCGCCATATACTACGATGGGTGAGCTATTGGCGGCAAACAATTTTACTCCGGTATCGTTTGCTCGTGCTGTCTTCGAATATGGTGGTATCACAGACACGTCGGCGCCTGTGTCCACGAGAAAATTAATTTTTGTTGATTTATCAAAGATGCGGAGTCGACTATTTTTGACGACGTCAGGTTGTTTGCCAATACCTGAAGTCGTGACAGTAGAGCAATCCTATTGCGAAGTACTTGCTTGCACAAAAGTGCAAGGCTGACGACATCTTGTTGCGCGGCCACCAAATTTTGTATGGTACCAACAAAGAGTGTTACCCGAAGAGCTGTTTCGTGTATGCGCACGAGTTCGTGACGTCGATCGTGAACGAGGAAATCCGCTCTTAACCTTCAAGTGCCTTTGTACGTTGCGCGTTAACTCAGCGATTTCGCTTTTGAGGTTAGTTATCTCGCTATTTGATGACACGGAATAGATTTGTCCATTGCCATTATACCAACCAATTGAATCTGCAATCGAGTCAGCAATCTTCGTTTTTTCAGCGAGGGGCACATTAGTCGCAATAATGGCGGCTTGGACATACGGGGGCAGTCGGGTTAACCATAAATCGTGCAACAAACTGTCGTTGAGTGTGGTGCCAGCCACGCGCTTCATCTCGTTTAGAAGCTCACTGGGCTTTCTGTCTCCAAGTGGCATATCTTTAAGCACCTTCTGCAAGCGGCGTTGCTGACTGCCGGTGAAGTGGTCAGTCAACTTTTGCTTAATATAGGCGAATTTACCCGATGTTGGCGCAGCCTCAACGATAGGTTTCAATTCCAGCAATTTGTTGGGGCGAAAGACTCGCAAGCACAATATTGAATTGCCTGGAGTCGCTAAATACGAGCGATGCTTGGAACCAGAACTCCAAAGCATAAAAGTAAGCCTCTATGTTTTCTTCGCACTTGGCAGGCAGCGGAATTCGAGGTGAGTTCCCGTAGTCGAAAAGGTTAGGATCGCGAGTAGGTGTACTCGTAGAATTTCCCGTAGTAATTGTAGAACTATCGTCCAGCGGCATGATGCGCGTTATTGTTGAAACGTCTGAGGTCACCAGTTTAGAAATTATAAAACCGTTTTTATGTTTTACGAAAATCTAATTTTTTGTATAAAAAACGTGTGTATGCCGCAGTCGTAGAAAAAGGAATCATCTAGAATATAAACTGTCAAAATTTACAAGTATTGCAAAGTGTAATAAAAAAATCTCCTTACAGTCGGCTGGGGCCGACCAAATTATACCCTGCATATGTAGAGATATATATAAAAAGTTTGCTCCTATATCCATCCTTTTCTTCCACTACTTTGTATAGGACCTACATTAAGAAGCAGGCGTACCTCACCAATTTTGGAGGATCAATTTCTGCCTATAATACTAAACTACATAGGTTGCAATGGGTTGACCTAGGCGTATTAATTAGTAAGTTATGGGTGTTTTAATGTTTAAGATAAATCCGAGACTTTATACGGAAGATATATAAAAAGTGGGAGTGACGTATCTCTTTCTGGTATATCTAATTAATTTTTCAATATCAATCCACACCTTAAATTTGGTTGTCCTACGCTAAATAGTTTGTAAGTTATGGAGCTTAAAAGTTTTAGTTTAATTCCCTCGACTTTGTATGGGAGACCTATGAAGGAGTGGGCGTGGCACACTGATTTTCTGCCAGATTATTTCCGACTACGATATTAATCTAAGTGTCAGTTATGGTTATTTTAGGCAGGAGATTGCCGAAGTTACAGCTGTTTAAATTTAAAAGAATTTCAGTCATTTTGCATGGGGGCTGCAATGAACAGTGGGCATGGCGCTCCCATTTCCTATGACCCTAGTTGCTCGTACAATACTTATCCCTACCTTAAATCTCGTAGTCCTACGCTAAATGGTTTGTAAGTTATGGAGCTTAAAAGTTTTATTTTAATTACCTCGACTTTGTATGGGAGACCTATGAAGGAGTGGGCGTGACACACTGATTTTCTGCCAGAATATTTCCGACTACGATATTAATCTAAGTGTCAATTATGGTTATTTTAGGCAGGAGATTGCCGAAGTTACAGCTGTTTAAATTTAAAAGAATTTCAGTCATTTTGTATGGGGGCTGCAATAAACAGTGGGCATGGCGCGCCCATTTCCTATGACCCTAGTTGCTCGTACAATACTTATCCATACCTTAAATCTCGTTGTCCTACGCTAAATGGTTTGTAAGTTATGGAGCTTAAAAGTTTTAGTTTAATTCCCTTGACTTTGTATGGGAGACTCATGAAGGGGTGGGCGTGGCACACTGATTTTCTGCCAGATTATTTCCGATTACGATATTAATCTAAGTGTCAGTTATGGTTATTTTAGGCAGGAGATTGCCGAAGTTACAGCTGTTTAAATTTAAAATTTATATGGGGGCTACGATAAGCAGTGGGCGTGGCGCGCCCATTTCAAGTGAGTGTAGTTGTTCGTACAATACTATTCCATACCTTAAATCTTGTTGTCCTACGCTAAATGGTTTGTAAGTTATGGAGCTTAAAAGTTTTAGTTTAATTCCCTTGACTTTGTATGGGAGACTCATGAAGGGGTGGGCGTGGCACACTGATTTTCTGCCAGATTCTTGCCGACTACGATATTAATTTAAGTATCAATTATGGTTATTCTAGACAGAAGATTGCCGAAGTTACAGCTGTTTTAATTTAAAATTTGTATGGGGGCTACGATAAACAGTAGGCGTGGTTGGCCCATTTTCTGTGAGCCTAGTTGCTCGTAAAATACTAATCCACACCTTAAATCTCGTTATTCTACACTGAATAGTTTGCAAGTTATAACCGGTAACATTTTTTTTAATTTCCGCAACTTTGTATGGGAGACCCAAAAAGCAGTGGGCGTGGCACACTGATTTTCTGCCATATTATTTCCGACTACCATGTTAATCTCAGTGTCAATTATGGTTATTCTGGATAGAAGATTGTAGAAGTTACAGCTGTTTCAATTTAAAAGAAGTACAGACACTTTGTATGAGAGCTACGCTAAAAAGTAGGGGTGGCTCAG
Source organism: Megamerina dolium (assembly GCA_963854835.1). Lineage (NCBI taxonomy): Eukaryota > Metazoa > Arthropoda > Insecta > Diptera > Megamerinidae > Megamerina > Megamerina dolium. The sequence continues at coordinate 54,316,330 of OY978526.1, read as the reverse complement.
CCACTTTTGGCGATGTTATATAGTAGTATAATATAAGTCTATGTACCAAATATTGTTGTCCCAAGTCGTATATTATGTGAGTTATAGCAAGTTAAAGATTTTGAAAATTTCGAGGTTAGTCGCTTTGAATGCTTGGTGTGGGCGTGGTTATTGACCGATCATGCCCAATATCAATCCCCTCCGTACCCTTGGATCATAGATTACTTATGCCAAATTTCATCGAAATAGCTCAATATTTACTCAAGTTATCGTGCGAACCAGCCAGGTGACAGACAGACGGACGGACGGACGGACGGACATCGTTAAATCGAAAATTTAATCGACGCTGATCACGAATATATATCTATGTCTATATCTCCGGAGATTCCTTCAAGTGGACACAAACATCTGACCGAAATGAATATACCATGCATATTGCATTATGCAGGGTATAAAAACGTACAAAATTATGTGTTGTAAAGCAAATTTACAAAAGTAGTCGGTTTAAATAAGCGTTTAAATTACGCTACATATATATATATATATATATATATATATATATATATATATATATATACATATACATATACATATATATATATATACACATATATATATATATATATATATATATATATACATATACATATACATATATATATATACACATATATATATATATATATATATATATATATATACATATACATATACATATATATATATACATATATATATATATATATATATATATATATATACATATATATATACATATATATATATGTATATATATATATATATATATATATATATATATATATATATATATATATATATATATGTATATATATATGTATATATATATGTATATATATATATATGTAGCGTAATCACTTATTTAAACCGACTACTTGTGGTCATATATATATATACCAGGTGTAATAGCTTAAATCCGCTGTTTGCTCGTAGATGGCGTTAGTGAGCATATTGAGCTATTATCGACTGTGCATCCTTTTTTTATGAGTTCGACATCTGTTTACATCAATTAGTAAACATCATCAGTGATTTCATACAACATACATTTTTCGTCGTATAATCATGTCTAGTTTCGTGCCAGAAAAAGAGCATATGCGGGAAGCTCTACTTTTTTGCTTCAATTTGAAGAAATCTGCTGCTGAGTCGTATCTAATGCTGCACTATCGGAAACCACTTGCAGAGACTGGTTGAACTTGAGTGACAAGAAGCGTGAAAATAGACCCAGAAAGGTTGATTTGCAGACTCTTTTGGATGAGGACGACACCCAATCGCAAAAAATGCTTGCCGCACAGTTAGGTGTTACTCAACAAGCCATTTCCATGCGTTTACGAGCCATGGAATTTTTTTCCGAAAACCAGTGGATTTAATATATACTGTATATATTACTATATATAGTAATATATACATATTTACACCAAAAAAGTATACATACATATGATGTATTAGGCACGTAAATTTTTTCGGTTTTTACGATACCGGGATTTTCAGGATCTCTTTATTACAATCCCAGGATCTCGGGATTAGTCCAAGGGTTTGGATGTTAATTATTTTGCAACAATTTAACTTGAATTAAATTGAAATTGAATTGTTTGAAAAGCACTCTTATCAAATAATTTAAATATATTAAAATCACGTGGCACGATGTTCGTTACGCTAATCTATTTCAATGTGTATGGTTGGCTTCAACTTTAAATCGGATATCGCTTATAAATTTCGTAACAACAAGAACTTTAACTAACATTTAATTATTGATAATTTTATATTAATGTTGTTGTTGTGTAAGTGTAACAAGTTCGCTTCTATATGTTCATACCCGAACGACTCGAAACAAAACTTTGTTATTATTTTGTAGTATTTTGATGCTGTTACAACTTTAAAAGCGTACGAAGAAATAAATGTTTGAGGATTAATCGAATGTACATATTGTTACGTTTTTATTCTGTGAACGTTTAATTCTATTTGAATTACCTTGTTCGATCACTGGATTCTGTTAATGATAACTGCAACACTTATTTTGTACAACTATATACAGCAACAATTTATTTAATAATCTCTATTTACAATCAACACTGTTTACACTCAACTATTTACTATAACACTTAAATGTACTTGCAACTTTTGCCTCTGTATCAATGTTTTCGCAATCACGTTCGGAAGTAGATTGATTGCCAATTCTCAACACTGGCTCTATTTATACTCTGTTGGCAACACCCCAGAATCTTCCTTTATCGAGATTCTTCTCTTCCTTTCTCGTTGGCTTGTTCTGGTTATCGCTTATTTCTTTTTGTTGACATTCGTTTCGATGCTGCCAATAGAGTCAGTCACAATAGTGATGAGTAATCAACTATCGATACTCGTTACACTGCCCTCCTCTTAACCTTGTTCGTCTCGAACAAGTTTTTATACTTCCCCTCGATATGGCGCAAGTCGATCCAAGTGCACTACTTTAAACTTTGCTCTTTTATTCCAGGCACGTTGAATGCGATACACTACGTCATTTATCTTTGCTATAATCTCATATGGTCCTTCCCAATGAGTCTGTAGTTTAGGAGACAGGCTTTTCTTTCGTTGTGGATTATGAAGCATTACAAGCTCTCCTTCATAGAACCCTTTTGAATTTGCTTTCAAGTCATACCTGGCCTTCATCTTATCGCTTATCATCTGCGACCGCTCTCTGATGAACCGATGTACTTCATCCAACTGTTCCCGCTTTTCGCTAGTATAATTACCTTCGGTTGATCTCGTTGGTGTTACGACTCCAAATTTTAAATCAGCTGGCAGTCTTAACTCGTTTCCAAAAATTGCCATTGCCGGTGTAGTAGCCGTCGTATCATGTTGTGCGCATCGATATGCCATGAGGAACATTGGTATATGTACATCCCAGTCTCTTTGGTATTTATCTACGACTTTTCTCAAATATTCCTCCAAGGTACGGTTAAATCGTTCTACCATGCCATCAGATTGTGGATGCAAAGGTGTTGTACGAGTTTTGTATATACCCAGCATACGGCATATCTCTTGGAATACAACTGATTCGAAATTTCGACCTTGGTCTGAGTGTAACTCCATCGGTACACCAAAACGAGTAACCCATTGGTTGACGAATACATCCGCAACTGTACTAGCTTCCTGATTTGGAATGGGGTATACTTCAGGCCATTTACTGAAGTAATCTATAACCACCAGAACATACTTGTTTCCTGCGTTGCTTTTTGGAAATGGCCCAGCTATGTCCATAGCAATTCGCTCAAATGGAGCACCCACGGTGTATTGGTGCATCTTACCTCGACTTTTCTTAGTGGGACCTTTGGCCATTGCACATTGCTTACATTTCCGAATCCAATCAGCGACATGGTCATGACATCCAACCCAATAAAATCGGTTCTTTATTTTCTCGACGGTTTTGGTGATTCCCAAATGCCCTCCACTGGAGGCATTGTGATACTCAGCTATCACTTCATTTATTCTCGCCTTGGGTACCACTAGAAGATCATTAGTGATTTTTCCATCCACACTTTCCCATGCTCGGAATAAACATCCGTCTCGTAATTGCAGGCTTTGCCACTGCGCCCAGTATGCCTTTGCTATTGGACTCTCATTAGCCATTTCTTGCCAATCTGGACGTATGCCCTGCTCCTTGTATTCCATAATCTTTACGAGATCTGGGTCGTTCCGCTGATCTTCTTGCACTCGTTCAGTGGTCCATGTCTCCTCCGGCAATATATTTGTAAGTCGTACGTCGACAATGTGCTCCTTGCTTTCCACTCGAGAACAATGTTTACATTCCATTTTGCAAGGACGACGAGATAGAGCATCCGCGTTGCCGTGATGTCCTCCTTTACGATGTTCGATGGTAAAATGATAACTCTGCAGCCTTTCAATCCAGCGCGCCAATTGTCCTTCTGGGTTTTTAAATTGCAATAACCACCTTAGCGCTGAGTGGTCAGTTCGTAGATGAAATGACTGACCGTACAAGTATTTATGGAAATACTTTACACATTCCAGTATTGCGAGCAACTCTCTTCGTGTGACACAGTAATTTCTTTCTGGCTTCGACAGGATTTTACTGTAGTAAGCTATTACTTTTTCTTGTCCATCTATGATCTGAGAGAGCACACCACCTATTCCATAGCCACTCGCATCTGTGTCCAACACAAACTTTTGACCAGGTACTGGATACGCTAATATTGGTGCTGAACAGAGTTTTTCTTTCAGCTGTTCGAATGCTTTCTGTTGGTCCTCGCCCCACACAAATGGTTTGTTCTTTCTTGTCAACTCATGCAGACTGCTGGCGATGTTTGCAAATCCAGGAACAAATCGTCTATAGTAGGTGCATAAGCCTAGGAAGCTTCTTAGCTCGTGAAGATTCGACGGAATAGGCCATTCTTGTACTGCTGCTACTTTCTCCTCGTCGGTATGTACCCCGTCTGTTGTTACTTTATGACCAAGATATTTAACTTCTCGCCTGAAGAGTGAACACTTTTTCATATTCAGTTTAAGCCCTGCTGATTGTATACGCTCAAATACTTCTTTCAACTTTTCCAGGTGGTCGTTAAAATCTTTTCCCATCACAATAATGTCATCGAGGTACACCAAGCACGTTTTCCAGTGTAGTCCACTGAGTACACGCTCCATCAAACGTTCGAAAGTAGCTGGTGCATTGCATAAACCAAATGGCATGACTGTAAATTGCCATAGACCATCGCCAATACTGAAAGCTGTTTTCTCTTTGTCCTCCTTACCAAGTTCCACTTGCCAGTATCCACTTTGCAAATCAAGAGTTGAGAACCACTTCGCACCAGATAGTGTGTCCAGAGTGTCATCGATTCTTGGCAGTGGATAGCTGTCTTTTTTTTGTAATCTCATTCAGCTTTCTGTAATCCACACAGAATCGAGTACTTCCATCCTTCTTCTTTACCAGCACAACTGGTGAACTCCATGGACTCGCTGATGGTTCAATAACACCTTGTTTCTGCATATCGGAAATCAGCTTAATGGCTTCGTCTCTTTTGGCCAATGGAACTCGTAGTGGTGTTTGACGAATTGGTCTAGAATCACCGGTGTCAATGTGATGCTTCACGATGGTTGTTCGTCCTCCAGTTTTTCCATTTGAAGAAAAGATTGAACTGTACTTCTCCAATAGTTGTAAAGCCTTTTCTTTTTGCTGGTTGGTAAGCACACCTGCCCATTCTTCCATCTGTGCTTTTATTTCCGCTCTGACAGTTCCTGATCTTCCACTTTTTATCGACGAACCCTTTTCGCAGTCTACTACGGCAGTAACTTCCTGGCAATGACCAATCACCATTCCTTTCTTCACAACTGTAGATGTATTAGTTGGATTTAATATTCGCACAGGTACTATTCCATTTTCTTTAGGTTCCACTAACGTCCTACCAAGTATGATGTTTTTATTTTGTATTTCTTTATCTGCTTCTACTAACCACAACTTGCCTGTCCCATGATCCACATTCATCTGTGCCCATATCACAGCTTCTGATTTTGCTGGAACCTCTTGGCGTTGACATGCCAGTGCTCGTTTGATGTTCCCACTACGCTTGTAACCGATGTTCAATGGTAGTTCGACATTTGCATAGCGTAGTATCCGTTGATTTAAATCTAACGTAAATCCGTTGTCAATCATAAAATCAACACCAATTATTACGTCATCGATGATGTCAGCCACAATGAATTCATGTTCCCAAGTGCAATTTCCAATAGATACTCGTTTCTTTATCTTGCCCAGAATTTGTGCATCCTCACCCGTTGCTGTACGCAATTTTATTCCCATTAAAGGCTCAAACCTCTTTACCAAATCGCTCTTGATTATAGAATGTGATGCACCAGTGTCCAGAGTTAACATGAATTCCATATTGTCCAATTTTCCATCAATAGTCAAGCTGCTTGGCACACGCTGTAGTTGTGAAATGTGAATGATGGGGCAACCCACTGTTGGAGTCAGTTCACGCCCCGCTGAACTGACTCGATCTAGTTTAACGATGGATTTGTGTTAGTGGAGCGATCGCTATCCACCTTATTCTCCTTCTTTTGTCTTCCTGGAGAATTCGATCTTGATCGCTTTCGTCGTAGACGGCAGTCACGCGCCATGTGTCCTGGTTTGTCGCAAATAAAGCACTTACCAGTAAATTTGTTTTCGCGTCGACCTGTTGTTCTTCCTTCAGGCTGCACTACAGATTTGAATGCCTGACACACTGCTTCAACCAGATCTGCTGTTTCTGTTTCTAGTTGGCGTACCCGTGTCATTGGTCGACACATCAAACTGGCGGCTTCATATGTCAAGGCACTACTGACTGTTTCGGCATATGTATTTCTGGGTGACATGACTAGGGCACGCTTTGTCTCTCCATCACGTATGCCATCTATGAATGCCTCTATTTTTATTTTTTCGACGAACTCTTCCGAATTACCAGAGAACGCTAGATGACATAAGCGCTCAATATCGGAAGCGAATTCCTGAAGGCTCTCATTACTGCGTTGCACTCGCGATCTCAATTCCACTCGATGTAATTGACTCTTGTATTCATTTCCATATTTTCGCTGGAGTGTGTCCATCAGTGACTGATAGCTACCACGATCTTTCTCTGGAATCATCTGTAACACCTCGGAAGCATTACCTTTTAATGCGACTATTAAAGCAGCAGTCTTGTCGCTATCATCCCATTGATTCTTCGAAGCTGTTGTCTCGAATTGAAGCTTGAAGATATTGAATGGCGTGCTTCCGTCAAATGTTGGTGGCTTTAGTTTGATTGTGCTTGAATCTCGAATCACTGATGTGGCTGGTCCATTTATTTTTAGTTGGTTGAGATCGTGCTGTAATTTCTCGAACTTATCTTCCAAATCATCTACATGTTCCTTTAAATCCGTGACCTTTTCATTAATGGTTCCGGAAATTTCCTGAAATCTAAGTTCAATTCCTTTTTGTAGATTTTCGATGACGTGTTCTTGGCGAGCCGAATGTTCTTGAATTTCCATACGCAAATCACTAATAACCTTCTTGAATTTCCATACGCAATTCACTAATAACGCCCTCTTGTCGAGACGAACTTTCTTGTAACTGTTGCATCATGGTTTTCATGAAATCCATAAGTTGACCACTCGAATCTATTTTGCCCTCTTCCTCAGCGTGCACAACTGCTTGTATATCGGCTTCCTCGAAGAACTCATGTTCTTCTACATTAATTCCCTTAGCCTCCATAGCTTGCCTCAGCCTCACCAGCAGTTCCGCCTTTGCACCTGATGACGATAGATTCATCTCTACCAACAGCTTTTTAAGCTGGTCCACTTTTAGTTGGTCAATTTTCACCATCTTTACAGAATCCCACTTCTGACCCCAATTGTTACGTTTTTATTCTGTGAACGTTTAATTCTATTTGAATTACCTTGTTCGATCACTGGATTCTGTTAATGATAGCTGCAACACTTATTTTGTACAACTATATACAGCAACAATTTATTTAATAATCTCTATTTACAATCAACACTGTTTACACTCAACTATTTACTATAACACTTAAATGTACTTGCAACTTTTGCCTCTGTATCAATGTTTTCGCAATCACGTTCGGAAGTAGATTGATTGCCAATTCTCAACACTGGCTCTATTTATACTCTGTTGGCAACACCCCAGAATCTTCCTTTATCGAGATTCTTCTCTTCCTTTCTCGTTGGCTTGTTCTGGTTATCGCTTATTTCTTTTTGTTGACATTCGTTTCGATGCTGCCAATAGAGTCAGTCACAATAGTGATGAGTAATCAACTATCGATACTCGTTACAATATGATACGTATATATAAGCACCATTTTTGATTGCTTCATACCTCTTCATATTGTAACGAGTATCGATAGTTGATTACTCATCACTATTGTGACTGACTCTATTGGCAGCATCGAAACGAATGTCAACAAAAAGAAATAAGCGATAACCAGAACAAGCCAACGAGAAAGGAAGAGAAGAATCTCGATAAAGGAAGATTCTGGGGTGTTGCCAACAGAGTATAAATAGAGCCAGTGTTGAGCAGTGAAATCAATCGAATTCCGAACGTGAATGCGCAAACATCTATACAGAGGCAAAAGTTGCTAGTACATTAAAGTGTTATTGTAAATAGTTGATTATAAACAGAGTTGATTGTAAATAGAGTTTATTAAATAAATTGTTGCTGTATATAGTTGTATAAAATAAGTGTTGCAGTTATCATTAACAGAATCCAGTGATCGAACAAGGTAATTCAAATAGAATTAAACGTTCACAGAATAAAAACGTAACAATTGGTGTCAGAAGTGGGATTCTGTAAAGATGGTGAAAATTGACCAACTAAAAGTGGACCAGCTTAAAAAGCTGTTGGTAGAGATGAATCTATCGTCATCAGGTGCAAAGGCGGAACTGCTGGTGAGGCTGAGGCAAGCTATGGAGGCTAAGGGAATTAATGTAGAAGAACATGAGTTCTTCGAGGAAGCCGATATACAAGCAGTTGTGCACGCTGAGGAAGAGGGCAAAATAGATTCGAGTGGTCAACTTATGGATTTCATGAAAACCATGATGCAACAGTTACAAGAAAGTTCGTCTCGACAAGAGGGCGTTATTAGTGAATTGCGTATGGAAATTCAAGAAGGTTCGTCTCGCCAAGAGGGCGTTATTAGTGATTTGCGTATGGAAATTCAAGAACATTCGGCTCGCCAAGAACACGTCATCGAAAATCTACAAAAAGGAATTGAACTTAGATTTCAGGAAATTTCCGGAACCATTAATGAAAAGGTCACGGATTTAAAGGAACATGTAGATGATTTGGAAGATAAGTTCGAGAAATTACAGCACGATCTCAACCAACTAAAAATAAATGGACCAGCCACATCAGTGATTCGAGATTCAAGCACAATCAAACTAAAGCCACCAACATTTGACGGAAGCACGCCATTCAATATCTTCAAGCTTCAATTCGAGACAACAGCTTCGAAGAATCAATGGGATGATAGCGACAAGACTGCTGCTTTAATAGTCGCATTAAAAGGTAATGCTTCCGAGGTGTTACAGATGATTCCAGAGAAAGATCGTGGTAGCTATCAGTCACTGATGGACACACTCCAGCGAAAATATGGAAATGAATACAAGAGTCAATTACATCGAGTGGAATTGAGATCGCGAGTGCAACGCAGTAATGAGAGCCTTCAGGAATTCGCTTCCGATATTGAGCGCTTATGTCATCTAGCGTTCTCTGGTAATTCGGAAGAGTTCGTCGAAAAAATAAAAATAGAGGCATTCATAGATGGCATACGTGATGGAGAGACAAAGCGTGCCCTAGTCATGTCACCCAGAAATACATATGCCGAAACAGTCAGTAGTGCCTTGACATATGAAGCCGCCAGTTTGATGTGTCGACCAATGACACGGGTACGCCAACTAGAAACAGAAACAGCAGATCTGGTTGAAGCAGTGTGTCAGGCATTCAAATCTGTAGTGCAGCCTGAAGGAAGAACAACAGGTCGACGCGAAAACAAATTTACTGGTAAGTGCTTTATTTGCGACAAACCAGGACACATGGCGCGTGACTGCCGTCTACGACGAAAGCGATCAAGATCGAATTCTCCAGGAAGACAAAAGAAGGAGAATAAGGTGGATAGCGATCGCTCCACTAACACAAATCCATCGTTAAACTAGATCGAGTCAGTTCAGCGGGGCGTGAACTGACTCCAACAGTGGGTTGCCCCATCATTCACATTTCACAACTACAGCGTGTGCCAAGCAGCTTGACTATTGATGGAAAATTGGACAATATGGAATTCATGTTAACTCTGGACACTGGTGCATCACATTCTATAATCAAGAGCGATTTGGTAAAGAGGTTTGAGCCTTTAATGGGAATAAAATTGCGTACAGCAACGGGTGAGGATGCACAAATTCTGGGCAAGATAAAGAAACGAGTATCTATTGGAAATTGCACTTGGGAACATGAATTCATTGTGGCTGACATCATCGATGACGTAATAATTGGTGTTGATTTTATGATTGACAACGGATTTACGTTAGATTTAAATCAACGGATACTACGCTATGCAAATGTCGAACTACCATTGAACATCGGTTACAAGCGTAGTGGGAACATCAAACGAGCACTGGCATGTCAACGCCAAGAGGTTCCAGCAAAATCAGAAGCTGTGATATGGGCACAGATGAATGTGGATCATGGGACAGGCAAGTTGTGGTTAGTAGAAGCAGATAAAGAAATACAAAATAAAAACATCATACTTGGTAGGACGTTAGTGGAACCTAAAGAAAATGGAATAGTACCTGTGCGAATATTAAATCCAACTAATACATCTACAGTTGTGAAGAAAGGAATGGTGATTGGTCATTGCCAGGAAGTTACTGCCGTAGTTGACTGCGAAAAGGGTTCGTCGATAAAAAGTGGAAGATCAGGAACTGTCAGAGCGGAAATAAAAGCACAGATGGAAGAATGGGCAGGTGTGCTTACCAACCAGCAAAAAGAAAAGGCTTTACAACTATTGGAGAAGTACAGTTCAATCTTTTCTTCAAATGGAAAAACTGGAGGACGAACAACCATCGTGAAGCATCACATTGACACCGGTGATTCTAGACCAATTCGTCAAACACCACGACGAGTTCCATTGGCCAAAAGAGACGAAGCCATTAAGCTGATTTCCGATATGCAGAAACAAGGTGTTATTGAACCATCAGCGAGTCCATGGAGTTCACCAGTTGTGCTGGTAAAGAAGAAGGATGGAAGTACTCGATTCTGTGTGGATTACAGAAAGCTGAATGAGATTACAAAAAAAAGACAGCTATCCACTGCCAAGAATCGATGACACTCTGGACACACTATCTGGTGCGAAGTGGTTCTCAACTCTTGATTTGCAAAGTGGATACTGGCAAGTGGAACTTGGTAAGGAGGACAAAGAGAAAACAGCTTTCAGTATTGGCGATGGTCTATGGCAATTTACAGTCATGCCATTTGGTTTATGCAATGCACCAGCTACTTTCGAACGTTTGATGGAGCGTGTACTCAGTGGACTACACTGGAAAACGTGCTTGGTGTACCTCGATGACATTATTGTGATGGGAAAAGATTTTAACGACCACCTGGAAAAGTTGAAAGAAGTATTTGAGCGTATACAATCAGCAGGGCTTAAACTGAATATGAAAAAGTGTTCACTCTTCAGGCGAGAAGTTAAATATCTTGGTCATAAAGTAACAACAGACGGGGTACATACCGACGAGGAGAAAGTAGCAGCAGTACAAGAATGGCCTATTCCGTCGAATCTTCACGAGCTAAGAAGCTTCCTAGGCTTATGCACCTACTATAGACGATTTGTTCCTGGATTTGCAAACATCGCCAGCAGTCTGCATGAGTTGACAAGAAAGAACAAACCATTTGTGTGGGGCGAGGACCAACAGAAAGCATTCGAACAGCTGAAAGAAAAACTCTGTTCAGCACCAATATTAGCGTATCCAGTACCTGGTCAAAAGTTTGTGTTGGACACAGATGCGAGTGGCTATGGAATAGGTGGTGTGCTCTCTCAGATCATAGATGGGCAAGAAAAAGTAATAGCTTACTACAGTAAAATCCTGTCGAAGCCAGAAAGAAATTACTGTGTCACACGAAGAGAGTTGCTCGCAATACTGGAATGTGTAAAGTATTTCCATAAATACTTGTACGGTCAGTCATTTCATCTACGAACTGACCACTCAGCGCTAAGGTGGTTATTGCAATTTAAAAACCCAGAAGGACAATTGGCGCGCTGGATTGAAAGGCTGCAGAGTTATCATTTTACCATCGAACATCGTAAAGGAGGACATCACGGCAACGCGGATGCTCTATCTCGTCGTCCTTGCAAAATGGAATGTAAACATTGTTCTCGAGTGGAAAGCAAGGAGCACATTGTCGACGTACGACTTACAAATATATTGCCGGAGGAGACATGGACCACTGAACGAGTGCAAGAAGATCAGCGGAACGACCCAGATCTCGTAAAGATTATGGAATACAAGGAGCAGGGCATACGTCCAGATTGGCAAGAAATGGCTAATGAGAGTCCAATAGCAAAGGCATACTGGGCGCAGTGGCAAAGCCTGCAATTACGAGACGGATGTTTATTCCGAGCATGGGAAAGTGTGGATGGAAAAATCACTAATGATCTTCTAGTGGTACCCAAGGCGAGAATAAATGAAGTGATAGCTGAGTATCACAATGCCTCCAGTGGAGGGCATTTGGGAATCACCAAAACCGTCGAGAAAATAAAGAACCGATTTTATTGGGTTGGATGTCATGACCATGTCGCTGATTGGATTCGGAAATGTAAGCAATGTGCAATGGCCAAAGGTCCCACTAAGAAAAGTCGAGGTAAGATGCACCAATACACCGTGGGTGCTCCATTTGAGCGAATTGCTATGGACATAGCTGGGCCATTTCCAAAAAGCAACGCAGGAAACAAGTATGTTCTGGTGGTTATAGATTACTTCAGTAAATGGCCTGAAGTATACCCCATTCCAAATCAGGAAGCTAGTACAGTTGCGGATGTATTCGTCAACCAATGGGTTACTCGTTTTGGTGTACCGATGGAGTTACACTCAGACCAAGGTCGAAATTTCGAATCAGTTGTATTCCAAGAGATATGCCGTATGCTGGGTATATACAAAACTCGTACAACACCTTTGCATCCACAATCTGATGGCATGGTAGAACGATTTAACCGTACCTTGGAGGAATATTTGAGAAAAGTCGTAGATAAATACCAAAGAGACTGGGATGTACATATACCAATGTTCCTCATGGCATATCGATGCGCACAACATGATACGACGGCTACTACACCGGCAATGGCAATTTTTGGAAACGAGTTAAGACTGCCAGCTGATTTAAAATTTGGAGTCGTAACACCAACGAGATCAACCGAAGGTAATTATACTAGCGAAAAGCGGGAACAGTTGGATGAAGTACATCGGTTCATCAGAGAGCGGTCGCAGATGATAAGCGATAAGATGAAGGCCAGGTATGACTTGAAAGCAAATTCAAAAGGGTTCTATGAAGGAGAGCTTGTAATGCTTCATAATCCACAACGAAAGAAAGGCCTGTCTCCTAAACTACAGACTCATTGGGAAGGACCATATGAGATTATAGCAAAGATAAATGACGTAGTGTATCGTATTCAACGTGCCTGGAATAAAAGAGCAAAGTTTAAAGTAGTGCACTTAGAGCGACTTGCGCCATATCCAGGGGAAGTATAAAAACTTGTTCGGGACGAACAAGGTTAAGAGGAGGGCAGTGTAACGAGTATCGATAGTTGATTACTCATCACTATTGTGACTGACACTATTGGCAGCATCGAAACGAATGTCAACAAAAAGAAATAAGCGATAACCAGAACAAGCCAACGAGAAAGGAAGAGAAGAATCTCGATAAAGGAAGATTCTAGAAGAAATCAATCGAATTCCGAACGTGAATGCGCAAACATCTATACAGAGGCAAAAGTTGCTAGTACATTAAAGTGTTATTGTAAATAGTTGATTATAAACAGAGTTGATTGTAAATAGAGTTTATTAAATAAATTGTTGCTGTATATAGTTGTATAAAATAAGTGTTGCAGTTATCATTAACAGAATCCAGTGATCGAACAAGGTAATTCAAATAGAAAAATAGAATTAAACGTTCACAGAATAAAAACGTAACAATATTGTATCATGCATGTCGCAATTGCTGAATGACGACAATCATTGTGATCTGATGCAAAATCTCCATCTACGCCGTATAACGTTCGTCAACTGTTCGCAATTATATTCCAATACAATCATCGGCTTTTTGTGGCATTAATACAAAAACTGCATGACTGAAGAAATACTGCACCGAATTCAACAGGAAAACTAAGATCTAAACATTGATTACACTCCAGAAACGTACAAAGAAAAATTAGTGTGTATACAAGTATGTGTATTCTAATTTCAAACTGGCCACTTCATCATTATGGTATGACATCGCCTGCTGCAGCGAGAAGAGCAGTATAACAACGTTGACTTAGTCACATTTATTGCGAACAATGAGCAATTAATAATTGCCAAACAAAAAAGCATTTATGACCGAATTATGCTGACTGTTGCTGCTAAATAAAGCAGCATTTTTTTCATGGATGCACCAGTCGGAACCGGCAATACGTTTTTAATATCACTTATTCTTCCAAAAATACGTTCGAAGCAGCTTTGGTAATTGCATCGTCAGCATTGCTGCCACTTTGTTAGATGGTGGACGAAACATTCAGCACTTAAGATATCATTCGATGTTCATAACAACCCGAACGCAATATATAGCATTAAAAAAAAGTATAATAGCTACAGTATTACAAAAGAGTTCCATAAAACAATCACTTATAGGCGAAACGTCGGACAATTGCTTGATATTGGCAACGGTATATTAGAACTGCATCCAAAAACACAATGCTTTAATCTGTTGTTCAGGATAATAATAATTTCTAGTCCACCAGCAGTACCAGTATTATCTGATATGGGAACCAGTATTATGTGAGGATCAGTATTCCATAATTACCATGCAAATCTGTGGTGGCGTTAGCATCATTTCAGAAAAATTCATTATAGTTAACAAAATCAAGCCAACCGGTGGCGTGTCTCGCACGAAGCAAAGGAAGATATTGGAAACTGTACCTCACATAGCTGTATAATTTTCAACGATAATTTGATATAATTTGATACGATTTTGAGACACATATCATTTAATACGAAAACGAATAAATAAAACCTACGTAACATTTTGATACATTTTGGTTCCTCCTATTAATTGTAAAATTCAATTCAACGTAAGCACGCCATTTTCTGCGAATAAGCACCACGGTGACTTGGGAAATTGGTGCATGAGAAGGAAATATGGCGGAGTTGAATTTGCGAGCGTCTGCTGTTAATGCAATTAGGCGTATATATGGTAGAGTGATGACAGCGAGTAACGATACCTATGATGTGTTTCAGTTGGAACAACAAAGGAAATCTTTAGCGTCACATTTTGAGAAATTTTTAAGTAAACATGACTATCTGGTTGGTGAAGCGAAACTAGATGAGAGTTAATCGCATATCAGCTTCTAGAAGAAATCGAACAGCTTTACAATGAAGCGATTTGTAAATAAAACCGTCACATTGCCAGCTATAGTATGCCTGCTGATGACATCAAGGAAAAAGGCACACGGCTGATTCAGTAGCACGTGCATTTGAACTCAAACTTGATCCACTGGCTATTACCGTATTTGATGGCAGTATGCATAATTGGCTGGCATTTAAGGATGCATTCGAGACGTTAGTCCATAATTCGTCGTACCCAGAAGCGTTCAAGTTGGGCAAACTCCGACAAGCAGTAAATGCGAATGCAGTACCACTGATTGGGGGGGTTTACTCTGGTCGGTACGAGGATGTATGGCAGGCTTTAAAACAGCGGTTTGATAACACAAAACAATTATCAGAAATTCATGTGGCACGATTCCTTAATCTGAAACTGCTCACCATAATTGATACCGTTCATAAATCACTTCATGCTCTACGTGTTATGAAGATTCCTGTGGACATATGGGATGCCTTGGCTGTTTCAATTGTCGGGTCCAAGCTTCCAGCTATTACCCAACGTGATTGGAGCATGAGTTGCTCCTCTACGGATATTCCCACGCTAGAAGAGTTATTAACGTTTTTGGAAAGGCGTGCATACGGATTGTGTACCCCATTACCGTCATCGCCTTCCAACAGACAACAACAACGAACGGTTAAATCTCATATAGTGGCCGTTGACGATGGCAAATGTGCTCAATGTCAAGGGGCTCATCGTATCACAAAATGTCCGGCACTAAAGGCAATGAAATTGGAAGAACGTTATGAAACAGTGAAAAGGGCTAAGCTCTGCTATAACTGTTTGAGAGCTGGCCATTCTTCCAGGCAGTGTTCGTCTGGTGATTGTCGGAATTGTGGACGTAAACACAATACCATATTATGTCATGGCACTCAGATACAGACCACATCATCAGTAGCGAACACACCAACAACATTGGACGTAGGAACGGCGCACAGTGCCGTTCAAGGATCCTCATCATTGTGACTAGATACATCTGCAACCGCCTGCGTCTCCCATGCCATGTCCACGGTATTACTCGTTACAGCGCGGGTTTATGCATTTGGAGACGCTTGTGTTCAACGCTTGGCTCGAGCCTTATGTGATCCGGGGTCACAGGATATATTTATTACGGATCGCATGGCTAATTCTCTACAACTACATCGACACAAATGTGAATTACATGTGGAAGGTATCGGTGGCATTGCCAATACCCGGACAGCAGGTAGGGTTGTGCTCACACTAAAGTCGACGTATTCTACATTCGAAACGCAAGTTGACGCATTGGTTATTCCGTCAATTACCTGAATCACTCCTGTAGCGCGTGTTGATGGTGACCAGTGGAAACACTTAGGAGGCCTCGAACTGGCCGACATACATTTTGGGAAACCGGGTAGTGTGGATATCCTGGTTGGTGCGGACTCATGGGGACGCATAGTACAGGGTGACATCATCGGTGGAAAACCAGATGAACCCTACGCTCAGCGTACATATTTCGGTTGGGTGATTTTTGGCCCAGCCACTGTAGCCACTTCCACAACTCCGTCTTTGCTCGCATGCAGCGCCATGCTATGTGACGAAGAAGTTCGTTTGGAAGAGCTGGTTCGCAGCTTTTGGAAGCTTGAAGAGGTACCAACGACAGATGAGGTGGACAATGGCGAATGTGGTCGGATCTTTGCATCGACGTTTTTCCGTACACCTGAAGCCGGTACGTTGTGCAACTGTTATTCCAAAGTGATGCTCCCAAACTTGGGGAATCTTACATTAATGCTATACGACAATTTAATTCTTTGGAGCGACGTTTGGCGTCCGATATTGAACTTACAGACAGATACATTGCGTTCATGCGTGAATATGCCGTGCTTGGGTATATGGAGCGTGTGGACCAACTGGTCAAAGATAGTTACTACATTCCATTGATAACACATCTCTCATTACAGAACTGAGCATCAACCCAACAACGTCTTCGGTTCTTGGGTTACGATGGAATTCTGGTACTGGTCGATTATTGTTCCACGTGAACCTCAAGGTGCCCTGTCAGCCTCCTACGAAGCGAAGGGTGCTCAGCGAGATAGCTCAGCTTTTCGACCCCACTGGCTTGTTGGCGCCTGTCGTCATTGCTGGTAAGATTTTCATACAACGAATGTGGGTGGCTGGCCTGTCTTGGGATAAGGCGTTGCCCCATGACATTGACGAGGAGTGGCTTGCATATCGTAGTAGGCTGGAGATCTTAAACCATGTTCAGGTGCCGTGCTGGTTAGGCGTGGCCCAAGGTTCTTAGACGACTTTACATGGCTTTTGTGATGCCAGCGTAAGCAGCAGTCATCTACATTAAAACAATTGACGGCCAGGGTGAGGCATATATCTCGTTACTTACCGCGCGGATAAAGGTAGCACCGCTGAAATGGGCTACTATACCCCGTCTCGAACTCTGTGCAGCACTTCTGTTGGCTCTCACTCTCCAAAATGTAAGAATCGCTCTAGGATTGGCAGACACGCCATACTATTTGTGGTCGAATTCATCGATTGCTCTGTGCTGGATAAAGAAACAACCGGCTTTATTGAAACCATATATATCAAATAGAGTCCGCCAGATTCAAGAACTTATGTCACCTACTCGCTGGTATCATGTGCATTCAGCACAAAATCCGGCTGATTGTGCTAGTAGAGGTATAAACCCAGACGAGCTACTAAACCATCCATTATGGTGGCAAGGACCCAAATGGCTGAGTGACCCAACATTCCTTCTAGATCAACGGGTCAACCTGAATGATGAGGAGTCGATAATTATCCAAAGCGAACAGTAATTATCATCGTGTACGGCAACGGTGGCTGTGCAGTATGCCATCACCACTCGTCGACCTGAACTAATGGAGCGATTCAGTTCCATTCAACGGTTATTACATACGGTGGCATTTATTTTGCGTTGGACACCCTCGCGTCGAAAAAAAACGACAGCAAATAACGATCAGAACAGACGAATTGAATGATGCAATGAACTGTCTGGTACGTTTAGATCAAAGTGAAGCTTTTACTGCGGAAGTTAGACAGATGAAATCTCGATCGGACTTGTCAAACTCTAGTCGACTACTACCACTAAATCCATACCTCGACGAGAATCAAATTGTGCGCGTCGGTGGTCGAATTGGTAAGGCCGCACTGTCTCATGACCAACGATTCCCAATCATATTACCGAAACACAGTCCGCAAGTCATTCTCTTAATTTGACAAGCGCACGGCAAGACCTTGCATGGTGGAACTCAAATTATGTTACATACACTTCGTCATCGCTACTGGATCCTGAACGCTAGACAAGCTGTAAAGACATTTGTTCACAACTGCGTGGTTTGTCGCAGACATCGGGGAGTCATGCTTAGACAGCAGATGGCGACGTTACCTTGGCAACGAGTTTATGGGGTGCGACCTTTTTTGGCTTCCGGTGTGGACTATTGCGGTCCATTTACTCTTCGAGTTGGCTCAAAGCGGTCTCGCACTACCGTCAAAACCTATTTATCAGTGTTCGTGTGCATGGCAACCAGAGCTGTCTACATCGAGATGGTGGATGATCTGTCGTCTCAGGCGTTCCTTGACGTGCCATTACCTTTACAGCGACAATGGAACAGCGTTTGTTGGGGCCAACCGCATATTACAGAAAGATCTAATCAACTAATCAGCAAAAGTTAGCCAATATGGGGACGCAGTGGCATTTCATCATTCCCAGAGACCCTCATCAAAGCGATTTGTGGGAGGCTGCCGTCAAGTCTTCCAAACATAATTTGACCCGCTGCATCGGCTCCCAGACTCTGTGGTCTAGTCAGCTGCACACACTAGCTGTTCGTATTGAGGCGTGTCTCAACTCCCCCCGATAACCCCCCTATACGATGATCCCGACGATAAATTTGCGTTGACTCCCGGCGACTTTCTCATCGGATCTCCACTCATTGCGGTCCCTGAGCCAGATATTCGCCAGGTCCCGGCCAATCGCCTGAAGCAGCGGCAGTGGATACGCAAGATCCACCAAGATTTCTGGCAACGTTGGAGTGATGAGTACTTGTCAACTCTCCAAAGACGAACGAAGTGGCAAAAGCGGACACCAAACCTCCAAATCGGTGATATTGTCATAGTAAAACAGGACAATCTGCCCCCATTACCGTGGCGTATGGGTCGAGTAACCGCCCTTCACCCAGGCAGCGATGCGGCGTAATGTGACATTGAAGACGGCAAATGGATGTACCACGCGCGCAGTTCAGAAATTGTGAAGACTGATCGACATCGAGGATCTCGAGTCCAAGGACTCAACCGGGCAGAATGTTCAGGATAATAATAATTTCTAGTCCACCAGCAGTACCAGTATTATCTGATATGGGAACCAGTATTATGTGAGGATCAGTATTCCATAATTACCATGCAACTCTGTGGTGGCGTTAGTATCATTTCAAAGATATTGGAAACTGTATCTCACATAGCTGTATAATTTTCAACGATAATTTGATATAATTTGATACGATTTTGAGACACATATTATTTAATACGAAAACGAATAAATAAAACCTACGTAACATTTTGATACAACTGTCAAACAATTTTTGCGCCATCGGTAATTCAAAACGTAAATTAATTGAGAGTGTCTTCCCGACCATACTGATAATTACTTCAACATAATTTGCTCAGTGAACGTGCTATTTTTACTGCGAGAAATTATGATGTTCGTGATTCAAGAGTCATTGCCAGTCGAACTAATGTCTTAAGCGCCAGTGTTTCCTAATGTTAAATCCCGGACGCTAGTTACGAAAGTTGGTCTATCACCCACATTTCTAATATATTACTAATGATAAATTCAAGAAGGTACTCTTGGTATCTGTGCTCCCCATGCCTCGTTATGCGCATTGGCGTCACATCCAAGTATTAGTGATTGCTTCTTCCTTTCACTGTACTCAACCAGTTTGTAGACCAGCTCAAGTGGAGCCCAAGCATCATCCCCTGGTAGGTATCCTGATTCGAATATAACATCACGTGTACATCCGTTGATGTTGACCGGCATCTGCACCGCTACAAGATGTCTAGACAATTATTTCATATTTCTCGTTAGTACTATACAAGCTCTTGAGTTTACACACCTGATGTAATATATTACCTGCGTATTGGAAGCAGCCAAACCTCTGATTTGGCTCCTGAATACCCAAGGTTCTTGGGCCAGCACTATGCTCAGGTTGGACCTGAGTGTTACTCTAGCGATGACTACCGAGGCGGCCCTCACATGGTTTGAGCAACTCTAATGCTGGCCATCTCCTCGTTACTGGCGTACTACTCTCTTCTTCGCAACGCTCTCCGCGTGTGCATCATCGTTGTCTCCCAGGAGTACTCTGTCGGAATCTACTTTGGCGGTCAGTTTTAGCGCTGTTAGGTTTATGGCGTTGATGTCTTCGCTTTCGACAGCAAAAACGCCGACTTCGGCTGCAAGCATCTCGCTCCTAACCACTGCATTTGCTACCTCTTTTATGATTTCCTCGGTTTCGGCTGAGTTTTGCTTAGTTGTGATACCTGCGTCGGGAAGATTTCCTAATGCCAAAACTGTAGGCCACTCTGCAGTCTTTGGCTTTAATCGCTTCGGTCGGTCGGCAATCTGTCATCGTTGCCGATCGTTAATAGCTTTCCATTCTTCACGTCCTTGCTGCTGAAGATTCTTTAGAGATTGGTGCTCAGCGCTTTGTTCTGAGTTACCATCATATCAAGGAGTTTCTTGACGTCGTTACCCGTTGCTCGTGGAAGGTATACCATCATAAGATGTACACCAGTGATAGCATCTCCAGTGCACGTCGTCAGCTCTCACCCAGATCTCATCTATCAAAAGATTTTCGAGTTCCCCCTGCTCCTCGCGCGTAAGGATGACCTCCGGATAAGATTTATTGATTATTGCCAGTCTGGCGCCTTTGGTGACATTGGAGTAGTTGACACCCGCTTTCCTGGTGGTCGTCTCTGGTCTTGGAGCAGGTTTTGACAAATTCCTTGTCGCAACCCCTGGTGCAGTGTCAAAAGCCTTGTTTCTTCTGGCAGCATTGCCATCAGTTGGACTGATTTCTGCAGCGCCCCTCTTCCTTGTGTCACAGGTGCTCTTAGCGCGATTGTGCACTTTCTGCTTGGCTTCCTTTGAGATAGCGCAGATACCATTTGGTACCAGCCCCACTCAGACCGGTTGCCTTTCTTGCAGCGCCAAAGGCAGGAATGCTGCCTATTCTGTCCAGTACTTGTAGAGGGCTGTGTAGTTGCGGCCTTGGATGTCGAAGCACCCTCAGCAGCCACAGTTCCCCCACTTTCCTTCCGGTCCAGTTACCGTCCGTGACATAGGTGCAGAGTTTTTGTCTCTGTTACCTTTGCCCTCCGCCTGTCCTCTCCGTTTAGTAGTTAGAACCTGTCAAATATAGGTTCAAGTCCCATGGGAGTACCAGCAGAGCCCTCAGTTGCCAAACCATCTGCCAATTCATTCCCTTCGAAAATGCAGTGTCCCGAAACCCAAATAAGTGTTGCGCTTTGCAACACTGTTAAGCCTCATCTTACATTTACTGATCATCTTCGAAGAAGTAGCAGGGCCCGCAATAGTTTTGAGTGCAGTCTGACTATCACTGCAAATGCCAATTCGCTTCCCATATCATCTCCACTCAATAATCCAGTAGACCACTTTTAGAATAGCATATACTTCTGTTACAAATACAGTCGCCATACTTCTAGTGGAGAACGAGTATTAGGTATTTTCTTGAAGGTGTTCACCAAAATTATGCAACTCAATTAAAAGATAGTCCACAACGAAGCACCAGAGAAGAGGAGAAAGTACACCACTTTGGGGGCATCCTCTCTCAACCGTGATGCTATCATTGTGTTTTCCCCCTGTCATGAGCAACCTTTTCGATAGCATGGCGTAAATCCATCGACTAACGACATCAACACCATACCTTCTGGCTGAGCAACACATGGAGTTGAAGGTGGCATGGTCGAAAGCACCCTCAATGTCAACAAATAGCATCAGACTGCAAACATCTGCTACCAACCGCTCCTCCACTATGGTGAAGAGCTGATTTACAGAACCTCCTACTCTGATAAAATTGTTGCCGAACACTTAAGTACCTCCGCTCCAATGTACCTCTCAGTTTAGAAATCTTCACTATCTTCTTCTATTCGTTCTGCAACTGACGGTAGTTGTGCAAGTCAGCTTCCAACCGGGTTTTAAGTGCCCGATTTAGAAGTTTTCTGGATTTCTTACGAAGTTTCGACACCTCGGCGTTCCACCAAGGAGCGCTTTGGCCTGTCTGCTTCTATGTTTCGGACACTCTATCTCATAACAATTGCATAAGCTTAAGAACGAGGCTAATCCTTTCTTCGAGAAGACTGCAGTATCTTGTCATCATCTAGGACTCCCCAACCACTGATCTTATCTGCTATCAAGCTATTTGATAGAGACAGATCAATGACTTATTGTCTCCTGTCAGTCACAAAAGTCAGGCTGTTGTCTATATTATATGAGACTAGTCCTTGTATGTAAGTAGTCCAGCTATTCGGTTCCCCTGTAATTGTATTTACTGCTACCCCAAATAGTGTTCTGGGAATTAGCATCACATCCCACTATTAGTCCCAAATTGCTAGATTCCACAAATAGCACCACGTCCGCAAATTCTTTGGATGGATGTGGCGCTAAAGCATCATATGGTAAGTAAGCCGAAACCACTACAGTTTCAACTACACTTCCCATATTGCGGTATTCGATTTTAACTGCAACTACGTCTTGACTTCCCAGAGCTGGCTGTCAACAAAGTCTATCTGCGCTTGAGACAGAAGACCCTGCTCACCATCACCGCGGATCTCAACCATCAATGCACTCGCAGAGGCTTGTGTATAACCACCGCTCGCGACTGTTGGTTGGCCCCCGCTCGACGGAACTGATCCACAGCTGTTGGTGTTCAAAGCCTTATCACCAACCGCACGAGCCTCACCCGAAGCAGCAGTGGTATAAGTTACCCCACTGAATCGAGCTTTGACCATACAAGCAGATGATAAGCTTCGCGCCATAGCAGCCATTGTCCTAACAGTCGTCGTGACCATTCTATCGAGTCTGCCAGCGGGAGTTACGCCTATTCGCCATAGTCACATTTCCCGACAGTCCAGATCCAGCACCTGAGGATATCAGCTTGTTGGCTTTCCTCCTCTTTGCCATGCTCATTCGTGTGGAAGCGGTAGCTGTAGCATCACCTGACAAATTGACCAGACCGGACGGATCATCATCCCGCCTGTTTCTTTTGCCAGTTTCTGCCACCAGAGTAGAGAAACACAGAACCATAGTCCTAACAGCCCCGGCAACTCCACCATGACACTAGCTTGAGATGTCACATTGGCGTCAGCAGGAGCTAACACCATTGCCACATCCTGTTCCCCAGACACAGTCTCCGCAGCCTTGACAGCTTGATTACGTTTCTGCCTCATTCTTTTCAGCTGTCTTTTGGACAAGCCTACTCCGGCAGCCGGTGCTGACATATGGTCCTTTGGTACCATGGCACTTTCGATACTTTCGCATGGATTAACCACAGCGCCAATGGTTCCTATCAGCAGCATCGGAAAATAAACTGAAGAAGTAACCTCAGATACTAGACCATGATTGGCAGGGGTTGCCAATCATGGTCTAAAGAGCTAAATCCTCCCCTCCAATCCCCAGACCAGGCGCAGCGCTACCACCCTCGGGCAAAATGGTTATATCCGGTTGCAACCGGACCAACCAAGCCTCTAACCGGCCCTAACTGTTAATGAGTTTTGGGCCTGCACATCCGATGGCCAAGCCGCCGGAAAACCGACGAGGGGATTACCACAATGGTGGGTACCTCGTGCAGATATATCACTGTTTAAACTCTTCTCTACTATGGTTTTGTTTTGGTCCTCTTTATACTCTTGAAGGGAGCCATAGTTGAAGAGCCATAGCTGAAGAGCAGTTATGGACAGCTTATGTCTCTGAAATTACTGCCCACCCACAGGGATCAGACGTAGACCAGTTAGCCGCTTAATCTGAGACAGATGCTTCTGGATTTGAAGGTACCTGTCTTGGTCAGACAACTCGAGGCAGACCTCTCCAACATGGGTGACCCTGCCAGAGTACCTGAGTATCCGTTGGCACAGCTCAGATTTTCATAGGTGTACACAAGCCCAACCACCGCGACAAGGTGCAGGTACAGGGAAGGGAAGACACCCGTGATATTTACATATATTAACAATAGTTTCTCCAATTCATAGGATGAATAGGAATTCGATTGTTGAACTTACATGCATAGATGTTAAAAATAAGATATAAACTGTTTATGAAATGTTGAAAAGGCTGGCAATATTACCCTTTTTTTGGGCCATTAAGTTTTTCTATTTGACCGATCTAGCATTTTTATTTTTGAAGTCCTGGTAACACTATATTGAATGTCTCCCATGTAGATGTGAGCGCGTAATAACACGAAAACAATAACATTTTCAGGTTTTGTCTGACATGAGGCATGTGTGACTGATGCTTAGATATGCGCGAGTTACATACTATAACCAACCACAGCCACTTCCACCATCAAAGCCATAACGCAGCAACAACAACCAACAATAATAACTACAATCAACAACAACAACTCCAGGTGCATCGACCCAATATAATAAGCATTTCATTAAATTCACTTACTTTAGTTAAATAAGCATTTTATTAAATTCATTTACTTTAGTTAAATAATCATTTTATTAAATTCATTTTACTTTAGTTAATTAAGCATTTTCATCTTACAAACTGTAAATTATGTTTTCGCAACATAATCAATAATGCGTAATAAACATTTTTACTTGTTAATGACTAAATCAATAAATTATAAATGTATGTATTTTTAGTTCTAACAGAGAGTTGTAACTTAGAAGTAGAGACAATAAATGTAAATTTTCAGAAAATATATTTTTTTTATAAGTTCTACGAATAGAACTTATAACTCGCGAGTTCACTTATCGCTTTTATATCGTAGTACATACATACGTATTCTATTGTATTTGCCTAGTATTTTACTATCGCATTAATCGTTATTATTCGTTTCTTACTTGCTGGTTCTCTCTCTCTCTCTCTCTCAACACACACGCACACTATCTATTATCATGAAAAGGGTTATCCATTTTGCGGTTTCAAAAGTAAA
The DNA here is from genome assembly GCA_963854835.1 of Megamerina dolium. Lineage (NCBI taxonomy): Eukaryota > Metazoa > Arthropoda > Insecta > Diptera > Megamerinidae > Megamerina > Megamerina dolium. The sequence continues at coordinate 54,291,013 of OY978526.1, read as the reverse complement.
TGTAAATAAAACACATATAAAATATTTTTTATCATGATATTTCATTTTTATTATAAAGTTTGAACGTTGACATTATGTGTGAAATACTACATCATTTAAATTACCACCACGCGATTCTTTTGAGGTAATTTTCGACCACTTTTTGACACATATTGGGCGGTATCTCAGCCATAACGTGACGAATGTTGGTTTTTAGGTGCTCAAGAGTTAAAGGTTTATCTGCATAAACACGGTCTTTCGAGTAGCCCCACAAAAAAAAGTCAAGCGGTGTCAAATCGCATGATCTTGGTGGCCACTTGATATCGCCACGACGAGAAATTACGCGGCCAGAAAATTTCTCTTGCAATAAAGCCATATTCGCTCGAGTTGTGTGGCATGTGGCACCGTCTTGTTGAAACCACATATTCTCTAAGTCGTATTCTTCAATAGCAGGTAAAAATAAGTCGGTTATCATATGACCATAAAATAAATAAATATGTGGCACTTAAAGCCCCAAAGGGCTCATTGGCCGAGCTTCTCTTCCATTACTGTTGTGCGTCTTAAATTTTGGACAATATTAGAAGGGACCTACTTATTTTAGCCGGTTCCGAACGGCAGAACACTTGTGACATCACTTTTTCTGAGCTTTGTCACAGAGTTCTTTAAGAAGCTTTTTCATGGAAAGTTGTTACTGTCGGAAGAATTGCCAATTGCTTGCCGACAGGTGAGTACCGTTCGAAAGAAAAATCTTATCGATATTAAATTTGTTATGCATCAGCCGGGGATTGAACCACGACCTACAGATCAGAAGGCGAACACACTAACCACTGAGCTACGGCACCCACATCATATGACAATAACACTCCGAATTGACGGTGACAGTCGTTTCATCGTCGTTTTCGAAGAAGTAAGGTCCAATCACACCTCCGGACAAAAGAGCGCACCAAGCAGTGACTTTTTGTGGATGTAGTGGCCTCTCTTCAATTACTTGAGGATTCTCAGAACCTCAAATACGACAATTTTGTTTGTTAATATACCCACCGAGTGAGAAATGTGCTTCGTCGCTGAAGAAAATTTTGTTCGAAAAATCGCCGTCCACCGCCTGTTGTTCAAGCACCCATTCGACGTATCTACGACGTTGTGAATGGTCAGCTGGCTTCAGTTGTTGTGTGAGCTAGATTTTAAATGGATGTAGGTGTAGATCCAAATGCAAAATACGCCATAATGTTTCGTAAGACAGTCCTAATTCCTGAGAACGACGAGGAATCGACACATTCGGGTCTTCGGCAACACTTTCACTTACAGCAGCGATATTTTCGGTGGTACGAGCGAAACGATGATGCACAGGCCTTACAATATCTGTAACCGATCCAGTCTCTTCATATTTCTTCACAATTTTGCCAATTGCTTGCGTAGTTGGACGACTATGTAAACCATAATCTCCTCTTAAAGCACGATATGTGGCTGTGGCAGAATCACCATTTTTGTAGTAGGTTTTTACAATTTTAATGCGTTGTGCGATAGTTAAGCGATCCATTTTCGCAAATGTCAGACTTTGAACTGAAAAAGAGAGAAATTGTTTTAACAACTCAGTTTGACAGATGTCGAATTCTAGCCCTATACTTTTGAAGCCGCGAAATGGATAACCCTTTACATACGTTGCTGTGTTTCTCATTCTCAATTTCTCTATGCTATATATTCCTTCTTACTCGTGCAACGAAATTTACTTTAAAAACTTGCGTCACAGCCGCCTAAGAAATTTTACTTCAATAAATAACATTTGCAGGTGCCTATGCCCGCATCATGAATGTTTTTACAGCAATAATTTTTACGCAACGTGAAGCGAAGCATATTTTCTAGTGACCATTAACTCTTGCATTCTGTTTGCTATGTCACCGTTTATACCGGACTCACGAGGAAAGGGGTTTTTGTTTCCCGTACACCGCGACACGCTTTGTGCTTCTCATTCGTATTATAAAACATTAAGAAAACATAAAACGAGTTCACATCTCGCCGAGAAACATTTTTGTCTGTGTAAACGCGAACGAAACATAAAAAAAATATAATGTTCTTCATCCAAATATTGTTTGGTTGGGAATTATTTTCACTAGTGAAAAGGAAATTCGGCAACTTGGTTCATTCCGCTTTAAATTTTTTTTGTTTGGTCCAGCCTTGTGCTATTTCTGGAACTTCATTGGCTTAAACCGATTGCGAACCCCTCAAATTATTCTTGTACTATTGTTGTAATTTTTCGTCAGCCCACCTGAGGTTTAACAGTACTGCCGGTCTCGTTGTATATTTTTATGTCACAATATATAGGAATTTTATTAACATTTATATTCAGGATGTGATGGAAATCGTCCAAATTCAAAATGAAAACGACTTTTCAAATCGTACGAATTTCTTTTAAGTGTGAATCGCACGATTTCATTTAAAGTCGAAAGCATTCTAGAAATAGCTGATTTGGCGCATTGAGTAAAATTGAATTGAAGAAACTTGTGTAAACTTGTTAAAAAATTGAAAAACAAAAAAAAAAGTGTATTTTTGGCTGCAGCAGGTTTTTTCTAAGAGAAAAGGAAGCAAGAATATCTGAAATAGTGAAACGGCGCAGGCTTAGTGACCATTTAATATTTTATTTGTGCAACACAATATTAGAGCCTAGACAGACGGCAGCCTAATTCCGGATTACCGAGTTAATTCGAATTAACTTGGGCATTAGCTGCAGCTAATCCGCATTAACTCTATGAATTAATTTTTCTCGATCCATTTTACAAAATATTAGGTGTGTTCGCTAACAAAAAACTTTCAACAATTGTTAACAGTTTTCAACATGAAAAGCGTTGGCGAACAAATAAATCCAGCTGTCAATTACGAACTGTGAATGTCAACTTACAAGTTTCTGATAATTTTCAGTTCACGTACTTCTTGTAGATTTTCTCATATCGAGAGTGACAGCTGACAGAAATTGATAGTGATAGTACTGTAAGTGAGCAGACTTAATAATACAGCAATCAGCCGTTTAGTTAATCCGCAATACTGCCGTCTGTCAGGTTAATATTTTATTCGGATTAAGTGCACCGGTAATCCGGATTAACACTGCCGTCTGTCTGGGCTATTACATGCAGGCTCAATGTTCAAATTAGATTATGATGCAAACAAATTCGATTTTATGTCACCATTTTACCCGACATTTCGTTGTTATAGACATGTAAAACATATGTAAATAACAAAACTTGTCCACTAACATATAAACACAAAAACCACATATTGGTTCTTCGATCGATGTTTGTCACTGACCTTACCTCTATGTTCATGTTGCTAAATTATTTTACTATTTTAATATTTCTAGAACAGGGCTCACAGCCAATGTACACTGATAAGTCCAAAATGGTAGATGGCAGTGCTGGAGCGGGAATTGTAGGGCCAAATTTCCGGAAGGCAATCGCAATCCATTTTTCAGGCTTCCATTTTTCAGGCGGAGGTCCACGCCTTAGAGCTATCTGTCAAAGAATGTCTACGTAGAGGCACTCGAGGAACCAACATATGCATTCTTTCAGACAGTCAGGCAGATACTATCTTGATCCTCAGCAGAAAAGACATCAATCTGTACACTGAACTACTAACAGGTCATTGTATACTTAATTATCACATGATGAAAATGGGTGTGATAAACAACGATCTCTGTCGACTCTGTCTTGAAGAGCAGGAAACAGCAGAACACGTTCTTTGCAATTGCCAGCTGTGGCTAGACGCAGACTTAACTACCTAGGCAACGGATTCATAATTCCCAGGGGCCTAATTAAAATCAATCCCACAGCAGTGACAAGATTTATAAATAGTCTTGAGATCTGCTAGTTAGGGAATAAGGCTGCACAAAAGATCTTCAGGTTGCGGTGCTCATAGCCTTAATAATAATAATAATAAAAATTATTTTCCAGTGTTAAATTGCCGTTACGTGCAACTCTACTAGAGCTGGGTAAATTTGAAGATGTATTTTCAGAATTTACCCCTTCATACGTAGTGGACTCATACTCAAACTTGACGCCATCATCAAACGACTTATCGTTTGGAATGCCGCCAACTCTTGCATGCAGTCTACAGATAGCAGCAATTCTCTCCTCGGTTGGTTTTAAGATGTACTGGTTGTACGCACCACCTCCGGTTGCTCTTCTTTCCACTTTGTTATTCCAGTTTCTTTCGGATACACACCTTCTAATTGTTATTACCAAAATTAAAGTTTGTTTAAAGCATTTTTATTAATCGAATTTCCAACTAAAAAGTTTACATTTCGCACACAATTTGTCCACACCCAATATGCTTACTCTCAATTTGTCCTGAAAACGTTTAAAGAAATATCAACGAATTAATTTCGTTGTGAAATCGTAAACAACGAATTTCGTACGATTTCAAATTCGAAAGTGATAACGAAACACATCACAGACCAAATCGGTTTCGGTTGCTATTCAACTGTTCTCACAGAATCTGCAAACTTCAGATCCAGATTAGACGCACTACTCCGATTTCAGAGTAGTGCTTCTCCAAAACACTACTCTCGAATTCTCAATTGGAATTCCCACTTAAGCTACACGCTAAACAAGGCGACTAAAGTTATGTGGACTTGCAAATGAATTTTTGGCAAAACATGAGGTTTATTACCAAAAATAGTTTTCTGGATGTACACCACCATAGTTAGGCCAATTGTAACCTACGCTGCAGTGGTGTGGTGGCCAAAAGTTACCACAATATCAACAAACCCTGAATGCAATAAACTTCAAAGACTGGCGTGTCTATCTCTAACCGCGGCTGTGAAATCTTGTCCCACGGCTGTACTAGAGGTTCTGGTAGGAATCCTACCGCTTAACATTCATATTCAAAAACCAGCAGTAATCAGTGCCATTCGCATGAACCTTTTCCACAGTTCAACTCCGAGTTCAAGTGGACACGAAACAATCATCAAAAATATACCAAATATAGAAATATGTTCTAACTCAGATTCCATGCCTCAAGAACTACGCTATCGCAGACGCTTTTCCACAATCATCCCAGACAGACTGGAATGGAAAACGAATAACAGCTTAATACCCTCAAAACATAATTACTTTGGTTCACAGACAGATCGAAAACAGGTGAAGGTACAGGCGCCGGGATATACAGTCCTAATACCCGCATATCTGTTGCAATGAGCTCGTGGCCAACTGTCTTCCAAACAGAAATGCATGCCATAGAACTTTGTGCACATCATATACATGACAAAGGGCTCAAAGGAGCGCGCATTCTCAGACAGCCAAGCTGCCATCAAATCTCTCTACTCTTGGGAGTTCTCCTCAAAACTAGTCACTGAACGCTTCCTTATCCTACAAAAACTCTCTATGCGAAACAAGGTCACATTTTGTTGGGTACCGGGGCACAAAGGAATTGAGGGCAATGAAGTGGCGGATGAACTAGCGAGAGCTGGCTCGTCTTCTCCACTAACGGGCCCGGAACATTTCTGCGGTATAAGCTGGGCATCGGCCAAATCTATGATAGAAAAACATTACCATGACAAATACCTTCTACAATGGACAAATTAAACTGGTCTTCGCCAAGCGAAAGCTCTCATCAGCTTTAATGCAGCTTTCGACAGAATTAGTTTTAGCAGAACAAACCTACGGCTAATAACCGGCTATCTCTCAGGACATAACTGGTTATAATACCACCTTCACAAAATGGGACTATCCTCTGACACGGAGCGTAGACTCTGTCTGGAGGACGATGAAACATCAATCCACATTCTTTGCGAATGTCCGGCCCTAGCCAGACTACGTCTCAAACACTTTCAGCTGAGTTTCCCAACACCAGCTTCAATCATCAAAAGTTCGACAAGAACTATCCTTCATTAAAAAGGTAGAGGAGATTCTAGTGTCGTAAACGGGCTTGGGTACAAAAGATCTCGTTTGGTCGCAGTGCCCGTAACACTTGTGGTTGGCCCCCAGAGGTATCAGCTCATATCCTCTAACAGACCTTGGTCTGATTTCGCATGGTCCACTTGATGAACAAGGATTATGTCCTTGTTCCAACGTCACGTTCTCTTTTGATTGATAGTTTAATTACCGCGACTTTTTCGTGGATGTAGTATATACTTATGTATGCCGACCAGAGCGTGTCGAACTATTAGGGCGTCAAAAATTTTTTTGCGATTCTAAATACAGTTGGCTAGGAAATCATTTGTGTAATGTGATAAAACATAGTTAATCCAAATTTATTATTATATGCTAACGTGCAAAATGTCGCAATCAATTTTAGCCCTTGTGCAAGCATGTGTGAACAATTTTACCAGACCTAATAAATTTTAGAGTTTTGTCTTAAAGACATCATCTCGACAGCATTATGATGAAATCGTGATCAGACACCTAACGCTCATTAGTTCCAGAAAAAGTTTATGATCATGACCTTGTCCACAGACCATACGACCATTAGTTTAGTGGGTACGTCCTCTTCTCGTGGCATACAATGTGTACCAATTTACAATTCTTTGTTTTTTTTTTGCTTTCTCGAAATTGTTTCAAAAAAAAAAAAAATTGTCCAAAACCGATATATCGATAGCTTTCTACGCCTCGTATATACAGGAATCTGTAATATTCTATTCGATTTGCGGATCGGAACTCCAAATTTGGAGTATTAGATGTATTGTATTAGGATTTCTAAATAATAAAGTCAGATTGATGGAAGTTTGTCGCTTGTGGTTAAATGCTATGTATAGCTTGATTTGCTGTTCGACACGTGTCTGTACGCTTCGTGTCCTCGCCAAGATAACAAAATCCGTCTCGCCACCAGATTTAAGGTATTGAATATTTTTGGAGCGAAGTTTGTCCCCATATAGACGTATCAAAGTTTATTGTGTCCCCCGCTTTAGTACAACAGGATAATCAACGTTATTACAAAAGGAAAGACCACAAAGTGAAATCAGAGAACTTTTAATACCAGAGATGTCTTACTTTTGAATTTTTGAGCTTTTTTTGTGATTAAAATATCAGGGTCATTTAACAAAGTTTCAGTATACAGAGATTTTGAATAGAGCAATGCCATAACCAGGAGATCAAATGCTGTAAATTAACATAGCAAATTATATTGAAATAAGATCACATATTTACACATTTATACATATGTGTATTAGTAAATATTTTTATTAATGAATTCTATATATGTATGATAGAATATTTTATGAAGAATGTGTACTAGTATTCAATATATAGGTATATGCTTATGGAGTATTTTTAGGTATACTCCATTCATGTAAATGCATATATTTACATATAGATCCACTTACTATATGTAAGTGTGTGTCTGAGTCCCGGACGGTTCTGATCCTACGGGATCGGGTACTATAGCTGGGCTCTAAGCTACAGGACGCGGATAGCTGGACGGCCTGTAGTAACAGGTTAGTTGCGAGATAAGTTTAAACGAATAAGCAATCCCCGACGTTCTCCGGCAGGAGCGGAGGATGCGGTATAAAAGCTAGCATATCCTATGAAGTTCCTGTGACAGTGGCTAATCGACACCGCCTCTTAGAAAACTGTGTCCCCCTCATCATGGATGGGCATGATGAGTTACAAAAAAATCCAGGCGCGACGGTTTCCATAGTGGACGGCTTCCTGATCAGCGTCTGTACACCATGGTAGGTACACTCCGCGGCCCACTGGGAGACCCTCGAAACCTTAACAGTTTACTCTGCTGTTGGGTTGAAGAGGGTGATGTGAGCTTGCTCTGCCGAGGTGTAAGCCGCGGTGGGTATCAGGAACCAGCCCCTTCGGGCCTTAGTCAGGTAGTGTGTATTGGACGCAGGAGTTGTAGCCTGCGTTGCCCCGGGCGAGCGTCGGTTCGTCCGTGTTTTCCGGAACCGGTAAAGCGAAGGACAGGCGTCAGGGAATTGGGGTAGGGGCACAGTCCCAGAGGGTACACCCATTCCTGTCTCTTTCAACCCGCCCCCTACACACGATGCGCTGGTACAAAAAGTAAATGGAGAATATAAAGAAAACAAACGATGATAGCAGCAGTAACAACAGCAACATATTAATAGGAGATAGGTCGACAAAGGATACCGAAGACCCATTCAAAAGGAGCAACATAGTTCCTCGCTCTCCAAAAGCGACGGAAAAAACGGATATCACAACTGTAGAACACAAAACATATGATAAAACAGTGAGCCAGTCATCATTCCATAAGCTAGGTGAACAAATAAGCAGCCTAGTTGATATAATGGAAGACGAAAAAAGGCGCTCAATCCATCAGCCGATGAGAGATGCAATAGATAGTATCAAGGCGTTATACGAATTATCTGCCATAGAGCAAAAAGACGAGGAGGCAAAAAGAGTGATACGGAAAAACAATTGCACTCAAACGTCACCATGGGCTAGACAGACCCCAAAAGAGAAGAGGAGGCAAGAAAATGAATATGAAACACCCCCAATGAACCGTCATACATTGCAAACCAAGGCGAAAAATGTACCAAGTCAGGCATCCCAGGTTAAACCACCAAATGCAGCAAGCAAGGTGACACCAGTGGTGGAAAATAAAACTAAGCAACAGGAGAAGAATACGAATGCAAAGGTCGGTACAATACTGGAACGGGCATAACCACAAAAAAGTGGACGAAAGTACAGAAAAGCAAAGAAAAGATATTGGTGTGAAAGCGAAACCAGACGCACTCATCATAGCGGCTTCAGCATCCATCTCGTATGCTGACATATTAAGGAAAATAAAAAGCGATGATGCACTGAAATTCTTAGGAGAAAATGTAAGGACTGTGCGACGGACAGTGAAAAATGAGCTGCTCCTGGAACTAAAGCGAGCACCGGAACGGAGCACGGTAGAATTCAAGACGGCTGTAAAGGAAGTGCTAGGCGATTTGGCGAAAGTTGTAGTAAAACCTCACTCCAGCACGATTCAACTAAGAGACCTTGATGAGGTAACAATGGCAAAAGAGGTATGTGACGCTTTACATGCACAGTGTGACATTCGGCGACCGGACGAGTCAGAGGTCCGTAACATGAAATAAGGGCAACAAGGTACCCAAACAGCTTACATCAGTCACCAGTGGTGGACGCTGCGAAGGTACTAAAAGCGCAGCGGATCCGAATAGGATGGGTTTCTTGCCGAGTACGTGATTGCATCTCACCAATAAGCTGCTTCAAACGTTGGAGATATAACCATCTAGCGCGAAACTGCAAAGAAGAGGTGGATCGTAAATCTATGTGCAGAAAGTGTGGTCAGGAGGGTCACCTAGCGGCCGGCTGCAAAAACGCACAGAAATGCGCACTATGTCGAGGGAATCATGCGGATGGAAGAACGCGCTATCCTGAACATCAGAAGGCAATAAAAAAAGACATTAAATGAAGATTGTTCAACTATACCTGAACGGCAGCGCAAGATATTCTGCAGCAAACAGTAATTGAAAACTAGTTCGATCTTGCACTACTGTGCGAGCAACACCACAATGTGAGCGGCTGTGAATGGGTCAGCGACTCATCGGACAGAGCTGCAATATGGATAACGAATAATAAGGTGTATCAGAGCAGAGCTGCAACTGTCCATCTCGGATTCACATGGATTAAGATAGAGGGTATATACTTTTTCTCGTGCTATGCCCCACCAAGTATGGATATTCTCGATTTCGAACGGATGATAACAGATATGGTGACGGAAGCTAGAGCGCGACATCCGGTAATTATAGCTGGCGATTTCAATGCTTGGTATACAGCATGGGGTAGTAGATGTACGAACCGGAGGGGCCAAGTTCTCATGGAAAGTATGACTTTTCTAGACGTAGAACTTCTCAACGACGGACAACACACCTTCGAAGCAGGGAACAAACGGTCGGCTATAGACCTAACCTTTGCACATAGTACGATCACGCGACACACCAAGTGGAGGATTGGCGAATTTATACCCACAGCGATCATCGAGCAATTGTCATTGAATTACAATTGGCAAAACCACAGCGTATAACCAAGGTGCAGACAAGAGGATGGAAACACCATGTCTTCGACAAGGACGTGTTGCTGCTGATATGGGAGGATGGGACTACATCTGGTGAGAATGCAACAAATATGGCAGAAAATATCATGGCACGGATGAAGAGATCATGTGATGCGGCGATGCCTAGGAAAACACAAAAGCCGACAAGAAAACCGGTCTATTGGTGGAACGAAAATATTGCAGAGCTGAGGAAACACTGCAATCAAGCCCTTAGAAGAGTACAAAGGACACGAATTCGACCGTCACGGGACCTGCTACGTGAGATATATAAACTATGCCACAATCAGCTTAAAAAGGCGTTAAAAACGAGCAAGGATGCATGTTTCAAAGACCTCCGAGAAAGTGCAGATACCGATCCTTGGGGCAGGGCGTACAAAATAGTTATGAATAAAGTAAGAGGACCAAGATCACCACAACCGACGGACCCAGTGCTAATGGAAAGGGTGGTAAATGTATTGTATTGTCGGGGAAGGTACTAGAGAGGATAATTGTTAATCGTTTGCAGGAGGCGTTGGAACGGCCAAATGGCTTATCATCCACACAATTTGGCTGTAATTTGGCAATAGATGTGGTGCAAATGGTAATAAATATAGGTCGTGAAGCTACTAGCGGAATAAGGTGGAAGTGGGGTGATAAGAAATACTGCGCAGTAGTAACACTGGACGTCAAGGACGCCTTCAACACAGCAAGGTGGCCGAAGATCATACAGGCACTGGAAAATTTTAGCACCCCAAAGTACCTGACGCGGATAATCGCCAACTACTTCGACAAGAGAGTACTGCTATACGATCCAGATGTGGGCGTGAAACAGTATAAAGTTTCACGAGGCGTTCCACAAGGCTCAGTACTTGGCCCGACATTATGGAACGCTATGTACAATGACATCCTGAAGATAAGTATTCCAACAGGAACCAACTTGATTGGCTATGCAGATGATATAGCACTGGTTGTAATAGAGAAGACAATACCTAAAGTGCAGGAACTATGCAATGACGCAATAAACATCATCATGAGGTGGTTACACAGAAGCGGTACTCCTGACCACACGGAAAGTACGCGAGGTTTTCACCTTCAAGGTTGGTGACCATGAAATCACCTCGCTACCACACATCAGATACCTGGGCGTACGAATTGATACACGGCTGCCTTTTAAGGAACACCTTGCCGCGGTTACCGATAGAGCTGCAAAGGTGAATAATGCTTTGTCGCGCATAATGTCGAATATAGGTGGACCCCGTTCTAGTAAAAGGAAACTGCTGGCAAAGGTGACAAGCTCCATCATGCTGTATGCAGCTCCAGTTTGGGCTGACGCAACACAGAACGCTACACACATGGCTGGCATCAGATCTACAAACCGATTGAGTGCACTGCGGGTAGCTAGCGCTTTTCGCACCGTGTCGGACGATGCAATCGTGGTCATTGCGTCAATGCTACCTATTGTCATATTGGCACGCGAACTGCAGCGAATTCACTCATCGGCCAGAAATACATCAAAGGAGGAAAATAGGCGACGTAGTCTCTTGGAGTGGCAACAGAGGTGGGTAACATCCATGAAAGGTAGATGGACATATAGGTTGATATCAAACGTAGAAGTTTGGTTTATCAGAAGACATGGAGAAGTGGATTTCCATCTAACCCAATTGATAAGCGGACATGGATGTCTTAAGCAATATCTACACCGTTTTAAGCACGAGGAAGATCCTTTCTGCCCTGAATGTCCTGGTGAAATTGAACATGCGGAACACGTCCTCTTCAGCTGGTCTCGCTTTGAAAATGAGAGGCAAGCTATGCAGGTAGCATTTGGAGAATTCCCTACAAATAGCAACTTGATATCGCACATGTGCGAATCACTTGAAAAGTGAGTGGTAGTACAATCGGTAGCTGCACGAAGGATGACTGAGCTCAGACGCATAGAACGCCATAGAGCAATGGAACGCAGAATGAACGCTGCTGCAATGTTGACAGGTACGAACTAAATGACCTACCTAACGAACTACGAGCGAAATCGCTCATGACGGTCTTCCTGACGAAATACTTAGCGGTCGTTCCAGGAGGAATCTTCCGTCCGGACGAGAGATGGTTTTAGCGGGTTAAAGTCTCGCACTGATATAGGCTTTCGATGCTTTCCTCCTCGTTAAAAAAAAACTATATATAAGTTGTTTATCAATATGATCATTTTCATAATATTAAATTTAATAAATTTGCAATAATTTTGACAAAGAAGGAAGGCTTAAAGGCATCGTTTTATCGAAGTACGCGATACCGTGTATCAGGCAATTTATAAATTTATTCTTTCTCTTCTTTCTTTTCTTTTGCTCTGCCGTCACGCATGCCAATTGTTGTTGCGTGACTAAACATATTTTTACGTTTTTATTCTGTGAGCGTTTAATGCTATTTGAATTAACCTTGTTCGATCACTGGATTCTGTTAATAATATCTGCAACACCTATTTTCTACAACTATATACAGCAACAATTTATTTAATCAACTCTATTTACAATCAACTCTGTTTACAATCAACTATTTACAATAACACTTTAATGTACTTGCAACTTTTGCCTCTGGTACTGTATCGATGTTTGCGGAATCACGTTCGGAATTAGATAGATTTTCACTTGTCAACACTGGCTCTATTTATACTCTGTTGGCAATACCCTAGAATCTTCCTTTATCGTAGTAAAGATTCATCTCTTTCTTTCTCCTTGGCGTGTTCTGGTTATCGCCTATTTCTTTTTGTTGACATTCGTTTCGATGCTGCCAACATTCGTGTCAGTCACAATAGTGATGAGTAACCAACCATCGATACTCGTTACACTGCTCTCCTCTTAACCTTGTTTGTCCCGAACAAATTTTCATAATTCAGTTGGCAGTCTTAACTCGTTTCCAAAAATCGCCATTGCCGGTGTAGTAGCCGTCGTATCATGTTGTGTGCATCGATATGCCATGAGGAACATTGGTATATGTATATCCCAGTCTCTTTTGTATTAATCTACGACTTTTCTCAAATATTCCTCCAAGGTACGGTTAAAACGGATGCAAAGGTGTTGTACGAGTTTTGTATATACCCAGCATGCGGCATATCTCTTGGAATACAACTGATTCGAAATTTCGAACTTGTTGCGAGTGTAACTCCATCGGTACACCAAAACGAGTAATCCATTGGTTGGCGAATACATCGGCAACTGTACTAGCTTCTTGATTTGGAATGGGGTATACTTCAGGCCATTTACTGAAGTAATCTATAACCACCAGAACATACTTGTTTCCTGAGTTGCTTATTGGAAATAGTCCAGCTATGTCCACAGCAATTCGCTCAAATGGAGCACCCACGGTGTATTGGTGCATCTTACCTCTACTATTCTTATTATTGGCCATTGCACATTGCTTACACTTCTGAATCCAATCAACGATATGGTCATGACATCCAACCCAATAAAATCGTTTCTTTATTTTCTCGACGGTTTTGGTGATTCTCAAATGACATCCACTGGAGGCATTGTGATACACAGCTATCACTTCATTTATTCTTGCCTTGGGTACCACTAGAAGATCATTAGTGTTTTCTCCATCTTCACTTTCCCATGCTCGGAATAAACATCCGTCTCGTAAGTGCAGGCTTTGCCACTGCGCCCAGTATGCCTTTGCTATTGGACTCTCATTAGTCATTTCTTGCCAATCTGGACGTATGCCCTGCTTCTTTTATTCCATAATCCTCACGAGATCTAGGTCGTTCCGCTGATCTTCTTGCACTCATTCAGTGGTCCATGACTTCTCCGGCAATATATTCGTAAGTCGTATGTCGACAATTTGCTCCTTGCTTTCCACTCGAGAACAATGTTTACATTCCATTTTGCAAGGACGACGAGATAGAGTATCCGCGTTGCCGTGTTGTCCTCCTTTACGATGCTCGATAGTAAAATCATAACTCTGCAGTCTTTCCATCCATCGCGCTAATTGTCCTTCTGGGTTTTTAAATTGTAATAACCACCTTAGCGCTGCGTGGTCAGTTCGTATATGAAATGACTGACCGTACGATTATTTATGGAAATACTTTACACATTCCAGTATTGCGAGCAACTCCCTTCGAGTGACACAGTAGTAGTTTCTTTCGACAGGATTTTATTGTAGTATGCTATTACTTTTTCTTGCCCATCTATGATCCGAGAGAGCACACCACCTATTCCATAGCCACTCGCATCTGTGTCCAACATAATCTTTTCTCCAGGTACTGGATACGCAAATACTGCTGCTGAACAGAGTTTTTCTTTCAGCTGTTCGAATGCTTTCTGTTGGTCCTCGCCCCACACAAATGGTTTGTTCTTTCTTGTCAACTCATGCAGACTGCTGGCGATGTTTGCAAATGCAGGAACAAATCGTCTATAGTAGGTACATAAGCCTAGGAAGCTTCTTAGCTCGTGAAGATTCGACGGAATAGGCCATTCTTGTACTGCTGCTACTTTCTCCTCGTCGGTATGTACCCCTTCTGTTGTTACTTTGACCAAGATATTTAACTTCTCGCCTGAACAGTGAACACTTTTTCATATTCAGTTTAAGCCCTGCTGATTGTATACGCTCAAATACTTCTTTCAACTTTTCCAGGTGGTCGTTAAAATCTTTTCCCAATGGAACTCGTCGTGGTACTTGACGAATTGGTCTAGAATCACCGGTGTCAATGTGATGCTTCACGATGGTTGTTCGTCCTCCAGTTTTTACATTTGAAGAAAAGATTGAGCTGTCCTTCTCCAATAGTTGTAAAGCTTTTTCTTTTGCTGGTTGGTAAACACACCTGCCCATTCTGCCCATTCTTCCATCTTCCATCCCGCACTAACAGTTCCTGATCTTCCACCTTTCATCGACGAACCCTTTTCGCAGTCTACTACGGCAGTAACTTCCTGACAATGACCAATCACCATTCCTTTCTTCACAACTGTAGATATGTTAGTTGGATTTAATATTCGCACTGGTACTATTCCATTTTCTTTAGGTTCCACTAACGTCCTACCAAGTACAATGTTTTTATTTGGTATTTCTTTATCTCCTTCCACTACGCACAACTTGCCTGTCCCATTATCCACATTCATCTGTGCCCAAATCACCGCTTCTGATTTTGCTGGAACCTCTTGGCGTTGACATGCCAGTACTCGTTTGGTGTTACCACTACGCTTGTAACCGATGTTCAATGGTAACTCGACATTTGTATAGAGTAGTATCCGTTGATTTAAATCTAACGTAAATCCGTTGTTAATCATAAAATCAACACCAATTATTACGTCATCGAGAATATCGGCCACAATGGTTTCATTTTCCCACGTGCAATTTCCAAGAGATACTCGTTTCTTTATCTTACACATAATTTGTGCATCCTCACCCATTTCTGTACACAATTTTATTCCCATTAAAGGCTCAAACTTCTTTACCAAATAGCTCTTGATTATAGAATGTGATGCACCAGTACCCAGGGTTAACATAAACTCCACATTGTCCAGTTTTCTATCAATAGTCAAGCTGCTTGGCACACGCTGTAGTTGTGAAATGTGAATAATGGGGCAACCCACTGTTGGAGTCAGTTCCCGCTCCGCTGAACTGACTCGGTTTAGTTTAACGATGAATTTGTGTTAGTGGAGCGACCGCTGTCCACCTTATTCTCTTTCTTTTGCCTTCCTGGAGATTTCGATCTTGATCGCTTTCGTCGTAGAGGGCAGTCACGCACCATGTGTCCTGGTTTGTCGCAAATAAAGCACTTACCAGTAAATTTGTTTTCGCGTCGACCTGTTGTTCTTCCTTCAGGCTTCACTACTGACTTAACTGCCTGACACACTGCTTCAACCAGATCTGCTGTTTCTGTTTCTAGTTGGCGTACCCGCGGTATTGATCGACACATCAAACTGGCGGCTTCATATGTCAAGGCACTACTGACTGTTTCGGCATATGTATTTCTGGGTGACATGACTAGGGCACGCTTTGTCTCTCCATCACGTATGCCATCTATGAATGCTTCTATTTTTATTTTTTCGACGAACTTGACCGAATTACCAGAGAACGCTAGATGACATAAGCGCTCAATATCGGAAGCGAATTCCTGAAGGCTCTCATTACTTCGTTGCACTCGCGATCTTAATTCCACTATATGCAATTGACTTCTATATTCATTTTCATATTTGCGCTAGAGTGTCTCCATCAGTGATTGATAACTACCACGATCTTTCTCTGGAATCATTTGTATTAAAGCAGCGGTCTTGTCGCTATCATCCCATTGATTCTTCGAAGCTGTTGTCTCGAATTGAAGCTTTAAGATATTAAATGGCGTGCTTCCGTCAAATGTTGGTGGCTTTAGTTTGATTGTGCTTGAATCTCTATTCACTAATGTGGCTGGTCCATTTAGTTTTAGTTGATTGAGTTCGTGCTGTAATTTCTCGAACTCATCTTCCATGTCATCTACATGTTCCTACAGATCCGTGACTTTTTCATTAATGGTTCCAGAAATTTCCTGAAATCTAATCTCAATTCCTTTTTGTAGATTTTCGACGACGTTTTCTTGTCGAGCCGAACTTTCTTGAATTTGCATACGCAAATGTAAAATGAGCAGCTCGATTCAGAGACTACTACAAGAAAAGAGGAGGAATTCTTGTGCGTTGTTGCATATGCAATACAAAACTGCAGGGTACTGTGCAAGTAACATCAAATTGATTTATGTGAATAATAACAGCTGATTGGTTTTGTCATGGTATAATAACACAAAATAGAGTCATTGGGGAGAGTTCTCATGAATGAAGAGGAAAAAGTAAATAAAACAACAACAAACCCATGGGGAAAGAAGTAAAAGAAGTTGAAAAGAAACAAGAAATACACTAGATTGACACTATAACAAGCCAGTTTCTAACATTATACCGCGCAGCCAATAGGAATTTTTTGTTGATGCTCTACCTTCATAATAACACCATGGGTTTTGTGCCAAAGCAGCTATGTTTTTTATGGTAGTAAATAAGATCATATTTCCAGTATTTCAAAGTATAAAAGAATTATAATATTGAATGAATTCATCATATTTTTAAGCCTTGCAAGAATGGGATTGATATTTTTCAATTTCCACTCTTTGCTGAATGGGAAAGTGTTATAATTTTAAGCTTAAGAGAATGATAAATGGTTCGCCTGTCATTCTTTAACGAATTCGAAGCAAAAGAGTGCTGTCTCGTTGATGCAGCTTTTAAATGAATTAAGGGTGAGTGAATTCCGTAATGATTCAATTCTTTTACAGCTCTGCTACCAGCTCTGACTTAAAAGCGAATTTCAAGTGATTCGCTTTTAAGTGTTAAGTGTCGCTGATGTAGAAAATCTCTTAATATGTATATTAATTAAATTTAAAATTTATCCCCAACGCATCTCTAAAGAGTCCGATCGGAAACTAATGAATCTCCGATTGCTATCTAAAGAGATTAGCCCGGATTATTATTTTTTCCTCGAAATACTTAAGTAGTAAAAAAGGAAGTGTTTTTGTTAAAGTAAAGCTTAATGGTCACTTTATTAATTCAATCTTAAGACTAAGGCTAAAAATGATTTAGACTAATAATTATAATTATGAAATTGTATCTATCTTGCATATATCTTCCTTTGGCGGTTGGTAATCAATTATGTGGAATTGTTTACTCGATTTTGTTTTTCCCGGAAACGCAAATTTGGCTTTATATTAATTATTGCAAAATAAATAAATTTATGTTGAAGGAATTTGTTACGTAAACGTGAATTGTGCTAAAAGTTGGCATGTGCCTGAAATGTAGTCTGGCATTTATTTAATGTTATAATATAAAATATTAAATACCAGGTATACAAGCTTGCTGTTCCGCTGTTTGCTCGTAGATGGTGTTAGTAGTTACGATAACACCCCACCGCGTAATCATTTAATAAATGATTACCTTTCATTTTGTACATTGTTTTTTCTGTTTAAATATATTCTTTTTTGTCATTTTGTCACACACGTTTCCTATTTGCAACTTAATCCTTTTCCATAACTATGTCACTGATAACAAACATACTTGTTGAGCAAGACATAATTATTGAGAAATACAATTTGTGTCAACACACGCTTGGTGCTGACAAATATTCTGCGAATTAAAAGAATTAAGCTGCAAAGAAACAATGCATTAAATGCAAGTTTGCAAAATCAAAAAGACAACTGTTTATTCGCCGCATAGGAAATTCGGCACAACATAATTATAAGTATATCAAAATATTAAATTGTAAGTTAGTTAATAAACTCAATTCATGCAGAGCACTAGCTCCCAAAATAAAGAGCACTCGCTCCCAAACAAAAAAGAACATTAGTTTTTTTTAATAATCACACGAGTGATCATTTTATTGGCAGAGCGCTAGCTCCCAAAATAAAGAGCACTAGCTCCCAAACAAAAAAGAACATTAGTTTTTTTTTTAATAATAATCACACGAGTGATCATTTTATTGGCGACGAGGATAAAGATTAGTCAAATCCTTTGACAGAAGTAGTGCCGTGCAAGTGACATAAATCCGCCGCGTTACAAGCAAGTGTTAAGTGACAAAAAAAAAGTGAAACTAAATCAACACAAAGAAAATACAAATTTTCTTTTTTTTTTCCCCCTGTTTACACATTTGAAAACCAAGTGACATTACAATAAAAAGGATCACAAATCCTTCAAAGTTTAAAAAAAAAAAACAAAAAAAAGATATATACAAACTAAGTGAACGCTCCTATCCCAAGAGATGGAAGAACAAAAAAGTTTAAACAAAAGAAATATTAACTAAGTGAACGCTCCTATCCCAAGAGATAGAAGAAGGAAAAAGTTTAAACAATATCACCCCTAACCCAAAAGAAGAAGAAGAAAAAAGAACAACGACTACAGACTCAACAGTAATATCTATAACAACAAATCATCCAACGATCGGAATAATTAAAACCGTACAATATTACAACCAAAATCAACAACTAGAATCAGCCCCAACAACCAGAACCAACAGTAACAACTACAACAACAACAGAATCAACAACTACAGCTATCAGAAGGACAACTCCAGAAATACAAAGTAATAAAGTAAGAATAGATTAAGGTATTTATCAAAAAAAAAAAAAAAAAAAAATTGCTGCGATTCCTACGGGACCCTCCAGTGATAAAATAATTGAAATAAAAAAAAAGAAATATAATAACAACTCCAAATTCCCCTATTTTATCCTTTTTTTTTCCAATATGGCAAATCATAACCAAATCCAACTGGATCCTATTAAATACTTAAACACAATACCCCAGTACAACGGAAATCGCAACGACCTAATGACCTTTAGCAGACTGATAGACAGAGTATATCCGATGCTCAGGACATATGACGAACTGTCACAGCTTTTGTTTTCGGACATTATTAAAAGTAGGTTAGTCGGGAAAGCAAAAGAAATAATTGAAATTAACACACAGGCACAATCATGGACAGAAATCAAAAGCATCTTGGAAAACAATTTCGGCGAAAAGAAAAACTGCGAACAGTTATTTGACGAGCTGAGAGCCGTCACTTTTGATAATACCACTATTGATTTCTACAACGCAATAAAATACAGACTTAGACGTCTTAATAATAAGGCTCTTCTAGTCCTTGGCGAAGGCGAAGCAGCCAACCAAGTAGCTCTTAATAATAGAAGATCTGCGTTACACATCTTCAAAAATAAGATGCCGGAACCGATGCGGACTGTATTAACCTGCAGGAATCCTGATAACCTTGAATCCGCAATGGATATTTTATTTGAAAACGGCTACGACCGCATGGGGAAAGACGGTCGTATAGTTAAAAATCAAAAGAACGAAAACCAAGGCAATGGATCATACCAGGGCCAAGGAAACCATTCAGAAAATACTAATAAAAATAAAAGAAATGATCAAGGCAACAACTATAACAATCGCAGGGAAAACAGAAATTTTAATCAAAATAACCAAGAGCACAATAGAAATAATAACCAAAATTTTAATAGAAATAATAATCGGCAAACCTATCGCAGGGAAAACAATTCAGGTGGTCAGAATAACTACAGAAACTTTGAAAATAATAATGATAATCCACACTTTGAAAATAATCAAAACTACCAACAACCTCCACAAGCTAATCAAGTGGAACCTATGGAAGTAAACAATATTGAAAATTTTCAGGAAGTAGCCTCGACGGAAAACTTCCATATATAATAATTAAGTCTAAATTAGGTAAATTAAAATTTATTATTGATACAGGGGCAACCCATTCAATAATCAACCCTGGTTTGTGCCATCCTAAGTGGAAGACACAATGTGGATCGCTGAACATTAGAACACTTCAAAATACAGTTACAATAAACGAAAGAGTATCAGTTCCAATTTTCGAAGAATTTGGTGGTACTCCAGACATGAAAATAGAATTCTTGGTCTGTAAATTCCATGACCATTTTAACGGATTAATTGGAAATAATATATTAAAAAAGATGAATGCTATAATAAATTTAAAGGACAATATAATAGAAATTGGTGATCAAAAAATTCCTATTCGATACGCAAATGATGGTATTGAATACTACTTCGAAAAAGAAGGACTTTACGAAATCAAATATAGGAAAGGTTTGTTAAACGGCAATGCAGATGCATTATCTAGAGTTGTGTTTATGAATGAAAATGAAACTGAATCACCAAATATGGTCGAAACAGGGAATCCATTAAATTTCTATCGTAGGCAGATAATACTTCGTAAAACAGCATCCGGATCACTCAAGATAAAAAACGAACAAATATTTAAGAACAATCGTAAAACAATCTCCGCGAAAAATTTCGACGAAGACACAATTATAACTATATTGAAGAATCACTTCAATCCTGATAAAACAAATGCAGTATTTATAGACGATGAAGCAGTCCATGAAAAACTGACTGAAATTGTGAATAAGTACTTTAGTGAAAATGGAAATTTCAGAATTATAGTGTGTAAAAAGATACTCAAAGATATTATAGATGAAAACAAATTAGTAGATATAATAGAAAAAGAGCATTTGAAAAATAATCACAGAGGGATTAATGAGAACTTTAACGAATTGAAAACTGAAATTTATCATCCACAATTAAAATTGCGAGTAACGCAATATATAAATAACTGTGACATATGTAATAAAGAAAAGTATGACAGAAGGCCTATCAAGCAAAAATTCAAGCTAACTGAAACTCCGGAAAATCCTGGAGAGATAGTACATGTTGACGTATTTTACAGTTTAGAAAAAACATTATTTTTGACATTCATTGATAAATTTTCCAAACATGCGCAAGCCATAAAAATTAAAAGTAGATCATGGATCGATTTTAAAACAGCATTAACACAATATCTCTCAACAGTTGGAGGCATCAAAAAACTAATCGTAGATAACGAATTAGGATTCAAAGCCTTACCACTTTTAGAGTTCCTAAGAGAACAGGAGATAGAAATTCATTACACTTCAAACTACAATCATACGTCGAATGCAGACGTAGAAAGACTCCATAATACTATTAATGAACACGTCAGAATATTAAAACACGACCCCGATAAGAACACAGAGTCTGTTGAAGAAAAAATATACAGAATAATTATGTACTACAACAACACCATTCACTCTACCACAGGAAGAAAACCAATAGACTTCAAAAATGGCAAATTAAGCCATGAAGATTATCCTTTAATCAGAGATAAAATTATTAAAACTAAAGAAAGAATAATAGAAAAATTAAACGAAAATAGAGAAGATATAGAAATTCAAACAGGACCAGTATATTTGAAAGATGAAAGAGGAGGTAAGAATCACTCAAAATTTAGAAAAGTTACAGTATCCGAAATGGACAATGATCACGTTATAACAGACACGAACTACAAATACTATAAGTCCCATATTAAGAGAATGAAAAAATTACAAATCTAAGTAATTATTATAACACACTAAAGAATATAAACGAAAATATAAAATTAATAGACAGCCCCATATCTGATTTACAGCCATTAATAGACACCATGAAAAACAATTTTAAATCACTAAATAAAAAATTAGATAATCTAACGCCACATTTTAGAAACAGACGAGGACTAATAGACGGTTTAGGTAAAGGCATAAAATTCATAACAGGCAATATGGACAGCGAGGACGCCCTTGCGAATCTCACACGAAACACTGACAAGAATTCGTTAGAAATTACTAGCGTAATACAAGTAAGCGAAACACTCTCTTCGCAAATTCAAAATATCACGGAACATATAAATAAACAACAACAAATTGTCGGGAAATATATTAATAAATTTAAATATGAAGTCCAAAACAGGATATCTACATTAGAAGATGAAGTTACGTTCATGAAGCATCTGTATCAGATTGATAGCGACATAAATTTGTTAAAGAATCACATAGACGATATTGGCCGAGTAATTTTTACTAGTAAATTAGGCATTATTCCCACAGACCTCTTGAATGACAAAGAAATAGAAATAATAGATAACTTCGAGACATACACCAAGACTAAGGTAGCCATTTCATTCCAGGACAATCAAATCATTATTATCCTATCCATTCCAATATTCTCCAATTCTTCCTTTTCCCAAATAATTTTAGAACCAATACCAAACAAGCTCAATAAATCTTTATACTTACCAAGAAATCGTATATTAATAGATAAAAATAAACAAATGTTTTATCCTAATGTAACTCAACTGTATAAGGATTTAGAAATAGTAAACAATAAATGTATTAGAAATATTGTTGAAAATAATGAAGCCAGTTGCATGCTAGTTAATAATAATAATATAACTGAAATAAAAGAAATAAGACCAGGACTTATTTTATTCAAGAATTTCTTTAAAACTTTTACAAATAATTGTAATGATAAAAAACATTATTCTAACAATGTGCATACATTCCTAATAATCTTTGAAAATTGTAAAATAAGCATTGGTAACAAAACCTTTTATAATAATAAATTTACCTTTAAAGAAAAATTCATACAAACACATCTAATAACAAAAATAAAAGAAAACCAAACATTTGTTGAATTAAATTTAAACGATCTATATATTAAACAAATAAAATATGAAGAAAATTTTGAAAATTTGACAAAAAGCCATAAAATTAATAAAACTGTAAACATTGCAACTAATAGCGTAACAATATTAATTATTTCCATAATAATTGTAATTGTATCTATTATACGAAAAAAAAATGTACAAGTTTTCGAAATTTCGTCGGAGCCTCAATCTAACGGAGGGGGAGTTACGATAACACCCCACCGCGTAATCATTTAATAAATGATTACCTTTCATTTTGTACATTGTTTTTTCTGTTTAAATATATTCTTTTTTGTCATTTTGTCACACACGTTTCCTATTTGCAACTTAATCCTTTTCCATAACTATGTCACTGATAACAAACATACTTGTTGAGCAAGACATAATTATTGAGAAATACAATTTGTGTCAACACACGCTTGGTGCTGACAAATATTCTGCGAATTAAAAGAATTAAGCTGCAAAGAAACAATGCATTAAATGCAAGTTTGCAAAATCAAAAAGACAACTGTTTATTCGCCGCATAGGAAATTCGGCACAACATAATTATAAGTATATCAAAATATTAAATTGTAAGTTAGTTAATAAACTCAATTCATGCAGAGCACTAGCTCCCAAAATAAAGAGCACTAGCTCCCAAACAAAAAAGAACATTAGTTTTTTTTAATAATCACACGAGTGATCATTTTATTGGCAGAGCGCTAGCTCCCAAAATAAAGAGCACTAGCTCCCAAACAAAAAAGAACATTAGTTTTTTTTTTAATAATAATCACACGAGTGATCATTTTATTGTTAGTGAGCATATTGAGCTATTATCGACTGTGCATCCTTTTTTTATGAGTTCGACAACATACATTTTTCCTCGTATAATCATGTCTAGTTTCATGCCAGAAAAAAAGCATATTCGGGAAGTTCTACTTTTTTGCTTCAATTTAAAGAAATCTGCTGCTGAGTCACATCGAATGCTTGTAGAGACAGTGAGCTATCGGAAACCACTTGCAGAGACTGGTTTTGTCGGTTCAAAGAAGGCCATTTTGACTTGAGTGAAAATAGACCCAGAAAAGTTGAGGACCATGATTCGTAGGCTATTTTGGATGAGGACGACACCCAATCGCAAAAAATGCTTGCCGAACAGTTAGGTGTTACTCAAAAAGCCATTTTCATATGTTTACGAGCCATGGGAAATGGAATTGGAAAATGGGTACCCCATGAATTGAACGATAGGCAGATGGAGCCACGCCAAAATACATGCGAAATCTTGCTTGCTAGACAAAAAAGAAAGTCGTTCTCGCATCTTGTGGTGACTTGCGATGAAAAGTGGATATACTTTGAAAATCCTAAACGAAAAAAATCGTGGGTCGATCCCGGCCAACCAGCAACTTCTTCTCCATGACCAAATCGCTTTGGACGCAAGACGATGCTATGCGTTTGGTGAGATCAGCAGGGTGTCATCTACTATGAGCTGTTGAAACCTGGTGAAACTCTCAATGCTCACCGCTACCACCAACAACTAGTGAAATAGCGCCGTGCTGTGGGTAAAAAAAGGCCTGGTTATGAACAAAGACATGAGAAGCTGATTTTTCTCCACGACAACGTCCCATCGCACATGTCAAAACTGGTCCAAAACTACTTGGACACACTCAATTGGGAAGTGCTACCTCATCCCGCTTATTCATTCACTGGCCCCTTCTGACTATCGCCGTACAGCACTTCGATTCGTATGAAGACGAATGTCTCGAAAAATGAGGAATTCTTTTGGCATGGTATACACAAATTGCCCGAGAGATGGGAAAAATGTATAGCTAGTGAGGGCAAATACTTTGAATAAATTAATTTTTGGCTTTCTATGTACACCTGGTAACATCCAAGGCCATGTAAATCTATGTATGTATGTTTATATATGGTTGTATTATCTGAGGGCTTTCCTATAATACTTAGTATCTTTAGAGGTTAGTCGCACAATTTTTTGCAGATACAGTAACGGGATTCATGCAATAGTATAAAATTATACGTTCGTAAACCAGCTGAAATAGATTTTACGCGCCTAGTAAAAGTTATGGCCACCGACGTAAAACCGTAGACCGTGTGAGCTGACACGATCTATCTAATGGGATTGTCGTGTCAAAGAAAACTCACCACCGCATGACAGTGACGTGCCCGTAACCATTAGTAGTTGAACCATTACGCTATGATTTCATCGTGTAAGTGACCAAATAAATTTATACGGTCTAAAATGCAACTCTGTTGAACACGCTTTTGTTCTGTAATATGTTGAATTATAGGTAAATTTACTTAATTTATATTAAGGATAATTACTTTAATTTTTCTCAAACAGCTCAATCATTAACTTGAATTTTTTCCATTCCTTCTAATTTTCGGCAATTTTATTTTGTTGTTGTTAATAATATGCTGATTGCCTTACGACCTTTTCACGATGACTTGTTTGGTGCGTTCATACAACAATGCGCGTAAACTATATAAAATTATACGGTTTATATGGTTATACGATTGGATGAATCCCACTAATATACTAGTAGATATACAATTTAATTTCCCTATACAAATAGAATATTCTTATATCCGTACACAACCAATAAATTCAATAATTTTTTAAGTTATTATTGTTTCTTTCGATTCAACTTCTACACGATGCATTTTCACTTGAAAATATTGATGAAATAGTTTTAGGTGAGGAATGTTTATTTTTACGTTTAAAGCATATTGCTTGCATATTTTTAGGAGTCAATATGATAAACAATAAAATTTTCAAAATGTCAAATTATATAGGGTGTGTATTTATTTGTATTCATTAAAACTACCAGATTTGTTTACAACCAGGTAGTTGTTTCACGTGGAACTACCCTCATTGCTTGCCAAATACCTAAGTATACTTCTTTTGTGGAGTAAGGCGAGATTATTGGTTTGTTTTTCAAAAAAATTGGCCTTAAATTTTTTAACATGAAGAATGACTTAAATTGGTTCATTGGCATATATGGCTTATATATAATAATAACAAGGTCAAATAAGCTGGCCAAAATAACGAATGCTAATACAAAGAATGTCCAAAACGACGAGATTTGTATAATCTATCCCATTCAAAGTTAACAAAGTTATATTTATATCTCTGCATATTATTTTATTTTATTCAAAAAACTTAAGGATATCACACAAATACCATATCGATTGTTTACTTGCACAATATCGTTTGTGGTATTACTTATTGTAATATCACTCAATGTTTATAAGAATACAAATCACCACTTAAATTCTTAATACACTTAATACAAACAAAACTTTTTAAAAAATAAGGAAAGTTACATAGAAATTAAGCATTATATCGCAATAGAGTATAATCCATTTTCTTAAATTATTAAATAATTATCTGTTATTATTATTATTAATTTATGAATTTATTAATTTATATAAATAGATTGTAAGCAGCTACATAAATTGTGTCGTTCAAGTGATAAAGATTTTATTAGTATCTATGGACATTCGCCATCTGCGGTTTTCTGGAATGCTATAAAAAAATTAAGAAATTTTACACAAATTATTATTATATCTTAATGTGCATAGTACAAATTTGTAATAATTACAAAGTGTTCGTAGGCAATTCTCTGTTTTCATGATGCATAAATTATTAAAAGTCTTTGTTTCACCTGCATCGTCTGTACCGCAGATAGGTTTGAAGTCCTGCAGGTCACAGTTCATCTGGCACTTGACGTTTGTATCAGAGATTGCAAAACCATGCACCAGGCTCAAGGCATATAATGCCACTATAAATCATATATCATAAAGAGAATTAATCGAAAGTGAAACAAAAATTATAAAATATAAATCATTATTTGGTAATCATTATTGAAAGAAATATATGTATGCAATAGGGTATGTTTACATTAACATCGAAAAGATTTTATTGAAAATTATTTGTTTCTATTGAAAAGTTTATTCGTGAAAGAAAAATATTGAAAATTTTGATATTTCCATACGTTGATATATGGTATTTGTATTTCGACGAAGAATGATGAATTTGTACCCATTTCATTATTATGCATTTATATTTCTTGCTATCAGGTTCGATTGAAGTGTACAACATACATCTATAGAAGACGATCATATGTTCATTTACGAACGTATGGAGTGACGCCAATTGGTCTAGTATAAAATGTTCTGACCATATGTGTTGCCTATCACCGCCGACTCGCTCAATTCAAATTGTACGTGTGTGTTGGTATGTGTTTATTTGTTATTTTTAGTTTTAATTATTTTTTTTAAAATTTTTATAGCGCTTAATATTAATAATAATGAAAGTGTAATAAACATTTCAAATAACAATGAATGAAAATATTTATAAAATTTTTTTAAATATATAGTACATGTATATATTATATTATATTGTAAAATTCATATGTTGTTCTCGGGGTACTGATTATCATATCGACCAGTCAGCCATACATACATATACATACATATTAGAGCAGACCTTAACTCTTGTGGTTTTTTTAAGTGCATAATAGCCTAGACAGACGACAGCCTAATTCCGGATTACCGAGTTAATTCGAATTAACTCGGGCATTAACTGCAGCTAAACCGCATTAACTCTATTGGTGCAACTGGCCACGAACGTATCGCCCGTGCGTAAGAACAAAAATTTGTCAAAAGTTATGCCCGTAACGGCAACGGAGAAATCGACTGTTCTTTCTTGTATACATACATAACAATGTTGCCATGTATCACTGTGGGTGCATGCTTTTAATCACACTTACCATTTTCATGATCAAATTTCATAATATAGATGTTAAAAACTAAAAAAAAAATTAATATACGTGAAGTATATTTTAATAAATATTAGTTACGATGATAGTTTTGATTAATTAAAAAAAAAACTAAACTTAGTTTATT
Source organism: Megamerina dolium (assembly GCA_963854835.1). NCBI lineage: Eukaryota > Metazoa > Arthropoda > Insecta > Diptera > Megamerinidae > Megamerina > Megamerina dolium. The sequence goes on along the minus strand of OY978526.1, from coordinate 54,263,071 downwards.
TCTTATTTATTTATAAAAGTGTAATCTGGCAATCCTGTAAGCATAGAGAGTGATCAGCTGACACGGTTTTACGTAAAAAATCAAATTGCTGTTGATTCTTCCGCTATGGGCAACGGCTGCGTCACCGTCATACGGTGGTTAGTTTTCGTTAACACGACATTCCCATAAGATAGGTCGTGTCAGCTGACACGTTTTACGGTTTTACGTTGGTGGCTAGTTGCAGCATATGAGTTAATTCTCAAAATAATAGAGGATAAGGGCAATTTGCGATGGCAACACTGCTGAAAACTTTCTATTGTGAATTTTTCTCGATCCATTTTACAAAATATTAGGTGTGTTCGCTAACAAAAACCTTTCAACAATTGTTAACAGTTTTCAACATGAAAAGCGTTGGCGAACTAATAAATCCAGCTGTCAATTACGAACTGTGAATGTCAATTTACAAGTTTCTGAGAGTCTTCAGTTCACGTACTTCTTGTAGATTTTTTCATATCGAGAGTGACAGATGACAGAAATTGATAGTGATAGTAGTGTAAGTGATCAGACCTAATAAAACAGCAATCAGCCGTTTAGTTAAGGGGGTCTTCTACCTTGTTGGTTCAAAAAATTCGATTTTTTTTTTCAATTTTCCAACCCAGAAGGTGTTAGGAATATACCCTTAAAAGGATATAACTGAAATCTTATTATTTCGAGTTTTTCCGAGCCGTCGAAGACAGTTACGCGTGCTCTTATCGTAGCGCTCTTCGCGACCACCTAAAAGCTGGCCCATCGCGTTTTTCTAAAGTTATCTAACGTTCTATCGAATACCTGATGTATCTGTATCTATGTAATCTCTGTTATGCATGATAAAATTTTCGGTCCATTCAGTTTGAAAGAAAATTTAACGTCGGAAACATCCCGCTTGTTATATACATTAATATCTTTAAATGCGATTTCCCAAAAGTTGCGTTTTTGTAACTGGTTGACATGATATCTCGAAAACTAATTGATTGATTGATTGAAATTATATATCAAAATTTGTGAAAAACATGTGGCTATCGTCTGACAGATACTTTTTAGATTTTTTTTATTTAAACAATTTTTACAGATGTTTTTAACCCCGAAAACATTAAAAAAAAAAAATTTTTTTTTAAAGTTGCCTGTTCTGCGAAATTTTCAAATTTTGAAAATGCCATCTGTCAAACGATAGCCAAGGTGATAAAAAAATTAAATCATTTTGGTTTTTTTGTTTCAGACGATTTTCATGAGCTAAATCGTGTCAACCATTTGTGTATGCATTTTTTGCAAGGGACACTTCAAGGTCAAGTCACGGTCAAATCGAAGACAGTAAATGTTCAGTAAAATTAGTGTTAAATGTATTTAAATAAACAAGTTGAATGCAACAAACCGCACCTCGATTGCGTTTTTAGTTTTCCTATAACTAATATTCAAAAAACAGTGTCAAAAATGAAGCCACAAGGTAGAAGACCCCCTTAACCCGCAATACTGCTGTCTATCAGGTTAATATTTTATTCGGATTAAGTGCGCCGGTAATCCGGATTAACGATGCCGTCTGTCTAGGCTATAAGACTAGCTTCACTCATAAGAGACAAATAGCTTCATATATAGCATTTATAAGGGTAATCAAATAATAAACTCAAAACCAAACTAAATTATTTTATTTTAAACGACAGGCAGAATAAATCTCCCAATTGAAGCTTCGATTTTAATACTGGCGGAATAAATTTAAAATTAGCTATTGTAGACATTGCGAAAATAATCTGCTGGAATGAACAAATGTATTTGAAAAACGAAATATTTTTAGTTCCTTTCGTTGACTTTAGTTTGACTGTTGCTATTTGCTATGAAAGAAAAAATTTTAAGGGTTACTCTAATGCATTTACGTAAAGATCATTATGGCTGATGCTCGCAGAACTTCATTACTTCATACTGTGTGTACACTTATGTGAATATGTTGTATATTTTGATCACATCAAAATATGACGATTACAAAGAAAAGGATCATGATGATATTGAGTACGGGTGTCTTATCAATAATTCCAGTCACAATTTTGGTACAACTTTTTACGTTCTCCACGCTTTTGAATAGAGATAACAGTGTAGGTACTTGCATACATATGTAAATATGTATGTATGTGAAATAAATGAATAAAATGAAGAATTCTTTCATCATATTTTTCAATGAAATTAGATCGTTGATACATTAAAAATAGTGCCTACGTGATTTGCACTAAAATAGTATGAGTTCTAATTGGCGGTTGCTAACATACGGTTAATAACCTCTATTCATTAAGTTTAAACTGAAATGGAAGCTTTTTTGTTGTTCACGTCTTGCCTAAGAATGAATATTTGTTTAATTTGCGATGATTTCCGAAATGTTTCGTGTAAAAACCCGCCAAAATTTTCATCTAGAAGCTTGGGTTTGAAGGTTTTTGGGTCAATAAACTTTCTTAAAATAAATATGCGCTTTTCTTGAATTTCATTATAATTAAATCAGAATTGTGAATTTGCTACACTTCAAACCAATACAATCAGTCAAATTTTAATTAATACAATATTTACGGAACTTCTTCAAAAATATTAATGAGGTAATGCAACTTACAGGCAATAAGTAAGGAAACAAACTTCATATTGCAAAATTCACTTTTGTAGGTCTTCACTTCAATTTAGATGTTCACTTCAAATTTTAGATTGCAGAACGATGTTTACTGTTAATTTATTTCTTTTATGTTTACAGCTTTTTGATGGTCGTCTTGCTTTGGGAAAAACTTTTGAATGCAGTAATGATAGTTCCTCTTATTTTTTATTAAATCACATTTAAATACACTCATAAAAATTTGCAACCACTACGTTCCTTAAAACGTTGTTGTTCCTTTTTTCAATTAATTGCGTTCAATTTTGTAACTTTCTAAGTCGTATGTACCTACGTAACCACGAATAAATGCACACTAAACTGTTCTGCGTTCAATCATCAATGTTCGTCATCATCGATCTCGAATAGGTATCAAACAATAGATGTAATGCTTTTAACAAACCAACAGTAAAGGCACAAAAAATTTATTTCAAAAGACAAAATCAAAAAGAAATAAAATATATCTTCTAAATGGCGATAGCGCTGATATTAGAAATACTATCTTTTCCAGATACATGCAACAAAGCACTCGTATATTATTTAACACACATTTGTGTGTGTGTGATTTATAATTGCCGAATACAATCGCAATCACAATCGATCAACCCGACCAACCGATCTTCTTTCGATTAGTGAAGGTATGTGGAGCGAACAAACGACCGAACGAGTGAACGTTATAATAATACAATTTGTATGTACGTAAGTAAAATTCACACACAAAAGTTCAACACCAATAACATAAATAACTATTGCAGCAGCCACAATGAAGAGAGATAGAGGGCGGGAAAACAAAATTGTTGAATCGATCAATCAGCCGCCGCGACAACACCACAAAGAATCACAATCATTCGAGCAGAGTATGTTAGTTTTATAGCATTTTTGTTGGAGCATCCGCACGCTATTCGTATATTAAAAAGTCACAAAAGCAATATCAATAACAACAACAACGCCATCATCTGCTTTCAAGCAATTGATTGATCAATCGATCAATATTATGTATTTATGTCTATATGATTGCCGTTTCTCTTGTATGCATACGAGGAGGCGTTGTATATTTTATATGCATTGGTAGTTCAAGTGATGGCGGGCACAAACACACGTTTATACGTACACATATAATATTAACTATATATATATATATATATATATATATATATATATATATATATATATATATATATATATATATACATATATATATATATATACATATATATATATATATATACATATATATATATATATATATACATATATATATATATACATATATATATATATATATATATATATATATATATATATATATACATGGATGCATATGCTGCTCAACATATGTATGTATATACTATACAAATGTATACAATGTAATTCCTTCACGTTTATTTGAATTATTCAATACGACGTATATAGAATATATTAAAAACCACAAATCAACCAAAAACTTTTATTTTCTGTTTTATGATATTTTGTATGTATCCATTTTTCAATCTCCCAAAAATTGTTAAATTCATGCAAAAATATTGAAGAAGTACAATACACTAGGTATATCGTTTGGCTCCTTTTTATAGGTATTTTGTAGTTTTTATTTTGTCTTTATGGTGAACAAATTATTATAGTTTCAAATTCAATCAGTTCAGTTTTTAATACGTTCACGTTTCACTCTGAACTGATCATCATTATTCATACATTATCGTTATAATTTTTTTCTTTTCATTTGATTTTACAAATACGAGTACGTATACAGAGGGTGTTTTTTAAAAGCATGTGACAAAAAATATCTACTAACGTGTGATTGCTTAATTTCCCAGCAAGAATTATCCAGCAACGAAGTAAGGAAACATTCGCTCGCAAACAGAAAAATATCCAAAAAAGCAAACAGCAATTGGCAAAAATTTTGTAAGTTAACAGCAACATCTGATTGTGAATATAAATTTTTTAGAAAAATAAAAGCAGCAAAATGGGACTAAAACAGGATGGTTTCAAATGGTCTAAAAATTCACATCCAAACATGTATTGACAGAAATCATATTCAAATACTCTATGACATAGAATAATTCACCGAAAAAAGCTAAATTTCAGGTTATTTGGACTTTTTGTGTTTCACTATACTCTAAAAGAAATACCCTTTTCATTTTTATGAATATATGTATAAAAGTTGATTAAACAAAATAGCAAAGATAATATTTTTCCAAATAAAAATACGCATATACACACAGATTGGGACATACCAAATGCATACATACAGGGTGATTTTTAGTAACTTTCTTTTTGGCAACACTGTCTTTGGCAGCTCAGCTATTTTTGTGTAACATGTTAATGTCAAACATGTTCATTTTGGTCTGTAATTTAACCATGAATCGATTTACAAACGAACAACGCTTGCAGATTATTGAATTATATTATCCAAATTCATTCTCGGTTTATTCATTCATTTATTTTATGGTCAGTTTGGGTGTTTGATCTGTAGTTAGATGACTGATACATAACAAATTTTATATCGAAAAGATTTTTCTTTTGAACGGTATCCACCTGTCGGCAAGCAATTGGCAGATTGTTACTGTCTTCCGACAGTAACAATTTGCCATGAAAGAGCTTATAAAAGAACTCTGTGACAAAGCTCAGAAAAAGTGATGTCACAAGGGTTCTGCCGTTCGGAACCGGCTAAAATAAGTAGGTCCCTTCTAATGCTGTCCAAAAATTTAACACGCACAACAGTAATGTAAGAGAAACTCGGCCAATGAGCAATTCGGGGCTTTAAGTGCCACATATTTATTTTTTATTTTATTGGGTGACCTTTGGAGGCGGCTATTCGGATTCTTGTGACTAACTGACTGACTCGCACTAAATTTACATTATTGGACATTAAACCACCAACACACATACGTAGAGTGCGGACAGATGAAAATATCGCAGCTGTATCCGCCAGTGTTGTTGATGACCGTGAATTATCGATTTATTCGTAAGATACCGGCCGATATGTTGGAGAGAGTATGCCAAAATTGGACCCAGCGTATGAACCATTTGAGGCGCAGCCGCGGTCAACATGAAAGATGTTAAACATTGAATTATATAAGTAGATCGTTCTATCGACTCAAATAAAGATTTCATACACTTCTCTAAATTTTATGTTTTTTTTTTTAAATCAAATTCGAAGACTTAAAAAATCACCCTGTACTTATTTTCTTATCATCAAAAGAAATTCATTTAGTCCGCTTAGAATGGGTTGCATGATGGGTTAGCATGATACATAATATACATTTACAATGTAGATTAAGGTGGATGAGTTCCCATGCAAAAAAAGCTTCAAAATTTCACCCCTATTTTGAAAAATTATGTTGAAAGGTTCCCGGAACGAATAATATATTTGTAACCCTTTTAGAACCGCCAAAATGTTTTTTTTTACCATAGCTCAGTTCTTAATTGTAAGATTTTAAAAAATGATAACTTGTTGAAAAGGTCTCAGTGAGGGATACAATTACCTGTGCTGTGCTTTGAAATTGAACAAGTCACTAAAGATCTTATTCAATTCCCGATTCTATTGTTGTGTAACTCTTCTACCACTAAACTTACATATATCTAACGGCTAAACTCATAACTTTCAACAACATAAGGATGTAACACACAGGATCTAAACCACAACACGAACTGGGAGAAAATTGTATTCTTGTTACTAAGGAAGGTACGCTCCACAACTGCATTTGAACTGTAAGGAACCGCCTTACCTAATTTCCTACAAGTTGAGAGTTTTCGGAACCAAGACTCTGGTTAGCTGAAAATAGAACGAGATTAATTATATTTGCGGTTTATAAAATCGTTGATGTTTTCCCTTTATTTTTGGTATTCCATTTTTACAGTTAGTATTTACTTATTTCACTAAAAGTTCAGGGCCTCGTTAGTGTCGCAGTATTTACCTATTTCACTTATCACTGTCAACCCAGAACTCGGCGTATATAAAGTATTCTATAGTAGAAAATAACGGCCCAGAAAGCATCGTACAGCCATACTCATAGCCGAAGCCCATAGAATACTTTATATACGACAATCCGTCATACACAACTGACAGCTGAGTTAAAATACATGAATTTGTATGAAGTGATGCCCAATCACTCCGTGTCCTTCAACGCAAAGTATAAAAGATGGCCAACTTTTATCTTTAGCTTACGTCAGGCAAACAGGGTTGCATTTTAAAAATAATAATTATTATAAAATTTAAAAAATAGTAAATATTGCATTGAATGGATGTTCAAATAGTTATTAAATGCATAATAAAAGAGCTATACACATATTTCATTTATATAAAATACATAAATAAATACCAAATAGTAAATTTGCATATGAACTACTAGAAGTGTATCCGTTGTGAAACGTATTGATTGGGCCAGCTTACACCGTTTTTCCGTCGCTGTCAGTTATACGCTTTAACGCAAAGAAACAAAGTATTCTATGGGTTTCGGCTATTAGATCTTTCTTCATACATAATCACATTGATTCTTTCATTCTGTTTGTAACTCGACTACGAGGAAGTCGTTTCTCTCTTGTATATTGCGATTAATAAAATAAAGTAAAATTTGCATGTGAATTTGGAGTTTGTTCATTGTACGTTTTTTTTATACAATGATAATTTCATTTCATTATTACACCTTAAGTTTTAAAACTAGCCTCATACTTCTAGAAAGCTTTTAATATTATGATACAAGAAAATTTGATTAGGGTGTAGAATCAGGGGAACTGAATACGATTTTTTAGGAGTTCGTTGAATGTCAAAGTCAAAGTCAAAGCAATCAAAGCCCTGAGAACTTTTAACAATATAATATTTTTAAATGCAGGACAATTAACAACGACTAAAGCAATGATTACTGTTTTGGCGGTTCTAAAAGGGTTAAGAAAAGAAAAGCAATTTTTTTTGGCCCTAGAACCTTTAACATAAGCTTTCAAAGTAGAGGTGAAATTTTGAAACTTTTCGTGATCCACCCTAATGTGTATATGCATACATATTATATATGAATGTATATGATTTATTATAAAAGCGAATCTCATTTCTACATGCTCAATTTGATCGATTGCTTCAATTTGATGCTCTATTAAAGTGCTTTTAAATGACAGATATCTAAATATCAACTAAAATAAGTTTTGATACAGTTTGAGTTCAACGGCAGTATCTAACAATACTTTGTAAACAATTAAGTTAATGTTAGTTAGGGACTTTGGCTATGGGAGGGATTCATGTAAAACATTGCAATTAAGGTTTGGTACATTCATAATCAAATATATAGTATGTTTTTCATTTCATTACAGTAGCTTATAAGTATTAACAATTTTAGAGGAAATTGAGTACGAAGAAATATGCATTTAAAAGTAATAATTCTAGTGCTTTTATATTAATATTAAATATTTGTATGCATTAAAAAATAATAATTCTAACGCTTTTCAATTAAAATTGATTACTTTTTAAAAGGTATATTTTTGAAGATAGAATGTCTATCCACAGGTAGCATCTTTGAGTCCGGAATGTGATTCCATTTCATATTTGAAATCTGAATTTGTTGTATATGTAACTTGCCGGGTTCGACTATTAAAATGTGTGTTGAAAATCTTAATATGCAGATTTAACATCGGTCTTAAAAAAGATTTCTCCAGATGGATCATATCTTTAGACGCGAAAAATATAATAAGCTTACATCAGTACTGAACTATGCATTTGGTAACCTCTTTGAAATGTGTTTCGAACGCAACGTAGCATATGCGCACAGTAACCATCACGACCGAGTATCAATTTTGACCGAATCTTAAATTAAAAGTATCAAGAGAAAGTAAAAAAATGAAAATAATATCTGCTTTTTGCAAAAAGCATTAGATTTACTCATGAGAGAATCAAAGGCTTTTATACGTATATGCTCATTTTTAAACGACAAAAATATAGGGACAACAACAAAGCTTTTTAAACTAGCTGCGAGCTGCAAAAGAACACTCGCTTCTTTGCCGAACTGCATGCAAAGCAACAACAAAAATAAGCAACATCGCTTATTTTAAGCGAGTTCAATTGAACTCGCTTATATTTCATGCGACCTGAGTTATAGGGTTGCAAAGTAAAAAAAACAGCGCTGTTGTGAATAGGCTACTGGAATGTGCTTGGGAAATTTCATCAACACGTCAAATTATTTTAAATATAAACAAACTAAGCAAAATAAAGCAAGTGAAAATAAAAATTTATTATAAATAAACGAATATATTTACCACAGTTTCCGCAGAATTGCTTCTTTTTTGTTTTTATTGCGTTTATAAATTTCACGAACAACCACATATACCACCAGCGTTGCTAAGTAAAGGAAAATTATAATCAAATAAAAGGAAAGTTATATTCGAGTTGGTGTTCTTTTGCAACTCGCTTAGAAAAGAATGCAGCTACTACTTATTATTTTATAAACTTATTAGAATGTAACAATATGACTTCTTAAGAAACACTTAGGGCTCAATTACACAGTGAGACAGACCAATTCGGTATTGAGTGAAAACAAAAGCAACTGATGGTCTTAGGTCCCAATAATACCAGGTGAAGGCCTTTTTTCGGCTTTAGCTCAAATAACGAAGAAATCTTTAATTAAATCCTTGCGTAAAATCAACACAATTTATTGTTAGAGTTTAAGTTCTTGAAAAACATTCTTTGAAAATACTTACTTATGGTTCTTCTATTTTAGGTTTATTCTTTTATCAGTCGTACGCTATAAGACGTTGCAGGGTAATTTCCTTCATTTTTCGTAGATATTCTAAGAAAATACATATACATTGGTTTTTTGGTGCAAGGAATTTATTTTTTAATTAGCCATACGGTAGATTGCACCGTAGGCTAATTTTATTCAATTTCCTTCATTTTTGCAAATTGTGTACTTTGCCTTCGTGTTTTCACACCAACGCTAACGATATGTAAACACGATATTATACTTTCGTTTCTCAGTTGCTGTTTAACTTTTGAAAAACACGACTGTTGCGCATGTTAAAAAAATACTCACTTACTTATGTGACCGAATCTTTTATGATTCGTCAGCCAACTCTTTCCTTCGCTAGCTGGCACCAGTTAGAGATTCCAAGCGCTGACAAGTTCTCCATTACTTTGTCTTTCCACCGGAGGTTTGGTCTGCCTCTACTGAGTCGTTCACCAGCGGGTTCGGAATATAACACCTTCTTAGTCCAAGCGTGTTCTTCAATTCGCTCGATATGACCTAACCAGCCGCTGTATTTTAATACGCTTTACTCTATCGGTGTCGACATACAGCTCATACAGCTCATGGTTGTACCTTATTTGATACTCGCCACCAACGCAAAGAGGTCCAATGATCTTGCGTAGGACTTTTATCCCAAAAACTCGGAGCATTCTTTCATCTAAGGTGGAAATGTCCAAGCTTTGGCGCCATGTGTAAGAACATCAATGATGAGAGACTTGTAGAATGTAGTTATCGTAGATCAGCAGCTCGTAATTTTTTCTCCATAATAAGATTGAAGAGGAAGCACGATAACGAATCACCATGTCTGATTATATGATGGAGAAAAGTCCTTCCCAATTTTCGTTGCACAACGGGAGTTATACAGTGTCATCCAGCAAAAATGAATGAGCTTTGCAGGAATACCGAACTCAGACATTGTTGTGTAGAGGTAATCCACTACCGGACTGTCGATGCGGCTTATAATCAAGAAATAGTTGGTGTGTGTCGATCTGTTTATCTTGGATTTTCTCCAGGATGTAGCGCAGTATGAAAATCTGGTTTATGCTAGATTTATCAAGACTGAAACAGTGAATACAAAAGTATTCACTGTTTCAGTCTGTTTCACGATATGCTGCAATGTTTGCTCACCATTTCAGTTTTTATTCATATAGCCACTGTACAAGCACGTACTGCGTTTGACACACACACTTACAGTGCGCGCACTTCGTTTACCCGAATGTGTTTTCTTGAAATTCCTAATACTAAAAATGCAAAGACACACAAAATCTTTGAATCAATTCAATATATATTTTACCATCAAACAAAAAAAAAGTTACAAATTTCATTGGACTTTTAGTACTGAATAAGGTCATAAGACTCGAAATTCTTTTCAGGGAGTTTTTTTGTGATGTTTTTACTGAAGGCGCTTTGGAAATTATTTTATTTAGAATGAAGCGCCATCTAGCGCGTGACTAATCAAAAAGTAAAACTCATAAATAAATTCCTCGTACCAAAAAATATGTATTTTCTTCGAATATCTACGAAAAATTAAGGAAATTCAAAAAATTGGCATCAACGGCATCTAGCATACAGCTGATAAAAAAATATACCTCATAAATGAATGGGTGCCGTAGCTCAGTGGTTACTGTGTTGGCCTTCTGATCTCTAGGTGTGTGTTCAATTCCCGGCTGAAGCATAATAAATTTTTTACCGAAAAGATTTTTCTTTCGAACGGTACCCACCTGTCGGCAAGCAATTGGCAATTCTTCCGGCAGTAACAATATGCCATGGAAAAGCTTCTAAAAGAACTCTGTGACAAAGCTCAGAAAAATAAGTAGGTCCCTTCTAATACTATCGAAAATTTAACACGCACAACAGTAATGGAAGAGAAGCTTGGCCAAGGAGCCCTTCGGGGCTTTTAATGCCACATATAAATTTTTTTTTATTTTCTAAGAATATTTTTCAAAAACTTAAACTAATATAACAATGAATTGTCTGTATTTTACGCCAGAGCTGAGCTAAACTCGAAAAAAAAGAACCTAAGACTATCAGTTGCATTTGGTTTCACTCAATACCCAGCCAAAGAGTTTGATATTGTCTCATAGTGTTGTAGAAACTTAACGTAACATAACTTAGTACATTAATGAATTCATAACTTTTACATATAATTGAAGCGACACCTAATGGTAAAAATATTTGGTAAATATTTGAATGAATGTTCCTCGTTCTATTACTTTTCCAACATGCTTTCATTCAACATCAAATCCTTAAATCCATTCATTCATTCAATTCATTACTAATTTTTTAATTATTTACCTACATCTTCAAAGCCATGAATGTTTGTATATACGATAAATTCTCTAGATATATTGGCAGAATATAACGAATAACCGAGACACGTTTTTAAATTTGTATCAAAGAAAGTACATAGTTGATGTAATTTGTCAGACATATTCCATACGCAATATTAAAAAATTTACTTAAATTGCGAATAACGAAAAGCTATACAGAGCTAAAAAAAACACCTTTCACATGTATAGGAACTTCTAAAGCAACAATGTTTCAAAAGTTTTATTGTACTAGCCTTTGATATGTAACTATGTACTAAGTACTTATGAACGTAGGTACTAGTGTAAATGTGCAATAAAACCAATTACAATAATAATATTTTACAATTATCATTTTAAGTCTGCAGTAAGAGAGCAACACCAGCTAATGTCCATTTGCCAGGTTTATCTTTAGTTTTCAAATTGAATGTCCAAACATATGTGGGTCCGCGGGTACGAGTTTTATACAATGGACATTCATACATATTACGCAAGTCCTGTTTATCCTGTGTAATAGCCTGAAAAGAGATAAATATAATGACGTCTAAAATTGATTATATGTACCAAACAGAAAAATAATTTCCAATCAATTTTTTCCTCAGCAATCACATCGTCTGTTTAGTTCGCAAAGAAAAAAAAATTGAATTTACAATAAATAATATGCAAGCATGTTGATAATGGCACATTAAATTAAATGAATTTTTTTTTCATCATACATATATGTATAGATGCACACATGTAGTAGGTATTTGTAGGTTTATTTTTGTGTGCTTTCTTATTATACTCGTACAACTATGATTGAATAAACAGCGTCATCATCGTCACCTTTTTAAGACGCACGAAATCAAAGAAGCCACAAATCTATTCTCGTAAATTTATAAGATTTGCATTATTATTGAATCATCAATTTTCAATAATTTTATCGCAATATGTCAATATATGCGGTTACTTATCTCATGTGTGTATGTATATCCCGTAAATATTAATTGAACATTTTTTTTTCTTGTTATCTACGAATTGAAAATTTTTAACTGATCTCACTGCTCACCCGAATATTGATGACTGGCATTGATGGATAAAGTTCTTTCAGTCGCGACTCCATGATAATGCCTTGCTGTATATCCCATCTGGCGCCTTCCATAAATATTCCATGAATGTAGGCGCCTTCACGGGGCGCAGTGCTATATAATTAAAGTCGTTAAAGCCAATTAAATGTAGAAAAGTTAAAATTGGTATTAAACAATTAATCAATTTATTGTGATTTTATTGACAACAAGAAAGATAGTGTCGTCAGTGTGATTTGACATCGAAGACGTGTTTATAAACCCGCATACAATATGCTGTTAAACACTAATTGACTAATGGTTGCTTTGTAATTGTTATTGTTATTATAATTACTTGTTTTTATCAATGTTGTATGATGATTTATTTATTCGGTACTAACATAATTTGATAAACATAAATTTTCACACGAGGGAATTTACCGGCAGTGATGTGCAAAGAAGTTGCTCAATTGTTGAAAATTGAAAAAAAAAATACTACATTTCTGGAATGTAAGAATGCTTATGAGTTCTCTTATGAGTGTTTATTTTTTTTTAGCAAATAGTATTATCATAAGAATGGGTGGAACTAACTTTTTTTAGAAATAACGCACATTTTATTTAAATATTTATACATATTGTCAGCTTAATGCAGAAAGGACCTAACTAAAATTGTTTCCATAGAATACACCTTATTCTAATAGTTAATGTGCAGACGTAGAGAATAACGGATTTACAAGCAAAAAGTCATAATACATTTCATACATAATGTTCATTTCTGAAATAATGAGTGAAAATTTGGTCCTCTGATTAAAAAAAATTATTTGTAAGTCAGTACAAACAAACGTTTATCTTCTGTGGTATCAACACTTTGTTTTGAAACACTTTGAACAATGTTTTAGATTTTATTATTTTTGAATTTAAAAAAAAAATCATTTTTTGTTTCAATAAAAAAGAGGAACCGACTGTTGTTGACGAAGTTTGCATTGGTACTTATCGTCAACTGTTTCACCCTGAGCAGTTAATCACTGGAAAAAGAGGATGCTGCCAACAATTACGCTTGTGGTCAGTGAATATTGTAAAACTTCTTCCCTCCAACATATATCGAAAATGTTTAATAAATTCGTAAACAGCTAGCAGATCTCTATCGTATGCTAAATATTTTTTTTGGGGAGAAGATAACATTTTATCCACAAATATACCCAATTTAGATTGATTTTCAGACCATGAGAGGTTCTTGTATTTGCTGGGAGGATAACACTGAAATTGATTTAACGGTTCTTGCAATATTGCAATATTTGTATCATATGCGCGATAAAAGTTTATCATCCCTAGACATCTTTTAAGTTGATATAAATCATTTGGCTTCTTGTAACATCAAATTTCCTCGACCCTTTTTTTGGATGGTCGTACTCCTTTTGAAATCACTGTGAATCCAAGAAATTTTAATTCTTTCTTGCCAAATTCACATTTTTCAGTGTTAATCATAGATCCAAAATTTTTTAAACGTTCAAATATTAATGTTGTTTTTTGTGTTCTTCTTCATTCATAGAAAAGATCAGGAAATCATCAATATAACCAAAAGAAAGAAAAAGGCCATTTGTGATTTCATCAACAAATCGTTACATGGATTGAGCAGCATAACGTAAGCCAAATGGCATTCGGGTGTATTCAAAGAGACCAAATGGAGTTATAATGGCAGTTTTCTTAATGTCTTCTTTTTTCATGCGAATTTGATGGAATGCTTTTACTAAATCGAGTTTCGAGAAAATATTTTTTACATGAATGTTTCCATTAAAATCTCTGATATTACGAAGAGCATATCGATCCGGAACTGTTTTTGTATTTAAAAACCATAATCCCCACATGGCCTCCATTGGCCATTTGGCCTGGGAACCATATGCAAAAGGGCTTGCCCAACTACTTTTTGATCTTCTTATTATTCCGTGCTGAATCAAGGAATCAAACTCTTCTTTTGCAGCAGAAAGTTTAAGAGAATCTAATCGTCGAACTTTGATAATAATTTCATGTCCAACAGGTATATTATTATATGAAGAAATTTGTTCAGTCCGTGTTATTTCAAAAAATTTTTTTAATAAGTCATGGTATGGTGCTTGGTCATTCACCGTTTGAATTGTTAGTAAGTTATTTGAAAAACTTATTGATCCAATTGATATTTGGTTATCAGAAGTCTTAAGACATTTATTTTTAACATCTACTATAATGCCGAAAAAGTGAAGGAAATCTGCTCCTATTATCGTTTTGTTTACCTCTGCAATATTAATTTCCATTCGAACATTTTGTTTTTGAAACCAAGACTAATTTGAAGGACCTTATTTTTCAAATGTTGATATGGTCATGATGCGTAAGGTCATGATTTTTAACTAGAATTTTTGGAAATATTGAAACAGATGGATTAAGAAATTTTTTTTGAAATGGGATAAACATTTTTTATCATAAAAACAAATCAAGTGCTTACAGCTTCAATCAGATCATCAATTTTGTGAAGTAAAATGAAAACTGTATCACCTACTTTATCTAATGCATTTGTTTCTTGTTTGTGGTTCTCTAACATACCATCAGCTACTTGAATCCTCTTAGGTGTATTCCTATTTCTTTTGTAGCCATATAAGTAGGTAAGTAGAAGCTCTTATGACACTTTTCCTAAAGTGATATCATTCATTCTTTGGAATAATTGACAGGCTTGTTGTCACTCAAAAAAAGGATTTCGTATTATACATGCAACCTGAGTTATAATTTTTTCATCTAAAATATCAACAACATTATTAAATTTTATTTCATCTGAAGATATGTTGTGGATCTCAAATTTCCTTTCTAAATTAGGATTATCCTTCGTGTTTGATACTGTTAATAATTGCGCTGATATATGTATGACACTTTCGATTTTCAAAGAACTCATAATGGGCGATACGTTGATTTAAGTGCTGGTGGCTGTTTACGAATACATTAAACATATACTCGTATGTTGCATTGAAGAAATTTTACAATTCGACAAATATTCAATATATAAAAGTAAAGAAAATGTTGTGTCATACTTTCTATCCAGAATAGCGACCATTGAAATTTAGAGTAGTATATTTGCCGAACTTGTAAAATCTCAACAACAAGATAACGAAATTCAAAATTACTTAAAAATAGGATATTCATAGTTTATTATAATGGAAGTTTCAACTTCTGATAATAAATTATGGTGTGTGATGCCGTGGCTCAGTGGTTAGTGTGTTCGCCTTCTGATCTGTAGGTCGTGGTTCAATCCCCGGCTCATGCATAACAAATTTAATATCGAAAAGATTTTTCTTTCGAACGGTACCCACCTGTCGACAAGCAATTGGCAATTCTTCCGACAGTAACAACTTGCCATGAAAAAGCTTCTAAAAGAACTCTGTGACAAAGCTCAGAAAAAGTGATGTCGGAAGGGTTCTGCCGTTCGGAACCGGCTAAAATAAGTAGGTCCCTTCTAATACTGTCCAAAATTTAACACGCACAACAGTAATTGAAGAGAAGCTCGGCCAATGAGCCCTTTGGGGCTTTAAAGGCCACATATTTATTTATTTATTTTTTATGTCATCTGGAAAGCCTCGTCCGTTTGTTCCGAAAATAATGCCAAAGTATTTCATCATTTTTATCAACTATCTCATCCTGGAACCCGAGCTATACTTAAATTAATCGAAAGTAAATTTATTTGGCCAAACATCAATAAAGACGTAAGTATTTGGGTGCGATCCTTCATCCGCTGTCAACAGTCGAAAATTAGTTGTCATTGCGACTGAATATCCACTACCAGAGAAGAGATTTAATCATATAAATATTGATGCATTGCCCTTTAACTCCTTCTAATGGATATCGTTTCTGTTTAACATGCATAGATAGATACTCCAGGTGGCCGGAAGTGATTTTCTTGAAAATATAAGAACGGAAAATATAAGTGTTATATCAAAATTGGATTTGCCATTTTGGAGTACCCCAGAGAATTTCCACAGAGCAAACACTTTGAATCGGATTTGTTTAATGAACTTTCTATATTCATTGGATCACAGCATGTACGAACTACAATTAGTAACCCGCAGTCACATGGAGTAATTGAACGATTTAATCGTATGGTTTAAAAGAAGCCATACGGTTCAAAGGTGGATTGAACTGTACAGAAACAGTTCCAAGTATTTTACTCGGACTAAGAAGCAGCATAAAAGATGACCTGATACTGGCTCCGTGTGATATTGTGTTTCAATCATCATTACGCTTACCAGGAGAATACCAACACCAACACTCTTACACAATGATTTCCTATTGAACTTAAAACAAATTATTGAAGATATAAAACCAGTTAAGGGATCAAACGGCTCAAATAATAAACATTTTGTTTTTAAAGGACTAAGAGAAACAACATAGTTTTTGTAAGAGAAGAAGGTTTAGTGACTCCCATCAAACCACATTCTTTGGCATTTATTTTTTGAAGATTATGTCTTTCAAATGTTGCCGCGGCTACGTCTCAGATGGTCCATCCGTTGAGTCCAATTTTCGATGACTTGTTCTTGCACAAGCTGTATTTTGTACGCTTTCAATTTAAGATTAGAATTTAATAAGAGAATATGATTCGTGTACAACTTTATTCCAGCATGTGCTCATACTTACTAACCTACACACACACACACACACACACACATATGTACACGAATCATATTCTCTTATTAAATTCTAATCTTAAAATGAAAGCGTACAAAATACAGCTTGTGCAAAAACAAGTCATCGAAAATTGGACTCAACGGATGAACCATATGAGACGCAGTCGCGGCCAACATTTCTAAGACATAATCTTCAAAAAATAAATGCCAAAGAATGTTCTTTCAAATGATAATAAACATTCCCCATTCAATTTGAATTTTCTGTGTTTTTTTCTTCAAAAAAGTTGGGAACCTCGAAATGGATCATGCTTTATATATGATAGTCAAAAAAACAATTTTTCTGACTCGAACAGCATAAAAGAACCACAAAAATGTGGAAGAAAAACATTGCGATTGAGATTTTGGCAATGCTTACACCATTTCTTGCCATCCTTTACAGCAGCGTTGGGCATATTTTCGGCTCGTAAAACAGTCAAAGAGCCAGCGAGTGCTTGTTGAGAGGTAAGGGGTAAGGGAAGTAAGAAATACATTAAAGGCATAATACATTCCCACATCCATGATTTTCATCGCACGAAACTTGCGGAAACATTAAAGATCAGAAAAAAAACACACCATCTCTCAAGCAAGAACAATAATTCTCAAACAGTGTTACCGTAGCATGGAAAGCAAGTAATACAATTTTCGGCAGAAATTATACAAAACTTACTAAGCGTAGTAACTATTATCAATGTTGCAAATTTTTTGTTTGTACTTATTATACCTTATTATACCTTTGAGATTTCTTCAATAAAATTTTCGGTTAAATATATAAAAATTTGGTTCAAACATGTGAGGATAACAAACGAATGGCATTATTGTCTCTCCATAATACATTGCTTATTTGTACACCATATGTGGATCCCACATATTCTGTTACAAATCATCTTGGCTCGTTTTTGGTATTATTATCCAATGGCAGTTTGCAATTAGGAATTCTGTTTGTGTGCACTGTTCCTAAACTATTAATACCTCTAGCACGAAAATACACCAACAATGGAACTGTCGTATAAAAATTGTCGAAAAACATCATGTGATTAGCAAAGTTTTTTACCGTTTTGGATAAACGAAGAATAATATTCGCCGAAGTGCCCATATCTGGTGTTGCGATCCAAAATATGAAATATGCACATATGCATATTTTGCCTCGCGACATATTTCCCGAAATTGGGAACTACATATTTGTCAATACACATACCAACATTGCTCGAAGTTGTGATGTACACAATCCATACTAATATTACTTATAATTGTGGAATGTCAGAACATTGCGCCAACTGAGTTGCAGCTGGGTGTGAAAATGCTGACAAAGCACTTTCTCACACAATTCGTAGTTCTGCACTTATGTAAGCATATCTGTGTAAGTATAAATGATAATTAAAATCATGCGGTCTACTCATATGTGAGAATATCAAAAAGTTGCTTTCTCACGTAGAATATACACTCATGGAGAGTGCATCGATCGTGTACATAAACACATACATACATACACACAAGTGGTGTGAATATATTGGTATGTGGGTAGATTGATATGAGGCCAGTGTTAGAAAAATGAATATAAGCTGCCTGCTTACCGAAGGCAGTGGCTTTTTCAGTTGTGAGTCTTACACCGAAGTTTTAGCATTAAGAAAAAGTGTAACTACTGCGATCCTTACGAGGCCCTCCAGTATTAGTGTAAAAGTGAAAAATATAAAACACCAGCAATAAAGTAAAAACCGCAAGTGTCCTTGATAAAATATAATTGTTTTATTTCAGTCAAAGAGTGTGTTAGACTCGAGGGATATTTAGAAGCTTAGGTCTAGGTGCTGATCTTGTGAGCTAGGTACTTAGTAAGTCTTGTGGAAAAATAGTACACAACACTGGGTGGCCAGGCAAAATGCGATTATCTCCTGCAACACTACTCTCAGAAAAAAGCATACAATTTTATGGGTTATGACAACACCATTTATTGGTTAAATCGTGCCCAACAACGTTACTCTTTTAAAATGAAAGTGCCTAAGTTGTTGTTTCCTGTTGGTTATTTTAATAACTATTACACTTAGTTGAAGAAGTCTTGCAGAAGCTACAGAGATTTAAATGTACCCACAATTTCTGAGGAAGTTGCAATGTCTTGCAGAAGCTACATTCAAAAATTACACAGTCATCCGAATCCCCTTGCTAGGCAATTGTTGCTGAGCAAGGGGCATCGTCGATTAAAAAGAAAAGACACACTGAATATGCTGTAAAATTGCTACATCTCGCGATTCACCAAATTGTGATGGAACGTAGGGGATATCACATAATTTTATTTAGTTTGTAAGATTTGAATACTTATTGTTAGTTTCTTGTATTTAAGAAAGATTCAATAAAAAAAAATAAGCTAACAAAAAAAAAACTTAGTTGAAGAATTAAAATTGTTGGAAATTTAATAATACAGTTATTGTTTCAAGAGTGTAGGTTGTTGTTGTAAAGGTAAACATACTGTTGGTATATCATTTTTGGATTTAATAACAACAATTTTAGTTTTTGACCATTTACTATGTATTTGCTATTAAAATTCGAAACCTTAAAAGTGAAATTCAGAAAATGTACCTTTGGTAAAACTTTTATTTATTTATTGTATTCATATAAAAACGTATGTTACAAAACAATTAAAACTAAACAAAATAATGACTTCAAAAGTATTTATCGTTATGGATTTCACAGAAATAGAACAATTAATAATATTTTCAAAAAAAATAGTTATGTATGTTTATATATTTGTATGCTTGGTATTTTTCCAGAAAAACCATTTCTACTTCTTGCCCAATCAGAAAAATTTCATTAGGCTTACAATAAAATATATGTAATAGTTTTAAAATGTAATTTTTCCAATTAAAAAAAATAGTCTTTTTTATATAAAATGCCTTTTTTCTTAATTCTTCATTTATATTGTGTAATGATGTAATGTCATCGTGCCTAATGACGTGGTTTTAAAATTTGTAAATGTTTTGAAAGTATTTGTTGCATCCATTAAACTGGTATTGATATTTAAATGTTGTTGGTGTTTTATGTTCGTCCCTTAAATGTTTTACCAATATGTCAAACAAAGCAAATATATGTATTTTTTACATCTATGGATTATTTAATTTTATTACTAAAGCTTCAATTTTTGGAATCTTCTTAGCGATTGGAATTTTGTATATATACCGTTGTAGAAAACACCACACATATTTGCTTTTCTTTGAATATTCAAGATTAAAAACGAAATAAGTTTTAATCATCAGATCTATTGCGCGGAGTAAAGTGGGGACTTTGTAGATTAAATCATCAACACAAACATAAAACTCTTTTAGTTTTTCTTCACTCTCTCCCACAACTATAACTTTGGGTTGTACTGCATATCCTTCTTCAGCTGCTGTAGCTTTAAGTTCATCTTGCTTTTGCTTTAAATTGTTAATATTAAAAATCATGCTTATCGTGTCTTCCTGTGCGTCTGTAATGGAAGGTTTTGAAAATCGATCCAACCTCGGTGGCAATATCACTGTATGTAGAAGTTTAAAAAAAATAATAATGTGCAGATTCTGGAAAAGTAACAGTATAACATAATAAAATTTAAAACAAATATAAATGAAATTACTGCTCACCCATGTTACCTTCTAAACGTGAAAATTTAAACTTTTAATATAGATTTTGATTTAGCTTATCTTTAATCTGATTGGAAAATAATTGCTTATTAATTTTTTCCTCTGCTATCTCAAACATTTCGAACATTTTATTATTCTTTCCCGGAAACATTTTCTTAAAATCAACATCTATTATTTGATGTCCGTCCGCATCTTCAAGTATATTTTGCAAAGCCCTTGTAGATTTATTTAATCTCATATCAGCAGTTTCCTTCCAAAGTCTCATTAAATCGCTTGGAACAATTCATCAAGGGCTTCTTCTTGGCATGCACCATATTTGAAAGGTTCCACCTCTTCAGTCGACTTGAGTTTCTTAGAAAAATCATCCTTATGGCTATCAGATGCTTGCTTACGCTTGAAAGTTACATTAAAATAACGATCATATAATTTGCCACAAGGATTTTTACCATTTCTCTAGGCACATAGTAAGTGGATTCATTTTCACTTACGCGCACCAAAATAGTTTGGTCTGATTCCTTTAAAACTCTAGTAGTTTCATATGACTTTAAAAGGTCTGCACCAGAAACAGTATTCCACAATATTTCTGGGATATTGATATCATATGACGAATTTGACGAAGAACAGTTGACTGTTGTCAAATCTGATGTGGACAACCAACCCGAAACATTATTGGAAAGAGTTCTTTCACTCGCGCAGCAAGAAAGAAAATCATACTATAAATGCAAATATTTAAAGTTTGATGACTTCAGTCGTAACAAATAGAAGCACTTACCATATTATTAGCTCGCCACTTCTGTAAATTATATCTCAATTTGATTTTTTCAGCCATCATTTCTCTTTTATTTAAAATTAAGTCAATATCATGACTATGCAACGTTTTTAAAACATTGTAGTTATTGATGCCGCACTCCAAAAGCATTGATATTCCATCTATAGAGAGCTCCCACTCTCTAAACAATGAAAATACTTCATGTTCTATTGTCACAACAGATTCATCAGCAACTGGCAATAAATCGACATCATCCATTTTAAAAAACTTGTTTAATTGTACTATTTTCACTTTCACTTTTTCACTGACCCGTTGTAAATGACATATGCTTTCTATATTGTGAAATTCTAAGAAAATTTATAAATTCAACAGATTCTTTGCACTGCTGTTTTAAGAATCTGCTCTTAAATTAAGAGCATCATTTTGTGAGTTAGAATAATAAGAGTATTATTCTTCTGTTGATAAATTTATTCTTGAACCAACAATTTTAATGGTTAACAGTTTTTGCTTTGTACAATTAAGAGTCCGACCTTTAATATTAGAAGCAAGAATAAAATTCTTAAAACAAGAATAAAACCTTTAAAGCAACAATTTTGGATAAACGACGTTTTAAAAGTTAAAAGTTGTTATTAGGGTGGCGATTTTTCTCAGAGTATTATTTTCGAATCTATAGGCATATCCAAAAGAATTGCATAGTACGAATAAATTAATAGCACATTTATGTGGCTTATTTAGCATATACTGCCGAAGATGATGGTCCAATTTTGTACCTCACATTTGTTCATAGATGCAAAGAAGAGCTTGTTTGACACTGAATCGAATCTTTTTAACAATTCGTCAGCAAAGTTTCTTATGCTAAACAAAGAGTCGTAGCATGGTTGACTTTTTTTGGTGATGATGTTGAAGTTGATATTTTGCCCAAGAGCTGCGCGATTAGTTTCTTCTACAATAATTTGAATTATTTAATTTCGTCGGTAAGAAATAGCGAAATATTTGCATTGGAGTCTAAAACTCTAATATTTCAGCTGGCAATTCTTCCTGTAAAAGGCTACTTCATTTACGTGCAATTGCATTTATTATTGGCGCCAATCATTTTGAAAACTCTGGTATTCTTCGTTATAAATTCAATACCTAAGATACAAATATTTGTTTAACCATGTATGTTGTGACTTGGGCATCACGATTTATTTTACTAGTGCTTACTACATCCACTGCTGCATTTTCTGATTCAACAAAATATATATACGTTCTCTATTTTCACTGGATTACTACTCAACTCATCATCTGATTCTACCGCCCCAAGCAGTTTCTCGAACTATTCATCGCTTAAATCAGATAATTTAAAACGTTTATGTACTTGTTCCGCCATTTCTGTAAGTTTTTGTGTTTAAAAAATCTAATCAAATCAAAAGAGAACAAGAAACATTGCACTAAATGCAAAAAAAAAGACGCTGAAAAATTTACTCTTCAATGCCCAAGAGTACCTCTAGAGACACATTAGCAAAATACTGCTTCAAACCACAAATGACCGTTATACACATAAATCAAATTTCAAAATAATAAAATACAAATATATAATATTTATAAGAAAAATAATTATGATTACGATTGAGAAACTCAAAAACACTGACATTGGTATTTGATAGCACAGCATGCACGCGCACAATTCATTTGTTTGCAAATGTACATGCAGTTGGAGTTGTCTGTCTCCCATCGGACGCGTCCTCGGGTGGCGGATAGGGGAATACTCGCCACATGCAGGGTAACTGGGAAATAAAATATCAGTCGCGGACCAAAACAGACAAACAACTTCCAATCCAAGGTGTTATTGGAATCGTGCCGAAAGCTGAATGGAGCAGAGAATCCAAAAATATGCATCGCGAACGGAGCTTCCCTTGGAATACTGGGCCCCCTCCCATAGTATATAGCCCTATGTCCGTACAGGAGCTCTGCGGATATGGATTATCATTTCTCACCTTAATGGAAATTACTTATGGATAGTAGCGAATTTAAAACCCAACTAACCGAGGAGAAGAGAAATCTCTACTTCGTGAGGCCATGGATGTAGCGGTCGTCTCCCAAGAGGCCGAGCTTAAAGCTGACGCAGACACTCAGGGTCCCAAGGAACCAAGTGTGTGCGGTGATTCGGCGCAAGTATCTGGGATAACAAATAAAAGTGCTGACCATTGGAAGTTTGAATACCTCACTGGAGCACAGAAACGACGAACCAAAGCCATGATCAAGGATGGCATGACTCTTGAAGAACCTAGAGCGAAGGAGCACGAACGGTACGTCAAGTTCAAAGAAGATCAGGCGGATAACCCAGCGGGTACTTCGTCAAAGCGATGCAGGTTACAAAATAATTCGCCAAGTGACGTAGTGCCAGTGCTAGTGAAAAGATTTAAACAATCCCTGGAAACCGGGTCGGAGTGATCTGCAACAGTTTCAATGGAGGCTGCGTCAGAAATTGATAAAACTCTCGAGGCTGCTGAGGAAAGACAACATGCCCCCGCGAGCTTTTCCTACAGAGATGTGGTAAACGCTTACAAGGTCTCCATTGTCCACATCAAGCATCCTGAGGAGAAACTGAGTGCTGAAAATATTGCACTGATAAAGAAGAGCATAATCTCGGCTTTGTCAACTGCATTACTAGGGACGGGTGGCTGTCTCTTACGTGCCACAACAACCAAACAAAAATTTAGCTTGATGGGGCTGGTTGGTTGGTTGGTTGAAGTGGGAACTCGTCCATAAGTCCAAATAACGCTTACGCGCCATTTTGTTACCACATCCTCGCTTCCAACTGTTCGATAGGTTGTTTGTGTGGGTAGCACGGTTAAATCCAGTTCGTGCTGTTTAGAAACCTTAGGAGGTTGTTGATGTTTATTTCCGCCAACTCCTCAATACTGTTGAAGATTGGTTTACCTAAGGTGCTCATTCTCTGCTTCCAAAGGGCAGGGCATTTACAAAAGAAGTGGAAGACCGTTTCCTTTTCTTCCACTTGGTTACAGCTGTGGCAGAAATCGTTGCGGGACATCCCCATTTTGGCCGCCTGTTCTCCGATGAGCCAGAAGCCAGTAATGACTGCCGTCGGTCTAGAGACATCTTTTCGGTTCCTGTTTATCAGTAGTGTTGTTTGTTTAGGAGTGTATGTAGGCCATAGTGACCTACTAGTCTTATACTTCGAAAGACTTTTCCACCTACTATCCGCTATTTGTAGATATTGTGTATTGATAGTTCTTTTAGCTACACTCAGCGGTATGAACACCGGTTCTACAAGAGCCTCTTGCATGGCAGATCCGCTTCTTGCCAGTTCGTCGGCTTTTTTGTTTCCTTCTATGTTCCGGTGTCCCGGAACCCAGATCAATGAAACGTTGAGCCGTTCGCTGAGTGTATTGAGACTCCTTCTACTTTGTTCCACTAGGAAGGAGGATAAGACTGTTGAGTTCAAGCCTGAATTGCAGCTTGGCTGTCCGATATTATAGCTATATTGAGCTTGAATCTGAAGTCTGCGATTAGTATCCTACAAGCTTCCTCGATTGCAAACACTTCCGCCTGGAATACGCTAGACAGGTTGGAGAGGCGCACAGACTTGTCCACTTTCAATCTCTCGGAATATATTCCTGCCCCTACGCCACTTGGGAGGCTTAAACCCTACCCAAATGCCAGCATAAGGTTGACGGAAGTTAATGAAATGCCCCAAACGTACATATGTACAACATACCTGCCACCGGAAGATGCGGCAGCATCTGATGTACTGCTGAGCCGACTGGCAAAGCAGTACATCAGATCGACTGGACTATCGACCAGTGACTGACGGGTACTTCGAAATGTAAAAGAGAAAAATGGAGGACTATTTGTCACTGTCTCAATTGATTAAGGTTCGAGGAAAAGGATTGTGTCACAGGGAGGGAACTCATTCCTTAACTTTTCCCAGATCCATATGATAGTGAAGACAGAGGCCAAACCGGTTGATCTTCCAACTCTTGCGCCTAAGGAGAAGCAGTATGCAGCGAGCAGCGAGAATAACATTCTGTCGACTGCCCGTGCAGCAGCCTCATCTAAAACGAAAATGGCAACTTTGCCAAAGGGGACAGTTCCGACATTTCGTACATCCCCTGAAGTTGGTGTTGGAACAGGAGCATCTGACTGCCCTTCCTCCAGACGTCCAGGTGCACTTAGGCTGCCCTTAGGTCAACGCACCCCCGGTCCACAAACACCCAGCTACACCCTAGCAAGGACCCAAAATGGATGCAGGCTGGACGTAAAAAGGCCACCAAATAAATAACATGGGACTCAGGTGCATACAGGTTAACCTGCAGCACGCCAGAGCTGCAACGGCCGTGTTGGAGCGGGTTTTTGACCAGGTGCACCTTGATGTCGTCCTTATCCAAGAACCATATATCTACAAGGATCAGGTTAATAGCTTACCAGGTGAGCTTTTTTATGATCCTGGCTTTTCCTGTAATCCAGGAAAAGCCAGATCATGTGATTTGATAAGACGTGGCATTAATGCTCTTCTCATTTCAGAACACACAAATAAGGATCAAGTCGACGTAAAATTAGAACTGGCAGGGTGCTCAGATGACCTCTCTTTTCTACAACTGAAGGGACTAATTGAGCACAGCAGCAGAAACAACAACCATTTTGTGATCGACAGTAACGCAAACGCATACTACACGGTCTGAGGTAGCACGGAGGTGAGTGCTTATTTGAATTCGTGTTCTCTTAAACCTCACGCAGATGATTGAATAGCCACTTCAGAATAAAGAGTATGCAGTTGGTTGTTTCCTAGACATTAAAGGAGCTTTCGACAACACCGATTTCTCTCATATTAATTGATCTACTCAAAACAGAGGTGTCGATCAGACAACATGTAGATGGATAGGAAATATCCTAAAGGGAAGAATAATCAAATCTTATTTAGGTTCGATGAACCTTCAGGTCTGAGTAGCTCAAGGAGGAGTCTTATCTACACTTTTATGGTCCATTGTTGTTGAAGAGCTGCTACAACTATTGACAAATAATGGTTTCGACGTGCAAGGATATGCGGATGACATTGTCATACTTATCAGAGGAAAATTTGAAGATACAATCTCAGATTTACTCCAGAGAGCTTTAACCTTGGTATCGAACTGGTGCAGGAAGGTGAGACTAAATGTCAACCCAAAGAAAACCTGCATAGTAATATTTACTAGAAAAAGAGTAAGGAACAACTTAAGAGATCCTTCCATTTTTGGCGAGACAAGAAAAACAAGGGCCACAATTTAGACCAGCAAAAACTTGGAGGGGAAGAATTGGGGACTAAATCCTACAATGTCACTGTGGCTATATACAGCAATTATAAGACCCATAATTGACTATGTAGCACCGATTTGGTGCAAAAAGCTGGACAAGGTTACAGCACAAGCCAAGTTCAATAAAATTCAAAGACTAGCCTGCGTCTATGTAACAGGAGCAATGAAGTAAACTCCGACTGCTGCTCTTGAGGTCTTGTTAAATTTACATCCCATTCATCTTTTCATTAAGAAAGATGCTTTGCAATTTCCACTAAAGCTGATTATTAGAAATGAGGAAGGTTCCACTCGGCTATTGAAATCTCCTTGGAGAGAAGAAGTAGTGGCGAGTAGGTTTAATTTTTCCCCTAGCGACTTCTGTAAAACCCAGTATAACTTCCAACGTAACTTTAAGGTCATACTCCCTGATAGGGTTATTTGGGAACAGAAAAGACCTTGACCGCCAACTAAGTCTCATGTATGGTACACAGATGGCTCAAAAACCGGTGAAGGTGTTGGAAGTTTTTCAATCCGAAATATATGCAATAGAACTGTACTTCAGAGAGAAATTATAAAGAGGAACATAAAATTGTTACATCTATATTCACTCTGATAGTAAAGCTGCATTGATAGCGCTTAGTGCTTTCGAAATCAAACAGAAATTAGTTTGGGATTATTTAACACTTCTAAAAAGACTAGCATCTAATAACAGAGTTTATCTGATATGGGTGCCAGGTCATAGTGGACATTTAGGAAACGAAAAGGCAGATGAGCTTGCAAGAAAATGGGCAGCCAGTAAATTTATTGGACCAGAATCATTCTGCGGCCTACCTTAAAGCTCCACCAAATATAAAATTAATACTTGGCTAGAAAGAAAATCGCACCAATATGAATGGAAAAAAAGACATTAGAGTTGCAAAAACCTTTATGCCACACCGTTCTCGCAAGTGAACTGCTGATTGACACGGACTGGTATTCGCATTGACACGGGATTCTTGGCCGCAAATTCCAGAGTTATGAAACACCTACACAATATGAGGATAAGTCAAAACGAAGAAACAGCTGAACATCTTCTTTGTCACTGTAATGGTCTGATATGGACCAGGCTTCGTTACTTATTAAGTTAATACCTAGAACCGTCAGACATAGCGGACAAGTCTCCTAAAGATGTCTTTGAATTTCTAGTGAATACTAGACTTAAGGAGTACTTGTAAATAGAGTGTGTCACAATAGGTCTATCTTGGCCGCAGTGAAAAGGTGACTGGTTCCCGCTCTACAACCAATCTATCCATCAATCTACATGCGTAGAACCAGAGAAGTCCTACTTTGGATTTTTGAGATTTTTTCTGATTACAATATCAGGGTCACTTAACAGAGTCACAGTATACAGAGATTTTGAAGAGAGCAATGACATGACTAGGAGAGCAAATGCTGTAAATTAGCATAACAAATTATATTGAAATAAGATCACATAATTACACATTCATATGTGAATTAGTAAATATTTTTATGAATGAATTTATATATGTATGAGGAATAGAATTTTGTATGAATAATTTTTAATAATTTTCTATATATATGCACTTAAATGCGTATTTATAGGTATACACCATTCACGCAAATTCATATAATTACTATATGTGAGGTGTTTCACAATATTATTTATCATTTTCATAATATCATAATAAATTTGATCAAATTTAATTAAAAGAAGGAAGGCATAAAGCATCATTTTATTCACGCGCCCGATGCCTGGTATCAGGTAATCAGAAATATGCTTTACCGAAAACTTGAATGCATCAAAAGTGTTAAAACGTTACCAAAAGGTTATTACCAACTGCACGGAAGCTGTATGGAAAAAATAATCGCGTCTGGCTACTGTAGGAGAATAACGATCCAAAGCATCGAAGTCGCTAATGTACTGAGTGGAAGGAAAAAACCCATATCGAAACGATGGATTAACCAACCCCGATGCAAACCCAATCAAAAATATTTAGGATCTAATGAAGCAAAAGATTGTCTAAAAAAATTGACAACAACAAAACAATTAAAAACTGCACTGAAAAAATATGGAAGAATTTTTCATTGACGTATGCAGAGAATTTAGGAGCAAGTTGTGAGCAAAGATGTCAAGCTATTTGACAATTTGACGATAACAAAACAATTAAAGTTGCGAATGCAACTCTGACTTGATCAGTCAGCAGTCGTTCGTATATTCTTGTTCTTCTTTTTTTTCATATACATATATATATATATATATATATATATATATATATATATATATATATATATATATATATATATATATATATATATATATATATATATATATATTTCGACCCAAAGGCTCATCGTGATTCTTATTCTATGGGTCATTTGCCAAAGAAACCATAGCTCTAAAATGAATTTCGAGCCCCCGGATTTTTCAAAATAGGTATTTTTTCTAGAAATAAATAAATAAATAATAAATTTATATCCCGTGGTGTTTTTTTATAATAAATAATACACATTTTTTTATATATCTCAAGTGTTTATTCTTTTGTACAAAGCAAGTACATAAAAAACAATTGTCTTGCAATTTGCGTGCGTTTCGGTGGAAACTTATGTAAATTAATTCCTCTCGATAACGAAAATAGTTAAATAAATCAAGGTTTGATTTACATATCTTTGAATAGTCACCAAACGAAAGGCTTAACCATTCGGAAAATTATAAACGAACAACAAATATAACAAAATGTCTGACCGTAAGGCAGTTATTAAAAAATGCTGTTATGAACGACGAAATGCAGCAAGCTGCAGTAGATTGTGCGACCCAAGCATTGGAAAAGTGCAATTTACAAATTAATCAAAAGCTTGCTATTGCGAATACAACAACAACGGCAATTAGCAGTAGCACCATCATCTCAACCGTATTAATAACAACAACTAAAGCAGAACATATAGAAGAAAATCACCGACAACAACAGCAAGATTTGTCATCAAGTATTGACAGCAATAATTTGATGTTGGAAAATATGACAGTAGCCAAACCTAAGTAAGTAAGTAAGTAGCCAAATATATCACCCGAAATGAGCGACCTGATGGACATCACATTAGCTCAACCTCATATAAGTGGATCAAAAGAAATGCCTCATCCACAACAACAATCATCAACAGAAAGAACACCGGCAACTGCATCAACAAGACAATTTTACATTTTTTTTTTTTTTTTTTTTAACAAGCTTTTTTATTGGATCTTTCTAAAATTACTTAGAAACTAACAATATGTAATCAAATCTTACAAACTAAATAAAATTATGTGATATTCCCAACGTTCCATCACAATTTGTTGAGTCACGAGGTATAGCAATTTCTCAGCATATTCAGTGTGTCTTTTCTTTTTAATCGACGATGCCCCGTGCTCAGCAACAATTGCCTAGCAAGGGGATTCGGATGACTGTGTAATTTTTGAATGTAGCTTCTGCAAGACATTGCAACTTCCTCAGAAATTGTGGGTACATTTAAATCTCGATGGATGTTAACGTTCCTCATATACCAAGGCGCGTTTACAATAATTCGCAGACACTTGGATTGTATTCGCTGCAATTTTTCGATATTTGAGGGAGATGCGGTGCCCCAAAACTGAATACCATAAGTCCAGATTGGCTTCAGGATTGCTTTATATAATAGCACTTTGTATTCGAGATTCAACTTTGATCTTTTGTGTATCAGCCACCATAACTGAATAATTTTAAGCTTGATCTGAGTTTTCTTTGCCTCTATGTGATTTTTCCAGGTCAGCCTTCTGTCGAGGTGAATACACAAGAACTTTGTTGAGGAACATTGTGGAACTGATTGGCCATTAATTTTAAGTGTGGGACATGTATCTGGCCTTAGCGTGAAGGTTACATGTACGCTCTTTGATTCATTGACTTTTATACGCCATTTTGCTAGCCAGATTTCGAGAGAATCGATATGAGTCTGCAGGAGTTTAGTAGCTTCTATGGGGTTAGAGCGAGAGCACAATATTGCCGTATCATCTGCAAAGGTCGATATAAATGTATGGTTATTGCTGGGCATATCTGTAGTGTATAAGAGATACAGTAAGGGGCCCAAAACGCTTCCTTGAGGAACGCTAGCGTGAATATCCAATGGATTTGTTGTGTAATCCTTGTGATGTACGAGAAATTGTCTTTTCGTGAGGTAGCTACTAAGCAATGAGGAGACATTTGCAGGCAGTAATAGTTTGAGTTTGTAAATAAGGCCATCGTGCCATACTTTATCGAAAGCTTGAGTGATATCAAGAAAGACAGCTGAGCAATACTTTTTTTCTTCAAAAGTGTTCCTTATCAGAGTTACAATGCGGTGGACTTGTTCTATTGTGCCGTGCTGTTTTCTAAATCCAAACTGATGTTGAGGAATCAGTTGGTTGAGATTAATAAATGGAGTTATATTCATGACAAGTAGCTTTTCGAATACTTTAGAAAGTAGAGGCAGGAGGCTGATAGGTCTGTACGATGCAACTTTTGTAGGGTCTTTTCCTGGTTTTGCTATCATAATAATTTTTGAAGTTTTCCAGCATTTGGGATAGTGTTTAATACGAAGGATAGCATTGAAAATGTGCATGAGATGAATTACTGAAGCCGGAGGTAGCTCTTTTATCATTTTACCGGTAATTTTATCTGGACCAGGTGATTTTTTTGGGTTTAAATCTTTATAAATTGCTTTGAATATGTCCTTTTAATTTAACAATTTTACATGGCCTGGTAAAGTGGGCAGAAATTTCTGATCATAGTTAAGTCAAGTAGATTTATTATTTTCATTATTTAAGAACGGTTAAATTTAAACAATTTTAATTTCCCATAAAGCAAGAAGCAGTCGGTAATTGTGGTAGCAGTAATATCAACTCAACCAAAGTATGAGCTCACCGCCATCTCTCTCACATACACATTTTTTGGTCCTTCGAGCCGGATATACAGAAAAAGGAGTTCGAGGCCCTATGGAATAGTTGTAGGACAGCGTGGGAATCGATCATCTCTGCGGAGGAAGATGTAGACGGAATAGAAGAGGTAAAGGAAGCATACAGAGAGTGCCAGGTGGCTTATACTCGGTGCCTCTCTAGCATTAACTCCATTCTCCATGATCTGACCGTTATAGTGCCTTCTCCGATCGCTGCTCATACTCCAACTGCTCGCAATTCCACTATTCGTAATATTGAGCTTGCCTTCCGCCTTCATCTTTTCCAATTGCAAATTATTGCTGTAGATAATTTCACTATTCAAGAACAGTTAATGTTCTCGAAGATTTCAATAGCGTCTACTTGCAAGCAACATCTATATGTCTGGAAGAATACATCTCTAAGCTAGTAATATCTGCGATATACTGTCCCCAAGATACAGTATTACCGAACAGCAATATAAAGAATTTTTCTCAACTCTTGGTTGCTGGCGATTTCAACGCCAAACACACTCACTGGGGCTCCCGCTTAATAACTCCAAAAGGCAGAAGACTATGTTCAATCATCACTAACCACGGCTACGATGTTATTTCAAATGGTCAACCGACATATTGGCCGACGGACAAGAGGAAAATACCCGATCTCATAGACTTTGGAGTCGCCAAAGGTTTGCAGATGGAAAATATCTCCACAGAGTGTAATTATTATCTATCATCTGACCACTCACCCACGGTAATATCTATAAAATCACCAAGCCCCCAAGGCAATTGCGTTAGAAAGAAAATAGACTGGTTAAAATTCAAGAAATATATAAATTCCCATCTTCCTCTGAGTACTGTATTAAGAAATGGACACGATGTAGACTCAGCACTCGAAAAATTCAACCAGATGCTCTCATTAGCTCTCAGCTCAGCCACCTGCACAAAGGTATGCAAGCAATCAAACTATAGCCCATACACACCAGCCGACATTGAATTGCTAGTAAGACAGAAAAGAAGACTCCGAAGACAATGGCAAGAATTCAGATCACAGAATCTAAAAAACAGCTACAGCACTGCACTCGAAAGTTAAAGCAAGCCTTAAAAAATAAAAACAACAAAGAGTTAGAAGAGCACATAGCGAAATTAACACCTGGTGAAGCGTCAGACTACTCTTTGTGGAAATCAGCAAAAACTCAAATCGACCAATTCTCACTGATTCCCCCATCCGTTTGAGTGACGGTAATTGGGCTAGAAGCAACTGTGAGAAGGGTTTGGCTTTTGCAAACCACCTAAAAAGTATGTTTACACCCAATCCACCCTCTTTACAGTCCTCATTACCAAAATTAACTTCTCAACCTTGCTCAATAACGCTCAAAATTAAAAAAAAGGACATATTCAAAGCAATTTATAAAGATTTAAACCCAAAAAAATCACCTGGTCCAGATAAAATTACCGGTAAAATGATAAAAGAGCTACCTCCGGCTTCAGTAATTCATCTCATGCACATTTTCAATGCTATCCTTCGTATTAAACACTATCCCAAATGCTGGAAAACTTCAAAAATTATTATGATAGCAAAACCAGGAAAAGACCCTACAAAAGTTGCATCGTACAGACCTATCAGCCTCCTGCCTCTACTTTCTAAAGTATTCGAAAAGCTACTTGTCATGAATATAACTCCATTTATTAATCTCAACCAACTGATTCCTCAACATCAGTTTGGATTTAGAAAACAGCACGGCACAATAGAACAAGTCCACCGCATCGTAACTCTGATAAGGAACACTTTTGAAGAAAAAAAAGTATTGCTCAGCTGTCTTTCTTGATATCACTCAAGCTTTCGATAAAGTAATGCACGATGGCCTTATTAACAAACTCAAACTATTACTGCCTGCAAATGTCTCCTCATTGCTTAGTAGCTACCTCACGAAAAGACAATTTCTCGTACATCACAAGGATTACACGACAAATCCATTGGATATTCACGCTGGCGTTCCTCAAGGAAGCGTTTTGGGCCCCTTACTGTATCTCTTATACACTTCAGATATGCCCAACAATAACTATACATTTATATCGACCTTTGCAGATGATACGGCAATATTGTGCTCTCGCTCTAACCCCATAGAAGCTACTAAACTCCTGCAGACTCATATCGATTCTCTCGAAATCTGGCTTAGCTTCACGCTAAGGCCAGATACATGTCCCCCACTTAAAATTAATGGCCAATCAGTTCCACAATGTTCCTCAACAAAGTTCTTGTGTATTCACCTCGACAGAAGGCTGACCTGGAAAAATCACATAGAGGCAAAGAAAACTCAGATCAAGCTTAAAATTAATCAGTTATGGTGGCTGTTACACAAAAGATCAAAGTTGAATCTCGAATACAAAGTGCTACTATATAAAGCAATCCTGAAGCCAATCTGGGCTTATGGTATTCAGTTTTGGGGAACCGCATCTCCCTCAAATATCGCAAAATTGCAGCGAATACAACCCAAGTGTCTGCGAATTATTGTAAACTCGCCTTGGTATAAGAGAAACGTTAACATCCATCTAGATTTAAAGGTACCCACAATTTCTGAGGAAGTTGCAATGTCCTGCAGAAGCTACATTCAAAAATTACACAATCATACGAATACCCTTGCTAGGCAATTGTTACTGAGCACGGGGCATCGTCGATTAAAAAGAAAAGACACACTGAATATGCTGAGAAATTGCTATATCTCGCGACTCAACAAATTGTGATGGAACGTTGGGAATATCACATAATTTTAGTTAGTTTGTAAGATTTGATTACTTATTGTTAGTTTCTCAGTAATTTTAGAAAGATCCAATAAAAAAAGCTTGTTAGAAAAGAAAAAAAAAAAAAAGAACAGTTAATCAAAAGTAGTTTTAATTTATTAGAAAGCAAGAAGCAGTCGGTAGTTGAGGCAGACGAATAACCAGCATCAACTCAACCAAGGTATGAGCCAACCGGCATCTCTCTCACATACACATTTTTTGGTCGTTCGAGCCGGATCGGCTTGAAACATTGGTTGAGAAGAGGGAGAGAGGGGAAAGGAGAAAAACATTTTTTTTTTAGGGTGGTCTCGGATTTTCTGTGGTTCCCGGCAACCCAGCCAGTCACAGAATTGGCAACGCTGCCAGCCTCGGGAGCGGCACCCCCGCCTTAAACCGAATCGGCACCCCGGTCGATTTCGGTGCTCCCAGGCATCCGAATGTCCATTAAGCCCTCCCAAAAAGTTTTTTGGGAGGGTGGTCTCGGATTTTCTGTGGTTTCCGGCAACTCAACCAGCCACAGAATTGGCAACGCTGCCAGCCTCGGGAGCGGCAGCCCCGCCTTAAACCGAATCGGCACTTCGGTCGATTTCGGTGCTCCTAGGCATCCGCATGGCCATTAAGCCCTCCCCAAAGGTTTTTCTTTTTTCTTTTCTCTCTCTCTTTGTTGAACATCGCATATGTTTTTGCCCTACCGACTGCTTCTATTGCTTCCCTTATTTCATTTATATTTTAATTTATCTCGATTTTTATATTCCCTAAATTCTCTGCCTTTTTATACCCTGCATAATGCAATATGCATGGTATATTCATTTCGGTCAGATGTTTGTGTCCACTTGAAGGAATCTCCGGAGATATAGACATAGATATATATTCGTGATCAGCGTCGATTAAATTTTCGATTTAACGATGTCCTTTCGTCCGTCCGTCCGTCCGTCCGTCTGTCTGTCACCTGGCTGGTTCGCACGATAACTTGAGTAAATATTGAGCTATTTCGATGAAATTTGGCATAAGTAATCTATGATCCAAGGGTACGGAGGGGATTGATATTGGGCATGATCGGTCAATAACCACGCCCACACCAAGCATTCAAAGCGACTAACCTCGAAATTTTCAAAATCTTTAACTTGCTATAACTCACATAATATACGACTTGGGACAACAATATTTGGTACATAGACTTATATTATACTACTATATAACCTCGCCAAAAGTGGTTGAGCCACCCCTACTTTTTAGCGTAGCTCTCATACAAAGTGTCTGTACTTCTTTTAAATTGAAACAGCTGTAACTTCTACAATCTTCTATCCAGAATAACCATAATTGACACTGAGATTAACATGGTAGTCGGAAATAATATGGCAGAAAATCAGTGTGCCACGCCCACTGCTTTTTGGGTCTCCCATACAAAGTTGCGGAAATTAAAAAAAATGTTACCGATTATAACTTGCAAACTATTCAGCGTAGAATAACGAGATTTAAGGTGTGGATTAGTATTTTACGAGCAACTAGGCTCACAGAAAATGGGCCAACCACGCCTACTGTTTATCGTAGCCCCCATACAAATTTTAAATTAAAACAGCTGTAACTTCGGCAATCTTCTGTTTAGAATAACCATAATTGATACTTAAATTAATATCGTAGTCGGCAAGAATCTGGCAGAAAATCAGTGTGCCACGCCCACCCCTTCATGAGTCTCCCATACAAAGTCAAGGGAATTAAACTAAAACTTTTAAGCTCCATAACTTACAAACCATTTAGCGTAGGACAACAAGATTTAAGGTATGGAATAGTATTGTACGAACAACTACACTCACTTGAAATGGGCGCGCCACGCCCACTGTTTATTGTAGCCCCCATACAAATTTTAAATTGAAACAGCTGTAACTTCGGCAATCTTCCGCCTAAAATAACCATAATTGACACTTGGATTAATATCGTAGTCGGCAAAAATCTGGCAGAAAATCAGTGTGCCACGCCCACTCCTTCATGAGTCTCCAATACAAAGTCAAGGGAATTAAACTAAAACTTTTAAGCTCCATAACTTACAAACCATTTAGCGTAGGACAACGAGATTTAAGGTATGGATAAGTATTGTACGAGCAACTAGGGTCATAGGAAATGGGCGCGCCATGCCCACTGTTTATTGCAGCCCCCATACAAAATGACTGAAATTCTTTTAAATTTAAACAGCTGTAACTTCGGCAATCTCCTGCCTAAAATAACCATAATTGACACTTAGATTAATATCGTAGTCGGAAATATTCTTGCAGAAAATCAGTGTGCCACGCCCACTCCTTCATAGGTCTCCCATACAAAGTCGAGGTAATTAAAATAAAACTTTTAAGCTCCATAACTTACAAACCATTTAGCGTAGGACAACGAGATTTAAGGTAGGGATAAGTATTGTACGAGCAACTAGGGTCATAGGAAATGGGAGCGCCATGCCCACTGTTCATTGCAGCACCCATGCAAAATGACTGAAATTCTTTTAAATTTAAACAGCTGTAACTTCGGCAATCTCCTGCCTAAAATAACCATAACTGACACTTAGATTAATATCGTAGTCGGAAATAATCTGGCAGAAAATCAGTGTGCCACGCCCACTCCTTCATAGGTCTCCCATACAAAGTCGAGGGAATTAAACTAAAACTTTTAAGCTCCATAACTTACAAACTATTTAGCGTAGGACAACCAAATTTAAGGTGTGGATTGATATTGAAAAATTAATTAGATATACCAGAAAGAGATACGCCACTCCCACTTTTTATATATCTTCCGTATAAAGTCTCGGATTTATCTTATACATTAAAACACCCATAACTTACTAATTAATACGCCTAGGTCAACCCATTGCAACCTATGTAGTTTAGTATTATAGGCAGAAATTGATCCTCCAAAATTGGTGAGGTACGCCTGCTTCTTAATGTAGGTCCTATACAAAGTAGTGGAAGAAAAGGATGGATATACGAGCAAACTTTTTATATATATCTCTACATATGCAGGGTATAATTTGGTTGGCCCCAGCCGACTGTAAGGAGATTTTTTTTTACTAATATGTTTTATTTAATTCGATTTTTATACCCTGCATAATGCAATATGCATGGTATATTCATTTCGGTCAGATGTTTGTGTCCACTTGAAGGAATCTCCGGAGATATAGACATGGATATATATTCGTGATCAGCGTCGATTAAATTTTCGATTTAACGATGTCCGTCCGTCCGTCCGTCCGTCCGTCCGTCCGTCCGTCCGTCCGTCCGTCCGTCCGTCCGTCTGTCTGTCACCTGGCTGGTTCGCACGATAACTTGAGTAAATATTGAGCTATTTCGATGAAATTTGGCATAAGTAATCTATGATCCAAGGGTACGGAGGGGATTGATATTGGGCATGATCGGTCAATAACCACGCCCACACCAAGCATTCAAAGCGACTAACCTCGAAATTTTCAAAATCTTTAACTTGCTATAACTCACATAATATACCACTTGGGACAACAATATTTGGAACATAGACTTATATTATACTACTCTATAACCTCGCCAAAAGTGGTTGAGCCGCGCCTACTTTTTAGCGTAGCTCTCATACAAAGTGTCTGTACTTCTTTTAAATTGAAACAGCTGTAATTTCTACAATCTTCTGTCCAGAATAACCATAATTGACACTTAGATTAACGTGGCAGTGAGAAATAATATGGCAGAAAATCAGTGTACCACGCCCACTCCTTTTTGGGTCTCCCATACAAAGTTGCGGAAATTAAAAAAAATGTTACCGGTTATAACTTGCAAACTATTCAGCGTAGAATAACGAGATTTAAGGTGTGGATTAGTATTGTATGAACAACTAGGCTCACAGAAAATAGGCGCACCACGCCCAGTGTTTATCGTAGCCCCCATACAAATTTTAAATTGAAACAGCTGTAACTTCGGCAATCTTCTGTCTAGAATAACCATAATTGACACTTAAATTAATATCGTAGTCGGCAAAAATCTGGCAGAAAATCAGTGTGCCACGCCCACTCCTTCATGGGTCTCCCATACAAAGTCGAGTGAATTAAACTAAAATTTTAAGCTCCATAGCTTACAAACCATTTAGCCTAGGACAACGAGACTTAGGGTATGGATTAGTATTGTACGAGCAACTAGGCTCACAGAAAATGGGCGCACCACACCCAGTGTTTATCGTAGCCCCCATACAAATTTTAAATTGAAACAGCTGTAACTTAGGCAATCTTATGTCTACAATAACCATAATTGACACTTAAATTAATATCGTAGTCGGAAATAATCTGGCGAAAAATCTGCGTACCACGCCCACTTCTTATTGGGGCTCCCATACAAAGTTGAGGAAATTAAACAAAAATGTTAACCACCATAACTTAGAAACTATTCAACGTAGGACACCAAATTTAAGGTGTGGATTAACATTGAAAAATTAATTGGATTTACTAGGAAGTGGTAAGCCACGCCCACTTTTTATATAGCTCCCATACTAAGCCTCGGAATTATCTTAAAATCCTTTTACTTCGTCAAAGTCAACCATATTTCGGGTGTAAATTAGTAGTATATGCAAAAATTGTTTCTCGAAAAGTGGAAATAAAAGAAAAGTTGGATATTCGAGTAAACTTTTTATATACAAATCTACATATGCAGGGTATAGTTTGGTCGGCCCCAGCCGACTGTAAGGAGATTTTTCTAAATTATTACTGTCTCTCATTATTATTAAATTAATACTATTTTTTAAGCTCTCCTATTTTCACCTTTATTATTTCAATTATAATTTAAGATTTCCGAATTTTTTGTCTATAATTCTATAATTTATTAATCAACATGTAATTTTTTTTTCCTCAATTGATTATATTAATTTAATTCAATTAGTTCTACATTAATTTTAATTTTGTTTAATTAAGAAAATTAATTTTGTATTTCTCTATTTCTCTGCCTCTATCTCCCTTCATCTCTTTCCCTCCCTCTACATCTCTGGTGTAGGCTTTGCGTCTCCATTGCAGTAATCTACACCAGAAAATTATGTCACGCGCATTGTCACTTGTCAATCAGCAGTTCTTGTTCTTCTTATCATATATATTTTTTCCCGAACAACAAGAACAGTGCGCGCATTTTTTGTTTATTATATATATCCC
Organism: Megamerina dolium; assembly: GCA_963854835.1. Taxonomy (NCBI): domain Eukaryota; kingdom Metazoa; phylum Arthropoda; class Insecta; order Diptera; family Megamerinidae; genus Megamerina; species Megamerina dolium. Next base: position 54,223,213 of record OY978526.1, on the reverse strand, counting down.
TTTTTTTTGTATAATATTATATCGTTAAAAAATTCCAATTGTGGAACATATTCAATGTAATATAATAAATGAGTGCCGTTTCGTTATATACCTCGAGATGTTTTTGTTATAAATAAAATACATGAAATATAAAACAATTGTTTGTGATACACATACTTTTCTCTATCGTTTTAATACGGAATTTCTTCCGATAACAAAAATTATGAAATTCATTAAAATTTGACAAAAAAATATATTTTGAACAGTGGTATTGGCCACAAACGAAAGGCTTAACCATTTAGAAGGTGATAAAAGGTGTGCTGATGCAAGTACAACAGCAACAGCAAGTAGCAGCAGCACCACCATCACATCAACCGTAACAACAACAACAATTAACCATAAGAACAAGTGGAAGAAAATCGCCGACAACAACAGCAAGATTTGTCATCCAGTTCTCAATAGCAATAGTTCGAAACACATACACATACATAGTAACACCGAAAACATCGACAAGTAGATTTTTATATTTATTTATTATTTTTTTAATTTAAAAACGATTAAATTTAAATAACTTTAATTTTATTAGAACGCAAGAAGCAGTCGGTAATTGAAAACACATCGGTACAACTCAGCCAAGGTATGAGCCCACCGGCATCTCTCTCACATACACAACCACTGAGTTCACTGGATCAAGGGAAACCGAAAACGAATAAGGTAACCAAATGTTTTTTGTAAAAGTATATAGAACATTTCACTTCCGCTGAATTTATATCCCTTAGAATCACGTCGCATAAGCGATATACGTCATATCAGCGTCTCAAATGAGTGCACAATAGGTAAATAATTTTTGGTTTTATTAAATAAAATTTACATTCTTTATTTTCTTTTCGTTCTTTAGAATCGCGGATCGTAAGCGTATCAGCCACGAGCGAAATTCGCACAGGTAAACTTTGGAATATGCTATATTCAATCCTTATATTGTATTAAAATATTATTTTTATAGCAAAAAAACTGCAGTCACTGCTCCGCATTCGGAAAAAAATTCGAAAATCTTGAGAGTACTATCAGCGAGCTTCGCGCGGGTGGTAGAAGCGCAAAATTCCGCAATAATGGACGCAATATCAACACAAAAGGTGGTAACAGAGCAGCTGGTGCGGCAATAATCAGAAAAAACACCAGTTGCAAGTTATTTTCCGTTGAGTAGTTTAGAAGAACTAAGCCAACTGGAAAACAAACTTTCTACTGCTAACAGAGATATTTATGTATGTAATTTAGAAACTTTCCTTGTAAATTTATAACATAATTTATTTGTGTTTTTTACAGGAATCAGCGATTTCTTCCATTTTGTGCAATGACATCAAGAACATTACACTGGTGCTTAAGACGCAGCTAATCCAGCAAATAAATGTTGACGGATCACATGTTAAAGTGGGGCTGATATCGTTTCGAAACTTTTATTACGTATTTACAGGTATAGACGACGCTTATTTAACATTCATGATTTGTTTTTCTTTTTTTGTTTTTAACATTTCTTTTCACATTTCAGGAGCTACTTCCAAATTGCCGTATAAAGGATTAACTCCTAAAGAAATTATAAGACGGGCTTTGCACTTCGAAAAAGCAAAGCAGTTTAAACGCCTTTATAGGGAGAAGAAGAAGTAAACATGAATTTATTGCGTTAACCTTCACCCGGTTTTAGTGTCAAATTACCACTATTTTTATACTTGAACTACTTATAAGATTGTTTTTTTCCCTTCCCTGATTTCCTTTTTCCTAATTGAAAATTATATTTATATTCTAAATAGGAATCTGGATTTAAATTTCTTTTCGTTCTTATTTATTTTGACTATTGTAATAATGTTATGTTAATATTGTTGTTGATATTAAATTTATATAAAATTGACTGAACTTGAAATAGTTTGTTATATTTATTTTTTGCTATAAATGTGGGTGTAAAAGGGAGTATCCAAAAGGAACAAAAAGCGACTAATCTATTTTAGTACCCGTTCGGGTATAGAAAGTGACTTATCTACATTTGTACCCGTAAGGGTATAAATGTAGATAAAGTAGATAAAGTAGATATATATACATATATATATATATACATATATATATATATATATATATATATATATATATATATATATATATATATATATATACATATATATATATATATATATATATATATATGTATAAATTTTAAAAAATTTTTTAAGGAATAATTCTGTCTATAATCTACACCTAAAATATGGCTGTTTGGGGCGAATTATTTTGTAAGATATCGGGGTTTTAAAGTTTAAGATAATTTCGCGACTTTGTATGGGAGCTACATTAAGTAGTATGTGTGGTGCGCTGGGTTCTCGCAAGTTTATTACAAACGACAGTATTACACTTCATGCTAAAAATTGTTGGTTTAAGCTGAAAACTGCTGAAGTTTGACATAAAACAAATTGCGACGATTTGTATGGAAGCTATATAAAAAAGTGGTCGTAGCTTGCGTCTTTCTTGTAAATCTAATTATCTTTGCAATGCTAATCCACAACTTAAATATGGCTGTCCTACGATGAATAGTTTGTAGCTAAGGCGGTTACAACTTTTTTTAATTTCCGGAAATTAGCTTATTTTATGCCAGATTATTTGCTCAAGTTATCGTGCGAACCAACCAGACGAATTCGAAAATTTAGGCGACGCCGATCAGGAATATACAGTCTGTTCACTAAATAACGATCAAGAAAATAAATAATTTTTGTAAACAACTTTTATTGTTTTCTTAAAAATTGTATCAAAAGTATATTTGGAATGAATATTAATAGCTAGTCCAATCACCATTACTATTTAAAATAGCCTGACACATTTGTTCAAATCTTGGTGCTAAATTCTCTGCATACGTCAATGAAAAACTCCTCCATATTTTCCCAGTGGAGTTTTTAATTGTTTTTTGATGTCAAATTTTATTGGCAATCTTTTGCTTCATTAGATCCCAAACATTTTCGATTGGGTTTGCATCGGGGTTGGTTAATCCATCGTTTCGATATGGGTTTTTTTCTTTCCACTCAGTACATAGGCGACTTCGATGCTTTGGATCGTTATTCTTCTGCAGTAGCCAGACGCGATAATTTTTTCCATACAGCTTCCGTGCAGATGGTAATAACTCTTTTGGTAAAGTTTTAACATTTTTGATGCATTCAAGTTTTCGGTAAAGCATGTCAAAACTCCAAAACCCTTTGCAGAGAAACAGACATAAGCTTGGACCTTTGCAGGGTGCTTAACCATTCTCTGTACAATTTTAACACCTTTTTCTGACCAAACACGTTTCATTCCCTTATTTAACCAAAAAGAAGATTCATCGGTGAAAATTATTTCAGTCCAGTCACGATTAATATATTGCTTTGACCAGTGCAAGTGTTTTTCTATATGTTTTTGTGACATTAGATGCTTGTTCCACACACTATTATAAACTATGTTTTTTTCTTTAAGTCTTTTTCGTATCGTATTTAGTGATATATCTATTCCTTATCTGTACGTTTTTTTTGTGCTCGTGTTAAGGTAATTGAAGGATATTAAAAAAAAATATTGGCTACTGCCCTATTGTACCGCGGCGAAGTCTTCCATTTTGGAGCTCTGACAGGTTCGTCGTCAACATTTCCAGTCAACTCGCAGAGGTTAGGCTATCTCGTAACAAAAGTACGAGTCGCTACCATATACTTGGCGGCTTGCTCTGCGTCTTCTCAAACTTCACAACCGTTAAACAAAATCAGCATGTATGCATCGCCATATGTCATCCTTACACAGGGTGTAACAGATTATTATTTTTTAGTGAGTAGACTGTATATACCTTTCTATATCTCCGGAGATTCCTTCAAGTGGTTACAAACATCTGATCGAAATAAATATACCTTGAATATTCTTATGCAGGGTATATTGATTGGCTCACATTTGGTTGCCATTAGCACATTAGCACATACAAGTATGAATATGTGATTTAGTTTTTATATGAAATGAGTGATCTCTCACTCATATATTTTAATATAACTATGTAGGTACATACTTCACTGTTCCCAAAAGTTTATCTAATGTACTATAAAATTTTAGAATCTACCACAATTGTATAGCTTCATCTACCTCTAAAAAATTTTTTACACTCCGAAATGTTCGCAATGTTAGGAAAACATATAAAGGAGATCACATGTCGCTTGAACCTAATATTGCAAGGCAAGTCAAAACATAGCATAGTTGGAAACGCTGAAATGGGTGGTCGTACCCTACCCCCTTTATTCTCCAGACATTGAGCCCCCTGATTACCACTTGCTGCGAGCAATGGCTTATGGCTTGATTGAGCAGCACTTCCTTTCTTTCCAAGAAGTGGAAAATTGGGTGGAGCAAGACGCAAAAGACGCTTTTTTTCGAGATGGCATTCGAAAATTACCAGAAAGGTGGAAGAAATTAGTAACTAGCGACTTTCAATAATGTATAAATTCATATTCTTATTTGAATAAACCCTTGAAAACAGCAAAAACGGACCGAATTAAGTTATATATATATATATATATATATATATATATATATATATATATATATATATATATATATATATATATATATATATATATATATATATATATATATATATATATATATATATATATATATATATATATATATATATATATATATATATATATATATATATATATATATATATATATATATATATATATATATATATATATTTGTATTTATATATATACAGTGTGATTTTTAGAAGAACCTTCGGATTTGATCTATGTTGTAAATATAATGTGATAATTGAAGTGCAACCTTAATATAGTTGAATACATGACTGAGGTAAAAATGAATGTGCGAAATGCATACATAATGAACATCCACCAATACATTCTCGAATAAATATTTTTATATTCCTTCAAAGGTCAAAATAAAAAGTCAATTCAATTCAATTTGTGAATTAATCAAAGAATAACGATTATGAAGAAGAATGTTTGGGAAAGGCACTCTTCATCTGAGAGAATACTAAATTCATATATACTTGCGTATGTATGTTGATATCGTAATGACACTTACGTAAAATCTTCTTTTTGCTTTTTCGTCACATCGCACTGTAGGCACATTTTATCGAGTGGCAGCTCATTGCGACGTGCGGTGCTTTGCATTATTGCGGTTAGTAAAGATTGCGGATTGAAGAAACCAGCCAACCACACACAAGAAGGAAGCTTTAAGAAAGTAGAAATGAAAGAATATATAATTACATTGATACATTTACCAAGGTAAACAATTTGCAATATAGAAAATGGAAAATTCTAACCACAAAATCAGTCGACCAAGCCTCCAGTTCACGTAATCGCAAACACAAGTCAATGAACCATGAATTTAAACCCAACAATGATGGATATGCCCGTTGCGTCCATATTGGTGGCACTTGATCCAGAAATAATGAGTTCTCCAATACCTCCATATCCGTAGTTATGGTTAATTCACCTTTTAGGCCCAAATCCAATTCTTTGAGGCTGCGTTTCATTTCACTTGTCAAATAATTCATACGTTCGCATTCTTGAAAGGCTACAATCACATATGGCGTGCGCTCCTCAACCTTGTTCATTATCTCCACCATATTAAATTCTTCGGGTAACTTTTCAATAATCTCATCGACGATCTGTTTGACTTTATCTTCTCGCGTTACAGTTGCGCAGCTGCCAGCACCCGCATCTCGTGGTTGCATCTCAAAGACTGTTCGGAATATATTTTCCGCGCGTGTGGTTAAAAACCCAATCTCAGCATTGGGATGCAAACCGTACAGATAAGGTGACTCTGCTGGCATATTTTCATCGACATAGGTATGATAACCGGCGTAATCTGTATTAGGTGGAGCAGGAAAACTAGGTGCTAAAAAAAGTTCGCCATCGACCAAATCTGGTTGCATGTACTCCTCTAGGTAAGTTATACACAAGCGACGATCCCAGTCGTCGGTTATATGACCACCATACATAATTTCGCCAAACAGGTACCGTAAATCCTCCCATGGCACTTTGGTGTTCGCCTCCAAATAATTATAGAGAACGGATACGCTAATATTAAGATCACCCACATTGAATGGATAAACTTTATTCCAGCCTTGTGGGCCGAATTTGCGACGTTCTGCAACAACCGCGTGAAAATAGCAAAGCGAAAATAGAATGGCTTTGAATTCGGCTTCTTTGCCGGACATCTCTAGGGTTTCTTGTGTAAAATTATCGAGTGCCTTGTGTAGATTTGCTAACATGCCTGTAGGTGGTTCATTTGTGATTTTAATAGACGATTCAAGAATGCCCTAGAAAATTAACATTTTTTGTAAATAAGTAAATGTAAAATATATAATATCGAGAATACCTGCGGTATAATATGTGCGGATGGTGAAGAAGCTGGTTCTGCGCTCAAAAATATACGATAGTCGGGATGCGAATCATCAGCAATATGTTCTAATTTCTTTTCTAAAGAAGGAAGCCATTTTCGAACCAAATGTATGTTCTGCAAAACTACCCAATGACCATATTTAGCTGCCGTATCCATAGCAGCTTCAGCAATCACTTCCTGTCCTTGTCCCAATGAGACATTATGAAAATTGCCCAAATCCATGGTGAATCCAAGCAGCTTCCCTAAAGCTTCAACATCTTTTAACGGATTAACTCCCGGTGAAAGTATAAAAAATATTGGAGTTGAAGGGCCGGCTTCTTCATATGATTTGGCAAATTCCAAAGCACGATTCTCTACATATTGAGAGCCAAGCTTTTCCTCAATAAAGTCGCTAAATAATTAAATGATGTGAATGTACTTAATAAATAAGTTCTTACGAGTATAAATTGGGTAACAGTATGTATTTACGCAAGTGCATATGTCATACGATCAGGACGTAAAGCTCGAATCATGCATAATCGCTGTAAAGCGGTCTTATTTTTCCATTCCTGTGGAAACTTCTCCTTCTCGGGTAATTCAGATTCCACCAGCTTTTTCCAACGTTTCGAAGATGTCTCAATATCACGATCCAAGTTACGAAACTCATCCTTAGACGCTAGACTACATATTCCGCCCCACGATTGATTTGACAGAAAATCAACTGGACTGGTAACATGTGGTTTGATTGGGAAACGGAGTAAAAAGTCTAGTTCCGCAGATGTAATTTCTTCGTTCATTAGTAATATCTAAAGAACATTCAAATTCAAATACAAAAATGTGTATTTCCAAATGAATTGAAAATCAAAAAAGTACCTGAAATGTCATTTGCGAAGCAAATATGAGTTTGTCACACTCAAAGAGACCTCTTGATGTATATTGAAATACCGAATATGTAATACAATCGATGAGGTTTGCAACACGCAAATCTAAAGTTTCCCCTGGTTCGGCCTTAGAAATTGCATTCTGAAAGACCACACTAAAGGCCTATATAATGGATAATAAAAAATTATAGATATGTAAATACTAATATAACTAAGTACGTAGGTATTATAATTTGAAACCTTAAGTGAAAATTGATAAATTGGGTTAATAGTATTCAACTCGTTTAGTATGAAATATAAAAGACTTGCTCTAGCAGCCGCTGGGCGATAATATTCGCGTGCTTGATCAATCTCCTTAGAGGTAATTTTAGCTTCAGCCACCTGTTAAAGAAATGAAATTCATTTCAGTAGAGACTAAGGAATAGCGGCTTTATTTAACTAACCTTTCGTTCAATTTCTGAAGCTGTACTTTTCGTTGTCTCAAGATTTTCTACAAGTGCTGTGTCACCCAAAATATTATCACCAGCTGATGAAAGTCTCGAAAGCAAATCATCTTCCAATTTTTTTAGCATAATTTTAAAATCATTTTGTTGTTTTGTGAGTTCAGCCTATGAGAAGAATTAAACAATGTGCAACGTGTTTGCGTTTTTTTGAAGAATTCAAATTACTTTTAGCTCCTCTAAATCTGGTCTCTCTGCTTTAACAACTTCTGCCAGCAGTTGATCTTCTAAACCATCACGAGTAACAGTAAAATTAATTAAAGTAGTTTGTGCTTGCATTTCTGGTTTATAATGTGGATTGGCTAATTTCGTATGTAAGATCAAATGAAAGTTGGAATTATATTCCACTTCTTTGTCACCGATTTTTAGAGCTCTTTCAAACATAATGTGTAAATATTACTATAAAAACAAAAAACAAACAATAAAAATATTCGCTTACTTTCCCTTTTTAATGAGATTTCTTCCCAAAAGTGAATCCAACACAGGATCCAATTGATCGTCAATATTTTCTATTAGAACTGTACTGCCTGTGGTAATGGCTTTTTCGATTATATCTAAATAACTACGTTGACCCATACGAATCACCTTTAATTCATCATCGTATTTCTGTTTGATCCATTTTACGCCTTGCAACTGAAAAAATGTGCGTTAATGGATTTTATCTACAAATCAGAAATAGTACAAACTTGTGGATCAATCATTAAGGGCCAGCGATCAGAATTCGATAAAATTGTTGCATTCTCAATAGACATACGATCGCTGGGTAGACCCTCATTTGTCCAAACTGCTATAGTGGTGTCATCAGTGAGCAATGACAATGGATCCAAATTTTCGGTTGTTGGTATCGGTGGATCTATACCTTTTAAAAAAGGTGTCCACATTTTTTGCAAAAGATCAATACGAAATTGTTTGGTAAAACATCCCACATATGAAATGAAGGCGGTAATTAACAGAATATCGCCTGGTAGAGTTATTCCCTGCTTTACAAAACTTCAAAAAGTATATGTACTCGAATTAACTGCAGAAAAAATATATATTCGCACCTGTTCACAGCTTCTGCCCAACGCACATTCTCACTGGCTAAGCCTCCAACTAGGCGATTTGCCAGTGCTATTGTAGCTTGTGTGGCATCAGCTTCTTGTTGGCATCTAAGTTTATCCGCTGTAGCTTGTTCGAAATCAGCTGTCAGTTTAGCCAATTGTTCTTCAAGGTTCTTGAACGAAATAAAATAAATACTCTACGTGCTAGATAACTCAAGCGTCATACAACTTACAGCAACTTTCCCCTTGATTCCAGCCAGCTTTTCTTGTGCGGCGGCCAGTTCGGCATTAGCCGCAGCCAATGCTTTACGTTTAGGTTCCACGTCACAATATACTTCATAGAATTTTATTATATTTATAACCCACGCGCACAGACCAGCTGCAGCTCCGGACTTGGAGCGTACATATTCTGGTTCGAATTCCGGATCTTTGAGATACGGCTGAATAGCTTTTATTATCTCAGGATGTATGTTCTCTTTGTCATAATTGATTAACGCATCTAAGAATGTATCGACTTTAGACATTGCAATTTTTGCAGCTTTCCATGAGCGATCTTTAGGCAGCTTTCCGTTTGGTGCTAATAAAACCATAACAGCTGCTGTAACATTGGTAACAGCACCAGGTGGTGAGCCAAACGATTTCAATTCCGTCAAATTTGCTTTATTCAATGTGTTTAAAGCTTCTTGGGCAGCAGTCAATGCTGGCTCTGCCTTCAAAAGATCCTCCTCACAATCTTTTTGCTTTTTTGTAACTTCATCCGCAATAAGAGCCACCTTCATTTCTTCTTCATCAGCTACTGCCTTTTCGGTTTGTACTTTTTCCGTTTCTATGCCGACTATTTCGATTAATGCATCGGCAGCTTCATTCTTCTCTTTTAATTCTACTTCCTGAACAGCCAATTTCACCTTTAAATCTGCAACTTGTACTGCCGTTGAACGCAATTTCTCCAAACCGTTCTCTAAGCGTTCGATTTTACTATGCAAATCATCATGCTTATGATTTAATAATTTTAAATAGAGACTAATCTGTTCGAGATAACTTTTTGGCGTTGTATAATTATAACGCCTTTCAGTTTGTAAATAGATTTTCGATGCGCTATTAACAGACGTGTGTACATATGCCATAAACTTTGCAACTGAGTCGCAATGATTTGCTGGTAGTACCTTACTTTGTAATAAGAAATTCATTGCAACAGAAATGAGAGCTTCCTGTGGCCATTCATGGAACCAATTGATAGAAGTTGCATTTATAATGGCCGGAAACTTTCGCGATCGAACACGTAATGTTGACCCAACGGGTGAGAAACATAACACGATCTTTAGCTGCTTGCGAACACGATCAATAAAAAATTTCCAACAGTTTTCACGTGAATCTACTAGTCCGGCACCCTTTACTTCATTGCGAACTCCTGCAATAATATTTTCAATTTCATCATCTGGAAATAGATCTGGTATCTCGCCGGTAGCCAATAGATCATTGATAAGGACAAGAAAATCTTCATTTGGTATTTGTGCATCGGTCATAAGAAACATAATACCGACATTCTTTAGACCAGCCTTTAGATATAATCCACAGAATTCATTCTATAGGCGAACGATAAAAAGTCCAAATAATGTTATATCAGAATCATATAATGCCGAATAGGGTTTACCTTAAGATCGTTAACACCATATCCCTTTTTCAGTTGTATTTGTACCACTTCCAAAGTTGAAATGAATGCTGCCAATCTAGCCAACGATTGTTTACCGCTACCACCTACGCCAACTAATAGAGCACTTCCACGTGGTGATTCAAGTATACGATTTATCCTACATAAGTACAAAACAAACGACATGACGTTATGAACACCAGAACTCGAATGAGAAATTACCTGCAAACATGCATCATGGCATCCTCAAACAACACCAAATTCATTGCCGCAACAAGGTCATTGTATGATGCCATTGCTTCCTGAAGGAGTTTGTGAAGCTCAGTCCATCCTTTGACAGGCATGTACTTAGGTTCACCAATTCCCCCAGCGAAATGACAATAGATATTCGGTTTATCGAATATAACCGATTCGTCAATTTCTTCGAACGACTTCTTCACAATGTCGTGCTGCAATTTCGTAAAACTATCGATGTCCTTCTCGTCGATTAATTTATCACCATAGACACGATGTGTTTCATGTTGCCACAAACGTATTAGATCGGTGGAGGTTGCCAGACACTCAGCAGTGCTGAAGAGAAGACCCTAAAAGAGCGTATATCGATAATATTCACCATTCATTATATATTAATTTACCCTGTAATCTTACCTGAAATACATTACTAATGTCTCTTAAATTGAAGATGTAGTGTGATTTTATGGCTGTTGGTAAGAAAATTTGAGATGATTTATTGTGCAATGCTAAAGTTGCAGCTACAATGTGGGTTGTCATGCGTGTCACGGCCGGATTGAATTTTTGCTCAGCATTGATAAAGTGTTGAGACAGTATTGAGGAATACATCGAAGTAATAGAATCGGCGCCAGGGAAGCTAACAGCAAACACACAAAAATGACGCTGCAATCGCGGATTGATTGTAAAACTACCCGATGTGGGATTCATACATGCTACATATTGACAGTTATGAATGTCTTTGAGAGTAAGCTTATTGCGATCATACCAGTGACCATAGTCTAAATGCTGGCGTATTAGGGTATGCGGTTGTACGGTACCATAGCAATCCACCTCCGGCATATTCATATCGTCAATGAAATAAATCAATGTTTTATTACCCGGAGGTCCGTAGTTGCGTCCCGCCTTCTTTTCTAATGGTTTCTCCAGGATTTTCTGCAGCATTTCTGATGATGTGTAAAAATTTAATGGTATTGTTGTGACGGCATAGTTTTCCGATAGCACTTGTAGCTTTTCGTTGATTATAACTGTTTTGCCACATCCAGCAGTACCGACCAACATAATCGGTTGTTTTTTCTCCATCAGCAAATCAATGAAGAAACGTATTCGTATAGATTCTGGTGTATGCACAAGTACAGCTTGCAGTGGCAAATCAGAATCTAATTCAAATTTAGGAATCTTTTCAGTCCATGGAACAAATTGCTTTGTTTCGCTATCTAGAAAGAAATCAAACACTGAGCCACCTAAGAGAGTACAAAAATATTTAAATGTTTTTTTGGTTTTGACTTTGACATATCTGAATACTCGTGCTACTAACCTGTTGGAAATTTAACTGTTTTAAATTCATTTACCCACCATTTGCTAAACTCGATACGATAATCGATAGTCTGATCTTGGAACATAGCCGCACCGAACGCCCAAATGCAAGCAAAAACAAAATACAGTTCATGCCATTCTTTTGGACAGTCGGCAGGTGTGTTCGTCGGATTCAGAAAACATTCGAGCAGATGGCACAACATTTGAATGTGCGCCATTTCGGCAATTGGTGTAATTTTTTTGAAGCGTGCACGTATAGTCTCCAAACAAGCTGGTATATATTTGTCAAACAAAATGACCAAATTTGATTTTTCAGATGGTATCGTACGCGTGTCGACCCAACTGGTTACATATCTGATGGAAAAATGTTGTCAGCAAAAGAAACCAATGAATCGACTTGTATAAAAACTTACGGATTCCAGCCTAAATCTTGTGGATTTATATATAGAATACCCGCTCTCGATACTGTAGCTGGTGTGGCTGTTCGTAAATTTGAAATTTCAAAAATCAAACGCATCGATGGTGTCAGCGCAATGCGCTCGTTGCTAGCCAATGTCAATACCTTATTATCATCCATTACGGTATTTAAGCTTTCAATCCACATGGGATCAATATCACCATCCAAAACAATCCATTTCGGTTGATCACCCGTGATGTTGGCTTGTTCGCGCATGAGGACTGATAGCAGGCCATCCTTCCATTCACGTGTGGCCGGATTAATTATACCAAATAATTCATCATTTGTAACTGCTTTTGGATTCAAATCGTTGAAAATCGGCTTTCGTTTTATATTCTGATAAGTACGCAATAGTGATTTCCACACTTGTGTCTTGCCCGTGCCCGCACAACCTACAATGAACACAGAATGTCGAACTTCGAGTAATTCTTCCAGCTGCACGACCTTCAATATAAAATTATCCTCAGGTTGTAGTGATAGATCAGATGCAGCTTGTTTAACAGTACGCTCAAAGTCTTGATCACGTTTTCGAGGTACATCCAATGCGGGAAACAGATCACTGATCAGACCCATAAACACGGGCATATCGTCGGTAACGATTTTTGGTATATTAAAGTCACGAAGTGCACGCATAAGTACTTCCTCTTCAGGACGGCCGGGATCACCGCGCTTCCGAAAAAATGAACTTATCATAACAAATGTCAAATGATTTATTTACAGTTCGGACATACCTTTAATGAACCCGCAACAACTAAAACCGATTTAATAGCTCGCAATCCCCAATCATAGTGATCCTGTTTGGATAACAGTTCTTTACATAATGTGTAGAGGGTAATAAACTTTCGCGCCAAAACTCTTGCATCTTGAAAGCCTTCGGCGACTAGCATGATTTCGCAAATAAGCTCGAAATCTGGCACGACCATGGCGCAAGGGCGAAATAGTGCCTTCAAGTTTTCGGGCAATTCTGTGCGACCAGCATAACCTGGGTTCATGGTGATGAAAATTCCCACTGTCGGTACACAGCTTATAATCTCGCCCATAAAATTGAATTTGTCTTTTTTATCACGTATTGCATCTTGCACTGATTTAACTTGTACAGCTACAACGGATAATACTTCCACTGTAATACGATTGAACTCATCAAAACAACCCCAAGCACCCGTCTGAGCCAGTCCCTTGTAGATATTTCCGCAAGACTGATAATCCATTTGTTCAGAACAATTAAACACATACACCATGATGCCAAGAGCACGACCCAGATCTTTGGTAGTCTCTGTTTTGCCGGTACCCGCTGGACCAGCCGGTCCGCCACCCATAATCAAATGCAGACTTTGGGTAAGTGTTATATAACAACGATCGGTGAGTGGTGTAATAACTAAACGTGGGGTGTTACCCAAGTATTCGTGCCAGTACTGGAACTCAGCGTCGCAAATATTGGCAAAACAATCCCTTTCAACATCGTCAAAACGATGTCGCAGCTGTGATTGCCACATAAATGCAGAGCCTGAGTCTAGCCTAGCCTGAATCATCTTGGCGACAACATCACGTGAATGAACATCAATTGTGCAAATTGTCATAATTTTCTGACGATCTCCTTTTGTCAGTTCGCCCAGTAGTAGTGTGATGAGCAAACTCAACTGGGAGATTTGTTTTTTATAATAATCTTTGATGGCATTATCGTAACCCTCTTCCAGCCGGCTGAAGGCAATGTTCACTTCTGTTGACCACCAAATTTGTGATCCGCAGAGTGATACCTGTGCAGGATAGTCGAATAACCATTGTTCACGTTGCTTTTCCTCGTAGGCGATCACAGCTTCTGTAATGTAATAGCGCAGAGTGGCGCGCATCGCCGCCTGAACGCGATTTAGCCAAACTTCGACTGGGCCTCGTATGCTCGCCAGCTCACTGAATTCAACATATTCGCCATCTTTGGCATACATACCTGAAGCTGTGTCTACTTCATTCGCCTCGTCATGATTGAACTTTAACCGTGCTATTGAGTCAAATAACTTGGTCAAATGTTTCGTGACCATTTCCGGCTGAATGCCATTACTGAGAATATCAAGCAAATCAGCCGATGATACAAAATAGAAACGAGGAAAAGCCAAACGCTTTGTTTCCAAATACTCTGCCAGTGCCTTTTCGCATAGCGTAAGCTCCCTTTGTAAATGTTCAAGGCGTTCAATCAACCCGGGTCGATTAGTCGATTTCACAACATTCGATGAGACGGACATCTCATCCATGAGAATGCGAAATTCTGCATCAATATGATCGAAACGATCCGAGTCAACTGGTAGCTGTTTACGTATATCTTCGGAACTCATGAAGATACTCTCAAGATGGGTCCAAGTGCGTTGCACCTCAAACCAGACGGTAATAACCTGGTCAGCAATCATAAGCTTATTTTGCCATACGGAGACTTCTTCAAGAAAGTGGGCAATGTACTTAGATGTAATGAGATTCTGTAGACAAACTTGATTATCTTCGAGAGTCTCTATGAGTTCCTCCGACGCTCTGAGGAGATTACACCCTGTGCGTGGATGGAGTTCATGATCGAATTCCATCGAAGACCACGTTGTATTAAGATCACGTAAAATCTTTTCCATTGACATTTCTTTTACCGCTTTATCGACGATATTTTTAACTTCTTCCTCACATTCGTGCAGATTCAGGCCCAGTAGCTCAGCAAGTGTTGTATCATGATCCATAATAAATTTAACCTATAATTATTTTATTGAAATTTATTAATTAACGGAACTATGAAAATTCGATGTAACTAGACACATTAATATTGTTGATAAAAGGATTTTGAACGAAAAAATACTATTTATGCATGTATAGGCTACGTACTGCATACTACGAGTATATACATATGTAAATACAACACAAATATATACACCTCCATGTAAACCAAAATTGTCAACAAATCAGGAATTCAAGGAACTTTTAACATACAGATCAGAATCCTTTGCATCTGGTAAATTTATTTAGGATTTAGTTGATTTCGTACACTAGCAAATTATTTTACAAAATGTTCATATACTACATTATAATCTAAGTTTTGACGACTTCTCGGAACAAAATCGGAAATATTTTTAATTCCATTTTGTTGAATATGGTGGGTGCCGTACCTCGGTGGTTA
Source organism: Megamerina dolium (assembly GCA_963854835.1). Taxonomy (NCBI): domain Eukaryota; kingdom Metazoa; phylum Arthropoda; class Insecta; order Diptera; family Megamerinidae; genus Megamerina; species Megamerina dolium. The sequence goes on along the minus strand of OY978526.1, from coordinate 54,207,634 downwards.
GTGCGTAGGCATTCTGATCTGTAGATCTTGGGTTCAATCCCCGGCTGATGCATAACAAAATCTGATATCGAAAAGATATTTCTTTCGAACGGTACCCACCTGCCGGCAAGAATTGGCAATTTTTCGGCAGTAACAATTTGCCAAAAATGCTTCTTAAAGAGCTCTGTGACAAAACTAAGTTAAAGTGATGTCAGCAGGATACTGCCGTTCGGAAACGGCTAATATAAGTAGATCCCTTCTAATGCTGTCCAAATTTAATACGCACAACAATATTGGAAGAGAAGCTCGGTGGTATCACAATGGGCATTTCTGGCCTAAGTGTGTCCTCTCAGAGAGAGGGCAGCCACATAACCTTACCTTACCTTGAATATGAAAAATGAATGCTGAGAATTTTCTGTATAATTTCTCTAACAGAATCCTGAACGATTCTCCAATTAAAAAAAAAATAACTTCATTGTAATCTAATTTAGAGAAATAATCAAGTCAATAATTTGTGACAAAACCTATAAGGCATTACGGAAAATATATAACTATTTCGTAGAGTTTGCCACTTTGTATTAGTACACCTTGAATATTAGTACTCTGGAATTTAATTAAAATCTATATATTTATATACTTCAACACTATTTTATAACAATTACAAAGTGACAATCAATTTCTTAAGCTGGCTTCACTAAATTTAATCGTGTATAAAGTATCTTTGTTATGCTAGTACCGAAATAAAAGTGATAAATGATAATATTGTGTGCGTAACATAAAAATACCAAAATATCGTTTCAGTTTCTCTCTTAAAGAAGGAACTAGAAGGATATTAGGAAATGTATAAACGGCTAAAATAGTTGGTGAAGCTAATAATGTTTTTTTTTTTTTTTTGGAAATACTCTAGCTTTGGCATAACATTTTTAGGATAATTTTAGAAAAAAATTGTTTTGGGTTGTAACATTTATTCCTTCTTATATTTGAGTTAAATACATTGTAATTAGATTAAAAAAATTACATACTCGTGATCATAGTGATCATAGACTCGGAACATATTATAAAATAATGAAAAAGTGGACGCGGTTCGTAAAAATTTTTTAATTGTTGCCAGATTCATTCTAAAGTTAGGCAATGATCATAAGGTATAATTTGTAACTTTTACGTGTATATTAAGTACGATAAAGGTTAGAACGCATGAAAATAAAAAAAAAAGATTTTCTAGAAATTAAGTATGACGTAAAGTAGCAATTTGCCGAGACGCATATTTCTTTATTTTGTATGCATTTGATGAAACTTGTAGTGCTGTGTTATTAAAGAACATTCATACCGTTTTCTTTTTAAATAATTTAAATAAACATGTAACGATAAAAGTGTAACATTTTGTTGAGAAAGGAAAACGCTTAAGGTATCTACTACTACTACTGCTTCTACTCCCATTGATTGCTCTTTATTGATCCATGGCTCATACATTTTGCATGTTTTTCGAGGAAGACTTATCCCTTCCACCTCCATTTGGAGTAATATCGGATAATTCATTTTTGAAACCAAATATTGTTTTTACGCCTAAAACTCAAAATCTCCTTCTTAACAATGAAGTAATTTTTAAGTCAACTTTCTTTATTCCTTTGAGCAGTATATTGCTTTTTAAATAATCTAAATTACAATTAATTGTTAATATCAAAACGAATGTAAGTTAAAATAAGATTTAGAAACTTGTTGTTTTGTTTTCCAACAAAAATTAGACTTAAATTTTCACAATGCCAGTTTTTGTCCTTGGCATTGCTATTATGTCATAATGCTATCTAAATATCTGATATGGCTACTACTACAACTACTACTACAACCACTACTACTACATAATATACATCTATAATGACACAGACTATACATATGTGACTTCCCAACAAGCATTTCTGTAAATGCTTTTAAGAACAACTTACAGTAAATTTGCTTTAATATACATTAAAAGCACGCTTTTATAAGCTTCACTTATATGTATCATACTTTTTAGTTTAACTACTTTAACTACAGAGTTGAAATATATGTATATAATATGAAAGATCTTGAATAATACATTATGCGAAAATTATCAAATTAAAAATTAGTCTATTCGTTCCTGACATATTTGCGTGGGAAGATATTAAAATTTTCATATATACCGCAACATTGAAAATGTAAAGTGTAAAAGTATTGCTCGAGCGGGAAAATGGAGAGATAAAAAAAAAACGAAAACTTTAAATATACATGCATATACATACGTATATATGTAATTCTTCCCAGCAAACCAGAATATGAGCGCTCATAAAAAGGAGTCATAAAAGTTTGTAAATAAAGAGCGTTTACAGAGCGCTCCTAAAAATTATTCTTAAATGACTGAAAAGAGTCTTAAAAAGCTAGGTCACAGAGCGCTCTCTGTGTATGCTGTGTCTCTTAAGCACTCGCATGGTCGTATGAGACATAGCATACATTATGCGAAAATTATCAAATATATACGTGGACAGATATTCAAATTTTCATATTGATCGCTACATTGGAAATGCAAAGTGTAAAAGTATTGCTCGAGCGGGAAAATGGAGAGATAAAGAAATACGAAATTCAAATATTGTTAGCTTAATATTTATGTAAGCTTACTATTAAGCTTACTTTAAGTTAATTTTGACTGTTGGGTTGGAATCGAGAATAGAATCTTGGATAAAAAATTCGATTTTGCGTAAAATGCAAACACACAAATTTATGTAATGTCTGCCCGGCACTTTTAACAGATTAACATGTACTGAATATGCGTGGCTGTAATTATAGATAGAAACAGAAAGAAACCGCTTGACCTTATTATGTTGAATTCATAGGTGCGTATTATATCATTATTTACATCTTATAGCCTAGACAGACGGCAGCCTAATTCCGGATTAGCGAGTTAATGCGAATTAACTCGGGCATTAACTGCAGCTAATCCGCATTAACTCTATGAGTTCATTCTCAACATAAAAGAGGATTAGGCAATTTGAGATGGCAACACTGCTGAAAATTGTCTATTGTGAATTTTTCTCCATCCATTTTACAAAATATTAGGTGTGTTCGCTAACAAAAACCTTTGAACAATTTTCAACATGAAAAGTGTTGGCGAACAAATAAATCCAGCTGTCAATTACGAACGGTGAATGTCAATTTACAAGTTTCTGATAGTTTTCAGTTCACGTACTTCTTGTAGATTTTCTCATATCGAGAGTGACAGATGACAGAAATTGATAGTGATAGTAATGTAAGTGAGCAGACCTAATAAAACAGCAATCAGCCGTTTAGTTAATCCGCAATACTGCCGTCTGTCAGGTTAATATTTTATTCGGATTAAGTGCGCCGGTAATCCGGATTAACGCTGCGGTCTGTCTAGGCTATTAGCCATTTTTCAGCCTAGGAACTTCCAGTCCTAATAGATCCAGCCTACATTTATGTAAGTATTGATTAAATCCTAAAGAACATAAATTTTTATCTAAAACTCATTTCATGATTCCAAGCCACATATAAACGATATGTAGACATGCATGCGATCATATACAGATCTAAATAATATTTTTACAAAAAACTTACTGTTATTGCCTTCGGTAATGCAGCTAAGCTCTGTAAAGAGATGTATTTACAAATCAAACTGTACAATTATACGACGAAGTATGGGTAGTATACAATGCATTTCTCTTTTGAGCAACTAAAGACTATGAGTGTCTGTACACGAATTCGTCAAATCAAATATATATTTACATAGAAACTGACGAATTCTATGCAAGGTGCTTCTAAAGTATTTTAATGAATTTATGTATAACTATGTATAATTTTTCATCTAATTAATTAGTTTGCTTTCCATCATTTATGTTATGCGAATGAAATTATATACAAGTTATAGTGAGAGTGACTATAGAAAAATATCTATAAATATGACCTTGGTTGAATTCATAAGCTGATTCCAATGACGTTCACGTATAGCCGGATTTTGTAATTCGCCAACAGCACGCAATGATGTCAGCATGTTCTTGACAGTCGATTCAAGATTAATAAATGTATCCCATACACGCATTTCTTTGTCCAACAAACGAATGTCTTTAGCAAATTTCTTACATTCAATATCCATATTTTCAACGTCAACTTTACGCCATGGTGTCAACTTCCAATCTTCTATGCTTGTTCGCACAATGAATACATAGTCCCATAATTGCTAAAAAAAATGGAAGAAAAAAAACCCAAATGGATATCAAAATAAATAAATATGAAATATGTACGCACCTTTAGCATGCGCAGCTCCTTACGGCACTGCTTAAGTAACTTAAATTCCGGTACATTAACTTCAAATAAACTGCCCGACTCTTGTATATCGCGCATGTCTTTCTCCAATTTAATCATATCGTCATTGATGCGATCCAGCAATAAATACGGCTCTTTACAATCGAAACGAAAATATGTGTAATGCTTGAAGACTTCACGAAACAGTTGTATATGTCCTTCAAAAGTTGTAATTTTATTTCGAATGCTAACCACCTCCGCTGCTTGCAAAGGTGATACTTGTTGCTTCACTGTTGTAGCAATCTTCTTCGTATTAGCCCATTGTTCAGGTAATTCCTGCAATAAAACATTCACCTCCTCCGGAATATCCATGTCGTAGTATTTAAGAAGCTGTATTGTCTCTTGCATTGGTTCGAACATTTCATCTGTTTTGATGGTGCGCTCTTTCACTTGCATCAGATAAGCCATAATACTAACCAATCCATCGTAATCGCCCTCTTTTACACTTTGCAAAAGACCCTCATCTGCCTTGCGTATGAAACTACTTAAATCCATCAGCGTCGTGGTGACCGTATTAACCAAATGTTCTTTAAACATGTTGCCCCACTTGCAAACGATGTTCAATAATGCCTGTCGGAAAGGTCGTACATCAACTTGGAACCACGAATTGAATATTTGAAACGGTGTAATATCTTCGATTTCAGCAAAGAGTGATTCGTAATTGTCGATTTGTTCGCGGAAGGCCTCAATCGTTGGCGCACATTCTTTGGGTGCATCCGGTTCTTTCATAATTAATAAATCAATTTCATCGGGATCCAATATGCGTCCATATGTCAAAAAATTCTCCATACATTCCTGTCGATCATCCAGCCAGAGATAAGAGTAACGTTCAAATTGGCGACAAAATTGTGAAGCTTCTTCCATAACTTGATCGACACCATTAAGTATTTCACGTCGCATATCTATAATATCTTGATTCTCCTTGACCAACTCACCATAGTTGCGTTTTTCATCACGTTTTAGACGTTTGATTAAAGTGGCCATCTTCATAATATCACGCATTAGCTCAATCAGCATATTGTTAAAACCCAATGGGTCGTTCGGATCCAAGGAGGGCACAAATATAAGAATCGGTTCGGCCAATTCCAAACGTGATTCAAATAACGGCGCATAATAATTTTCCGGATCCATATTTTCCGCCAAATACCCAACACTAACACCAATTGTTCGCAATATATTTTCATAGACAATATCGTCTACAAACTGAACATAATTTAGCCACATTGAATCACTTTGATTATGTTCCATGACGAACTGCAGCATATTATCATGTAAAAGTTTATGGATTTCTACGGAAGCAGCTCTTATTTCTGCATAACGTTTAGTCGTTCGATCTGGTCTCTCGTCGAGTGACAGTACAGTATCTTTTTTGCCATCTTTTCGTTCGAATAGTGGCTGCTTGACCCACACAGACATAATTTTTTTTATTTGTTGTAGATTTCCTTGTGTATGTTCCATGCGATTCTGAAGAGCTCCAACTGGTTTTCGTAACTTTTCCAGATATGTCGTAATATCTATAAATGTGAATTTATGTTAATTTACTAAATCAATACTATTTTGATTTTGTTTTGTTCTAATTTGTAGCTAACCCTCTGAATTCCATACTAAATCATTGACTCCGATCTCAACTAAATCATCAATAAATTTGATTTCCGATTCGATTAACTTCAATTCAACTGGAGAGCTATTTTGCTGTATAGTATTATACCAGTCAATAGTCTTCTCCAGATTTAAAGTGTACGTTCGGAATATATCACCTTTACTGGCAAAATTGAGCGCAATCTCTGGTATGCCATCAATTTGCATTTGTTTCAAATAATGAACTTCTCGTAATATACAAAATAGTTCTGCGTTGAAGTTCAATATTAAAGAATTGCTGGTTGGATCACGAGCAATTAATGATTTTTTGAGATTTGTCTCGATTTGTTCGTGCAAATTTGACGACCATTCATTAAAGACACGAGTCTTACTGAATCCCAATTTTTCTATAAGACGCTCATAACGTCCAATAATATCGACAGCCTTCTCGGTCTTAGTTATGCTACAAAAAAAAAAAAATATAGAATAAATAAATTCAAGCTTCTGTTTAGTACGCCATACTTATGCTGTAACACTTTAAAACTATTTATAGGACTACTTATTCGTTTCTCCAGTTGTCCACACCAACGAATAAAAGCTGCTGTTGGCGGGCAATTATAATCTTTATATAGATTAATACCATCCTTCAATAATTCCATTTGAGTATAGTAGATATTCTCACACATTGTCATCTCTTCATCAAGCATGCGTACGATTTCTGCATATCTTTGAATAAATTCTTCTTTAATTTTCGGGCGATCAAGAACACTTCCCACAATACTTATAAGCTAGAAAAATGCTGGATTCGTCCAAAACATAAATGATTGCTAAAGCTATGATACATACCTTGAAAACACTTTCTAAATTGTGACAATCATCAAAAGCCTGACATAAAATAGCAGCAAGTTTCATATCCAATTCGAGAATTCGCGTTTGAAAGCTATTAAAATCATCATCAAACTCATGATCATCAGGATCGAGTACATCATATGATTTGGATGCAAATGCTGTAAAATATTGATTAAATTCAACATAAACAGCTGTAATGCGTGCACTAAGTTGACGACCGCGTAGGCCACCGATTTCGACTTTCTCTAATTTCAGAAATTCAATCACTGTAAAAAAGAACCTAACAACAAAAGAAAACTCAATTATGGTATAACACCTACCTACAGCTGTCCATACATACCATTGAATTGTAGTTAGACGTTCGACGAAAGCGTTGTAGCGACTAAAAACTGAATTAGGATGGAAAGTCCACAAAGCCGGTGGCCTGTCGCTGGCAAAAAATTCAGCCAAATTTTCTTTATAGTAATCGAATAGCTCGCGAAAAAATTTTAATATCTGTATTGACATGGTTAAACGTTGCATAGCCTCATCGATGTCGCTATGAAATATCGATGATGGATCCAAATAGCGTTTTGCCTATATACATAAATTTATGTGCTTATTATTTATATAATTATTATTACGCACAGAGACCATAATTGTTATAACCAATATTTAATATGAAATTGAGACATTTCTAATTACAGTCAAAATTACTTATTCCAATAAAACATGCAACATGTTGAATTTAAAGAGACCCAACTTTTTAAATTCGACAACGTTCTATGTTATTTTGACCACTATAAACCGGTCCCATATCATAACACATGATTAAATTACCTGATGAATAATTAAATTTGTTATTTGCTTGAGTAGAACAGTCATTTTCGATGAATGGCAATAGTAATATGAATGACCCCATATTGTACAAACAATATGCAAAAACGGTATAAGCAATGGTTTACACTCAGCAAAGTCAATTTCTTCCACTTGTTGAATGAAACGTTTAAGTGGATTCAGATACAATGTAATATCTTTAGCTTCAGCCAAAGCTTGATTTAATCCAACATTTAATATACCCATATAGAAAAATATATGTAAGTTTATAATTAGTTTACGGTTTAAATATCTTAGTTATTCAGATAATAAATATTTATATATACATATATATATATATATATATATATATATATATATATATATATATACATACATATATATATATATATATATATATAAATATATACATATATATATATATATATATATATATATATATATATATATATATGTATATATATATGTATATAAAATATATATATATATATATATATATATATATATAAAATATATATATATATAATATATATATATATATATATATATATATATATATATATATATATATATATATATTGGAAGCGCAAATTAAAAATGCGGGATTTACAACAGATGGCGTAGTTCGGGATATAAGCATCAGACAATACTGAAACTATATTCATGTCATAACCTCATTCCATAGCTTTCATTTTCAGTATGTGTCATTTGCCCGGAGTGTAAACAACATAGTTTTTTTTGGCTCTCAATATCTCAAGTTTTGTGCCCAGAAAACAGCATTTGCGGGAAGTTTTGATTTACTTCTTTAATTTGGAGAAAAGTGCAGCTGAATTTTTTCGCTTGGGATTGTCGTAATGGATCCACTTTTCATCACCAGCAACGATGCGATGCAAAAAACCTTTCCTTTGTTGCCTTTGGAGCAGCTGTTCGCAAGTGAAAAATCGCCTTTCGACGTCTCTCGGCTTTAACTCGTACGGTACCCAATTTCCTTGCTTTTGAATCCTTACCAATAGTTTCAATCGATGGGAAATGTCTTGGCGTGTAACTTCGAACAATTTGGCAAGTTCTTCTTGCGTTTGAAACGAGTCCTCATCGAGTAATGCCTCCAATTCAGCATCTTCAAACTTCTTCGGCTGTCCTGGACGTTCTTTGTCTTCCACATCAAAATCACCACTTCTGAAACGCACCTATCACCTCTCGCATGTTGAAACTGAAAGAGCACACTCCGGATAAGCTTCGGAGAGTAATCGATGCGATTCAGATGCACTTTTCTCCAAATTAAAGAAGTAAATCAAAACTTCCCGCAAATGCTGTTTTGTGGGCACAAAACTTGACATATTGAGAGCCAAAAAAAACTATGTTGTTTACACTCCGGGCAAATAACACATACTGAAAATGAAAGCTATGGAATGAGGTTATGACATGAATATAGTTTCAGTATTGTCTGATGCTTATATCATGAACTACGCCATCTGTTGTAAATCCCGCATTTTTAATTTGCGCTTCCAATATATATATATATATATATATATATATATATATATATATATATATATATATATATATATATATATATATACATATATATATATATATATATATATATATATATATATATATATATATAAAATAAATAAATATGTAAATATGTAAATATATATATATATATTTATATATATATAAAATAAATAAATATGTGGCACATAAAGCCCCAAAGGGCTCATTGGCCGAGCTTCTCTTCCATTACTGTTGTGCGTCTTAAATTTTGGACAATATTAGAAGGGACCTACTTATTTTAGCCGGTTCCGAACGGCAGAACACTTGTGACATCACTTTTTATGAGCTTTGTCACAGAGTTCTTTAAAAAGCTTTTTCATGGCAAGTTGTTACTGTCGGAAGAATTGCCAATTGCTTGCCGACAGGTGGGTACCGTTCGAAAGAAAAATCTTATCGATATTAAATTTGTTATGGATCAGCCGGGGATTGAACCACGACCTACAGATCAGAAGGCGAACACACTAACCACTGAGCTACGGCACCCACACATATACATATATATATATATATAAAAAAAAAAAAAAATAAATATGTGGCCACATAACGCCCCAAAGGGCTCATTGGCCGAGCTTCTCTTCCATTACTGTTGTGCGTCTTAAATTTTGGACAATATTAGAAGGGACCTACTTATTTTAGCCGGTTCCGAACGGCAGAACACTTGTGACATCACTTTTTCTGAGCTTTGTCACAGAGTTCTTTAAGAAGCTTTTTCATGGCAAGTTGTTACTGTCGGAAGAATTGCCAATTGCTTGCCGACAGGTGGGTACCGTTCGAAAGAAAAATCTTATCGATATTAAATTTGTTATGCATCAGCCGGGGATTGAACCACCGACGTACAGATCAGAAGGCGAACACACTAACCACTGAGCTACGGCACCCATATATATATATATATATATATATATATATATATATATATATATATATATATATATATATATATATATATATATATATATATATATATATATATATATATATATATATATATATATATATATATATATATATATATAAATATATAAAATAAAAAAATATATGAATATATAAAATAAAAAAATATATGAATATATAAAATAAATAAATATGTGGCACCTCATTGGCCGAGCTTCTCTTCCATTACTGTTGTGCGTGTTAAATTTTTTGGATAGTATTAGAAGGGACCTACTTATTTTAGCCGGTTCCGAAGGGCAGAATCCTTGAAACATCACTTTTTCTGAGCTTTGCCACAGAGTTCTTTTAGAAGAATTGCCAATTGCTTGCTGGCATGTGGGTACCGTTCGAAATAAAAACCTTTTCCATATTAAATTTGTTATGCATCAAGTTACGGCACCCATTGTGAATATATATATATATATATATATATATATATATATATATATATATATATATATATATATATATATATATATATATGTATGTATAAATTATATATATATATATATTATTATATATTATAATTAGAGGACGTCACGTAACGAATGCAAAAGAAAAAAGTAAATTTCTGGCCCTAGGTTCTTTTTGACACCATGTTTGTTTACTATCAAATGTAGTGGAACATTACAAAGAAAGAAACCAAAAACGTGCTGTGATTTATTAATTAATTCTATTTATTATTAATTGCATTGTCTATGAAATAAAATAAGTAAGTGTTTAAAAATTAGCAAAGAATGTTTCTAAAGTATATTTCTCACAATAGATATTCGATAGTCGACTCCAGCAACATTTCATTGGGCATCAACAACAGTGGCACAAGTGATCCAAAATAACTGTGTGTGTGTGTGTTAATTGCTGATACGGAATTATTAAGCAGCAAATAAAAAGGTAGTGAAATTATATTAACATAATAATTTAAAATAAAAAACTAATATAATAATTTAAATACTTCCTCTTCGTTGTTGTTTATGCTATTATCCAGATATTCGATAGTCGACTCCTGTATCATCTCATCTATCAACAGCAATGATCAATGATCTAATGAATTGGCACACACACCAACATTCTTTGTAAGTATTAAAGAGCTGCAGGAATGTATTTGATTTTCAAATGATTCTCTTTATTCTCAAAACATGTACAATATTTACAAAGCATATCTAAATACAATGAGAATGAGTGAGAGTAAAATATTAGGCAAATAGAATACTCCATTCATTTCTTGTACAAGAAATATTCCATATATTCGAATATTTGAGAGTACTACGTTATAATTGTTGTTGCTATACATGACAGGGCCTGATGATTTGTATTGCTGCGTCTTGCCACGCATATGTCTATTATATGTATTGTAATGTAACATAGCCAAGCGAAACGAATGTTTGGAGTATTCTCAAATACTTTACTTCTATTTGCAAATGTTGAGATTCTCTTCATTCTATGAAAACTACACATTCCTTCCATTCCATTTTATTTCTATTTTATTCATTCTAATTCGTATTCGCTTAGAGATAGTGAATTAGACATTAGGAGTGTTCTCGTACGCAATAGTTTGTAATAATTGTTACAAACTATCACGTTTTGGCGTTCTCGTACCCAAAAAACTATTTTAGTGAATTTTCTTTTTTCTTGTGAGTGGGTTCTTCAAATTCTTTTTTTAGTTTTTTAATCTTGAAGAACATCCTCGCCCAGAAGAGCAATTTCTTTACCTTAATATTGCAATTAATACTGGAAAATTTGTCAATATGTTTTATCTTGATCAATATCTTTTCGTCTGTTTAAAGGAGAGCTTTAAGGTGGTACACCTTGCGGAATGCTTGTTTTGAAGTCAGCGCAGGAGTAAATTTTCTTTCTTTAACGCTTTACTATGTTTGTAATAAATATATACAATATATATTTATATATTTCTTAGATCAACTGTGCGATTTACTTACACTTCCTTTCGTAATTCTTCCACCTCTACGAGTTACTAGTGTTATGCAGATTTAGAGCAGAGTTTGAAGCTTCTCCAAGTACATTTGAAGAGTGGATCAGAGCTGTAAAAGTGTTAAGTCATTTTCACTTTTAATTCTTTTATTTAAGTTTTGAAAAGTTGAAATCCTTTTTTTCTAGCAATCAGTATGTGAAGCCATTAGGCTGATAAAAATGAATGAGTTCTATTCGTTTTCAATTCATGAAATGAAAAACCTATAGAATTCACACAGAATTGAAATTTTGATGAATACAGCAGCAGATGGTTGCAGCCTAAAAAGAATGGGAGTGGCGATATCCATTCAGTAGCAAGCTGACAGCTTTTCTTCTTCTTTGCGTTTTGTTGTTCACAAAATAACTGTATGGTTGTTGGATCTTTCGTTTCTGGGTTGCCATTGGCTTATATTAAATATAAAGAAATTATTAAATGCAAAAAATTATCGAAGTTTTATTTCGTATTACAATTTGTTTGTTTGTGTTTTCCGTAATCTTTTACGTATAATGCCTAGATATACTTATAATGATCCGTTAATTTATTTTCAAATGTGAATTTCTTCAAAGTGAATCTTGTGAGATAACTTAAAAATGAGCTCAAAAGAAAGTGAAAATTTAATTGATTGTGAGAATTCTGCAACACAAAGTCAACACATCGTTGAAGGATGGGAAGAACTATCCTATATTTGGTTTGATAGTCCTATTTCAGAAAAGTCTGCGTTAGAGACATCAATGTTAAAGTCATCACCAGAAGTACAATACGAGCCTCAACAAGCTGTTGTACACGCTATTTTATATGACAAAATTTTTTCTGTAATTGAAAAGGTTCGCTCAAAAATTGTTTCATTATATACGATATTAGGCGTATCATACAATAATATACAAAAAAATTAATACAATTTTATATAAAATGAGCAGCTCGATTCAACAGACTATTACAAGAAAGGAGGGGGAATTCTTGTGCATTGTTGCATATGCAATACAAAACTGCAGGATACTGTGCAAGTTACATCAAATTTCATACTCCACTTACGTGTAAAGCATCCAAGTGCATTTTAAGAGTATGAGAACTTAAAGACCATGATCGGAAAAACAAAAAAGCAGTTTGAAAGTGTTTTACAAAACGCAACGATCGGGCTAATTGCTGGCAATATGCTCCCAATATATATTATTGAAAAAGAAAAATTCGTTTATTTATGTGAATAGCAGCTAATTGGTTTTGTCATGGTATAATAATACGAGGTAGAACCATTGGGGAGAGTTCTCATGAATGGAGAAAAAGTAAATAAAACAACAACAAACACATGGAAAAAGAAGAAATTGAACAGGAAATAATAAACACACTAGCTTGATACTATAAGAAGCCAATTGCTGACATTATATAGCCAAGAGGAATTTTTTGTAGTTGCTTTACCTTCATAATAATACCATGAGTTTTGTTCAAAAGGAGCTATGCTTTTCATGGTAGTAAATAATATCATATTTCCAGTATTTCAAAGTTTAAGAGAATTATAATATTATCATATTTTTAAGCCTAGTAAGAATGGGATTGATATTTTTCAAGTCCCATTCTTTACTGAATGGAAAGTGATCATTTTAAGCTTTTGAGAATAACGAATGGTTCTCCTGCCAATTTTTAACGAATTCGAAGCAAAACAGTGCAGTCTCGTTGATACAGCTTTTAAATGAATTAAGGGTGAGCGAATTCCATATTGATTCAATTCTTTTACAGCTCTGGAGTGGAAGGCCGAATTTTTTTAATTTTCTCGGCGTCTGCAGTAATGATGCTAACATTGTCGTTAATTTCAATATTATCCAATTCCACCTCTGTTAGTAAGTTAATTTATACAGTTGAACATTTCCACACAATAATCAACGATTTTTTGTGACCATTAATTGCATTTACCGAACTTTATTGATGCAACAATATAGCAACGATTTGCTTATACTCTTTTCGCTGAATCCTCTGTTCCCGAAGAGTTGTCCAACAAGATAATCGACAGCCAGTTGGCACGACCCCGCGCTTCAATTTAAGCTCCCACCCAAAGCCTAGAAAATTAGGAACATTTCAGAAATGCGAATGTTGTGCAAATAAAATAAATAAATTTTACCCATTTAATATTGCTTGCAAATCACACTATTTTCTTGATTGAAAGGACAGAAACTAATGCATTTTTGCTAAAATCACATCACACACAGTGTGGGTTTTGCAGCATCATAAAAAAGACTTTATAGTAAAAAAGAATGTTATAACCTCAATCAACCAATCAATACTGTCTTCCGGACAGGCGGAACATACAAGTTTTGTGCATCACAACTTTTTTCCGAAGCAATCTATTTATATTCCTGACGAGAAGCTCCACTGTTCGCATCGAAAATACATGAAATGTGGTTTCAGTGTTTCTTCCGTACTGTGGGAAGAACCCACACTAAACGTAAGACCACTATATATATATATATATATATATATATATATATATATATATATATATATATATATATATATATATATATATATATATATCATATATATATATATATATATATATATATATATATACATTTATATACAGTGGCTCCCAGCTTATTTCGTACAGTGACAGTTTAAAAATTGCTGCAGTCGTAATTCCTAATATAGCAAAAATTTGAACAAAATATAAATGCCATTTTAGAAAGGAAGGTTTGTTTTTTATTTTCCAAAATTTACTTTTTCAAAATTTTAGTGTTTGACACTATAAAAAAATAAAATAAGAAAAAAATAGGAAAATTCATGTCACAGCTTATTTCGTACAGTCTCTTTAAGTTCAAACTAAAAACAAAGTAAGTTGATTTTAATATTTAGTTGACATCCCTTAGCGTTAATGACAGCCTGGAGTCTATTTGGCATTGAATCCACCAATTTTTGAGTGATGTCTGGTGTGATTTTTTTCCATTCTTCATCAGTACCTTCTTTAGGTCTTGCTTATTAGAAATCTTGTGTGTTCTTATTTTATTGTACAAAATAGACCAAAGATTTTCAATCACATTCATGTCAGGTGACTGTGGTGGTGGAGACATCAAGTGTGGGCAGTTCCAAATAAGCCAAGATTGCACAATCCCAGATTTATGTTTTGGGTCATTATCTTGGTAGTACCGAAATTCTTCCCGCAAACCCAGTTTGTCTGCACTTTGAAGTAAATTGTTTTTCAGAATCTCGAGGTACTTCATTTTGTCCATTGTTTCCTCAATAAAAACCAATTCACCTACTCCGGCTGCTGACATACAGGCCCAAACCATCACGCTACCGCCACCATGCTTCACTGTGGGCTTAAGGTTCTCCTTGTTTAGCTCGGTATTCGCTTTACGCCAAACATATGACATTCCGTCCGAGCCAAAAATATTAAACTTAGACTCATCCGCGAAAATAACGGTATTCCAGAACGCAGGAGTCTTAATAATATGCTCTTTGGCGAAGTCAAGTCGGCGTTGTATATTCATTTTTGAAATGAATGGTTTCTTTCGGGCTACTCTACCGTTCAAGTCATGATTGCGCAGCACACGTCGGACAGTTTCAGCACTGGATGATTTTCCTATTTCACGCTGAACCTCTGCAGCCAACTTCGGAGCGGATAACTTTGGATTTTTCTTAATTTTTCGTACAATATAACGCTCGTCTGAAGCGTTGAAAATCTTATTAGGTGCTTCTCTGCCCTTGTTCTCCAACCGATTTTCGCGAACGAAGCGTTGAATGATGTATTGGACAGTTGAGGCACTTAAATTTGTCATTTCAGCAATTTTTCACACACTCTGACCTTTCCTAAAATGGTTAATTACCGTATTTACGCTGTTCCATCGTTGTACGACGACCCATAACGCTAAATGTTTAATTTACAGCACTTTAAATATTTAAAATAATAATAATAAAAATTGTTATAATAGTTAAAAAGGTCCAAAAACTCATACAATTCAAAAAAACTTTGTAACTGCGCGGCAGAATGAAACTTACTTACATTGAAGTTTGTGTACGAAATAAGATGTGAGCTGAAAATCAGCTGATCAATAGTTTTTCTCTCTTGCATGACAAAAAGAACAATTTTTGGGGTTCCCCGTTTTCTTATTAGGTTTACTAAACACATACATAGACATCTACATACAAAACTTATTGATAAGTTTTTTAGTTTCGATGTTACAGCCATGTACATAAAAATATATACACTGTACGAAATAAGCTGTGAGCCACTGTATATACATTTATATATATACATTTATATATATACATATATATATATATATATATATATATATATATATATATATATATATATATATATATATATATATATATATATATATATATATATATATATATATATATATATATATATATATATATACAAAGTGCGACAAATATGTATTAAGACTCGAACCATATCTCAGCAACCAAGCGCGCCATCTATATGTGAAGCTTCAACCTTCCTCTACTAACTGTCAAAATTTCATGGCATTTGGTTAACATTTAATGTTTATTGACATTCATTTTACAAAACACGTGTTCGTTTGATGTTGAAATTTTAACATGAAGCAAAGAGAGAAAAAAGTCACACAGCACTCATGGTTCGTCAATTTTTGGCTCGGAATCAGGTCTGCGTGTTGAATCACCCGCCGTATTCACCTGATTTGGCACCGTGTGACTTCTTTATGTTCCCAAAACTGAAATTGAAGTTGAAAGGATGCTTTTTTGATGACATTCAGACCATGCAACGGGCTTCGACGAGGGCACTGGAGGCGATTCCGAAAAATTAGCTGGAACATGCGTTTGAGTTACTATTAAATCGATGTAACAAGTGTATTGAATCAGGAGGAGAATATTTCAAATAAATATACCGAAAAATTAGCAGATATCGTGATTTAATTGTATTTTCTAGAGGCAGTCTTAATACATAATTGTCGCACCGTGTATATACAGTGAGCGACAAAAGTCTACATACGGCGACCATTTCGGCTATCTGACATGTCCAAAAGCATAATGAAAAGAAGTAATGATGCAATTTTGTTTTAAATATGTTTTTATCATTACATAGCGAAAATTATCTTATTTCATTAAAAACTTAACAAGTTATTAACATAAAACGAAAAAAATTCAATGACAAAAGTCTACATACGGCGCGCATTCCACGCTTCTTTTTTGTTGTGTGTTGCGGCGCAATAACGGGAAAGTACCGCTAGTTACATTTTGCTGTTTTGCTTGGTAATAGACATACTTGGATTGCATTTAGTTGTATTTTGGCTGTTTCCAGAAGTTCATGGTTGTGACAATGGCTTCCCGTAAAGAAATATCAATTGATTTGCGAAACTTAGTAGTAAAGTATAGAAATGAAAACAAATCGTAAGTTGAAATATCAAGCTTATTAAATTTAACAAAATCAACAGTTCAAACAATATTCAATAACTACAAAAAAACGAATAGTCTTGAAAATAAACCGCGTAGTGGTCTCCCAAAGAAGCTGAGTCGCAGAGATGTATCGTTCATTTTGAAAGAAGTGGATCAAAATCCGAAAGTAGCAGGCACTAAGTTGGCCGCAGAGCTAGCAACTAGGTCAAATACAAATGTGCATCCACGAACAGTTCAAAGAGCCTTGAATAATAATGGGTTTCACAGCAGAACTCCGCGTAGGAAACCGTATATAAGTGAAAAATATCGCAAACTTCGTTTGGAATTCGCGTAAAAGCATTTAGACAAGGGAATTGATTTCTGGAAACGAGTATTATTTACAAATGAGTCAAAATACAATTTATTTGGAAGTGACGGTAGAGCCAAAATTTGGAGAAAACCAAATACCGCAATGAACCCGAAACACTTAGTTCCTACGGTGAAGCATGGCGGTGGGAGTGTAATGGTTTGGGGCGCTGTCGCTGCATCTGGAGTTGGAAATTTGGTATTTGTGGAGGGTAACATGGATCGCTTTCAATATAAATCTATTTTGAAACAAAACTTAAAAGCATCGGTTGATAAACTATGCCTTGGTGAGAGTTGGATCTTCCAACAGGATAGCGATCTAAAACATACCGCCCACATCGTGAGGGACTGGCTGCTTTACTACGCTCCACGACAACTGTATTCACATCCTCAAAGCCCAGACTTAAATATTATTGAACACGTTTGGGAGCTTTTGGAGCGGAAGATACGGAAACATCATATTACTAGTGCCCTAGTACTAAAAGAGAAGCTGCAACAGGAATGGCAACAAATAACGGCCCTTGAAATCGAAAATTTAGTCGTTTCAATGCCCCGACGTTTGCAAGCAGTTATAGATGCTCAACCAAATATTAAACGACGATTTATTTTAACTTTTAGTGCCTTATCAAAGTATTTCCTTTTGATTTTCAAATCGTACGTAGACTTTTGTGATTGAATTTTTTTCGTTTTATGTTAATAACTTGTTAAGTTTTTAATGAAATAAGATAATTTTTGCTATGTAATAATAAAAACATATTTAAAACAAAATTGCATCATTACTTCTTTTCATTATGCTTTTGGACATGTCAGATAGCAGAAATGGTCGCCGTACGTAGACTTTTGTCGCTCACTGTATATCATCTTCAGCTTCCTTAATCCAAAGAGGGTAGAATAACGAGAGTAGACGGATAATTGCGCAGCGCCACTTATCTGTAGAAAATATAGTTGCATGAGTGACTGAGTTTTCTGTGAGTAGACTCGGCTGCCATCATAGTTGTTCACTCTCTGAATTATTAATGAGATTTTAATGACAAAAAGAAATTGAGCACAAATTTCTCACATATTTTAAGAATTTTTCATCCCCAAGAAACGAGAGCAATGGCAACAACAAATACGAAGGCGTAAGTAGATGAGTGTGTGAACCAATGCGACTGAAATCGACGAAAGACTAATAGCCTAGACAGACGGCAGCCTAAATCCGGATTACCGGCGCACTTAATCCGAATAAAATAATAACCTGACAGACGACAGTATTGCGGATTAACTAAACGGCTGATTGATGTTTTATTAGGTCTGTCCACTTACATTACTATCACTATCAATTTCCGTCATCTATCACTCTCGATATGAGAAAATCTACAAGAAGTACGTGAACTGAAAACTATCAGAAACTTGTAAATTGACATTCACCATTCATAATTGACAGCTGGATTTATTTGTTCGCCAACACTTTTCATGTTGAAAACTGTAAACAATTGTTAAAAGTTTTTCGTTAGCGAACACACCTAATATTTTGTAAAATAGATGGAGAAAAATTCACAATAGACAATTTTCAGCAGTGTTGCCATCGCAAATTGCCCTAATCCTCTTTTATTTTGAGAATTAACTCATAGAGTTTATGCGGATTAGCTTCAGTTAATGCCCGAGTTAATTCGAATTAACTAGGTAATCCGGAATTAGTCTGCCGTCTGTCTAGGCTATAACAATTTGATGTGTTGAAGTGTCTTCCTCTTGATTTTGTTGGCTGTTGAATGGCATGAAATGACAAAATCTTCAAAAAATGCCAAAAATTCAATCGCAAGTGCTGTGTTGCCGATTGCGTGCAATTATGAATGAAAAATATAATATTTTGCTGAGCATACGTACATATACTTTTTACATAGGCAAAGAGAAAGAAACGAAATTGAGAAAGTTGGCAAACGGTGGTTGACATGCGTGTGAAGTTTTTTCAATTTGATTGTATTTTGCAGATATGTATGTATGTATGTACATATATGTATAGAATGAAAATTCTCATATTCAAACATCACCCAGAGTGTTATTACAAAATAGTCAAAGTTATACAGAAAGGGAGAGAGGAGTGATAATATGCCAATTTGTGGTTCATGTATCAAAATTCTCAACAATTTGCAACTATATTTTATCATTTCAATGGCTTCTATTTTATTTCACTCATTAAAATAATACATTGAGAGAGCAAGTTTATACGATGGCATTAGATTTACACGATTATTGCACAATCACTCAAAACGCTATCATGCAACTATATTTCCTACAGATGAATTTGTGGCAGAAATTATTATCCGTCTACTCTTGTTATTCTACCCTCTATGGACATATAGTATTCTTAGAAAAGTCTCACTTTCCAGTCTACAAAATGTTGACGGGAATTACCAGAAATCAGCGGGAGTAAACATTGCGCTGTTGAACGTGTGTGAACCGAAATATCAGAAGAAATAGAAGTGGGCAATCGAACAAATTGCAAAAACTATAAAAAAAAAGATATTGAAAACGACCACATATAAAAGGACAACGTGTATGCAAAGAAAATAAAATGATTAAGTAGTCTTATCTTCCAGTCTACACGAAATTTGTCGGGGAAATAAGGCAAGTGAGATACAAGTGAGATACAATATACAAGTTGGTGTTGTGTTCATGCACTATTCTACATGTTGTGAAGTGTTTGATTACCATTTGAACAGCTTCAAACCTTGCCTTCATCCACTATTATCAAAATAAACAAAAATAAGATCACATGTAATATATACAAATTTATATGTGAATTAGTAAATATTTTTATCAATGAATTCTATATATAATATTTGGAATAGTATATGTATATACAATAGAATTTTTTCCTATTTTTCAAAATATACATATACATATGTAGTATGGAGTATTGAGTATATTATAGGTATACAAATGAAATATTTCTAATATACAGTGGCTCACAGCTTATTTCGTACAGTGTATATATTTTTATGTACATGGCTGTAACATCGAAACTAAAAAACTTATCAATAAGTTTTGAATGTAGATGTCTATGTATGTGTTTAGTAAACCTAATAAGAAAACGGGGAACCCCAAAAATTGTTCTTTTTGTCATGCAAGAGAGAAAAACTATTGATCAGCTGATTTTCAGCTCACATCTTATTTCGTACACAAACTTCAATGTAAGTAAGTTTCATTCTGCCGCGTACTTACAAAGTTTTTTTGAATTGTATGAGTTTTTGGACCTTTTTAACTATTATAACAATTTTTATTATTATTATTTTAAATAGTTAAAGTGCTGTAAATTAAACATTTAGCTTTATGGGTCATCGTACAACGATGGAACAGCGTAAACTGGTAATTAACCATTTTAGGAAAGGTCAGAGTGTGCGAAAAATTGCTGAAATGACAAATTTAAGTGCCTCAACTGTCCAATACATCATTCAACGCTTCGTTCGCGAAAATCGGTTGGAGAACAAGGGCAGAGAAGCACCTAATAAGATTTTCAACGCATCAGACGAGCGTTATATTGTACGAAAAATTAAGAAAAATCCAAAGTTATCCGCTCCGAAGTTGGCTGCAGAGGTTCCGACGTGTGCTGCGCAATCATGACTTGAACGGTCGAGTAGCCCCAAAGAAACCATTCATTTCGAAAATGAATATACAACGCCGACTTGACTTCGCCAAAGAGCATATTATTAATACTCCTGCGTTCTGGAATACCGTTATTTTCGCGGATGAGTCTAAGTTTAATATTTTTGGCTCGGACGGAATGTCATATGTTTGGCGTAAAGCGAATACCGAGCTAAACAAGGAGAACCTTAATCCCACAGTGAAGCATGGTGGCGGTAGCGTGATGGTTTGGGCCTGTATGTCAGCAGCCGGAGTAGGTGAATTGGTTTTTATTGAGGAAACAATGGACAAAATGAAGTACCTCGAGATTCTGAAAAACAATTTACTTCAAAGTGCAGACAAACTGGGTTTGCGGGAAGAATTTCGGTACTACCAAGATAATGACCCAAAACATAAATCTGGGATTGTGCAATCTTGGCTTATTTGGAACTGCCCACACTTGATGTCTCCACCACCACAGTCACCTGACATGAATGTGATTGAAAATCTTTGGTCTATTTTGGACAATAAAATAAGAACACACAAGATTTCTAATAAGCAAGACCTAAAGAAGGTACTGATGGAAGAATGGAAAAAAATCACACCAGACATCACTCAAAAATTGGTGGATTCAATGCCAAATAGACTCCAGGCTGTCATTAACGCTAAGGGATGTCAACTAAATATTAAAATCAACTTACTTTGTTTTTAGTTTGAACTTAAAGAGACTGTACGAAATAAGCTGTGACATGAATTTTCCTATTTTTTTCTTATTTTATTTTTTTATAGTGTCAAACACTAAAATTTTGAAAAAGTAAATTTTGGAAAATAAAAAACAAACCTTCCTTTCTAAAATGGCATTTATATTTTGTTCAAATTTTTGCTATATTAGGAATTACGACTGCAGCAATTTTTAAACTGTCACTGTACGAAATAAGCTGGGAGCCACTGTATGCTCTTACTATATATATATATATATATATATATATATATATATATATATATATATATATATATATATATATATATATATATATATATATATATATATATATATATATATATATATATATATATATATATATATATATATATATATATATATATATATATATATATATATATATATATATATATATATATATATATATATATATATATATATATATATGTATATACATATATATATTACATATATATATTCCTTGCTATATGATTTGTGGCCAACAAATTTCTAACCATTAAAAAAAAATATTTTTAATATTCTGTAATAAAAAAATATTTATCTAAGGAAATACACGGGGTCAAAATTGATTTAAGATCCGCGGTATCTTGTAAAAATATACCTAGAATCTATGCTTGTTTTAGTTTTTCCTATACGATTTGTCTCGGTTTTTTCGCCATACAAATTCGGCCAGCATTATTACGCATGTGTGAAATTGTTTTGTATATAGAATACAAAAAGGAATTTCATGAGTCTTATTCCTCCTCAAGAATCGAGAGCAAAAGCAACAACAAATTCGCAAGCGTAGATGCGTCTGAGTGCCGTAGCTCAGTGGTTAGGGCGTTGGCATTCTAATCTGTACTCGTAGGTCGTGGTTTTAATCCCCGGCTGAAGCATAACAAAATTTAATATCGAAACGATTTTTCGATATGACAAAATGACAAAATCTTCAAAAAATCTTCGCAAATGCTGTGTTGCCGATTGAGTGCAATTAACAATGAAAAGTATAGTATTTTTCTAAGTATACATATACATACTTTTTATATAGACAAATAGAAAGAAACGAAATTGAGAGAGTTTGGAAACGGTGGTTGACATCCTTGCAAAGTTTTTCTCGTTTTGATTATATGCAGTATATATGTATATTTTAAGCGACAACTCCTCCGTGTAGCGACGTGTGTTTGTCGAGCTTTGTAATAAAACTAAAATCTAAGCAGTTAGATGTTGAATAATAGCCGAAGCCCATAGAATATTTTATATACGCCAATCTGTCATTCACAACTGACTGCTGAGTTAAAATACATGAATTTGTATGAAGTGATGCCCAATCACTCCGTGTCCTTCAACGCAAAGTATAAAAGATGGCCAACTTTTATCTTTAGCGTATGTGAAGCAAACAGCGTATGTAAAGCATTTTAACAACAATAATTATTATAAAATTTAAAAAATATGAAATATTGCATTAAATGGGTGTTCAAATAGTTATTGAATTTAAATAAAATACATTTAAATAAAATACATAATAAATAGCAAATAGTAAATTTGCATTTGAATTACTAGAAGTGTATCCGTTGTGAAACGTACTGATTGGGCCAGCTTACACCGTTTTTCCGTCGCTGTCAGTTATATGCTTTAACGCAAAGGAGCAAAGAATTCTATGGGCTTCGGCTATAAGAATAGCGAAATAGACGCATAAAATTTGAGAATGTGCTCTCGCACAACCAGCATCGTAACAACAGCACAGTCAGCACAGTTAATATTGTAACTACAGCGAGTAAACCAAGCATATGCTCTCTCGAAGAAACACCAACTGTTTATACTATAAATTCGATAAGCAATAACAGCAATGTCACTCAATTCACAGAAAACACAAGCCCAAAAACTCAATTATTCACAATAAATGGACAATCGATAAAAAATCAAACCACCCATTAGGAAAAAAGTCACCTACGTTATTAATACCACAATCAGAAAACACTAAGCGGTCGAGATCTAGCGCAGATAATATACAGCAAAAAAATGCGAAACAATCTAAAATAATTGATTACTGGCTTGGTTCACAGAACGAAAATCTTGCAAATAGATTTGCTCTCCTCACTCAAGATGAAGAAAAAACAGATAATGATCAACAATTAATAAAAAATAAAAGTCCAAAACCTCCCCCTATTTATATATCGAATGTTACAAATATTCAACCCCTAAGAAATTTACATAATGAAAATAGAGAGGAAGTTAGAGTCCAGTCAAAAACAGAAGAAATGTATTTGTTAATTACAAAGGCCCTGATTGCAAAGAAAACGGATTTCCACACATACAAACTTAAAGGCGAGAAAAGTTTTAATGTGTCTTAAAGGGAATGTATTATTCAACGCCAGCAGAAGATATAAAAAAGAACTAGAGTCACTAGGTCATATAGTAGAAAATATAAGCAACATTAAAGAATGGTTAACAAAGAGACCTCTATCATTGTTCTGAATAAATCTCAAACAAAATAACAACAATACTGATATATATAATATAAGTGCTATCCTACACACAAAAGTAATATTTGAGCTACAAAAAAAAGAAACGCGAGATACCTCAATGTACAAAATTCCAGAGATATGGGCATACTAGCAACTACTGCAATCATACCCCAAGATGCGTAAACTGCACGGGAAATCACCATATATCTGCATGTATTCGCAAAACAAAATAAAATGATGTAAAATGTGTTTTATGTGGAGAAAACCATCCATCATTTTTAAAATTCTAATATTCAAACCGCAAGCATTAAAATAAACAGTTTTAATGGTTCGATAACATAATAATTTATACTCTCTTCCAATTTATTACTCTCTTCCATCAAGAAAAACGAGTTTATAGACTTTTTCCAAAGACTAGGTCATAAATTTATTGCAGTGGAAGACTACAAGGCAAAACATACAACCTGGGGGTCGATGTTAAGCACTGTTAAAGGTAGAGAAATCCTTAAAGCAATAGAAGAAAATAAGCTTTCATACTTGTCTACCGGTGAACCAACATACTGGGCATCAGACAAAAACAAGCTACCAGATTTAAATGACTTTGCAGTGTTAAAAGGAATTCATCCTGGCCTTGTGAATGCAGCCACATGTTTTGATCTTTCTTCAGATCATTCTCCCATTTTACTTAACCAGCCAGTAGCCAGAATACCTGTCATTAAAATGCCACATGGAGATTGGGCCAAAACAGATAGAGAAAATGCTGCCACCTTTGCACTCCACCTTTCAAACGTGTTTCAACCATTGCTACAAAATGGTTCAAATATGGATGTAAACGAAATAGAATATATCCTTGAATATCCTGGGAAATTGGATTTTCCGATTTCAACAATAAAAAAGAATGAAGTAAAGAGAGAATGTGCAAGACTCAAACAAAATAATGCTCCTGGATTTGATCTTATCACTGCCAAAATACTGCAGGAACTACCAGAAATTGGATTTAGATTCATAACGCAGCTGTCATTAAATTACTAGAAGAGGTTATTTCCCCCTTCAATGCACAGTATCTCAGATAATTATTATTCCAAAACCAGGAAAACCTCTTGAACAAGTTACACCATACCGACCGATAGGTCTTCTACCTATTATCAGCAAAGTCTTTGAAAAGGTACTGTTAGCCAAACTAAAGCCAATAATGTACTCTCAGAAACTAATTCCTAACCATCAATTTGGTTTCAGGGAAGATGACGCTACTATAGCACAAGTGATAAATACTGCAATGAATAACAGGAAATATTGCACGGCTGCGTTTCTTGATATAACACAGGCCTAATTTAATTGGGCCTAATTTATAAACTAAAGAAAATGCTTCTAAATCCGTACTACGAAATACTAAAATCATACTTGACTCGAAGGAATTTTATGGTAAAATTTAACGATGAACTTACTCAAATATATGTAATAAACTCCAGTGTACCTCAAGCTAGAGTACTTGGCCCTGTGCTTTATACTTTATTCACCGCTGACTTACCAACAACAACAACTACCACGATTTCAATGTTTGCTGATGATACACTTGTATTAGCTAGCCATGACAATCCAAATATTACGTCAACGCATTTTCAAAGCAGCTTAAATATAATACAACCGTGGTTAAATAAAAGGAAATTAAAGGTGAACACAACGAAATCTATTCAGGAGACCTTTACAACACGCCGAGAGAATTGTCCGGCAGTGAGACTTAAGAATGAATATCTACCTCAAGAAGATAGCGCCAAATATCTTGGTCTCCATCTGGACAGAAGACTCACATGGCAAAAACACATCTTTACAAAATGAAAACAGCTTGGCATAAAGCTAACAAAACTTAACTGGTTAATTGGCTGCAATTCTCAATTGTCTATAGACAACAAGTTGTTAATATATAATATAAAGAGATTGTCAAGCCAATATGGACATATGGAATACAGCTGTGGGAAATAGCCTCAAAATCTAACATTAACATCATACAACGGTTTCAATCCAAAGTATCATACTATGAGTGATCACAAACGCACCATGGTATTTAACGAATGACATCATACATCACGATTTAAAATTTCCAACCGTACAAGAAAAAATAATACAACCGAAGTTATCTACAACGTTTGGAGAAGCATCCCAATACACTCACCACTGAATTGAAGATCAACATAAGAACAATACATAGGTTAAAAGATTCGCATAATGGATAGATGCAAAATAAATGGAGTTAAAAAAAAAAAAATATATATATATATATATATGAACATATATACATATATGGATAGAATGAAAATTGATTGTACATGCGTATTAGATATTGATAACGCAATTTTATTTTTCAGATAATGATATTATAATACATAAAATTTTGTAAATAATTTCAATTCTATTTTTTTAGTAAAATAAGGCGTTTTTTAAATTAAATGAAATAAAAAAATTATGTCCAAATAATAAAGAATAAATAATAAATAATATTAAATAAATGAATATAAATTATGCAATGCTATTGAATATGATCCAACAATATCAAAAATCATAAATGTAAACAATACAAAACCTGAACGCACGTTTTGTTTTCGTATTTCGTATTGTATTTCGTATTTGTATTTCGTAAATTTTTTTCTCTTCACTCTCATAAAAAATCGTCTGTGAGGTTAAATGTGCTGGATGCGGTACAATTTTCAAACACAGCCGACCGGAATATAATCACAGCATTAGTCAATATTAGTTTTTAATACCTTGAATATAAAGGGCTAATACCTTCGAGATTTTGAAAATATTGTATATGAATGACTATCAAACAGATGCAATGCAACGCAAAATAGCTTTATATCCATAATACGTTAAACGTAATAGAAATCACTTACCTGTCACAACATTTTTAAACAACGTTTGAAAACACGGATGATACGCGCTGTTTGTGTATTCAAGAATCAATGCCATAGCACGTATACGTTCATTACGTATTTGATAAAAAATAAACGATAAATTCTTTAGCCGATTATTCCAAAACGCAATTTCTTCAAGTATTCAATTAAAATCACAATTGTTAACAGTCAATTACTGATGATCTAGAATTTATCATACCTGCATGTGGAGTTGGATTTTGTCCATTAAGAAAAGCATTCGATGGACACTCTTTGATCACATCGTGTATTTGTGTGGACCATTTTATGACCACACCCTCAATGGCACTCTTTAGGTATAAATCAATGGTACATTCTTCACTATTATTCAGCTGCTGAGCGATTTTAACAATTTTCTCAACTCCTACAGGCATTGCCAATATTGTTTCACCGCTAACTTGGCCTTTAACTTGATGTACAGTACTCTTCAAGCTGTGTACATGTTTTTGTACATCTTGCGCCACCATAGAGGGCCATGATTTATAGTTGACTTCATTAGAGAGCAATGGTACTAAAACCTCTTCAACCAGCGATGATAATTGATCGATGGTGCGTGTTGCCAAATCACCATATATTAAAAAGTTTACACATTCCTCACGCGGTAAAGGTTGTGGATGTTTCTTTATAAAATAGACTCCTTTGCTTTTCAATTGTGATAGTGGAAATGTTGTGGATGGTATCAATTGAGCTGCGGGCGTTAGAATTATTATCAAAACTACGGGTACAGGACAATCCATAAATTCTTTAATTATGGCCTTATGTTCTTCAACTGTAATAACACGTGCCCATTTCTCTGCTTTCAATTTCAACGATTTTATAACATAAGAACCCATTACCTCAAGTCGAGGATCAGGACCATCGCCTGCAGTTGCTGCTGTTTCAGTACTAGTCGAGGGCTCCATTTGAATTTTCTTGGCTCACCTATATAGATGATGGTACATATGCATGGTACAAATTATTGTACACAACTTATAAAGGCCTTATATAGGTATTATCAAAACAAAACAGTTGGAAATTATAACAATCAGTAACTTCAAGTTTATAAGGAGGGATAACATTATCACAAATACGTAGCCTGTAACTGATGGGCATCGCAGATCCACTATCGTTACTAGTTTCTACCGAGAATTACTTGAGGGACAACAAGATTTGTGGTATTTAAAAAAGGTCTTAATCTCTCATAATTTTCAAAATTTGAAAATATTATTGATATGTAACGAAAGGCTATAGCATCTCATAGCTCTATTCTTGTATCATTCTGAGTTTGTGAGCTGAGATCGAGTCTTGCTCGGACATTATTGGATGATGGAACTACTTTAAACGTTGCTCCTCCTTGAAAATTCGTTTCTTTCACATCTTTGACTCCACCGTGTGAGGAGTTTTGTGTTCAGATAATTCGTTTATGTTTAAAAAAGTTTATGATGGTGTTAGCTAGAGATGCCTCGGATGCTTCGTTGCATGAGCCAGGTAGCAATCTATCATAGGTTTCGTGTGGATTCAATGGAAATATTCCAATTTTTCAAAAGTCAGTATTGACATTCACTTAATTTTTACTTGGAACTATTTTGGCGATTGTTTTATTTTTTATCAAGAACAGAATGTAACCTGTTTTAGAAACCACAGATATTAGACATCCGAAGAACAATACAATATCGTCACTGTGGTTTTATATTCCGCGTTTGTTTATTTCTCTCACTAAGTGAAAATTGTTCATTTCATTCTTCAACTTCAATATAAGCCATTCAAGTTACAGCGTCAGTGAATAGTTGTGTGACAAGATAAATTCAAAGTCAGGAAAGGAATTCAATCCCTTAACAACCCAACATCTCTTAACAGTACATATTACGGTACATTGTTATGCAATTACTTTTCCAAAGTATTTACATTCATATTTGTCTTAGAATTTCAAACAATACAAACATTCGTATTATAAAATATATTTTTCATTAGGCATTGAAAAATACTATTTTATTTATAATACAATTAAAACCAATACTTTTCATTAACAGTATCCTTTGTACGTATGTATGAAGGTGTATATGTCCATCTAGTAGATAAAAAATATGTGGCACTTAAAGCCCCAAAGGGCTCATGGGCCGAGCTTCTCTTCCATTACTGTTGTGCGTCTTAAATTTTGGACAGTATTAGAATGGACCTACTTATTTTAGCCGGTTCCGAACGGCAGAACACTTGTGACATCACTTTTTCTGAGCTTTGTCACAGAGTTCTTTTTAGAAGCTTTTTCATGGCAAGTTGTTACTGTCGGAAGAATTGCCAATTGCTTGCCGACAGGTGGGTACCGTTCGAAAGAAAAATCTTTTCGATATTAAATTTGTTATGCATCAGCCGGGTATTGAACCACGACCTACAGATCAGAAGGCGAACACACTAACCACTGAGCTACGGCACACAGATTATTATTATATTATATAGTAGATTATTTAGATTAATAAATCAGTTTATCATTTACCTATAATTAAATACTTTTTTTATAATATTTTTATTATTTGCTTGCATTTTTCATCAATTTTCACATGAAATAATCACAATTTTTCATTTTTACTGATTATATAACACAATTACATTGAAAATATATACATCCCCTTAGGTAGTGCGATGCACACACATATACCCGTACGTCGTTAAGAGAAAATCAACTGTCGCTAAACAAATTTTTATGGCTACTAGCATTCTAGGTATTTTTTGCTATGCAACGGCAGTTCTACGAAGGTAAGTATGTAATAAACAAATTATGCATATCAACGATATGCATAATTTGCGATTTTTGGTTTTTGGTATAGTTGTTGCTTTTACGAGTATATCATCGCGTTCTTCCCAGAAAATCATAGGATCAAGAGCTCACACTCAAATGCTCAGAAAACCCTCTCAGAAAAAACGTCTTAAAGAGCTCTAAAAAGCATCCGAAAAGTCTTTTTCTGATTCATAAAGGTTTCCTTAAATTTGAGTGTTTCATTCTATTCGTGTTCGTTAAGAGAGAACCAACAACGAATATTAACAATCGATGCGTATAAGTGAACTTTTGTCATCCACGCTTCATAGTCAGACAGCAACTGATCATGATTGTTCTTTTGCGCTCATAGTTGTGTGAGACATATCCGTACGCAAAGAGCGCTAAAACAATACTTTTTAAGACTCATTTTAGAGTCATTTAAGAATCATTTTTAGGAGCGCTCTGAATATGCTCTTTATTTTCACATTTTAAGGACTCATTTCCATACTTGTTAAATGAGCACATGTTGCATGCAAGACTAGTTATTTCCGATGTATGATATTAAAAATTTTTCAAATGAATGCATTCGTTATCCTTTGCAAAAAAAAATCTATTTCAACTTTATTTCGTTTATATCATAAAGTTGGCGTATTCGGATGTGATTAAACACTAGGTAATGATTGTAGATATGCATGCATATATGAATATACTTGTAAGTAGTACGAGCGAAAATTATTTGTAGTATCGTATATATTTTTTTTGTTTAAATACTAAGAATTTATTGAATCTTTCTACCATTCGTAGACACTCACTCAAATCTTACAAACTAACTTAAAATTATGTGATATTCCCGTTGTTCCATCACGATTTGTTTAGTGGTGAGGTTTAGTAATTACACAGCATATTCCAAGTGCCATTTCTTTTTAGTCGTCGATGGCCTGTGCACAGCAACAATTGCCTAACAAGGCGATTCAGTTGGTTGTTTAATTTTTTAATGTAGTTTCTGCAGAACTTTGCAACTTCCTCAGAAATTGTGGGTACATTCAAATCTAGATGGATGTTAACGTTCCTCATATACCAAGGCAGATTACAATAATTAGCAGGCACATGGATTGTATTCGCTGCAATTTTTCGATGTTTGATTGAGATGCGGTGCCCCATAACTGAATACCATAAGTCCAGATTGGCTTCAGGATTGCTTTATATGAGAGAGATTCAACTTTGAGCTTATGTGTAACAGCCACCATAACTGTTTAATTTTTAGCTCGATCTGAGTTTTCTTTGCCTCTATGTGATTGTTCCAGGTAAGCCTTCTGTCGAGGTGAATACCCAAGTACTTTGTTGAGGAACATTGTGGAACTGATTGGCCATTTATTGTAAGCCATTATTATCGCCATTATTAGCGTGAAGATTACATGTACGCTATTTGATTCATTGACTTTTATACGCCATTTTGCTAGCCAGATTTCGAGAGAATCGACATGAGTCTGCAGGAGTTTAGTAGCTTCTATGGGGTTAGAGCGAGAGCACAATATTGCCGTATCATCAGCAAAGGTCGATATGAATGTATAGTTATTGTTGGGCATATCTGAAGTGTATAAGAGATACAGTAAGGGCTCCAGAACGCTTCCTTGAGAAACGCCACCGTGAATATCCAATGGATTTGTTGTGTAATCCTGTGATGTACGAGAAATTGTCTTTTCGTAAGATAGCTACTAAGCAACGAGGAGACTTTTCCAGGCAGTAATAGTTTGAGTTTGTAAATAAGGCCATCGTGCATTACTTTATCGAAAGCTTGAGTGATATCAATAAAGGCAGCTGAGCAATACTTTTTTTCTCCAAAAGTGTTCCTTATCACAGTTAGACTTGCTCTGTTTTGCCGTGCTGTTTTCTAAATCTAAAATGATCTTGGGGAATCAGTTGGTTGAGATTAATAAATAGAGTTATATTCATGACAAGTAGTCTTTCGAATACTTTAGAGAGTAGAGGAAGGAGGCTGATAGGTTAGAACGATGCAACTTTTGTAGGGTGTTTTCCTGGTTTTGCTATCATAATAATTTTTAAAGTTTTCTAGCATTTGGGATATTGTTTAATACGAAGAATAGCATTGAAAATGTGCATGAGATGAGTTACTGAAACCGGATGTAGCTCTTATATAATTCTACCGGAAATTTTTCTGGGCCAGGTTATTTTTTTGGGTTTAAATCTTTATAAATTGTTTTGAATATGTCCTTTTTTTAATTTTGACCGTTATTGAGCAAGGTTAAAAAATTAATTTTTGGTAATGATGACTGTGAAGAGGGTGGATTGGGTGTAAACACACTTTTTAAGTGGTTTGCAAAAGCCAAACTCTTCTCATAGTTGCTTCTAGCCCAATTACCGTCGCTCAAACGGATGGGGGAATCAGTGAGAATTGGCCGATTTGAAGTTTTTGCTGATTTCCACAAAGAGTAGTCTAACGCTTCACCAGGTGTTAATTGGGCTATGTGATCTTCCAACTCTTTGTTGTTTTTATTTTTTAGGGCTTGCTTTAACTTTCGAGTGCAGTGCTATAGCTGTGTTTTTAGATTCTGTGATCTGAATTCTTGCCATTGCCTTCGGAGTCTTCTCTTCTGTCTTACTAGCAATTCAATGTAGGCTGATGTGTATGGGCTATAGTTAAATTGCTTGTATACCCTTGCGCAGTTGGCTGAGCTGAGAGCTAATGAGAGCAACTGGTTGAATTTTTCGAGTGCTGAGTCTGCATCGTGTCCATTTCTTCATATAGTACTTAGAGGAAGATGAGAATTTACATATTTCTTGAATTCCAACCAGTCTATTTTCTTTCTAACGCAATTGCTTTGGGGGCTTGGTGATTTTATAGATATTACCATGGGTGAGTGATCAGATGAGAGATCATAATTACACTCTGTGGAGATATTTTCCATCTGCAAACCTTTGGCGACTCCAAAGTATGAGATCGGGGATCTTCCTCTTGTCCGTCGGCCAATATGTCGGTTGTCTATTTGAGGTTACATCGTAGCCGTGGTTAGTAATGATTGAGCATAGTCTTCTGCCTTTTGGAGTTATTAAGCGCGGAGCCCCAGTAAGTGCGTTTGGCGTTGAAATCGCCACCAACCAAGAAGTTGTTACCAAGAGTTGAGAAAAATTCTTTATATTGCTGTTCGGTAATATCATATCTTGGGGGACAATACATCGCAGATATTACTAGCTTAGAGATGTACTCTTCCAGGCATATAGATGTTGCTTGCAAGTAGACTCTACTGAAATCTTCGAGAGCATGATGTTTTATTCTGCTTTTTGTCAATATGGCAGTTCCTCCGCGTGCCTTACCATGCGGATGATTTGTGGTGTACAGTTTTTAATATGGTATTCGGTAGCAATTTTTGTCAGTGAAATGGGTCTCAGATATCATCATTGTGTCGATCTGGTTGGATTCAAGGAATTGAATTAGCTCCAAACGGTGCTGGCTGTACCCGAAGGTAGCGTCATTGGTCCAATACTTTACCTACACTACAGATGCGATTTACCATCAACTGAAGGCGTCACCTTTTCTAATGACTGTTGTCTTAGTCGTTGACACTTTTCCACACTGGTTAAAAAAATGGAGAATCAGGTCCGATGAAATAAAGTCAAGTTACATCCACTCTTAAACGAGATGTCTGCCCACCCGTTAAACCCAGCGATACGGAATACATATATATCTCAACGTTATAAAACTAAATATTAATATGGAAAATGTATATATTTACCAAGCAAAAGGCTCTCGGTATAAAGGTCAGACACTTACACTGGCTGAGCTTTATACCGAGGCGAAAATCTCCTCGGTTAGAGGTTGTGCGTTGGGTTTGGGAACCGCCACATAAAAAACCCCCCCAATGAAAAAACAGATATGCCTCGGATAAGGACTACCCCTTTTGTTGATGACCCCCGCAAACGAAAAAAGGACAACGATTTACGGATATACACCTGGAATGTCCGATCCCTTTATAGGGAGGGTGCCTCTATCCAGCTGGTTGATGTCCTCGGAAAATACAGAGCAGACATCACCGCTCTCCAGGAAATGCGATGGACGGGCCAGGGCTGCTCCAAAGAGCGTCCTGTGACATCTACTACAGTTGCCATGCTGAAAGGCTCGAATTAGGATGTGGATTTTTTGTCAGCAAGAGACTACGACATCTTGTCTCACAGTTCACGCCTGTGAACGAACGGCTGGCCACAATCCGCATCAAGGATATGTGCCCACGCTCCGACGGATGAGAAGGACAATGTGACCAAGGAGAGCTTCTTTCAGCGCCTCGAAGAAGCTTACGACCGCTGCCCCCGCCACGATATCAAAATCGTGCTTGGCGACTTTAATGCCAGGGTGGGCAAGGAAGCTACCTTTGGTCCGACTGTCGGAAAATTCAGCCTTCACCAGAACACCTCCGATAACGGAATGAGGCTGATCGACATCGCCGCAGCACGAAACATGGTAATTGGTGGTACCAGATTCCAACATCTCGACATCCACAAAGCGACATGGCTGTCTCCAGGTCAAAGTACAAGAAACCAAATTGATCATGTGGTGATTGACGGAAGGCATGCTTCCAGTGTGATGGACGTGAAATCGATCCGTGGTGCCAACATCGACTCGGATCACTACCTTGTTGCAGCTAAGGTGCGCACACGTTTATGTGTCTCAAATAACAAGAGAAGTCCCACACAGAGAAAACACGACGTCAGTAAGCTGCGATCACCAGAGACAGCAGATGTATTTTCCACTCGACTATCGGACCTGCTTATGCCGAACACTCCCCCACTTGATGATACATGCGCACGGTGGATATATATATCCCACTCCATGACTACTGCTGCCGAGGAGGTAATCGGTTACAACTGGCCTCTGAGGAATGAGTGGTATGATCAGGAGTGTCGCGACGCTACCGCAGAGAAAGATGCCGCCTACAGAAAACCCTTGCTTGTAGGCGCAACGCGAGCTGTTAAGGAGCGGTACAGAGAGAAAAAGAGTGCAGAGAGACGTCTTTTCAGGCGCAAGAAAAGAGAACAAGAAAGACGCGAGTGTGAGGAGATAGAGATGTGTACCGACAAGAATGAGACTCGAAAATTCTTCGAAAAGATCAAGCGCCTGAGTGGAGGGTTAAATCCCGGTGCCTCTTCTTGTCGTGATGGAAATGAGAATCTGGTTACAGATGTCCAGAGTGTACTGAGCCTATGGAGGGAACACTTCTCCACGTCACTGAATGGCGATGCTACGAATAATTCCATACTGTGGTTGAAAGCCTATGCTCAGCAACCTGATTGGACCGTATCAGTGTGGCTTCAGACCTGGTAAATCCACCATCGACCAGATTTACACACTGCGCCAAATCCTGGAGAAGACCTAAGAAATGAATGACACTGCATAACTCCCGTTGTGCAGTGAAAATTGGGAAGGACCTCTCCGTACCGAACGGGGTGTCAAACAAGGTGATTCGTTATCGTGCGACTTCTTCAATCTTATTATGGAGAAAATAATACAAGCTGCTGATCTACGACATAATAGCACTATCTTCAACAAAAGTGTCATGCTGTTAGCGTATGACTACGATATTGATATAATCGGCATGAGCACGCGAGCAGTCAGTGCAGCATTCTCAGAGTTGGAAAGAGAGTCGCGTCGGATGGGTCTTACGGTGAACGACGGCAAGACGAAGTATCTGGCGTCAACAAACAAAGAGTCCCGGCGTCTTGGACAGCACGTCACTGTTGACAACCTATTGTCAACCTATTGTTAGACCTATTTGCGTTGGTGGCGAGTACCGAATAAGGGACAAGCATGAGCTGTACAAGCTGTATGCCGATATTGACATAGTAAAGCGCATCAAAATCCAGCGGCTGCGCTTGCTAGGTCATATCGAGCGAATGGAAGAACACGCTCCAGCTAAAAAGTTGTTATATTCGCAACCCGCTGGAGGAAGACCTAACCTCCGGTGAAAAGACCAAGTACTGGAAAACCTGACGGCGCTTGGAATTACTAACTGGCGCCAGCTAGCAAAGAACAGAGATGGCTGGCGAAGCATGTTATTTTCGGCCTAAATCGATATTTGGTTGTTATGGCCACATAAGTAAGTAAGTAAGTAACTTACACTGGCTGATAAATCGAAACTCCCAAGTCTCAATGAACAGTAAATATCTTTTGTACTCAGCTATTTTAAAGCCCGTCTGGATATACAGTATTCAGCTGTGGGACACTGCAGCTACCTCCAACGTTGAAATACTGCAAAGGTTCCAATCAAAGACCCTAAGGATGATTGTAAATGCGCCTTACTATGCGACAAACAACCAAATCCATCGTGGCGTCAAAATTCCCACAGTTTTTCAAGAAATATAGAAGCATGCTACATCGCCCAATCTAAGTCTCCAAGCCCATTCCAACCTACTAATATAGACTTTAACTGCCAACCCTACCCTACCTGAAGAGAAAATCTACAAAAAATATCCTATGCTTATGGAATTGTTGCACCACTTGGTGTATTCCATAAGAGACCGCAATTTCCAAGCAAAAGTTTAAGATATATATCTATTGTTGAATATTAAGTTATTGATTAATTAATTTAAATAAAAAAGCCTGGTTTGATGAATCGAGCTCATATAATATATTATTTCGTTCATCACAACAGTCTGACAAACGCCAATAACTAGATCAGGACCAGGATATCGGTCATTTCTTTCCTCTTCACATATTGATATCCAGGAATCAGTAAAAAACGAAATTTATTTAGACTTCCGACTTGTTGGAGATTATTTTGAATTCATAGACTAATTGTACTGATTGACTACATGTAACAGATATCTATCTGTTACATGTAGTCTAACTGCCATTGAATATACTAAAAGAATAATAATAGAAGCTATCATAAATCGATTATTGCTTCAGCACTAAACATTTTTTTATTTTAATAGTCTAAGGAGTGTCAAACATTTAATGTTTTTCTGTATAACAATAATATTGCAAATATGTAAACTCATTTGTTTCTTTATAAATAATATATGTTTTGAAAGCTTACTAATCAACTAAATGTACGTTATTAGAGTATTAAAGCAGAGACTTTAGAAGTACAGAGATATCCCACTGTTAATAGACAGTTAATTAATTCACACTTGTTTGTGGTTAAACATTGAATGATTTTTATTGATTAATTGTTGTTCTTTTATACAATACTTAGTGCTTATTCTATAATTTCACATTCTGTGGGAAAATTCTTACATTTCTTTTACTAAATTTTTCAATAACATTTGCTCGCAGAATCGATTAATGCTTATTGTGCAAAATATGATTTAACAATATGCTATAATGATATTTGAGTTGATAATAATTTTGTTGTTGTTAACAATATGCTATAATGATATTTGACTTGATAATAATTTTATTGTTGTTGTAATATTCTCCCCCCGTTGAACGCAGCGAACGTTCAATGTCACTGATAAAGTGATATGTACTCTGCAGTTATGAAGCGTAAGAGAGGTTGATACGCAGATACTGGTGTACTAGATATGTACAGTGAAGTCTGATACTTCCGATTGATGTCGAGGCGTGGGTGTTAGTTTTTCAACTTGAGTTGTCGAAGTTGTGGGCACATCTTGTTTTTTAATTATGTGAAACATCTTCTTGAATATCATGAATGTTAACATGCACACTGCTACAAACAGGGCTGTGTAACTAACAGCAAGGCGATGAGCATATTGTGCTTCAAATTTGTTTGGAAGCTCCGACAGACTGATGCTTGTTAATAAGGATTGAAGGGCAGTTAAATTTCCGATTTCCGTTAAATTTTTCATGTTGTTAAGATTGTTCACCAGCAGATGTAATTCTCCTGCTTCTGAAATTTCGCAAATACTGGTATAGGAGGTCTTTGTGCAGCTGGATATTGATTGGTGTGCTTGTACAGATGCAAAGTCATGTTTTAGTATGCAGTCTGGTTGCAGTGGCAAAAGCCCCGAACCTTTCAATATTAGCTGTGTTATTTCTCTTCCACATACAGCAGTTGTACGAGAAGAAGGTGATGACGTATAGATCCACTGGTTCTTACGTTAAATAGGGATCCATGTAAAGTTCTCAGGTATTCTACGTAGCTGACAATCCGACTGTGTGTTATTAATGAAAAGATTTATTTCGCGTGAGTACATGGGTGATCCATGGTTGTACCGAATTCGGACCTTTGAGCACAGATATTTCCCATTTGTAACGTTCGTACAGTCGGCTATTATACTCATGGGGAAATATTGCTCAAGAACTGTTTATTTCCAGAATTGATGCGCAAGAGTTGATTGTGATCATGGTTCCATTGGCTCATTTAGGTATTGGAATTAGGTTGAATAAGTCATATCGTTCGTGTTCCACCAGTGGTAAGGTGAGACTGAAGACCACGTGATTCTTTGTAAGTCCTCCTATTACCTTCATAAACTGGTACAACTGCAGCAAGTCCTCTTGGTCAACAAGAAGTTCCAATGATTTCGATAAGTGAAACTTAATCTTGCTCACTTCACGTTGCAGTTGATTGGGTGACAGGAGTAGTGGACTTATTTTGCTATGGTGAGTATATGTTAGGACATCCAATATAGATGACTGCATTCGTTGTAGATTGCCAGCGATTAGTGTGACTTGAATAGACACTGCCGAAAACATACGAAATATTTTATTTTGATATATTTCGTCACTATCATTGCGGATTCTGTTGTATATTGCGTTGATTTGTTGGTGGATGTCATCGAATTTTCTTTTGACTGCCTTTTGATCCTGCTATACAATATTGATCGTTGAATCAACAACCGACGTGTGATTTTTAATTAGATTCAGTTGATGTTCTTCATTCTCTTTGACTTGCATTATTGTGTCGCATATTTGTTTAGCATATTCTGAATCCAGAACTGCAAATAGCGAATGAGCAACATTTCCAACCAAGTCTATTGCACCTCTTTTTTGTCGTCTTAATAGCGAGTTGTCTAGTTTGAGTTCATGTGACATGTGCTCCTTAGATTGATTTCTTGGCAAAGATGGCGTAGTGCTTTTGTGCTGTTTGAAAACGATGCCAGCTCTGATCGAAATCCTTCTAGATCGTAATATATTATTAATTTCCATTCGGTAGCTGAAATAGTTGTAGAACCAATTCCTTCAAAGTGAATTCCAAGTTTTGATCCGAATCGTTTATTTTGAATTTGAGATCCTAGGAGCAAGGGCAGGACCAAAAGAGTGATTAATAAAGTGACGAGTCCCTGATGGTTAGCCGTGCGTCTCTTAGGAGTTACAACTGTTTCCTTGTCAATGTGTTGGTCAGTCGATGGTTGTTCTGTTCCAGTATTGTTGTTTATAGACAACGGTGGAAGTCGGTAAATTGGTCTCTTGTTTTTACCTCAGCAACGCGCACGATTCCGTCTTTTCCTTTAAAAATGTTCGTGACTCTTCCCATTGACCACTGAAGGATCGGAGTGTTGTCTTCTTTGATGATCATCATATCTCCGATGTTGATGTCGTTGAATTTCTTCTTGCATTTATCCTTCTCTTGAAGCTCACACAAGTAATCACGAGATCATCGCTCCAAAATTCCTGTTTTATGTATAAGACTCGCTTCCATCTAGTTAATAAACTTATTTACTCAGGCTTGCTGTTAATATCCACCTGTGCATTGAGAGGTTCTCCTATGAGAAACGAGCAGGAGTTAAAGCTGACAGATCGTTTGGATCTGCGGAAAATGGGCTGGTGGGTCTTGAGTTTAGGATTCCTTCGATTTCGATAACTACCGTATCTAATTCTTCATATGTGAGGGATGCTGTGGATGTGCTGCTCACTAGTAGATGCTTAGCTGATTTCACAGCAGCCTCCCATAGACCACCGAAGTGTGGAGACCTTGGAGAGATGAAATGAAATGTAATTCCCTTTGAGCCGCAATCCTTCACAATTGACTGACTTGAAGGATTAGAATGAATAGAATTGAATAGCTCTGTCAGCTGATTGTTAGCACCCACAAAGTTTGTCGCATTCCTACAATATAAATTTTGGCAATGTCCTCTTCGGCTAATGAATGGCCTTATCGCACCAAGAAATGCATCAGTTGTTAGATCACTGACTACCTCCAAGTGTACTGCTTTTGTTGCAAAGCAGCAAAATTCCGCAATGTAAGCCTTTTGTAGTTTCTTTCCTCGAATTTCAAAGTGGGCGCAAAATGGTCCACAAAAGTCCATACCTGAGTTGATGAATGGTCGTGCTGGCCTGACTCTTGTTGCAGGAAGGTCGCCCATAATTTGAGTGAGCAATTCAAACTACATGACAGCAAGTGACTTGACTTGCGATGAGTTCAACAAGGATTGCGCTAGCCCCACCCGGTTGAGACAGTCAGACACGTTACCTTACGAAAACACCACCAGACCACCGGTGATAGTATTTAGCTGATAACATTTAATGTGCATGGCAGAATCCTTTCTCCAGATGATAGTTTGATCTTCTGGATGCACCAGCATTTGTCGATACATTTTTTTACATCTGTCGTGAAAACAAAGCGTGGCAAGCGAAAGCGTAGCAATATGGCAAAGAGATCGCTCTGCACTGTGGGTCCTATATACGTGAGGTCATTCAATGACAGACCAGAAGTTGTTTTTTCCGAGGCTACAATACTACACTTACCAAATACTACACTTACGATAGCTTTGTAGTACGGCTTTCAGGTCTTAGGATGCAATGGTGCAGAATAAAATATCTTGGCTCCATGATAGAGGTAATTTTTATTTCGGTCATATGGCCCAATTTCTCATATTCCTCCATAAACTGTGCGTATTGGGTCTTTACTTGGGGTGATTTGTCTAAAGCGCGTTCCAGCGACAGAAACCTGTTGAATGCCAATCCATGAGATTTTCCTAAAGTATCCGGACTGTCACAGAATGGTATTTTCACAATGAATCTACCATCTTTATCAATCGTGGTGTTTTGTGTGAAATGAGCTTCACACCGTTTTTCTGTTACAGAAAGAGGCTTTCCTGATGTTACCACCTCGTCAAGCTCCCATAGCCGAGAAATGGTTACTTCCAGATTGCTGTCATCTGTGCAAATTCCACATGTCACATTTGATAGGTGATTGCCGCCAATTTTACCTGCGATTATCCAGCCTAGTACCGTATTTTGGAGTATAGGTATGTCACCAGGGAGTTGAATTTGTCCAGTTGTCAACAGCTGGTGATGAAATTCCGCACCTAACAAGATATCAATTTGGTCAGGACGGTTGAATGCCGGATCTCCTAGCACAATATTGCTAGGAATTGGCCATTTGTTGATGTTGATTTCTTGCGATGGTTGTGGAGATATGTGGCAATACAGCCGCTTCTAATCGTGTTGTGAAGTTGTTAATTCTAGAGTGCAAAGCAACGTTGACTCGGTGGTGTACCTTGGTATTTCTTGATCAAATTTCATTGATATGTATCGCTGATGATTTAGGGGTGATACCAAGGCATTTGACCAGTTGTTCGGTGACAAAATTGACCTGCGATCCTAATTCAAGAATAGCCCGACACTTTCACTGTTACCATGGCTATGCTGAGGAGTACGTAAGATTTTGATCTGCAATGTTTTGCTGTCTCCAATGACGTAGTTTCATCTTCCACTATTGATGGTGTAATATTTCGTTGTGCTTGGCCTTTTGCAGAAGTAACTTGTGGCAGTATTTTTGTTTTTGCACAAACTGAAAATGTGTTGATGGCGATTGTTATAAGAATTCTTTGTAGGAAAACAATGGATGTTTCCCCTTTTTGCACATGCTGCAGGCGTTAGTGCTTTGATCCTTGGATGTGACACCTTTGGAGTTAAGTAAGATGATTTTTCCTTGACATCCATTGCCTCCATAGATTGGAAATGTTTTTCCAGAAAATGAAGAAATTCCTTAATAGATTGTAATTCTCTTGGCTTCGAGAGTAACTGACTCTTGACTCTATATCTAGTTTTTTGAGTAATAAATAAGGAGCGGATCCCATGATGACGTGTCTATTTTCAGATTTTGTAATGCTAATAGACATTCCTGCGT
The DNA here is from genome assembly GCA_963854835.1 of Megamerina dolium. Classification (NCBI taxonomy): domain Eukaryota; kingdom Metazoa; phylum Arthropoda; class Insecta; order Diptera; family Megamerinidae; genus Megamerina; species Megamerina dolium. The sequence goes on along the minus strand of OY978526.1, from coordinate 54,165,415 downwards.
TGTATCATGCAGCTTTTTAACGGAGTTGACGGACGTAATTCCCGGTGAGCTAACTAGCTCATTTATTAGCTTGCTGACCAGAAGACGTTTGTTGTTATATCGTTCCAGAAGCATGTTCCATGCTGCATCGAAATTTTCTCCTGTGGATGCAAAATGTTTGATCAGATTCGCAGCCTCCCCCACCAACTGAGTTTTCAAGTACCACATTTTTTGGATCTTTGAAAGCGGTTGATTTATGACCAGTTGGGTGTATAGATCATAAATTTCCTGCCATTTTAAGTAGCTGCCATCAAACCTTGGAATCGTTATCTTTGGCTGTGAAACGGCTGTTGTTGGATTTGAAGTATGAGCAGGTGGTGTATTATTATTTAAAGCCCGTAGTGATACTCGTACGATGTTCTCCACTGAGATGAACTGCCCCATGTTCGGATGGACTTTCGTACAATTCGCATATTGTAAAATAAATACTTTCGATGTGCTCCCATAACTTGTGGATAACTGGAAGACTGGGCCTACTGCACTGGTGTGTTTTCGAGAAGACGAAGTTTGTTATCTGTAGTTTCAAATGTTGACCATTCTTCGTCTAGTCGTCTCAGCGCTCCTGATAATACTCCACTGATTGTTTCCTTGAGAGGGAGAGTCCTTCTTGAAATTGCGAATGATGTTTTCAATATTCGTGCCAGTTTCCTTCTGCTGTTATGCTAGATCTTCAAACGCTGCCATAGGAGTATTGATTATTTCACACGGTCCTTGCTGATTGTAAGTCGGGGGTCACCAATGTTCTTTTATTTTTCAGATAATGATATTTATTATCATACATACATTTTGTGTAAATAATTTCAATTCTAATTTTTTTTTATAAAATAAGATGTTTTTGATAAAATTAAATGAAATAAGTAAATTATCTCTAATAATAAATATTACTTAAAAATCAAATAACAAATAATAATAAATAAATAATTGATATATAAGCAATACAAAATCTGTACGCACGTTTTGCTTTTGTATGTTATGTGCAGTCCGCTTTCGTCTTCTCTCAATACCATGTCGCTTTCTACTTTTTGCCGTATGATCGAACCATTTGTTCGATTGTCCACTTCTATTTCGTCTGATATTTTGGTTCGTACACTCTCAACAGCGATATCCACTCCCGCTACTTTCTGGTTATTGCTTTCAAAATTTTGTATAGTGGAAAGTGAGAATTCTCTAAGCATTTATGTGTCTGATTCAGAATAGACTCCTGGAATGACTCATTCATATTACGTTTCAAGACACTCTCTTAAAATTCAGCTCTATGATTTGCACAATAGTTATTCAGCAATTGAATGAAATAGCTTGAAAACAAAGAGACGACTGTCACTCACTACACTGAACAGAGATGGATGGTCTTGTTTGATTTATTAGCCATTGTAGTTATAACTTCAAAGGCAATACACTCGAAAGGCAATTGCACCGAAGTCAACAACGACTGCGTTGTTTGTGTAATTAAAATAAAGCAGATTACTTTAGTCAAACGTATGTTTAATTCAAATGAATCTTAGAAGATATATTTATAGGAATATTTTAAAATTAATCTTTATTTAAATGCATTTTTTTTTTCTTTCTATAAATTATATTTGGGTGCCGTGGTTAGTGTGTTGGCTTTCTGATCTGTAGGTCGTGGTTCAATCCCCGGCTGATGCATAACAAATTTAATATCGAACAGATTTTTATTTCGAACGGTACCCACCTGTAGGCAAGCAATTGGCAATTCTTCCGACAGTAACAACTTGCCATGAAAAGGCTTCTAAAAGAACTCTGTGGCAAAGCTCAGAAAAAGTGATGTTACAAGAGTTCTGCCATTCGGAGCCGGCTAAAATAAGTTGGTCCCTTCTAATACTGTCTAATATTTAACACGCACAACAGTAATGGAAGAGAAACTCGGCCAATGAGCCCTTCGGGGCTTTAAATGCCACATATTTTTCTTTGATAAATTATAAGTATCTATGTTATAGGGTTTTCTAAGAAATAATAAGTATGTCTATATGAGCGTGTATATCTAGTCAAGTCATAAATATTGGTACACAGAAAAATGGACGCCAAATGAAAAGGAATTAATATTTTTCAAAACTTTTTTTTTCTTTTTATTGGGGTATTCAATGGCTGCACAACTTGGAACAACTTATTCGAAATGACTTCCTTTTGCCTTCCAGTACGACTTGCGACGATCTGGCCACTCATCGATCGCGAGCACACTACATGCATGGGGAAATTGTCCACCTCACGGACAAGAGCTCGCTTCAACGAGTCAATATTTTGGTGTCGAGTAGAGCAAGCTATACCCTCTTATACTGATCAAAACTTGTAATCCAACGGGTTGAGGCTTGGACTACCAGCTGGCCAAGCATCCGTTGATATGAAGTCGGGAATGTTGTTTTTTAGCTACAGTTGAGTAGTTTTTGCATTGTGAGCTGGATCAGAGGCCACTTTAGATCATCGGGATGAGTTGGGATGTTTCTCTGAATGACCGAGCATATACACGATAGTTCTGTTTATTGAACGATTCTTCTACGGTGAAGATTTTCTCGTCAGTAAACAGAATTTGTCTGTGAGCGTACCGGCTGCGTAAGCTTTCGATTTTTGCTTGCGTTTTTCCTCCAATGCGGCCGTGAGCAAGTGTCGTGTGTCGCTTGTACGCGCTGAGTCCCAAATCTTCATGGACATGGATTTTCGAAATTTGCATTTCTCGCGATATGATTTTATGTTTACTCAGCGGTTTTCGGTTGATTCGTTTCTTCACGACTTTGATCGCTCTCAGAGTTCTCACAATGCGCGCCATTGTGACGGTCTCGTACTCCACCAGTATCCTCAAATTACTTCACAGCACGATACACAAAATTGGGAGTGATTCCAAGCGGTCGCAACGTCCGAAAGATATCGCCTTTTCCCATGTTGCATTTTAGTACGCCAACTACAACAATCAGATTTTCGATGTCGCCCCATTCCATGATTGTAAGCAATTGATGCCAATATTGCATTCGTAATGAATGCGTTTAGTTGTGTACCAATATTTATGACTTTCCTAGGTATACAATCTAATTTTTAATTATTAAATTAATTTTAATTAATTCTTTTTATCTATGAAAATATTTGTTGTTCGAAAAGACGCTTGCATGTATTTCGCCTCTTCAGTTAGCTTCAGGCTAGTTCTCCCAATTTCAGGTAATGTAAAAATAGGTATTTTATGCTTCCTGGTGAAGAGGACCAGCTCGGGTTTGGCAGGGCTAATGGCCAGACCAGAGTTTTAAGTCCATTTGGACGGGTTTGATAAGACATGGTTCATCACTTCAGTGAGTGTATTTAAATATTTCCCTGATGCCACAAGTGCCACGTCATCTTCACAAGCCTCCGCTGTACATCCTATGGCTTGTAATGATAGGTAAGTTCCACAGAAGAGGCGATAACATACCCCCTTGTCGGATGGCCTTAATCGCAAATGTACTGACAGATAAGGTACCCAATTTTAAGTTTATCACTCTTTGCCTCTAATAATAGGTTCATCCACGTGCTTCTGGGTTTATATTATTGAAGGCCCCTCAATATCTAGAAAGGTGACATGACTATATTCTTTGCAGTGCATAGATGTTTCTATCTTCTGCACAAGTGAGTGGAGCACTGTCTCAACGGATTTGCCTCTGTTTAATGCATGTTGCAATTAAGAGATGTTCTTAGCATCTATGGAGTCCCTCATGTGCACATCAAGTAGTCTTTCGGAGTTTTTAATAAGAAGGATGATGGACTTATGGGTCTAAAATCACTTGGCTTTGAGTGAGATGTTTTTCCGCCTTTAGGGATAAACACCACGTTTACTTTTAACCATGTCTTAGGAACATAGCATAGTCTTAGGCATGCAGAGAAGATTACCTCCAACCAAGGTGTTATAAGATCCGCACATTGCTGCATATTTGTGGGTATAATACCATAAGGAATGGTTTAAAATCATTTATCGCTTATTAATCCTTATTTTGTTGATTACTTTGTGCGAGACGTCTAATAGCCTAGACAGATGGCAGCCTAATTCCGGACTAATTCCCGGTTAATTCGAATTAACTCGGGCATTAACTGCAGCTAATCCGCATAAACTCTATGAGTTAATTCTCAAAATAAAAGAGGATAAGGGCAATTTGCGATGGCAACACTGCTGAAAATTGTCTATTGTGAATTTTTCTCCATCCATTTTACAAAATATTAGGTGTGTTTGCTAACAAAAAACTTTCAACAATTGTTAACAGTTTTCAACATGAAAAATGTTGACGAACATTTAATTCCAGCTGTCAATTACGAATGATGAATGTCAACTTACAAGTTTCTGATAGTTTTCAGTTCACGTACTTCTTGTAGATTTTCTCATATCGAGAGTGACAGATGACAGAAATTGATAGTGATAGTAATGTAATTGAGCAGACCTAATAAAACAGCAATCAGCCGTTTAGTTAATCCGCAATACTACCGTCTGTCAGGTTATTATTTTATTCGGATTAAGTGCGCCGGTAATCCGGAATTAGGCTGCCGTCTGTCTAGGCTATTAAGTAATTCCACTAGGATTAACATTGGGAGTTTGGCCTAGACTCCAAACAACCTGGAAATGGGTATCAATTAGTACCAGCAGAGTTTCCAGGCTTGAAGTAGTCAATTCACCAAAACTATTCATAATGGAACTGGATGTAACTGGATTCGTTGCAAGAATCTCTCGTAGGCGGTTGCCTCTGAAATATCCTCTATGTTACTGCAAAGGTCATCCCATGATGATCTTTTTGCTTTCCTTATCGCCTTTTAAACACCCGTAGGCTCTCCTTATAGGGTTGCCACTGATGAGTGATTGGCTCGATTGAATTGCGGTCGACACTCCTTCCTCAATGTGATGATCTCTACAGAGCACTAATCTGGAACACACTAAGCATTTTCCTTTGCAATCCCTAATACAGACGGTTCGGCGTCGCAGCATAGTAGGTCGCCCTCATCCGTTGTGCTAACTTCCACATTTCAAACTTCCACCTCATACGTTGACAGCGTATCTCTGTCTCTGTCACATGACATGACTTCCACAGAGTTCGATCTTTCTTTTGTATCCGCTGGTTTGGACCTTCTTTTCCTGCGTCTTTCTAGTAGACTTTCAGGGTGATTTGAGAGAAGCCATAGCTTATCACTCCTTTTTGCTCGGCGAGAGGTGCCAAGAATTGCTTATTCAAGACCACAACGATGTCTTGAGTTCTCCTTAGCCTATCCCATCTTCACTACCCTCTAATCGTGTGTAAGAAGGGAAGGATTTGCGAGTGGTATATGATCCAAGACGTGACCATATGGCGCGTGTCCTGGGTCTATTGAATATTGGGTCCCTTAGAACGGCCTCAATCCGCACAACATTGGCGATGGCCTCTCTGAAGACATCTGCTGATTGCTGGACACACAGGACATTAGTTTGATGTGTCCTTGATGCCATCCGGCATCTCTGCAGCAAACGACAGGACCAGGGTTCCTCGCCAAGATATCCCTATATATTCGGAGGAGACTTATCTTCACTTGACAGAGCTCCATCTTCATGGTTCCTATCAATGACGGCAAGGATAAGGTGATCCTTTGCCACGTCACAGAAGGAACGACCTTCCATTTTTTTGGCTTTAACAGCTGCTCTTCTTGCGAGCATTGCCGTGCTGCCGTATCAATTTAAGTTAATATAGGTAATTAAAATTATTCAGTAACACAGTGAAAAATGTGTTAATTCAGTTACAAGCAATTAAAAGATGGTTGGCCAGCCGACAAATAGTATAGCTACTAAAAAATAATATGATCAGCCCCAAAAAATAACGATGTTTCATCTGAAATATCTGAAAAATATGTTGTTGTTAATTTCTATTGTAATATTTCCTACCCAGGTCTATTTATACTTTATAATGATATTTATAAACATCATGAAAAAGATATTTTATAAAGAATTATAAACTATATTACACCATTCACTACTTCGCTACATTAAACCACTGAACTGACCACAATAAATACCAACTACTACCTAATCAGTGAAGCAGTTAACTATAATGCCAACCTATAAAACCTATATCACTGGAACAATAGCGTCTTAGTATTCATATCGTTTATATCACAATCTCAAACATCAAAGCGTCAAAGAAATGGTGAAAACACTTTCGCTTATAATAGAATTAATTATTACTTTATTACAATTATCCGTAATGGAAGCCATAACGGTGGAAACAAATACATTTGCTTATTATAAACTTCCAATTAAAACGAGTCTAGAGAATGAAAGAGGGTTTTATATATTACAATGTCCATTAAAAACTACAAAGGACATTCCAAAACCCACAGAAATGCCAATATGTGTTATCGTCGGAATGTACAGAGAAAAATGCAACAATATCAAATATAAACAAAGTACGAAAATTCATTGTAAATACATTAAACCAAAGGGTGCAGAATATAAAATGAAAAAGATACAAAAGAAATCTGCTCGTTTGGTTGAAACACACAAAGTTAAACCACATATATTTCTAATAAATCCTAAAAATATAAAATCTGATAATAATCACAGTGAAATGTTAATCGCCAATGTAAAAAGGAGGCGAGCTATTATTAATAAAGAAAATACCAGATTGAATATTGATATGAAAAGCGCTATGAACACAACTGTTAAGCCAAGTGAGCAAATAAGCGAATACATCATTGGAGATCCATATGCAAATAATCAAACCAAGTCTCATATAAATGCAACAGATCAAAGGAATGTATCTGAATCCACTACATATGATAACTATGATGATATTTACTTTGATTTTTCAATAGAAGAAGAAACTGAACAACCATATAGCACTTTTAAACAGCTAAGTGTTCAAGATGCTATCAATAAATTAAAGTCTATCAATGGTAACCCTCTAAGGAATATTTCAATCAATGATAGCAAAGATAATTTTACAGCAACGAGATTTTTTGAAGATCATCATAATTTTGGAAATGGTGAAAAGTTGATGGGCTATCAAAATATGTACCATCGTGATGAAATCTATAATGATCATATATTCTATGATGACTTTCATCATGATGGCAAATATAATACTTCGCAACAAATACATGATGAATATTAGTTTTACTTTCAATTTCTAATACGTGTTCGCTTTACCATTCGCTAATTAACTTTATTGACACGCACTAACGGCATAATTTTTCGAGTTACAATCATCATTGTATTATATGTATGTGCATTGCAATGTATGGGATTAAAATCAAAATTTTTTATTTATCGATAATTCATTAAACATATTACAATTTCAAGTTCAATTTTGATTTCCGAAAAAGAATCTACGGATATGGCAAGAATAAGACGAACAATGGAATTAATTGCATTTTCAATATAAATAATATATTTATTAAAATCACAAAATACTACAGTTATCAATTAACAGCATGTTTTTGTTACCAAATGTAGGTAATTAATTTAAATTTTTGAGGCTAATCATGAATACAGATGATAAATACATACATTTGTTTGTTTATATTATTTTTGCGTTTTCATTTTCCTTTTAATGAGGAAATGTGACAACTACTCGTCCATGTATGATGCTTAATTGGAACTCTTATTATTTTTATTTATTATATTATTATTTATCGATTTTCCTTTACATCAATTTTTTTCTTATTTTTTGCTTGTATAAATTTCACAGCCTTATAACTAATTTTTATTATCGTTTCTTGGTATTTTTAAAATGTATTATAAATGTCAACACAAAAATTAGTTACAAAAAAATTCCAGTAGTAAATAAATTGTAATTTAAAATTATTTGTTCCACTTTTAAAATTAAATTTTTACTAAGTCAGATTAAGAGAGCAATAAAAAAAGTATAATTTGTAGGAAAACCTGCAACACTAAAACAAGGAACATATGTACTAGTAGTTTGCAACTTTTTAGACTTACAATTTTGAATTAACTATTTATTTTCTATGATATATAGTTATAGGTAAGTATGTATATATCTATGTACGAAGTATGTATTAAAATGGACTGAAATGACAAATATGCGCATACATTCGTACATGTGATGGTTTGTGCGCGTACTAAGACCAAAGAAGGGGGAAATGCTCACGTTGTTGTTAATCTGTTATTATCATTTTCCTAATTATAGTTTTTAGTAAATTTAATAAATATAACTTATTAAATATTTTCATATTGCAAAAATATTGCAATTGCTAGCTAATGACAATATTGCGTCTGCCATTTACACTGGAATTGTCATCGCTTTCGGAATGAGCACCACGCAGTAATGGCTATGCATCTTCAACGTCATCCGTAATATCTACTTCTCCGTCGACATGTTGAGGTATTCTATAAATATAACAATAATAAACATATAAAATCAAATTAGAAAATATTTACAACTTTAGTTTTAGTATTCGATTATTTAATGTAGAATCAGATGACATTGTGATTTGATTCCGACGAAAATTTCGTTGTTAAAGAATAAATTTTTTTCATGTTTTTCTGATTCTAAAATAACCTATCCGTCGGATTCAAATCCGAAGCCGACATCAAACAGATTCTACGACAACCCTAAAATTATAATAATTGGTATTGTAGAAAAAAGTATGTACTTAATACAGATAATCAGCCCGATTCTGAATAAGAATTCCCCTCCAATTCTAAATGAACTACGAAATTGGGAATTTCTTCCCTGGGAAAAAAGTAGGCATTATGAATGTAAATAAAAGGAGAATTGTGATGACGTTTATTGAAAATTATTCCGCCAAAAATCTGCAAGGGAGTTGATGTAATATTATAAGTAATCAATTTTTTTCGTTGAAAATGGAATAAATGTTATTTATTATTATTACAAATATTATTATAGCATTATTCTTACTTTTAGGTCAAAAACAACAAATAAATTTGAAATACTAATGAACACGATACAATCGCACCCGGACATTGCACGCGGTTTCTACAAAGAAAACAAAGAGGAGCTGAACACATTTTGGCTTGTTTACCCTACAATATTTTTCAAATGTTTAAAAATCAATAATTAATAAACAAATATAAAACTAACTTCTTATAATTGCAAAATTTCCGGCGGTTCAAGCAGATTTGCCGCGTCGCGTAGCTGCATCCTTGCAACCCTTTGTTTTTGCTTCACCTGCTCCTCCTACTTTGCTCTCAATCTAAATGCTATGCTGTACATACTTTTGTACTGTTTGTGCACGATTATACTACTATATTGTTCAACTTTCACAAATTAATTGCATTTTCTTAATCATAACAAAACACAATAAGGTGAAACAGCTGAGTTCGAAATTTCGAAATTCTCTTTTCCTTTTTATTCTTTTCCCCGACTGTTTAGAATAGGAGGAATTTATTCTCGGGAAAGATCAATTCCCCGGGAAAATTCAGAATAGGACTGAATAGAAAATCGAACGAAAAATGTTGGCAAAATCTAACATCATATAAAGAAATGCTACACGAATACTAAACCATTAGCGTTAGTGTGTGTGTCAAAAGGAGGACGTGAACATGCGCAACAGCCTTGCTTCGTCAAAAGTTAAACAGCGACTGAGAAGCGAAAGCATAACATGGTGCTTACACATCGTTATCGATGGTGTGAAAACACGATGGCAAAGTGCACATTGTGCAACTCTAGGATCTAGGATTTGCCGGCTAGGATCTAAAGCATATGTGGAAATTACAGGTTTTCCTTTTTGGGTACAGAACACAATAGTGACAAAAAGTTCAATGCATAAAATGATTTTAATAGTGTTTGCATGAATATACCCAACAAATCAAACATGTTTGTAAAAACCTTATAGTAAGCTAACATAAGCAAGCCTTAGACTTGGAAAAAGGGAGCCCTTGGAAAAATATTCCTTGTTATGCTATGTAATCGCATAAATATTAATAATTAGCAACTATTATAAACAGCTTACGAGTTTCTCTTCCAGTGTGTGTTAAATTTTGGAAAGTAATAGAATGGACCTACTTATTTTAGCCGGTTCCGAACTGCAGAACCCTTATGACATCACTTTTTTTGAACTTTTGTCACAGAGTTCTTTTAAAAGCTTTTTCATGGCAATTTGTTACAATTGGCAATTGTAATGTTTATTTACAATTAATAAATAGCATTTTACAATAATTTGACAAGCATACTGCAATTTTTTTTAATGTGGTGTTTTATTATTATTTTAACTTACTTTCTTTAAAATGTGAATAAAATTCACTATATCTATTGTAAATATTGTAAATATACCACTTCATTCGACTACTTCTCACTTGTGTATGAATATGTCTATACTCTTGGATACATCGTGTACAACTTCAGTTTCTTTTTTATTCATTGTCTTGTGAAGTCGGTTATTTCATCACTTGTAAGATTATTTTATCTGTTAACACGCTTTTAAAAATCTTTTAAATTTATATAGTATGTAACCTTACTCCAAGCTTTATTGTAGAATGCTTGTCAATTGTCAATTGTTTATTGGGTATGTATACAATACTATACCAACATTTCTCGCACTAACACTTCCAAATAATCAAAGCCAAGTTTTTCTTACAGCGACAGCAAATTTTTATTCTTGATGCAACTCAAGTAATTAACTGTTTTGGTTTGAATGCGCGAAGGAATCTAAGCAAGCAACTCGTCATAAGTTGAGTTGCCATTCGTAACAACGACATACACTTATTAATTTTGAACTTTTTGGGCCAGTTTTTCAGTACGAGTTTAAACTAGGTTTAAACTAAATTTACGTAAGTGGAATTTAAATTTAAACTCAGATTAAAACGCAGATATTTTGCAGGGCAACAATGTTTGTACACACCTGTTGTTTCTAAATTATGGAAAGTGTATATTGTACTAAAATAAATAAAATTGTCTGTATGAATTTGTGCAAACAAGAAAATATATACTGGAGTGCAGGAACAGCCAGCTGAACAACTGATAGGTTAAACTTAGTTTAACCCAGCTATATTAAACTTAGTTTAAACTACTTTGAATTTTGACTGAAAAACTGTAAATCGAGATTAAACTTCTTTTAAACAACAAATAGAGTTAAACTCGTACTGGTCCTTATTCGATCCATAGTAAAGCTTTTAACTTACCAGCATTTTAAAAAGATTTTAGTTCAATAAATTAGGACTCTAGTAATCGGTAATTACTTGAATAGACTGTGAAAAATAAATTCTTTTATAATTGTTCTATAGATATTAACCGTTTTCAAACAAGGTGGACTGATGGATCAAGTTTCAGAGGAACTAGCCAGAATGATCTCTAAACTTCACTACATCGAACCAGAACTGGAACGACATCCGTAGTCTAAGGCAAGCTAATGAGTTCACCAGAAGAAATACAACTTACAGTACCGTAGTTCCAAATACTTATCAGACCATCATAAATTGGGTCTATCTGAAGAGGAGTTGTTCATGTCGATTAAACGTTCGGTGGTTTACGAACGATGAACTGAAAGCTAAAACTTATTTGAATATGCAACCGTTTGAATAGCACGCAATGTAACTGAATAATAATCACATCCATAATTTCTAGCAACATATCGATTATTCAGTTACTCCAAGCTCCAAGAGCTCTAAAGTTCGTAATTTAATAGAGGTTTTCCTTTATTATTTTAAATGAAATAGTGAGATTGAAATAAAACAAAATTCTTTTTTTTTTAATTGTTTACTGCCGCAATATAACGCCTCTTCTAAGATAGGTTATTTTGGCTGCCTTCTCTCTGAGAGGATATACTTAGGCCAGAAAAGCCCATTGTGATAACATCGAGCTTCTCTTCCAATACTGTTGTGCGTGTTAAATTTGGAAAGCATTAGAAGGAACGTACTTATATTAACCGGTTCCTAACGGCAGAACGCTTGTGACATAACTTTAACTTAGCTTTGTCACACAGCTCTTTTAAGAAGCAGTTTTGACAAATTGTACTGCCGAAAAAATTGACAATTCTTGCCGACAGGTGGGTACCGTTCGAAAGAAAAATCTTTTCGATACTAAATCTTCAGCTTCAGCAGGAGATTGAACCCACGACCTACAGATCAGAAACCCAACGCACTAACCACTGAGCTACGGCACCCATAACGCCTCTTCTAAGAATGGAAATTTCGGTTTTTTAATAATTAAAATATATTTTAAATGGATAAGAGAAACACAGAGTACCTGGGTTGGCAACCTTCTTATAATACTTACACTATGATTTTTTTATTATTGCAATTTTTAGTGATAACCCGAAAGTCATAGAGAACTGTGCTATTATGACATTCGAAATGAAAATGAATTGGAGTACATGGTATGAAAATAATATACTCCTGTTATGTTACAAACAATTATTTAATAGTTATGATTGAGATAGGACTATTCTATACGATTGCAGAGTAAAGCGAAATTTTTGCAATATTTCCATACTTATATACAATGTATAAAAAACTATATTAAATAATTATAAATTGCAGCAAATTTACTGAGAAGCAGTTATTTTTTTTTTACTTTGCAACATACAATCGAATAAATATTCACATTAGCTGGTGTGCCGAACAAATTATTAAATTGTAATATTTATGTACATAATAGTTATGATCAAGGCGTATTAATTAGGCGGCAAGACTAGAGCAGCTACTATTTCTTGTCTTTCCACACCGTCATCAATTGTTTGATTTTGAAAAATATCAGTTTTATTATTTTAACAACACGAAAACTAACGAAAAATCGAAATCCAAATGCATATGATTTTTTTTGTAATGATGTCGTAGTGCTATCACCATTTAAATACGCCTTATTATAAAAGGTATATCTGAATAAAACACAAGCTACACAAAAGTGGCAAGATTTTTGTGAATTTTATTTTAAGCTTTCTATATGCAGAATTATTAAATTTTTATTTGTTTTCATTTCATTGTTTCAATTATTAACACCTTGATATACACAAAATATTATATGTACATAATTATAAACAGCAAAGGAAATTAAGCTAGATACCTTTCAATTGCTTTAAATACAAATTAATAAATTCTTTTACATTAGGTATATACATATATACAGCAACATAATATGTGTGTAAAATATAAAAATTCACATTAATATACTAATGAGAATATTTTAAAAATACATTACAATAATTATTCTATAAAATAACAATAACAAGTTCTACTACTAAGATTCAATAACACAACAATAATGAAAAAAGAAACAATACTTTGAAATAAAAATAAAAAACGAAATAAAATAGTATAAAAATTAGCAGCAATTTGATTTAACTAAATTATTGATTTATTTTTGTTATTGAATAAATTGAGATTCCATTATCGTTCAGCGTCAACTCACTAAATGAGTGTGATCCGTGTTTCGGTTGAACAGCAATGGACGCAGCACCGTGATTGTCGATGTAAATAATGGTCGTTGTTTTGGTGTGATTGTTTGGCAGGAATTACAAAAAAGTTATAATTTGTTGTTAATTACATTGTTATGTGTTTTTCTGTTTATATTTATGTCGTAATTTCATATCATACAGCTCTATAGGATTGCAAATGATATGCAATTCTTTCCATTATAATTGAAATTTTAAATTTTCACATCGTCATGTTCCAAAATAAGAACAAAATTATATTTGCCAAAAACATAACAGTTCATCAACATATACGATGTTAATGTACATGCATATATGCATGTGAGTGTGTATAGATTTCAGTTTCGGATTTTGGTTTGATGTAAAATAAGCCAAAATTGTTCACAAATAAATGAGTGTAGAGGGATAAAATTTGTCAAATAAGCACATTGTTTACATATGTCAAATGTTGATTGGACATTCATTGGGACGATTGGTTTTGGTATTAATATTGGTAGAGGTAGTGGTAATGGTAGTGGTGGTTGTTGTTGTATCGGTGGCAGTGGTGGTTGTGTTGGCGATGGTGTTGATTGGTACGATACACACAAACATATACACAAAACAAAACAGCATTGAACATATTTCAAACAATACATAGAAAATAATAAAATTTTCATTAAATAATGATATAAAAATTATAATAGATATTATATAGTACCAAAAACAAATACCTGTAGCTTAATCTATTGCGAAAGCTTCAACAACATACTTTCCCAATCTACATATGATATTTTTATATTATTATCGCTAATATTATTGTAATTACTATTGTTATAATCATTATTATTATTGTTATTATTATTAGCCATGAACCAGTGCCTTATTTTATTGTGATTAATACATATGAGAAAATGTAAAAAAATGCCAATGGGTACCAAATTAATACTATTATACATGATCTGAATTTCAATTTCAATCAAAATTGATTTGGTAATCAATCAGAAAATGTTGTTAGTTGAATTCCACGTTTAAAAAATTGTAATCCATTATAGTAAAGTTGTTCGAATTACATCGAAATAGAATTTTGAATACGCCAGTATATGTAATAATTGAGTAAGATGTCAGCTCTAAGAACAGGGTGTTTTTTTAGAAACTTTCTTTTTGGCAACACTATTTTTGGCAGCTCAGCTGTTTTCGTGTAACATGTTACAAACGAACAACGCTTGCAGATTATTGAAGTGCATCATGCACTTCTTCTATTTTATGGTCAGTTTGGGCGACCTTCTGAGACGGCTATTCGGAATCTTGTGACTAAATTTCGCACCAAATTTACATGATTGGACATTCAACCACATACACGCATACGTAAACTGCGGACAGAGAAAAATATCGCAGTTGTATCAGCCAGTGTTGTTGATGACCGTGAATTATCGATTCGGCGCCGTTCGCAACAATTGGGCCTCAATTACTCCACTACGTGGAAATTTTTGCGGAAGGATTTGGGTGTAAAACCTTTTAAAATACAGCTGATGCAAGAATTAAAGCCACAACGACTAACTTTTGGTGAATGGGCGCTGGCACTTTTTTATCGGAAAATTGTGTTCATTTCTGGTTAAATGGAATCAAAATTGCCGTATTTGGTGTGAAGAGCAGCCAGAAGCATTGCAAAGACTGCTAATGCATCCCGAATAATGCACTGTTTGGCGTGGATTATTGGCGGTGGCATCATTGGACCGTACTTTTTCAAAGACGACGAAGGCAGGAACGTTACTGTACTTTTTTTTGCCCAAAATGGAAGAGCTGGAATTAGCTGACATATGGTTTCAACAAGACGGTGACACATGCCACAAAGCACGCGAAACAGTGGTCCAATTGGGAGGCGAGTTCGGTGAACAGTTTATTTCACGTTTGGGACCGGTCAATTGACCACCTAGATCGTGCGATTTAACGCCTTTAGACTATTTTTTGTGGCTCTTATCTATAGCGATAAGCCCGCACTGGAAGCCAATATTGAAGAATTTATTCGTGAGATACCGGCCGATATGTTGGAGAGAGTATGCCAAAATTGGGCCCAGCGTATGAACAATTTGAGGCGTAGCCGCGGTCAACATTTACATGAAACTATCTTTAAACATTGAATTATATAGATCGTTTTATCGACTCAAATAAAGATTTCATACATATCTCTAAATTTTAATTAATTAGTTAATTACTTTATGTAGTGAATTAAAACATGTAAAAAGTAAGTGTTGTAATTCTAAAATAGCAATAATAATTAATTTAGTTGCCAATCTAAATTCAATATTCGTTTATTCTTCATTTATAATTATGGCTGACATCCATAATTCAGTTCCTTAAGTCAAACAAAAAATTGTGACTTGGCAACTTGTTTCACTTCACTACGTAATCAAATATTTGGTTCACTTGCGTAATCGAATAATCGATGCGCAACACATAGGTAAACTGCGAATAGATTATTTTTTCGTTGATCTAGTCAAACAGAAAATGGCTTCTTCAGAAAAGTAAGTAAAATTAAGTTTTTTTTAAATATTTTTTGATTTATGAATTTATAGTAAATCTACTTTTTGCTTCTTCTTACTTCTTGCTTTTTACAAAAAGACTTCCGATTATATTCGCCGCCATTTAAATGCTTGCGCGCTCCAAAGACACAAAAGTAAACAAAGTTACACGGTTGCGTTGTAGTTGTGTATACTATGAGTAGTGTTACCGCATCTACTTTTTATTTTTATTTGGGATGTCAGCCATTTATATAATATATATATATATATATATATATATATATATACATATATATACATATATATATATATATACATATATATATATATATACATATATATATACATATATATATATATATATATATATGTGTATAAATATACATATATATATATGTATATATATATATATATATATATATATATGTATATATATATATATGTATATATATGTATATATATATATATATGTATATATATATATATATGTGGATATATATGTACATATATATATATATATAAAATATATATATATATATTTATATATATATATATAAATGTATATATATATATGTATATGTATATATACATATCTATATATATGTATATATATGTATCTATATATGTGTATATATATGTATCTATATGTATCTATATATGTGTATATATATATATGTATATATATACATATATATATATATATACATACATATGTATATATATATATATATATATATATATATATATATATATATATATATATATATATATACCTATTCATATAAAGTGTAGCCAATCAATTATATATAATTTTTATAAATTATGTAATGAATTAAAACATGATAACACATTCTAAAGACATGTCGTTTCACACGTGTAATCATAATACATAAACAGTATTAGGAACAGAACTACAATCATTATGGTATATCATACTAATCAGTAAATTTATCCGAAATTGTGTTAGTTGTTTTTGTTACATTGTTAATGCCACTATTAAAAAAAAAATTGAACAACTTTTCATCGTCAAGCAAACAAGCAAAAAATGCATCAAGTGAAGTGAATTAAACAAACAATTATTTTATGAATGCATTATAGATAATTATGTAATGTAAAGCAATGTAAAGCAACAAATAGATACAGGGTTACTTCCAAAACGTATGTTTACAGTTTTAAAACCGTATTGATAAATAATGTAGTTACTTTTATAATAGTTTTCTCTGCGAATTGATAACAACAGTAATGCATTTGAGAACAAATTGCAAAATATTACTGCAAAGCAACATGCGTTTAGGAAGTGACCTACATACATCGTATGTAATACAGTGCTAATAAATACAAGTAAGAGGTGAATGTGTTATAAAATTCGGTTTGCTTTGTATGATTAGTTCGAACGTACGTATTTCTTTTATTCGAGCATGTACATGTAAAAGACGTTTTGTGAATTTCGTGTTTGAGCGTATATTCATGGGATTAAATAAAAATAAAAAAAGAGACAGTAATGTTACTACTGCCCACTTACCTTGCATATGTTGAATTTGTGTTTTTTATTGTAAAACTGTTTTGTGATGGCAGCACATATTTTTGGACCCACTGTAATAAATGAAAATATGAATGATATATTGTAATTAACAAATATCAAATAAAGTTAGCATGTACTAGATAGGTCGTATAAATTAAAATCATACCATTTGATTTATTACGTTCTAATTTAGGACGCCTAATATAGACAGACAGATGAGTTCACAGGATTGAGTCATATCTAGTGAGAAAATGGCATTTGTTTATAACGAATACAACAAACAATATTTATTTTTTTATTTTTTTATTTTATATGTGGCACTTAAAGCCCCAAAGGGCTCATTGGCCGAGCTTCTCTTCCATTACTGTTGTGCGTCTTAAATTTTGGACAATATTAGAAGGGACCTACTTATTTTAGCCGGTTCCGAACGGCAGAACACTTGTGACATCACTTTTTCTGAGCTTTGTCACAGAGTTCTTTAAGAAGCTTTTTCATGGCAAGTTGTTACTGTCGGAAGAATTGCCAATTGCTTGCCGACAGGTGGGTACCGTTTGAAAGAAAAATCTTATCGATATTAAATTTGTTATGCATCAGCCGGGGATTGAACCACGACCTACAGATCAGAATATCAATATTTATTTGCATACATGTATTGGATCGATAGAGTCCAACGGAGTCCGTAGTATTAATAGTAAAAGACAATTAATAATAATGTACAGGTTTTCCGCAATTGTTAGAACGAAATCTTTAAACACTATATCTGCAAATTTACGCAATAGTCTTTTTCCCTATAGTACTAAATTACTACTATATTTAAGAGGAAAATTAGGCACATTTATTAATTTCAAGATATTGAACAAGTTACAGAAATGTGTACGCATCAAAATATAGAAGTGAATTCCAATTCTGATTCTGATTACATAATATGCTTGCCTTGTGAGGGGATCAACTTTATCTTCAGTTATACAACACAATGCGGATGTGACAGCAGACGGCATAAAGAAAAATGAATAAAACCTACTTTCTGAGGGAAAGCAGGTATAACCAATTTATACCATGTATCGTACCTTGAAAGATGAGTTCTGAGAATAGGTTTCGATTACATGGCAAATATAATAAACAGATAAGATTGGACAACTGGGTGTCCAATTACTCCCTTTAACCCAAATACACAACCTCTTTTTCGGAAAAAAATTGTGAAAGCTTACCCATACACTTAAGTATCAATATTTACAATTTTCAGTTATTTTCAGTTTTAATTGTCCGTTTTTTTTAAAATGCCAATATATATAGTTTCCACTGTCATTATTCAACTAATGATATATAGTTTTCAAAAATTATATCCTATCTCTAAATTCTTCCCTGTAATCAGACCGTGAATATCATAATCCAGTGTCTGCGCATGAATGTGTATTATCTGCTACTAAAATATGAATTTATCTCATTTAATTATGAAACCGACGTCAATACAATGTTCTTTTTAAAACGATTGAATTTATTTATTTTTATTATAAGATATTTAATTACCAAATGATTAATGAAGTATGCATGTATATGCCAATACTATAACATTGAAATTGTAAACTAGACTATCTCAATTTTTACTGTTGAAGCATGACAAAAGTCACGTAAATGATAAGTAACTTGAATTTTAGATAACTTGCATTTAAATTGATTTAAGATTGCAAAATACAACATTAATAAGTCATTGTTCTGATAAATATGTGCTTGTTACACACACTTTTACCTAACTTATCGATGATATCAAAATTAATAATTATTTACTATTAATTTTGTTGAAGAAAACGACACAAAAATTAATTATGCTTTTTATAGCAATTGACATTGACTTTTTAATGACGATATCTCAACAAAATGCCGGGTAAATAGAAAATATAGTCCTTACCGTATGCGGAAGACTTGTAGATAAAAATCAAAAAATTCGAGATTTCTTATGATTTCTAAAGCAATTTAAGTACATATCTTGCATCTAATTTTGTCCATAAATATACTCTCTCTACTGTCTGTCTGGCTAGTTGGCACACTTTCTTGACTTGCACTTACCTGACTGTTTATTAAAGTGGTATTTCCCATACATGCAACCATATGTATCACAAGATATAAATTAAATAATAAATATAATATGGCAAATATACCTGAAAAATAATAAAAACATAAATATATTTAATTTCATTCAAAGCAATTATGTAAGAAGTTCAATATATACTTACAGACTAATGCTAATAATCCACCCTCAATGCTCAAAGTCTCAACTTGGCTGACAACAAAATATATATTCACAGTTATGACGACAATTGTTAACAATATCGAAATAATTTTATTGCCTCTGTTATGGTAAAAAAATACAAGAAATATTCGAAGCGAGTTATATCAATTGCTGAAATATTGGTGGAAATGACACTACTTACAGGCCATTTACAAATTCACCCATAATGGTAGAACATGATGTGAAAGCTATTGTAGGAATAGCGGCAAATGGTAATTGCAGCGACATCACAGCATTCAAAATATCATTCATATTGGTTAAATCGTCCATACGACTGAAGAAAGCCAAACAGAATGTGGGTACAATAGCAATCAGACGTGTGAAGAGGACACGACGCCAACGTGGCCACTGTAAATTCAAGAAGCCTTCCATTGAAAATTGGCCAGCATAAGTTCCGGTCATAGTAGAACTCTGACCAGCAGCTAAAATACCCACACCCCAAATGTACATAGCGGCAGCACCAAAAGTACAACCCAAAAAGAGACCGCTCTTATAGATGTCCGCATTAATGAGATCGGTACCATTGTGTTGATCAATAAAAGAATGTTGTGCATCCTCGTACATACTTTGATTGACACAAACTTCAAGCTGTGTAAAATACACACACACATGAGTTCTCTTAATAATATAAAAAGCTATGCGATGTAATACTTACTACATCACGATTGGTTTTACCGTACATGCCATGTGCAAATACAGCAACAACAAATAAATTTATAATAAATGACACAAACAATGCAACAGATGCTTCAATGAAAAAATAAAAATTTGCCTCGCGTACTTTCTTCGCTTGACGGCGATCCACATCACGTGACTATTATAATAAAATCAACATTATTGAATATTAAGTAATCGAATGGTTAAAATAGCTACGATGTTTTACCTTTACTAATGCTGAATGCAAGTACAAATTATGTGGCATGATGACTGCACCTACGACACCTACTGCCTGCAGTAATACATCGGAATTGCAATCCTTACACCAAGGCACTATCATACCTTCAACCACTTCCATTTGATTGGGAGCAGAAACAATATACTGTAATGAAAATACAATGACATAGAATAAAATATGTGTATATTGTGCTATAAATTATTAAAAATTTTTTTTATTAACGTAAAATAAATATAGGTACTGAAGAAAAAAAATAAATATCAAGCATTAAACTTTATGTAAATAAATAAATTTGTGCAACATTTGAATTGTGTTTTCATTTATTTATTATGATAATAATTTGTAGCGTTGTCTTCTTAATTTCTATTTCCAGCGAATATCATTGCACATACATATAGCAAGTCATGTTAATAAATAGCACTTAACCCTCTTGTCAACAAGAATCGTATACATATTCGTAAGCTGTTGAACAAGGTTTTTGTTGCTTGACTGAAATTAAGCACTTAAAATTGGCAATAAAATTACAAAGTACATACTTAGGATATTACTGTGGAAAATATATATATATATATATTTATGAATATTACTTTTTTTGTTCTTTAGTTATTTGCTATTCTAATAGTTCATTAAACAATGTTTAGCCTACCTGTTTGGCCAGTTTTCTAGAAACTACTATACATATTTAGATTTGATACTCTTATATGAAAATTAAACTTATTTTTCCTATGGTAGAAATTTTGTATTTTAGAAAGTAATATAAATAAATAAATATGTGGTACTTATAATCCCCAAAGGGATCTTTGGTCGCGCTTCTATTTCATTACTATTGAGCGTGTTAAATTTTGGACAGTATTAGAAGGGACCTACTTATTTTAGCCGGTTCCAAATGGCAGAACTCTTGCGACATCACTTTTTTCTGAGTTTCTGTCACAGAGTTCTTTTTTAGAAGCTTTTCTATGGCACTTTGTTACTTTCGGAAGAATTGCCAAATGCTTTCCGACAGGTAGGTACCGTTCGAAAGAAAAATCTTTTCGATATTAAATATGTTATGCTTCAGCCGGGGATTGAACCCACGGCCTACAGATCAGAAAGCCAACACACTAACCACTGCGCTATGGAACTACAAAGTAATATATACAAAAATAATAATTGGAAAAAATGCATTAGTTATATATGTGCATATAAATTTTACGAAAGTTTCATTAAAATAACAATATCCAAAAAAATTTCAAATTTCATATTACATATATTACGATAATCTGTCAGAATATAGCTGCTAGAAAGTCACTATTATTCGCAAGATACATAGCAAAAGAATAAAAGATATTGTTATGCAATTCAAACAATTTATTTTGGTAATTTTACAAATTCAAATTCAGTTATTGTGCGCTGTATAATGCAGTTGAAGCTGAAAAAATGTTTAACACAAAATGCATATCACACTTCATTTTTGCAATTAAATGATTTTTCAGG
The DNA here is from genome assembly GCA_963854835.1 of Megamerina dolium. Taxonomy (NCBI): domain Eukaryota; kingdom Metazoa; phylum Arthropoda; class Insecta; order Diptera; family Megamerinidae; genus Megamerina; species Megamerina dolium. The sequence continues at coordinate 54,143,369 of OY978526.1, read as the reverse complement.
TAAAAAAATTTAAATACACTCTACGATCTAAGAAATTAATTTTTTTCCGAGTGAAATATTCACCTCCTTGTGGTTATCTGACGTTTTGTTTCTTTTAATCCTATAAAAACATTTAAACCGATTAATCGAAAAGGCAACTTCTAGGCAAATAGTTCATCTTCACAAATGTTTTTTAAAAAATTAACTTACAGTCGGCTGGGGCTGACCAAATTATACCCTGCATATCTAGATATATACATAAAAAATTTTTGCTCGAATTCCATCTTTTTCTTTTATTTCCACTACTACTACTACTACTACTACTAGGCGTGTCTCGCCAGCTTTTTGAGAAACAATTTTTGCATATAATACTAATCTAGACCCGAAATATAGTTGACTTTGACGAAGTACTTTGTAAGTTATGGGGGTTTTAAAATGCATAATTTAAAGGAGATTTTTAAGATAATTCCGAGGCTTAGTATGGGAGCTATATAAAAATTGGGTGTAGCTTACCTCTTTCTTGTAAATCTAATTTATTTTGCAATATTAACCCACACGTTAAATTTGGTTGTCCTACGCTGAATAGTTCGTAAGTTATAGCGGTTTAAATATTTTTAATTTTCGCAACTTTGTATGGTAGCCTCATTAAGAAGTGGATGTAGCATGTTCATTTTTTGTCAGATTATTTCCGACTACCATATTAACCTAAGTACTAATTATGATTGTTATAGACAGAAGGATGCATAAGTTACAGCTATTTCAATAAACAGTGATAACATTTTTGATAAGGTTATGTAGTAGTATAATATAACTCTATGTGCCAAATATTGTTGTCCCAGATGGTATATTAAGTGAGTTATAGCAAGTTAAAGATTTTGAAAATTCAGAGGTTATTCGATTTGGATGATTAATGTGGGCGTGGCTATTGACCGATCATGCCCATTATAAATCCCCTCCGAACCCTTGGATCATAGGTTATTTATGCCAAACTTCGTAAAAATAGCTCAATATTTGCTCAAGTTATCATGCGAACCAGCCAGGTGACAGATAGACGGACGGACGGACGGACGGACGGACTGACGGACGGACCTCGTTAAATCGAAAATTTAAGCGACGCTGATCACGAATATATATAATTTGCTATATCTCCGAAGATTCCTTCAAGTGGTTACAAATATCTGACCGAAATGAATATACCTTGCATATTACATTATGCAGGGTATAAAAATGGAATGAAACATCGTAGTGAAATAAAATCAAAATATTATATCACAGACTTTCAACAGACAATAATGCTGTTTACACATTTATTATCTCAGATACATATCAGTATAAATTCTTAGTAATTGGTCATTAAAGAAATATGCTCAATTACAATAACGCATGTCCAGTATTTTAACTATGTGTTTTCGAATTAAATAAACATTAATTTCTCGGAATGCTTAGTATCTTCTACATTTCTTGCCTGATTTCAGCAATATTATGCTTAAAATTTTCACCGTTAAAATATCTTTCGTCTACGATCTAAAAATATGTGAAATAATATTTTTTTCATGTCATTAGAACATGACATATTTTCAAAAAAGGTGAAAAATGTATCATTTTTCTCGAATTTCATCGCATATAACTCAGTCAAATTTAATCCAATTGACACAGGCGGCACATTGTCAGAACAAAGAAGACCATGGCTTTTGAATGGTATGCAGCAAATCAAGATTTTTTCCATTAACTAAAAAAAAAATGAAAATATCACATTTTTCACGAATATCTCGAAAACGCTCCTTTGGAAAAATAAATGAGTGCCATTTTCTTGTTTAGCGGGCCAAGTTTATTCTAAAAAACATACTTTTTTTAGGTACTTTTCTTCTATCGAGTAGTGCTATAATGTGTTATACAGGGTGATTTTTTGGAAGCTTTCTTTTTGGCAACACTGTTTTTGGCAGCTCATCTGTTTTCATGTAACATATTACTGTCAAACATGTTCAGTTTGGTCCATAATTTAACCATGAATCGACTTATAAACGAACAACGCTTGCAGATTATTGAATTTTATTATCAAAATTCATGCTTGGTTAAGAAAGTGCATCGTGCATAAATTTTGAGCCACATTTTGACAAATAAGTATTCCTATCCACAAGAGAACAATTTGAAGAACTTTTTTATATGATGCGGAATATTTATTTGTAAAATGCGAGGGGTATACCTAGAATCAATAGAACTTTCAATTTTTGCTAAACGATGTCACGATTTTTATCGCCATATAAATTTGACCCACCCTCACCTATATACTATACATATGTAAACATGTTGAAATCATTTCAGAGAGGAAATATCTAAAAGACGAAAAACGTGAACCATTTACTGTAGATAAAATTTTATCAGAAATGTAACAAATAACAACGTACAATAATATAATCATATATTTGTGTGTCAGATAGAAAATAAGTAAAAAAAGCCATCGCTATCTCGTATTATTTTAAACAATATATGGTTTCTCAAATTCTTTTATTTGAAGATCAAATTGGGATTACCATTTCTTGATAGAGCATATGAGAAACACGAGTTTTTCATTTTTAAGGCCATTTGGAAATAATCAAATAGTGGAAAATAACACAAATAATTATTCGCCATTTTTAGTTTTTAATCTTTTTTTGAAAGACCAAGTACTGGAGAACCTGACGGCGCTTGGAATTTCTAACTGGCGCCAGCTAACGAAGAACAGAGATGGCTTGCGAAGCATGTTATTTTCGGCCTAAATCGATATTCGGTTGTTATGGCCACATAAGTAAGTTATTAAGTAATCTTTTTTTGTTTGCTGCTGTATAAAAATCATTTCATATGAATGTACATATATTTATAGTACATGCACTTAGTAGAATGAAAAGTACTGTCTACTGTATATATGTGTATGCACTTAGTAAAATAAAAAAATATTATTAAACACAATTTCAATCACTCACCTCATATCCAAACGTAACAGCCATTACGGTAATGAGAAAACCGAAAAAGAATTCCAATTTCCTTAAACCGTATTTATCCAAAAATAGGAACGTAAATGTGTCAAATATTGTTATTAATGTTCCACCCCATAAAGGCACCCTGTATATGTAAAAAGACAGCAAAAATAAAGATAAATAGAAAAATTATAATAACTAAGTAAGACAATCAAATAAATATATTTCATTACAATGGATAATGCCATAAAAATGCTCTTACATTTTATTCGATAGCAGATAAATGGCAATTGCAGTGCCTATTACCTCTTGCATGTCTGATCCAATAATGGCTATTTCAATCATAATCCAAAGTATAATGCGTGGCAATTTTTTATACTGACGATAACACATTTCAGCCAAATGCAGGCCAGTAACAACACCCAATCTAGTAAGTAGCAAAAGAGCAAAAAATATGGAAATTATAATCATATGTAAAATGAAATACTATTGCTTACCTTGCAGATAAGCGTTGCATCAATAACCCCAACACGGTTGCCCATAATAGTACCCAGAGAATTTTATACTTTGCTGCAGTACCACTTTGTAGATCCGACTCAATATTTCCCGGATCAAGGTACGCTATAGACATAAGGAAACCAGGCCCAGTGAATGCCCATAATTTACGCCAACTAAAGCCAATCTAAAACAGACAGAATAAAAATAGAAAAAGAACAAAATTCAAAATCACTCAAAGCGTTCGCTAGTGTTACTTACCCTATCAGTTTCAGGTATTAATACTTTCTCATCACTAAAATATGCTTGCTTTGAGTTCGGTTGTAAATATGTTCCCTCATTGGGTATAACATTTTCATTTGTCAAGTTATTAGATGATGATGGAGCTGGATTAATGCTCTCCGCATTGGATTGATCACTATTTGTGTTATAACCATCATTTGACGACATACTAAGTAAACATAAAAAACAAAACACACAAAATAAGGATTTAAAGTTTTCAAAATATACAAATAATATTCAAATGAAAACAAATTCAACCGAAAATTGAACAAAGAGGTATGACGTGGCAGAAAATATATACATTATTACATACCTATAAAAAACAAAAAACGGAAATTCATTTATGATGAATTCCTACAGCTTGCTATATTATATGTATGTATGTATATGAGGGATTTCCCGGTCTAGATTTAACGTTAGCGTACAGAATTCTGGTCGCCAAGCACCTTCCATACAAAACAATATCAATTTGAAAACAAGTAAATACTAAACAGATTCACATATTATGTGGCGGACTATGATGCATCAGAATAAAATTTAAATACTCTTATTATTCCAAGTTTCCACGACATCAAGATTTTTTAAATTAATCTAAAAGTATACGCGCACTTTAATAAATTACGTTGCCACTTTTTCCTTTTTTCATTAAAAATAAATAAATATGTGGCACATAAAGCCCCAAAGGGCTCATTGACCGAGCTTCTCTTCCATTACTGTTGTGCGTCTTAAATTTTGGACAATATTAGAAGGGACCTAATTATTTTAGCCGGTTCCGAACGGCAGAACACTTGTGACATCACTTTTTCTGAGCTTTGTCACAGAGTTCTTTAAGAAGCTTTTTCATGGCAAGTTGTTACTGTCGGAAGAATTGCCAATTGCTTGCCGACAGGTGGGTACCGTTCGAAAGAAAAATCTTATCGATATTAAATTTGTTATGCATCAGCCGGGGATTGAACCACGACCTATAGATCAGAAGGCGAACACACTAACCACTGAGCTACGGCAACCACTTTTTTCATTACACTGAAAATATTCCAAGTATACAAGCGATTGTTTTTAATTGAATTCATGAAATTAATTAAAATTTATGAAAGTTACAAACTAAAAATAAAAAAATATTGCACTCATACACACATATATACTAGTTTATTTGTGTATGAAACTTTGAGTTTAGTACTCAATGATAAGGTACGTAGTTGAAAAACGGCCCACTTAAACGTACGGTAAGGTAATATGGAGTATACGGGTAATATTGTTTACACTATTATTTTCATGTGTAACGAAAAAAATCTTAAAAATCATAATCGAAGCAAGTTTTTCTTTGTCTATTTTTAAGTATTTAGTTAATTTTTGAATAAACTATAAACCTACTCAAATCGCTCATTCATGAACTAAGGCTATCATTGCAAATTCGCAGTACTCCAATAAGTAAGATTTTTTGCAATGATTACAAATTTTATACCATAATTTATAAACAAAAAATATTTAATAAAAAATTGATTTTTTAGTATAAATTATTTCGTAAACACATACTGAGACCAATGAGTAAGCACTTTGTTTCATGTTTTTTGAGATGAATTTCATAATTGTTGCTGGTGCGTAGTGCTCTACCTTACTCAAATAGAAATAAGTAAAATCGTTAATTATTGAAAATATACTTTTATGTATTTCGATGGGCTTTCATAAACAAGCAATGGAAAAATGCAAAATAAACCAATACATTGTAAACAAAAGAGTTTAAGTCATTAACCTGCTAAATGTCATTAAAAAAAAAGGGAGCAAACAGAAAATATTGCATACTTGTATAAAGACCATAAAAACGATATTAAAGAAGTCTAGAAAGAAACAAATTTTTAATATAGTGACTAATATAGTAATAAGTATATAGTATATAGTGATATATACTATATTAATCACTATATAGTATATAGTGATTAATATAGTAATATTAAAAAATAAGGAAGATACTATAAAGTTAAGAACACAAAAATAAAATAATCAGTACAATCAAGAATGTAACTGTACATACTTATATCATATGGGATTTCACATATCCATCTCTATATACTCGTACATACATACATATGTATATGTATCCATGCAGTAGATTTGTAAATGTTAAAAAATAGATAAGTAGTTATAATACTTACGTATCTCTCTAACGTAGTTTCTCAACGAATACACTGCATGTGTGAAAATATAACACTCAAGGATAGAAACACTCAACATTAAGTCAACCTTTATGACTCAGAATAAGACTCTTTTCGGATACTTTTTAGAGCTCTCTAGGAAGCTTATTAGAGCTCTTTATGATCGACCAGTTTAGTAGAAAAAGATTTTCTTTTCTGAGGGTTTTGTGAGAGTTTTATGTACTCGTTATGGATGTGAGCATTTCGGAAAAGGAGTCCGAAAAAGTCTATGGCTTGCTGGGTATTTACACACAAAACTGCAAACGTTCACCTTGATTCACAATACACAAATACACAATAACAAAGATAAAAAACATGCGAAAATATTATACAAATTAATACTATAGAATCAATAAGTAATTAAGTAAGGATATCGTGTCAAATTTAGTATTGCTAGAGTTTATAACCAAAACGTAATAACAATAGTCCTTTTATGATCATACTAAGCTATTAAGAGACCTACAGTTAAACAGAAATAATATTATATAACCAAAAGCTTATTTAAGCACAATTGTTTGGAGCATTTCATATGAAAAATATGCTACAACCTTCAGTGAATGCAGGTTAAATATCACAGATTTTGTTTTCATTTCCGTTTTTCGAACTCACAACAGCTGTTTATGAACGTACTCGTATTTATTTCAATTATTTATTCATTAACAGCTGATTTTTATTGTTGATGTATCATTAATTATATGGCACTAAGTATTATAAATATATCAGTGCAAATGAAAGTTACAATTTTCATTTCATTAACAACTTTACTATACCATATATAAGCATTATCAAAGAAAGTACTTAAAACAAGAAATATTTGTTTATTATGTTTATTAACGTCTTACTTCGTGCTCGAATAGACTTACTTACTTACTTATGTGGCTATTACAACCGAAAATCAATTTAGGACGAATCAAGCATTCTTCGCCATTTAACTATTTAATTCGCCAGCTGGCGCCAGTTAGAAATTACAAACGCTGTCATGTTCTTCAGTACATGGTCTTTCCAACGAAGGTTAGGTCTGCCTCTTCTGCGTCGTTCACCAAAAGATTTCGAATGTAACACCTTCTTAGCTGGAGATTGTTCTTCAATGCGCTCGGTATTTTAATGCTCTTCACTATGACTGGTGTTGGCATACAACTCATGGTTGTACCTTATTCGATACTCGCCACCAACGCAAATAGGTCTAAAGATCTTGCGTAGGATTTTTCTCTCAAAAGCTCCGAACATTCTCTCACCTGAGGTCCAAATTGTCCAAGCTTCGGCGCCATATGTAAGGACAGGCATGATGAGCGACTTGTAGAGTATGGTGCTCGTTTCTCAAGAGAGCGAATGACTTCTCAATTGATTAAAGTAGCACCTTTTAGGAAGCCCTTCACTACTTCAAAAGCGTAGTTATCAATAGTGATATGCTATCCAAGACTCTGGGAGTCTGCCACTAGGTACTTCGTCTTGCCCTTCGTATGACCCACTGTTCACCGTATGACCCCTTCGACACAACTAACTTCCCAACTCTGAGAATGCTACACTGACTGCTCACGTGTTCATGCCAATAACATCGGCATACGCCAACAACATCACACTTTTATTGAAGATAGTGCCATTATATCATACATCAGCAGCTCATATTATCTTCTCCGTAATAAAATGGAAGAAGTCTCCCGATAACGAATCACCTTGTATGAAACCCCGTTTGGTATTAAACGGTGGAGAGAGGTCCTTCCCAATTTTCATCACTCCTGTTGTTATACAGTGTCATTCTGCAGAGACGAATGAGGTTCACAGGAATACAGAATTCAGACATTGTTGTGTAGAAGTAATCCCACATGGGACTGTCGAAAGCGGCTTTACCAGGTGTACAAGCTTAAATATTTACATATATGTATATATATATATATATATATATATATATATATATATATAAATATATATATATATATATATATATATAAATATATATATATAAATATATATATATATATATATATATATAAATATATATATATAAATATATATATATATATATATATATATATATATATGTAAATATATATATATAAATATATATAAATATATATATATATATATATATATATATATATAAATATATATATATATATATATAAATATATGTATATATATATATAAATATATATATATATATATAAATATATATATATATATATATATATATAAATATATATATATATATATATATATATATATATATATATATATATATATTTATATATATTTATATATATATATATATATATATATATATATATATATTTATATATATATATATTTATATATATATACATATATATATATATATATACATATATATATATGTATACATATATATATATATATATATATATATATATACAAAGAGCCACTTATGTATTAGGACTCGAACCATATCTCAGAAACCAAGTGTCAAAATTTCATGTCAGTTGGTTGACATTTAATGTTTATTGACATTCATTTTACAAAACACGTGTTCGTTTGATGTTCAAATTTTAACATGGAGCAAAGACGGTCATTAAATTCCACGCAAAAATTGGTAAAAGTGCATCAGAAACATTCGGAATGATGCAGCAAGCGTATGGCGATGCTTGTTTATCAAGATCAAATGTTTTCAAATGGCATAAACGGTTTGTGGATGGCAGAGGGTCGCTGGAAGATGAAATAAAAGAAGGAAGGCCAATTTCAGTGCGGACGCCGGAAGCGATCCAGAAAGTTCGTGATTTTATTACAGAAGACCGCAATGCTTGAGTGAAAATGATGGAATAGGCCTTAAACATCAACAGAGAAACTATCCGACTCATTCTTCACGAGGATTTGGGCAAAACAAAGATCTGCGCGAGATTTGTTCCACACACATTGACCCAGGACCAAAAATTAATGAGTCAGTCATTCTAGAGACATGGTTGCAGCTGCAGAAATGGTGTTTCCAATACGATCCAGAAACCAAGCGTCAAAGTGCGAAGTAGACATAAAAAACTCACCACAAGCCAAAAAAACACGAAAAGTTCCATAAAAAATCAAAACAATGCTCATCACATTCTTCGATAGCAAAGGAACTATAATGCACACCACTCATTGTTCGTCAGATTTTGGCTCGGAATCAGGTCTGTGTGTTGAATCACCCGCCGTATTCACCTGATTTGGCACCGTGCGACTTCTTTTTGTTCCCAAAACTTAAATTGAAGTTGAAAGGATGCTTTTTTGATGACATTTAGACCATACAACGGGTTTCGACGAGGGCACTGGAGGCAATTCCGAAAAATGAGCTGGAACACGCGTTTGAATCACTATTAAATCGATGTAAAAAGTGTATTGAATCAGGAGGAGAATATTTCGAATAAATAACCGAAAAATTAGCAGATATAGTGTTTTAATTGTGTTTTCTAGAGGCAGTCTTAATACATAATTGTCGCACCTTGTATATATATATATATATATATATATATATATATATATATATATATACAAGGTGCGACAATTATGTATTAAGACTGCCTCTAGAAAACACAATTAAAACACTATATCTGCTAATTTTTCGGTTATTTATTCGAAATATTCTCCTCCTGATTCAATACACTTTTTACATCGATTTAATAGTGATTCAAACGCGTGTTCCAGCTCATTTTTCGGAATTGCCTCCAGTGCCCTCGTCGAAACCCGTTGTATGGTCTAAATGTCATCAAAAAAGCATCCTTTCAACTTCAATTTAAGTTTTGGGAACAAAAAGAAGTCGCACGGTGCCAAATCAGGTGAATACGGCGGGTGATTCAACACACAGACCTGATTCCGAGCCAAAATCTGACGAACAATGAGTGGTGTGCATTATAGTTCCTTTGCTATCGAAGAATGTGATGAGCATTGTTTTGATTTTTTATGGAACTTTTCGTGTTTTTTTGGCTTGTGGTGAGTTTTTTATGTCTACTTCGCACTTTGACGCTTGGTTTCTGGATCGTATTGGAAACACCATTTCTGCAGCTGCAACCATGTCTCTAGAATGACTGACTCATTAATTTTTGGTCCTGGGTCAATGTGTGTGGAACAAATCTCGCGCAGATCTTTGTTTTGCCCAAATCCTCGTGAAGAATGAGTCGGATAGTTTCTCTGTTGATGTTTAAGGCCTATTCCATCATTTTCACTGAAGCATTGCGGTCTTCTGTAATAAAATCACGAACTTTCTGGATCGCTTCCGGCGTCCGCACTGAAATTGGCCTTCCTTCTTTTATTTCATCTTCCAGCGACCCTCTGCCATCCACAAACCGTTTATGCCATTTGAAAACATTTGATCTTGATAAACAAGCATCGCCATACGCTTGCTGCATCATTCCGAATGTTTCTGATGCACTTTTACCAATTTTTGCGTGGAATTTAATGACCGTCTTTGCTCCATGTTAAAATTTGAACATCAAACGAACACGTGTTTTGTAAAATGAATGTCAATAAACATTAAATGTCAACCAACTGACATGAAATTTTGACACTTGGTTTCTGAGATATGGTTCGAGTCCTAATACATAAGTGGCTCTTTGTATATATATATATATATATATATATATATATATATATATATATATATATATATGTATATATATATATATGTATATATATATATATATATATATATATATATATATATATATATTTATATATACAGTGGCTCACAGCTTATTTCGTACAGTGTATATATTTTTATGTACATGGCTGTAACATCGAAACTAAAAAACTTATCAATAAGTTTTGAATGTAGATGTCTATGTATGTGTTTAGTAAACCTAATAAGAAAACGGGGAACCCCAAAAATTGTTCTTTTTGTCATGCAAGAGAGAAAAACTATTGATCAGCTGATTTTCAGCTCACATCTTATTTCGTACACAAACTTCAATGTAAGTAAGTTTCATTCTGCCGCGCAGTTACAAAGTTTTTTTGAATTGTATGAGTTTTTGGACCCTTTTAACTATTATAACAATTTTTATTATTATTATTTTAAATAGTTAAAGTGCTGTAAATTAAACATTTAGCGTTATGGGTCGTCGTACAACGATGGAACAGCGTAAACTGGTAATTAACCATTTTAGGAAAGGTCAGAGTGTGCGAAAAATTGCTGAAATGACAAATTTAAGTGCCTCAACTGTCCAATACATCATTCAACGCTTCGTTCGCGAAAATCGGTTGGAGAACAAGGGCAGAGAAGCACCTAATAAGATTTTCAACGCTTCAGACGAGCGTTATATTGTACGAAAAATTAAGAAAAATCCAAAGTTATCCGCTCCGAAGTTGGCTGCAGAGGTTCAGCGTGAAATAGGAAAATCATCCAGTGCTGAAACTGTCCGACGTGTGCTGCGCAATCATGACTTGAACGGTCGAGTAGCCCGAAAGAAACCATTCATTTCGAAAATGAATATACAACGCCGACTTGACTTCGCCAAAGAGCATATTATTAATACTCCTGCGTTCTGGAATACCGTTATTTTCGCGGATGAGTCTAAGTTTAATATTTTTGGCTCGGACGGAATGTCATATGTTTGGCGTAAAGCGAATACCGAGCTAAACAAGGAGAACCTTAAGCCCACAGTGAAGCATGGTGGCGGTAGCGTGATGGTTTGGGCCTGTATGTCAGCAGCCGGAGTAGGTGAATTGGTTTTTATTGAGGAAACAATGAACAAAATGAAGTACCTCGAGATTCTGAAAAACAATTTACTTCAAAGTGCAGACAAACTGGGTTTGCGGGAAGAATTTCGGTACTACCAAGATAATGACCCAAAACATAAATCTGGGATTGTGCAATCTTGGCTTATTTGGAACTGCCCACACTTGATGTCTCCACCACCACAGTCACCTGACATGAATGTGATTGAAAATCTTTGGTCTATTTTGGACAATAAAATAAGAACACACAAGATTTCTAATAAGCAAGACCTAAAGAAGGTACTGATGGAAGAATGGAAAAAAATCACACCAGACATCACTCAAAAATTGGTGGATTCAATGCCAAATAGACTCCAGGCTGTCATTAACGCTAAGGGATGTCAACTAAATATTAAAATCAACTTTCTTTGTTTTTAGTTTGAACTTAAAGAGACTGTACGAAATAAGCTGTGACATGAATTTTCCTATTTTTTTCTTATTTTATTTTTTTATAGTGTCAAACACTAAAATTTTGAAAAAGTAAATTTTGGAAAATAAAAAACAAACCTTCCTTTCTAAAATGGCATTTATATTTTGTTCATATTTTTGCTATATTAGGAATTACGACTGCAGCAATTTTTAAACTGTCACTGTACGAAATAAGCTGGGAGCCACTGTATATATTTATATATATATATATATATATATATATATATATTTATATATATATATATATATATATATATATATATATATTTATATATATATATTTATATATATATATTTATATATATATATATATATATTTATATATGTATATATATATATATTTATATATATATACATATATTTATATATATATATATATATATTTATATATATATATATATTTATATATATATATATATATTTATATATATTTATATATTTACATATATATATATATATATATATATATATATATATATATATATATATATATATATACATATGTATATGTAAATATTTAAGCTTGTACACCTGGTAAAGCCGCTTTCGACAGTCCCATGTGGGATTACTTCTACACAACAATGTCTGAATTCTGTATTCCTGTGAACCTCATTCGTCTCTGCAGAATGACACTGTATAACAACAGGAGTGATGAAAATTGGGAAGGACCTCTCTCCACCGTTTAATACCAAACGGGGTTTCATACAAGGTGATTCGTTATCGGGAGACTTCTTCCATTTTATTACGGAGAAGATAATATGAGCTGCTGATGTATGATATAATGGCACTATCTTCAATAAAAGTGTGATGTTGTTGGCGTATGCCGATGTTATTGGCATGAACACGTGAGCAGTCAGTGTAGCATTCTCAGAGTTGGGAAGTTAGTTGTGTCGAAGGGGTCATACGGTGAACAGTGGGTCATACGAAGGGCAAGACGAAGTACCTAGTGGCAGACTCCCAGAGTCTTGGATAGCATATCACTATTGATAACTACGCTTTTGAAGTAGTGAAGGGCTTCCTAAAAGGTGCTACTTTAATCAATTGAGAAGTCATTCGCTCTCTTGAGAAACGAGCACCATACTCTACAAGTCGCTCATCATGCCTGTCCTTACATATGGCGCCGAAGCTTGGACAATTTGGACCTCAGGTGAGAGAATGTTCGGAGCTTTTGAGAGAAAAATCCTACGCAAGATCTTTAGACCTATTTGCGTTGGTGGCGAGTATCGAATAAGGTACAACCATGAGTTGTATGCCAACACCAGTCATAGTGAAGAGCATTAAAATACCGAGCGCATTGAAGAACAATCTCCAGCTAAGAAGGTGTTACATTCGAAATCTTTTGGTGAACGACGCAGAAGAGGCAGACCTAACCTTCGTTGGAAAGACCATGTACTGAAGAACATGACAGCGTTTGTAATTTCTAACTGGCGCCAGCTGGCGAATTAAATAGTTAAATGGCGAAGAATGCTTGATTCGTCCTAAATTGATTTTCGGTTGTAATAGCCACATAAGTAAGTAAGTAAGTCTATTCGAGCACGAAGTAAGACGTTAATAAACATAATAAACAAATATTTCTTGTTTTAAGTACTTTCTTTGATAATGCTTATATATGGTATAGTAAAGTTGTTAATGAAATGAAAATTGTAACTTTCATTTGCACTGATATATTTATAATACTTAGTGCCATATAATTAATGATACATCAACAATAAAAATCAGCTGTTAATGAATAAATAATTGAAATAAATACGAGTACGTTCATAAACAGCTGTTGTGAGTTCGAAAAACGGAAATGAAAACAAAATCTGTGATATTTAACCTGCATTCACTGAAGGTTGTAGCATATTTTTCATATGAAATGCTCCAAACAATTGTGCTTAAATAAGCTTTTGGTTATATAATATTATTTCTGTTTAACTGTAGGTCTCTTAATAGCTTAGTATGATCATAAAAGGACTATTGTTATTACGTTTTGGTTATAAACTCTAGCAATACTAAATTTGACACGATATCCTTACTTAATTACTTATTGATTCTATAGTATTAATTTGTATAATATTTTCGCATGTTTTTTATCTTTGTTATTGTGTATTTGTGTATTGTGAATCAAGGTGAACGTTTGCAGTTTTGTGTGTAAATACCCAGCAAGCCATAGACTTTTTCGGACTCCTTTTCCGAAATGCTCACATCCATAACGAGTACATAAAACTCTCACAAAACCCTCAGAAAAGAAAATCTTTTTCTACTAAACTGGTCGATCATAAAGAGCTCTAATAAGCTTCCTAGAGAGCTCTAAAAAGTATCCGAAAAGAGTCTTATTCTGAGTCATAAAGGTTGACTTAATGTTGAGTGTTTCTATCCTTGAGTGTTATATTTTCACATATGCAGTGTATTCGTTGAGAAACTACGTTAGAGAGATACGTAAGTATTATAACTACTTATCTATTTTTTAACATTTACAAATCTACTGCATGGATACATATACATATGTATGTATGTACGAGTATATAGAGATGGATATGTGAAATCCCATATGATATAAGTATGTACAGTTACATTCTTGATTGTACTGATTATTTTATTTTTGTGTTCTTAACTTTATAGTATCTTCCTTATTTTTTAATATTACTATATTAATCACTATATACTATATAGTGATTAATATAGTATATATCACTATATACTATATACTTATTACTATATTAGTCACTATATTAAAAATTTGTTTCTTTCTAGACTTCTTTAATATCGTTTTTATGGTCTTTATACAAGTATGCAATATTTTCTGTTTGCTCCCTTTTTTTTTAATGACATTTAGCAGGTTAATGACTTAAACTCTTTTGTTTACAATGTATTGGTTTATTTTGCATTTTTCCATATATATATATATATATATATATATATATATATATATATATATATATATATATATATATATATATATATATATATATATGTATATATATATATATATATATATATATATGATGAGCTGCTCACCCGCATGCACCAGCTCATAAGCAGAATATGGTCGGATGAAAGCATGCCTGATGATTGGAGGCTCAGTGTTCTCTGTCCTGTACATAAAAAAGGAGACCCCACAATTTGCGCCAACTACCGTGGAATAAGTCTCCTGAGCATCGCGTACAAGGTTCTATCGAGCGTACTCTGTGAAAGATTGAAGCCTATGCTCAGCAACCTGATTGGACCTTATCAGTGTGGCTTCAGACCTGGTAAATCCACCATCGACCAGATTTTCACACTGCGCCAAATCCTGGAGAAGACCCAAGAAAAACAGATCGACACACACCACCTATTTGTTGATTATAAAGCCGCTTTCGACAGTCCGGTAAGGGATTACCTCTACGCAACAATGTCTGAGTTCGGTATTCCTGCAAAGCTCATTCGACTTTGTAGAATGACACTGCATAACTCCCGTTGTGCAGTGAAAATTGGGAAGTACCTCTCCGCACCGTTTAATACCGAACGGGGTTTCAGACAAGGTGATTCGTTATCGTGCGACTTCTTCAATCTTATTATGGAGAAAATAATACGAGCTGCTGATCTACGACATAATGGCACTATCTTCAACAAAAGTGTCATGCTGTTAGCGTATGCCGACGATATTGACATAATCGGCATGAACACGCGAGCAGTCAGTGCAGCATTCTCAGAGTTGGAAAGAGAGTCGCGTCGGATGGGTCTCACGGTGAACGAGGGCAAGACGAAGTATCTAGTGTCAACAAACAAAGAGTCCCGGCGTCTTGGACAGCACGTCACTGTTGACAACTACGCTTTTGAAGTAGTAAGGGACTTTGTCTATCTTGGAACCAGCATTAACAGCAGTAATGACGTCAGCTTGGAGATCATGCGTAGGATAACTCTTGCTAACAGGTGTTACTTTGGGCTGAGTAAGCAATTGAGAAGTCGAGCCCTCTCTCGAAGAACGAAAACTACACTCTACAAGTCTCTCATCATGCCTGTCCTAACATATGGCGCTGAAGCCTGGACAATTTCCACCTCGGATGAGCGAATACTTGGAGTTTTCGAGAGAAAAGTCCTACGCAAGATCTTTGG
The DNA here is from genome assembly GCA_963854835.1 of Megamerina dolium. Classification (NCBI taxonomy): domain Eukaryota; kingdom Metazoa; phylum Arthropoda; class Insecta; order Diptera; family Megamerinidae; genus Megamerina; species Megamerina dolium. The sequence goes on along the minus strand of OY978526.1, from coordinate 54,127,252 downwards.
ACCTATTTGCGTTGGTGGCGAGTACCGAATAAGGTACAACTATGAGCTGTACGAGCTGTATGCCGATATTGACATAGTAAAGTGCATCAAAATCCAGCGGCTGTGCTGGCTAGGTCATGTCGAGCGAATGGAAGAACACGCTCCAGCTAAGAAGGTGTTATATTCGGAACCCGCTGGAGGACGACGCAAAAGAGGAAGACCAAACCTCCGGTGGAAAGACCAAGTACTGGAGAACCTGACGGCGCTTGGAATTTCTAACTGGCGCCAGCTAGCGAAGAACAGAGATGGCTGGCGAAGCATATTATTTTCGGCCTAAATCGATATTCGGTTGTTATGGCCACATAAGTAAGTAAGTAAGTAATATATATATATACATATATATATATATATATATATATATATATATATATATATATATATATATATATATATATATATATATATGGCACTTATAAACCGTGAAGGGCTCTTTGAGCGAGCTTCTCTTCCATTACTGTTGTGCGTGTTAAATTTTGGACAGTATCAAATTATATCAGAGGAGCAATTGTGCAAAGAGTAATAATATCAAAAAAATCATCAAGATGTTGAAGAAAACGTACGAAAAAGTTTCATTTTTCAAATATAATACCAAATTCCAAATAATTTACAAATTACGTAAATTCAAAAGCATTGATTCCGTAGCCGTTGTACTAATATGATAGAGGCAGCCGATGATATGTGAAAGAAAATCGAAACCAATCATACGAAAGGCACGATTTTTAAGTTCGCATTTTACACACTGTATAAACATAATTATAGTGAATGTCGACTTTAGTAGCACAAGGCAAATATGTCATCAAAACTTCGTCTTGAAGATTGGCTTAGCTAAACGCAATTATATTGAATATCGATTTTCGGCTGCTAAAAAATCATCAATTGATATATTGCATCGAAAATATGAACCGCTCCTCTGATATGATTTATAAGTGAAAAACCTCCACATTAAAAATTATCGAATCATCTTTAATTCATATGTATCTGCTTTGAAGATTTGATTATACTCAAAGAAAATAGGAAAAAATATGTATAATTAACAATTTTTTATATATAATGCAGGCATAAGTATACAATAGCCCACTGAAAAGAAAAAAATTAATTAAATTTCTTCGTATAGAGCCTATTTTTGTGAATATAAAAAAACAAATTTGTAGCTAACGTTCATATAAGGCGTGGCTCAAGGTTAAACTTCAAACTTGCGACCGAAATTACTCAATAAATTTGCAATTTTCCTTTACAATATGGGTATCAAAAGAAAGGTCTTCTTATAAACTATTTTAAATATTTTAAAAGGTTTGATCAACATTAAAAAATTAACCATTTTTTTTTTTCAATCCTTCTTACTTTGTTTACTTGTATACCGTAAAAGTAGTGAGACAGAAGAATTATAGTGATGAAAATAAGAGAATTTAAAGAAAATTGGTAAATATATTATAGTAATAATTAACACTTTCTTCTAATTCGATAAAAATATTGATGGTCGCAATGCCAGCGTCGGGCCTATAAGTGTTATGTTTTTAGCCCGGCCAAAGGACGGCTCTCAAGACAGTCTTTTATCCGAAAATACTGATGGTTGCGAAGCCGGCGGCGGGCTATAAGGGTTATTGTTTTTGGGTACGGCAAAAGGCCGGCTATCAAAAAAAGACATCCTAAAATACTGATTGTAGCGAAGCCGGCGTCGGGAGTATAAGGGTTATTTTTTCTTTAGCCCGGCCGAAGACCGGCTATCAAGAAAGACTTTTATGCGAAAATACTGATGGTCGCGAAACTATATTTGAAGACATACAAGTAATACTATCGAAAGCAATCCATATTGAAAAAATTTCATGAAGTATCAATTTAAAAAAAATATTTAAATTATATACGAATTTTCTTTAAATATATTCTATATATACCGTTGAAAAAGTAATATGCCCTTGAATATGGTTCTAAACCTTTTATAGGTCAATGGTGATTGTTTTCGAAAAAAATAATTATCAAATTTTTTATGTTATATATACTGAAAAGGTATTAAAAATACCTTTCTTTTGATACCTATGTTATAAAGAAAAATTGCAAATTGATTGATAATTTCGATAGCTAATTAGAACATTGACCTTGAGCCAAACCTTATACGGGCGTTAGTTACAAAAAAAAGTTTGGTATTTTATATTCACAAAAATAGGCTCTATACGAAGAAATTTAATTTATTTTTTTCCTTTCAGTGGGCTATTCTATACTTGTTCCATTTTTTTTTTGCCGTAAAAAATTTATTTGCGTCTAAAAAACATTTTCTGAATATGTTTGTTTTTAACTTAACATTTGTAACTGCACAACGTTATCTTTTTAACGCTAGGACAGAATGGGTTAAAACCTTTTTTGCACTTATTCAGTGTGGCAACTCCATATATTCATATTTCACATTCTTTTGTGTATAATTTGACATTTTTGCCTTCATAATCACAAACTTCTTCCTCTTTATCAATCTCAGTATGTAGAATACTGAAAACTTTCATTATTTTCTGTATACGATGCTATACTCTAAACAATGTTTTTCGTGTATTTTATATACATACTTGCACTAATTGAAAAGCCCCTCCGTCCTGCAGCCAATTTGATATGCAGGTCTTATTATTATGGTCACAAAAAAAACGTAGATAAAAATGTTTCTGCGTTGATCAATGTGTTGCCTAACAACTCATCATGTACAATTTTTTTATATATGGTATGTACGCAATTGCAATCGTCACAAAAAAATGGAATCATACACGGTAGTAAATTATTCACGTTACATGTATGAAAACACTTGACAACAGAATATTAAAAACATAGATGGCAAAGCAGTCCAAACAGAATAAATCTTAAACAAGAAATTTAACTACAAATTCCATTTATTGACGCCAACTATATGTAAGAACGTTGGTAGAGTATACAAGCGTAGCGTACAGTATGGTTATTTCTCCACGATGAGTAAAATAAATCTGCCAGCAGCGCAAAAACTGGCTTTTTGTTACTGACTACCACAACTTTGTGTTCTCTATTGTTGTTGTTATCGCTCTCTAGCTAATTGTATTGACAAACTATTTCACTTCCATATAAATCAACGATTTGAAAAAATTACACACAAATCAACAAGGAACTAATAAATCTATTAATATTCTACGCTTTCGCGTAATATTTTATGCTTATTCGCGAAATTCTGCAATATATTGTAATGTGTATGTGGTATCTGGCAACTCCAGCACGCAAGAAAACTTTAACAACAACAATCCACAAAAAATATGACAGAACTGAAGCACGACAACGGAAAGACTGCGAGAGAAATTATTTTGCATCGTCAATTATACGACTAAAAATCGGTGTTGCTTCTTTATCATATCAATCAAATATTGTAATAAATATTTAATATTTCTTTTATCGCGATTCTACTTATTTATGTATGTATTATTTCTGTGTATTATTTTATGTATTTAGTTTGGTGCTTTTATATTTTGATAAATGATTTTTTCATAAAGAAAGTAGCAATATAGGCTGCAATATTAAATCTGTAATGCACTTTTGGTCAACATAATACAAGAATTCTTCGTCCGTACAGTAGAATTCATATTACATCAATATTTCTTTTGGAAGAAATCTCGAGTTGATCAAGTCTAGTTCTGAAAGGAAGGCATCATGCAAAAGCTAAAGCTATTTACCATAATAACATGGCAACACTTTATCTGTACTAATACCGACTCATTTAAGATAAAAGAAAACGGAAATAAAATTGTTGTGTTTATATTACATAGTTGATAAGATTGTAATTTAAAAAAAATTATTCAAATTTGTATCATGGCAAAATATTAACAAGTAGCGAATGAACACGGATGCTAACATTAACTATTTATTTATTCATATGTGTGTTGGATGTTTACATAAATATGCTAAGGAAAAACCTTTTAATAATATTGTATAATATGTAGCTTGTTAGAATTTAGATAACTTATTTTCCTTAAATTGTGTTTTATGTATTATTTGAACAGTTAACATAGATTTCGACCAGTTATATCATTCGTACCCACATTAATTATAATATATTTAATAACCGGCAAATACATTAGAGACTGCTATCATGGCACGCATTTCTTATCATAATCACCATTGAAAACTCAAAAGCACATTCATGTTTTTAACAGCGAATTATGCTATCAAAAATTTAATTTCTTAAGTACTCAGATTTACGATTTCAATGTCACTTTGGTTAAAAAGTCAGGCAATCATAATTACCAGGTGTACAAGCCTAAATCCCCTGTTTTTCGGTAAAAAAAAAACACTTTTTTTTTCATAGAAAGCCAAAAATTAATTTATTCAAAGTATTTGCCCTCACTAGCTATACATTTTTCCCATCTCTCGGGCAATTTGTGTATATCATGCCAAAAGAATTCCTCATTTTTCGAGGCAAACCACTTGTCAAGCCATTTTCCGACGTCTTCATACGAAGTGCTGTTCGGCGAGCGCGTGACCCATCGACGAAAACAGGTGATAGTCAGAAGGGGCCAGGGGGTCAATTCTCGTTTTGTGATAAAGTGAAGTGAAAAAAAAGTTTTCATTTTCGTTTTCACAACTACTTTTCACTCTGTCTTTTCACAAACACTTATTTTGTGATTCTGGTTCGTGGTGTAAAAAGCGTGTTCCATTACCAATGTAGTCGTGAAACTATTGCAACTGTGCTTTTTAATTTCAGAAACAAATGAGTTGAAGTAGAGAAATAAGTAAAGAAAACATGTCGGGAATAATTATTTTATTAGAATTATCGCAAAGAATTCAAGATGAGCAAAGGTAATAAGATGTTGTGTAAATTTTTAATTACAGTAAATACAATTTAAAATATTCTAGGGATTATTTAATAGTCCTAAGACGCAAGAACATTAATATTTTATTAGTATTTAAGAAAATGAATTTAACAACTAAAATGTGATCAACCACCCCATGGGTAACATGAAGAAGACTGAATTATTTGTAAACATATGAATAAAGATATGATACAAAATAATTAATCATTTAAATTTGTATACTATTACTAAAAGCATCTTGAACAATTTGCAAACGTTGCCTTTTCGCAATGTTTAATATATCACGAGATGAAATCGGTGAAGAGGAGCTAACAAAATCTTCAGGTTCTTCAGAATCCTCTGTATACATTCCTTCGAACGGTACTCTTGCACGAATCAAATAGTTGTGTAAAACCAAGCAAGCGTTAATTATGAGGCCTGCTTTTGGTGGACTGTAAAAGAGGGCCCTTTCCTTTGACAGACAGCGAAATCTGCTTTTTAATAAGCCAATGCATCTTTCCACAAGAGCTCGAGTTGACTTGTGTGCTATGTTGTAGCGCTCTTCTTCGGTACATGATGTTGCACTAATTGGTGTCATCAGCCAAGGCTATTTTAAAATTTATATTAGCATATCCAATTAACGCTTTAGGGAACCTATATAATTCCTTGAAATGTTCGTTGGTTGTCACCTCAAAGGGATTTTGGTCATCGCGAAGTCTGCGTCTTAGCACTTTTAAATAATCCCTAGAATATATTAAATTGTATTTACTGTAATTAAAAATTTACACAACATCTTATTACCTTTCCTCATCTTGAATTCTTTTTTTCTAATAAAATAATTATTCCCGACATGTTTTCTTTACTTATTTCTCTACTTCAACTCATTTGTTTCTGTAATTAAATAGCACAGTTGCAATAGTTTCACGACTACATTGGTAATGGAACACGCTTTTCACACCACGAACTAGAATCACAATGCACTTCACTTTATCACAGAACGAGAATTGACCCCCAGGTCTGGTGAATAAGCGTGATGAGGTAGCACCTCCCAATTGAATGTGTCCAAGTAGTTTTGACGTTTGCGATTTGGTGTTGTCGTGGAGAAAAATCAGCTTCTCATGTCTTTGTTCATAACCAGGCCTTTTTTCACCCAAAGCACGGCGCAATTTCACTAGTTGTTGGTGGTAGCGGTGAGCATTGACAGTTTCACCAGGTTTCAACAGCTCGTAGTAGATGACACCCTGCTGATCCCACCAAACGCACAGCATCGTCTTGCGTCCAAAGCGATTTGGTCTTGGAGAAGAAGTTGCTGGTTGGCCGGGATCGACTCACGAATTTTTTTGTTTAGGATTCTCAAAGTATATCCACTTTTCATCGCAAGTCACCACAAGATGCAAGAACCACTTTCTTTTTTTTCTAGCAAGCAAGATTTCGCATGTGTTTTGGCGTCGCTCCGTCTGCCTATCGTTCAATTCATGGGGTACACATTTTCCAAATTTTTGAACCTTCCCCTGGCTCGTAAACGTATGGAAATGGCTTGTAACACCTAACCATTCGGCAAGCATTTTTGCGATTGGGTGTCGTCCTCATCCAAAAGAGCCTACAACTCATTGTCCTCAACTTTTCTGGGTCTATTTTCACGCTTCTTGTCACTCAAGTCAAAATGGCCTTCTTTGAACCGACGAAACCAGTCTCTACAAGTGGTTTTCAATAGCGCACTGTCTCCACAAGCATTCGATGCGACTCAGCAGCAGATTTCTTCAAATTGAAGCAAAAAAGTAAAGATTCTCGATATGCTCTTTTCTGGCACGAAACTAGACATGATTATTCGAGGAAAAATATATGTTGTTGTATGAAATCACTGATGATGTTTACTAATTGATGTAAACAGGTTTCGAACTCATAAAAAAAAGGATGCACAGTCGATAATAGCTCAATATGCTCACTAACGCCATCTACGAGCAAACAGCGGATTTAAGCGTGTACACCTGGTATTCGAAATAAACAATTGTCAAGCTAGATCGAGTGAAGTTGATGAGTGTTATTAGTTGAGCCACACACACACTTAAAAATAGCATCCATATAGTTTATCTATTGAATATTTATTTCAACTTTGTATGCATATTTGACCCTCTTTATTGTTTTGTTAAAAATACTAGAACAATTTAACATTGTGTGTGGCATGAGTTAGTTCTACAAACACATGTACACAAAATCCACACAAAAACATTTTTTTTTAATTCCTAAAAATAATAAAAGAATGTATAAATGTGTTTACACAATTAATAATATAGATTATAGTTATAATCATGCAACATTTATAAAATTACTGTTAAATAATTCGTTGTATAAAAATAAAATGTTGTTTCAACTTAAATATGAAATATTGTAATACGTTAGGCCAGTTTCATTTTCTCATCCTTTTAGTCTTTGAATAATAATGAATATATAATAATAATGATAATAATAATAATAATAATAATAATAATAGGTGTAGGTTAGTTAATATTAATTTTCATGAACACCATACAGTTTCCTCTTTAATTTGCATTTCGGGAAATTTGAGTTTCTGCCATAATTATATAAAATAATTTTCTATGTTTGTTGTGAGTTAATTACTTGCACATAATTTGCTGGAAAGAGCCCATAGCGATTTTTGCACAATCCGCGCCACCAGCCCTCATCAATCTGTAAAGTGAAGTGAAGAGCCAATTAATAGCTATTTTCTATGAAATAATTTTCACTATAGATATACCATTTCTATATGAGTAATTTCATCATCTGGATCGAAGGAAATTTCATCATCGTCTGCTGCTTGATAATCGTACAAGGCAACCGCGCGTATGCCTGTATCTTCAATATAATCAGCTAAATTTTCGGAATTGGCATATATTGCCTCATCTGGCACAACAACATCGTTTCCAGTTGAACCGCTAGCAACGATTGAAGAACACTGCGAGGCTCCAACATCGTTAGTAGGATCTTCTTGTTTTGACTCTTCTTGATTAGTGGTGGTTATGGGTACGGAAGCTGTTGTAGTTGTCATCGTCGTGGTCGCCGCTTGTTTTTGGCTAACTTTTTCATGATTCTGATAAATTGGCTCTTCTGCCGTTTGCTTGGGTGAAATGGCTTCCGGTGGCGTAACATGTTGAATTTCAATTGAGGGTATTACGTCAGGTGGTGGAACAACAATTTGTTTTGTATCTTCTTTAGCTGTTGATGCATCTATTTGTTGTTTTACCGCCTTTTTCTCTTCCACCATCTCTTGTTGTGTTGAGCTTTGTTTCGGAATTACTATTGGTTCCTTGCGGATAGGAGTTGTTTCTGTTGTCGGCGATTGCATTTTATTAAATGCAATAATAGTATTTCCTATGCCACCTTCCCGGCCAGTGGCAATTGTGGTACGGCTCCCCTTGGCCGGCGGATATCGTGCTTCCTCAGCTGCTTGCAAAGGCTTATTCTCTACAATTGTTTTCTTTGCCGCCTCTTCACGGTCCCTCTGATCTTTTACTTCACGTATACGTTTTTGTTCGTCTGCACGTTTTCGTGACTCTACCTCTGTATTTTTGGCAAGATTTTCAAATTTAGCTCGTAAGTTCGATGGCTTAGCCCCTTCAATATTAGGCTTAACTTTAGTGTACGTCGTCCCAATTTGTTGCTTACTATCAGCATAACCTGCTGCTGACTTATCCATACGATCTTTCTGTACGCCGAATTTTCCTCCAAATCCCTATTCAAATAGAAAAAAAATAAAAAAGTTTAATGGATAATATTTATAAAAAAAAAACACGTAACAGGTTACTTACTACTTTATGATCTAATTGGCTTTCGTGTTTTTGGGGAGCCTCAACATGGTCCCAACCCACAGCTGATTTATCCTTACGATCTTCTTGTATTCCGAATTTACCACCAAACCCTATAGAGTAGTCTATATAAGTTCACAGTATTAAAGACACGTGGTTTTTTAGTTGAATTCACTCTTTCGCACCTTTTTGTGATTCGTGTTTTTCCACCTTCTCTACGTGGTCCCAACCAACAGCTGATTTATCAACTCGATCTGATTGTACACCAAATTTTCCACCGAATCCGGCTGCATAATCCTTTTGCGATGCATGCTTTTCAACCTTCTCTACATGATCCCAACCAGCTGCAGATTTATCTACACGATCTGTTTGTAGACCAAATTTACCACCAAATCCCGTTGAATAATCTTTTTGCGAAGCATGCTTTTCCACTTTTTCAATATGATCCCAACCGGCTGCCGATTTATCAACACGATCTCTTTGAACACCAAATTTACCGCCATAACCATAACCAGGATTTTGTTCTTCCAATTGCTTCTTTTTCTTATCTTGGTCGGCTTTTTCAGTTTCGTGGCGTAATTTCTGCATACTAAAGTTAATATACTAATGCTGATAAAACCCCTTAAATGCCTCTTTAAATTTATGTCCACTTACTCTATAGCTCCAGCTGTACGCCCGCTACCCTCAATAGTTTTAGATCCCCAACGTTGTTCTTGTTCACTGACATCGTTCACGAAATCCGGATCAGTTTCCCAATCATCATCAGCATCTGTAGGATCAGAACTTTGTATTTGTAACCCGGCTGTTGCTTTCCACATATTGAAATCTATCGATAACATTCAATTCAGCAAATAAGTTCTTTAGATAAGATAAGAATGCTATGTATTTATCAATAGCATATGTGTATTAAATTTCAAAATTCGGGTGTGACACCGAAAACACAATCTCCAAAATCCTACTCACCTATTCAAAAAACTCACTTTATTTAATTTTTAACAATTCTATATTTCTTTTTTATTTATTACTATAAGCAACCCTTCCCCTTTATATTGTGATTCATATAAAGGATTCGACGAATTTCAACTAGTGATTCAACTTTTTTGCTAACATGAAACTGTCTCTGACATTTCTTTACACGGCCGGGTTGTAATATTGGTTGTTGAACAAGAGACGGCAATCTCGCTCTTGACCACTGTAAAATTAAAAACAGTTGTGTTTGTTTACAGAATATTCCTATAAATTATCAACATTTGTTGTCAAATGGTTTGTTAACACCAAAAAACTTGCAACGATAGAGAAAATGAGAGCGTAAAATGACAGTTCAATGTGAGAGAACTTAAAAGTTGTTAGTGGATTATTTTTACTTGTTCAATTTTACGTTGTTCAATCCCAGGGTGATGCATAACAAATTTAATATCGAAAAGTTTTTTCTTTCGAACGGTACCCACCTGTCGGCAAGCTATTGGTAATTCTTCCGACAGTAACAACTTGCGATGAAAAAGCTTCTAAAAGAACTCTGTGACAAAGCTCAGAAAAAGTGATGTCACAAGGGTCCAAAATTTAACGCGCACAACAGTAATGGAAGAGAAGCTCGGCCATCAGCCCTTCGGGGCTTTAAGTGCCACATATATACATATATACATATATACATATATACATATATACATATATACATATATACATATATATATATATATATATATATATATATATATATATATATGTATATATATATATATATATATATATATATATATATATATATATATATATATATATATTGTAACGAGTATCGATAGTTGGTTACTCATCACTATTGTGACTGACACTATTGGCAGCATCGAAACGAATGTCAACAAAAAGAAATAAACGATAACTAGAACAAGCCAACGAGAAAGGAAGAGAAGAATCTCGATAAAGGAAGGTTCTGGGGTGTTGCCAACAGAGTATAAATAGAGCCAGTATTGAGAAGTGAAAATCAATCGAATACCGAACGTGACTGCGAAAACATCTATACAGAGGCAAAAGTTGCTAGTACATTAAAGTGTTATTGTAAATAGTTGATTATAAACAGAGTTGATTGTAAATAGTGTTTATTAAATAAATTGTTGCTGTATATAGTTGTATAAAATAAGTGTTGCAGTTATTATTAACAGAATCCAGTGATCGAACAAGATAATTCGAATAGAATTAAACGCTCACAGAATAAAAACGTAACAATTGGTGTCAGAAGTGGGATTCTGTAAAGATGGTGAAAATTGACCAACTAAAAGTAGACCAGCTTAAAAAGCTGTTGGTAGAGATGAATCTATCGTCATCAGGTGCAAAGGCGGAACTGCTGGTGAGGCTGAGGCAAGCTATGGAGGCTAAGGGAATTAACGTAGAAGAACATGAGTTCTTCGAGGAATCCGATATACAAGCAGTCGTACACGCTGAGGAAGAAAGCAAGATAGATTCGAGTGGTCAACTAATGGAACTCATGAAATCCATGATGCAACAACAGCAGCAGCAACTGCAAGGAATTAATGTGAAGTTACAAGAAAATGCGTCTCGCATTGACTCCAAGTTTCAAGAACATTCGGCTGAATTGCGTATGGAAATTCAAGAAGGTTCGGCTCGACAAGAACACGTCATCGAAAATCTACAAAAAGGAATTGAACTTAGATTTCAGGAAATTTCCGGAACCATTAATGAAAAGGTTACGGATTTAAAGGAACATGTAGATGACTTGGAAGATAAGTTCGAGAAATTACAGCACGAACTCAATCAACTAAAAATAAATGGACCAGCCACATCAGTGATTAAAAATTCAAGTACAATCAAATTAAAGCCACCAACATTTGACGGAAGCACGCCATTCAATATCTTCAAGCTTCAATTCGAGACAACAGCTACGAAGAATCAATGGGATGATAGCGACAAGACTGCTGCTTTAATAGTCGCATTAAAAGGTAATGCTTCCGAGGTGTTACAGATGATTTCAGAGAAAGATCGTGGTAGCTATCAGTCACTGATGGACACACTCCAGCGAAAATATGGAAATGAATACAAGAGTCAATTACATCGAGTGGAATTGAGATCGCGAGTGCAACGGAGTAATGAGAGCCTTCAGGAATTCGCTTCCGATATTGAGCGCTTATGTCATCTAGCGTTCTCCGGTAATTCGGAAGAGTTCGTCGAAAAAATAAAAATAGAGGAATTCATAGATGGTATACGTGATGGAGAGACAAAGCGTGCCCTAGTCATGTCACCCAGGAATACTTATGCCGAAACAGTCAGTAGTGCCTTGACGTTTGAAGCCGCCAGTTTCATGTGTCGACCAATGCCACGGGTACGCCAATTAGAAACAGAAACAACAGATCTGGTTGAAGCAGTGCGTCAGGCAGTAAAATCAGTAGTTCAGCCTGAAGGAAGAACAACAGGTCGACGCGAAAACAAGTTTACTGGTAAGTGCTTCATTTGTGACAAACCAGGACACATGGCGCGGGACTGCCGTCTACGACGAAAGCGATCAAGATCGAATTCTCCAGGAAGACAAAAGAAGGAGAATAAGGTGGATAGTGATCGCTCCACTAACACAAATCCATTGTTAAACTAAATCGAGTCAGTTCAGCGGGGCGTGAACTGACTCCAACAGTGGGTTGCCCCATCATTCACATTTCACAACTACAGCGTGTGCCAAGCAGCTTGACTATTGATGGAAAATTGGACAATATGGAATTCACGTTAACCCTGGATACTGGTGCATCACATTCTATAATCAAGAGCGATTTGGTAAAGAGGTTTGAGCCTTTAATGGGAATAAAATTGCGTACAGCAACGGGTGAGGATGCACAAATTCTGGGCAAGATAAAGAAACGAGTATCTATTGGAAATTGCACATGGGAACATGAATTCATTGTGGCCGACATCATCGATGACGTAATAATTGGTGTTGATTTTATGATTGACAACGGATTTACGTTAGATTTAAATCAACGGATACTGCGCTATGCAAATGTCGAACTACCATTGAACATCGGTTACAAGCGTAGTGGGAACATCAAACGAGTACTGGCATGTCAACGCCAAGAGGTTCCAGCAAAATCAGAAGCGGTGATATGGGCATAGATGAATGTGGATGATGGGACAGGCAAGTTGTGGGTGGTGGAAGCAGATAAAGAAATACAAAATAAAAACATCGTACTTGGTAGGACGTTAGTAGAACCTAAAGAAAATGGAATAGTACCGGTGCGAATATTAAATCCAACTAATACATCTACAGTTGTGAAGAAAGGAATGGTTATTGGTCATTGCCAGGAAGTTACTGCCGTAGTAGACTGCGAAAAGGGTTCGTCGATAAAAAGTGGAAGATCAGGAACTGATAGAGCAGAATTAAAAGCGCAGATGGAAGAATGGGCAGGTGTGCTTACCAACCAGCAAAAAGAAAAGGCTCTACAACTATTGGAGAAGTATAGTTCAATCTTCTCTTCAAATGGAAAAACTGGAGGACGAACAACCATCGTGAAGCATCACATTGACACCGGTGATTCTAGACCAATTCGTCAAACACCACGACGAGTTCCATTGGCCAAAAGAGACGAAGCCATTAAGCTGATTTCCGATATGCAGAAACAAGGTGTTATTGAACCATCAGCGAGTCCATGGAGTTCACCAGTTGTGCTGGTAAAGAAGAAGGATGGAAGTACTCGATTCTGTGTGGATTACAGAAAGCTGAATGATATTACGAAAAAAGACAGCTATCCACTGCCAAGAATCGATGACACTCTGGACACACTATCTGGTGCGAAGTGGTTCTCAACTCTTGATTTGCAAAGTGGCTACTGGCAAGTGGAACTTGGTAAGGAAGACAAAGAGAAAACAGCTTTCAGTATTGGCGATGGTCTATGGCAATTTACAGTCATGCCATTTGGTTTATGCAATGCGCCAGCTACTTTCGAACGTTTGATGGAGCGTGTACTCAGAGGACTACACTGGAAAACGTGCTTGGTGTACCTCGATGACATTATCGTGATGGGAAAAGATTTTAACGACCACCTGGAAAAGTTGAAAGAAGTATTTGAGCGTATACAATCAGCAGGGCTTAAACTGAATATGAAAAAGTGTTCACTCTTCAGGCAAGAAGTTAAATATCTTGGTCATAAAGTAACAACAGAAGGGGTACATACCGACGAGGAGAAAGTAGCAGCAGTTCAAGAATGGCCTATTCCGTCGAATCTTCACGAGCTAAGAAGCTTCCTAGGCTTATGCACCTACTATAGACGATTTGTTCCTGGATTTGCAAACATCGCCAGCAGTCTGCATGAGTTGACAAGAAAGAACAAACCATTTGTGTGGGGCGAGGACCAACAGAAAGCATTCGAACAGCTGAAAGAAAAACTCTGTTCAGCACCAATATTAGCGTATCCAGTACCTGGTCAAAAGTTTGTGTTGTACACAGATGCGAGTGGCTATGGAATAGGTGGTGTGCTCTCTCAGATCATAGATGGGCAAGAAAAAGTAATAGCATACTACAGTAAAATCCTGTCGAAGCCAGAAAGAAATTACTGTGTCACACGAAGAGAGTTGCTCGCAATACTGGAATGTGTAAAGTATTTCCATAAATACTTGTACGGTCAGTCATTTCATCTACGAACTGACCACTCAGCGCTAAGGTGGTTATTGCAATTTAAAAACCCAGAAGGACAATTGGCGCGCTGGATTGAAAGGCTGCAGAGTTATGATTTTACCATCGAACATCGTAAAGGAGGACATCACGGCAACGCGGATGCTCTATCTCGTCGTCCTTGCAAAATGGAATGTAAACATTGTTCTCGAGTGGAAAGCAAGGAGCACATTGTCGACATACGACTTACGAATATATTGCCGGAGGAGTCATGGACCACCGAACGAGTGCAAGAAGATCAGCGGAACGACCCAGATCTCGTAAAGATTATGGAATACAAGGAGCAGGGCATACGTCCAGATTGGCAAGAAATGGCTAATGAGAGTCCAATAGCAAAGGCATACTGGGCGCAGTGGCAAAGCCTGCACTTACGAGACGGATGTTTATTCCGAGAATGGGAAAGTGAGGATGGAAAAATCACTAATGATCTTCTAGTGGTACCCAAGGCGAGAATAAATGAAGTGATAGCTGAGTATCACAATGTCTCCAGTGGAGGGCATTTGGGAATCACCAAAACCGTCGAGAAAATAAAGAACCGATTTTATTGGGTCGGATGTCATGACCATGTCGCTGATTGGATTCGGAAGTGTAAGCAATGTGCAATGGCCAAAGGTCCCACTAAGAAAAGTCGTGGTAAGATGCACCAATACACCGTGGGTGCTCCATTTGAGCGAATTGCTATGGACATAGCTGGGCCATTTCCAATAAGCAACGCAGGAAACAAGTATGTTCTGGTGGTTATAGATTACTTCAGTAAATGGCCTGAAGTATACCCCATTCCAAATCAGGAAGCTAGTACAGTTGCGGATGTATTCGTCAACCAATGGGTTACTCGTTTTGGTGTACCGATGGAGTTACACTCAGACCAAGGTCGAAATTTCGAATCAGTTGTATTCCAAGAGATATGCCGTATGCTGGGTATATACAAAACTCGTACAACACCTTTGCATCCACAATCTGATGTCATGGTAGAACGATTTAACCGTACCTTGGAAGAATATTTGAGAAAAGTCGTAGATAAATACCAAAGAGACTGGGATGTACATATACCAATGTTCCACATGGCATATCGATGCGCACAACATGATACGACGGCTACTACACCGGCAATGGCAATTTTTGGAAACGAGTTAAGAATGCCAGCTGATTTAAAATTTGGAGTTGTAACACCAACGAGATCAACCGAAGGTAATTATACTAGCAAAAAGCGGGAACAGTTGGATGAAGTACATCAGTTCATCAGAGAGCGGTCGCAGATGATAAGCGATAAGATGAAGGCCAGGTATGACTTGAAAGCAAATTCAAAAGGGTTCTATGAAGGAGAGCTTGTAATGCTTCATAATCCACAACGAAAGAAAGGCCTGTCCCCTAAACTACAGACTCATTGGGAAGGACCATATGAGATTATAGCAAAGATAAATGACGTAGTGTATCGTATTCAACGTGCCTGGAATAAAAGAGCAAAGTTTAAAGTAGTGCACTTGGAGCGACTTGCGCCATATCGAGGGGAAGTATAAAAACTTGTTCGGGACGAACAAGGTTAATAGGAGGGCAGTGTAACGAGTATCGATAGTTGGTTACTCATCACTATTGTGACTGACACTATTGGCAGCATCGAAACGAATGTCAACAAAAAGAAATAAACGATAACTAGAACAAGCCAACGAGAAAGGAAGAGAAGAATCTCGATAAAGGAAGGTTCTGGGGTGTTGCCAACAGAGTATAAATAGAGCCAGTATTGAGAAGTGAAAATCAATCGAATACCGAACGTGACTGCGCAAACATCTATACAGAGGCAAAAGTTGCTAGTACATTAAAGTGTTATTGTAAATAGTTGATTACAGAGTTGATTGTAAATAGTGTTTATTAAATAAATTGTTGCTGTATATAGTTGTATAAAATAAGTGTTGCAGTTATTATTAACAGAATCCAGTGATCGAACAAGATAATTCGAATAGAATTAAACGCTCACAGAATAAAAACGTAACAATATATTGTAACGAGTATTGATAGTTGGTTACTCATCACTTTTGTGACTAACACTATTGGCAGCATCGAAACGAATGTCAACAAAAAGAAATAAGCGATTGCCAGACAAGCCAACGAGAAAGAAAGAGAAGAATCTCGATAAAGGAAGATTCTGGGGTGTTGCCAACAGAGTATAAATAGAGCCAGTGTTGAGAAGTGACAATCAATTTTGATCCCGAATGTGATTGCCGAAACATCGATACAGAGGCAAAAGCTGCAAGTATTGTATTATTATTAAATAAATTGTTGCTGTATATAGTTGCATAAAATAAATATTGCAGTTATTATTAACAGAATCCAGTGATCGAACAAGGTAATTCAAATAGAATTAAACGCTCACAGAATAAAAACGTGGTGGTCTGGTGGTGTTTTCGCAAGGTAACGTGTCTAACTGCCTCAACCGGGTGGGGCTAGCGCAATCCTTGTTGAACTCATCGCAAGTCAACTCACTGGCTGTCATGTAGTTTGATCTGAGCGCTATGTGATGATACCTTTATTTGTTAATGAGGGGTAGTCATATAGCTTGCTCTGCTTACTCTGTGATGGCGCTTTCATAATTATTAATGGGGGCCCTCCATGTGGCGACCACCGGGCAACGTCTTCCTGGCACCCGCTGGGAGGCGGCTGAAGTGAGTGGCGAAAATCTCCTCGGTTAGAGGTTGTGCGTTGGGTTTGGGACCCGCCACATAAAAAACCCCCCAATGAAAAAAACAAATATGCCTCGGATAAGGACTACCGCTTTTGTTGATGACCCCCGCAAACGAAAAAAGGACCACGATTTACGGATATGCACCTGGAATGTCCGATCCCTTTATAGGGAGGGTGCCTCTATCCAGCTGGTTGATGTCTTCGAAAAATACAGAGCTGACATCACCGCTCTCCAGGAAATGCGATGGACAGGACACGGCTGCTCCAAAAGAGCGTCCTGTGACATCTACTACAGTTTCCATGCTGAAAGGAACGAATTAGGATGTGGATTTTTGGTCAGCAAGAGACTACGACATCTTGTCTCACAGTTCACGCCTGTGAAGGAACGGCTGGACACAATGAGAAGGACAATGTGACCAAGGAGAGCTTCTTTCAGCGCCTCGAAGAAGCTTACGACCGCTGCCCCCGCCACGATATCAAAATCGTTCTTGGCGACTTTAATGCCAGGGTGGGCAAGGAAGGTTCCTTTGGTCCAACTGTCGGAAAATTCAGCCTCCACCAGAACACCTCCGATAACGGAATGAGGCTGATCGACTTCGCCGCAGCACGAAACATGGTAATTCGTGGTACCAGATTCCAGCATCTCGACATCCACAAAGCGACATGGCTGTCTCCAGATCAACGTACAAGAAACCAAATTGATCATGTGGTGATTGACGGAAGGCATGCTTCCAGTGTGATGGACGTGAAATCGATCCGTGGTGCCAACATCGACTCGGATCACTACCTTGTTGCAGCTAAGGTGCGCACACGCCTATGTGTCGCAAATAACAAGAGAAGTTCCACACAGAGAAAGCTCGACGTCAGTAAGCTGCGATCACCAGAGACAGCAGATGCATTTTCCACTCGACTATTGGATCTGCTTATGCAGAACACTCCCCCACTTGATGATACATGCGCACGGTGGACACATATATCCCACTCCATGACTACTGCTGCCGAGGAGGTAATCGGTTACAACTGGCCTCTGAGGAATGAGTGGTATGATCAGGAGTGTCGCGACGCTACCGCAGAGAAAGACGCCGCCTACAGAAAAACCCTGCGTGCAGGCGTAACGCGAGCTGTTAAGGAGCGGTATAGAGAGAAAAGGAGTGCAGAGAGACGTCTTTTCAGGCGCAAGAAGAGGGAGTTGGAAAGACGCGAGTGTGAGGAGATAGAGATGTGTACCGACAAGAATGAGACTCGAAAATTCTTTGAAAAGATCAAGCGCCTGAGTGGAGGTTTAAATCCCGGAGCCTCTTCTTGTCGTGATGGAAATGGGAACCTGGTTACGGATGTCCAGAGTGTACTGAGCCTATGGAGGGAACACTTCTCCACGTTACTGAATGGCGATGCTACGAACAATTCCGCCAGTGGAGGTGTTTGCCCGATAACCCCAATTACAGATGATGGTGTTGATATTCCACCACCCGACTATGACGAGGTTGAAACGGCCATTTTAAGGCTGAAGAACAACAAAGCTGCAGGTGCTGATGGCCTGCCTGCCGAGTTGTTTAAGACCGGAGGCGATGAGCTGCTCACCCTCATGCACCAGCTCATAAGCAGAATATAGTCGGATGAAAGCATGCCTGATGATTGGAGGCTCAGTGTTCTCTGTCCTGTACATAAAAAAGGAGACCCCACAATTTGCACCAACTACTGTCGAATAAGTCTCTTGAGCATCGCATACAAGGTTCTATCGAGCGTACTGTGTGAAAGGTTGAAGCCTATGCTCAGCAACCTGATTGGACCTTATCAGTGTGGCTTCAGACCTGGTAAATCCACCATCGACCAGATTTTCACACTGCGCCAAATCCTGGAGAAGACCCAAGAAAGACAGATCGACACACACCACCTATTTGTTGATTATAAAGCCGCTTTCGACAGTCCGGTAAGGGATTACCTCTACGCAACAATGTCTGAGTTCGGTATTCCTGCAAAGCTCATTCGACTTTGTAGAATGACACTGCATAACTCCCGTTGTGCAGTGAAAATTGGGAAGGACCTCTCCGTACCGAACGGGGTGTCAAACAAGGTGATTCGTTATCGTGCGACTTCTTCAATCTTATTACGGAGAAAATAATACAAGCTGCTGATCTACGACATAATAGCACTATCTTCAACAAAAGTGTCATGCTGTTAGCGTATGCCGACGATATTGATATAATCGGCATGAACACGCGAGCATTCAGTGCAGCATTCTCAGAGTTGGAAAGAGAGTCGCGTCGGATGGGTCTCACGGTGAACGAGGGCAAGACGAAGTATCTAGTGTCAACAAACAAAGAGTCCCGGCGTCTTGGACAGCACGTCACTGTTGACAACTACGCTTTTGAAGTAGTAAGGGACTTTGTCTATCTTGGAACCAGCATTAACAGCAGTAATGTCGTCAGCTTGGAGATCATGCGTAGGATAACTCTTGCTAACAGGTGTTACATTGGGCTGAGTAAGCAATTGAGAAGTCGAGCCGTCTCTCGAAGAACGAAAACTACACTCTACAAGTCTCTCATCATGCCTGTCCTAACATATGGCGCTGAATCCTGGACAATTTCCACCTCGGATGAGCGAATGCTTAGAGTTTTCGAGAGAAAAGTCCTACGCAAGATCTTTGGACCTATTTGCGTTGGTGGCGAGTACCGAATAAGGTACAACCATGAGCTGTACGAGCTGTATGCCGATATTGACATAGTAAAGCGCATCAAAATCCAGCTGCTGCGCTGGCTAGGTCATGTCGAGCGAATGGAAGAACACGGTCCAGCTAAGAATGTGTTATATTCGGGACCCGCTGGAGGTCGACGCAGAAGAGGAAGACCAAACCTCCGGTGGAAAGACCAAGTACTGGAGAACCTGACGGCGTTGTTATGGCCACATAAGTAAGTAAGTAAGAATAAAAACGTAACAATATATATATATATATATATATATATATATATATATATATATATATATATATTTATATATATATATATTTATATATATATATATATATATATATATATATATATATATATATATATATATTGTTACGTTTTTATTCTGTGAACGTTTAATTCTATTTGAATTACCTTGTTCGATCACTGGATTCTGTTAATGATAACTGCAACACTTATTTTATACAACTATATACAGCAACAATTTATTTAATAAACTCTATTTACAATCAACTCTGTTTATAATCAACTATTTACAATAACACTTTAATGTACTAGCAACTTTTGCCTCTGTATAGATGTTTGCGCATTCACGTTCGGAATTCGATTGATTGTCAATTCTCAACACTGGCTCTATTTATACTCTGTTGGCAACACCCCAGAATCTTCCTTTATCGAGATTCTTCTCTTCCTTTCTCGTTGGCTTGTTCTGGTTATCGCTTATTTCTTTTTGTTGACATTCGTTTCGATGCTGCCAATAGAGTCAGTCACAATAGTGATGAGTAATCAACTATCGATACTCGTTACAATATATTGTTACGTTTTTATTCTGTGAACGTTTAATTCTATTTGAATTACCTTGTTCGATCACTGGATTCTGTTAATGATAACTGCAACACTTATTTTATACAACTATATACAGCAACAATTTATTTAATAATCTCTATTTACAATCAACACTGTTTACAATCAACTATTTACTATAACACTTAAATGTACTTGCAACTTTTGCCTCTGTATCAATGTTTTCGCAATCACGTTCTGAATTAGATTGATTGTCAATACTCAACACTGGCTCTATTTATACTCTGTTGGCAACACCCTAGAATCTTCCTTTATCGAGATTCTTCTCTTCCTTTCTCGTTGGCTTGTTCTGGTTATCGCTCATTTCTTTTTGTTGACAGTCGTTTCGATGCTGCCAATAGTGTCAGTCACAATAGTGATGAGTAATCAACTATCGATACTCGTTACACTGCCCTCCTCTTAACCTTGTTCGTCCCGAACAAGTTTTTATACTTCCCCTCGATATGGCGCAAGTCGCTCTAAGTGCACTACTTTAAACTTTGCTCTTTTATTCCAGGCACGTTGAATACGATATACTACGTCATTTATCTTTGCTATAATCTCATATGGTCCTTCCCAATGAGTCTGTAGTTTAGGGGACAGGCCTTTCTTTCGTTGTGGATTATGAAGCATTACAAGCTCTCCTTCATAGAACCCTTTTGAATTCGCTTTCAAGTCATACCTGGCCTTCATCTTATCGCTTATCATCTGCGACCGCTCTCTGATGAACTGATGTACTTCATCCAACTGTTCCCGCTTTTCGCTAGTATAATTACCTTCGGTTGATCTCGTTGGTGTTACGACTCCAAATTTTAAATCAGCTGGCAGTCTTAACTCGTTTCCAAAAATTGCCATTGCCGGTGTAGTAGCCGTCGTATCATGTTGTGCGCATCGATATGCCATGAGGAACATTGGTATATGTACATCCCAGTCTCTTTGGTATTTATCTACGACTTTTCTCAAATATTCCTCCAAGGTACGGTTAAATCGTTCTACCATGCCATCAGATTGTGGATGCAAAGGTGTTGTACGAGTTTTGTATATACCCAGCATACGGCATATCTCTTGGAATACAACTGATTCGAAATTTCGACCTTGGTCTGAGTGTAACTCCATCGGTACACCAAAACGAGTAACCCATTGGTTGACGAATACATCCGCAACTGTACTAGCTTCCTGATTTGGAATGGGGTATACTTCAGGCCATTTACTGAAGTAATCTATAACCACCAGAACATACTTGTTTCCTGCGTTGCTTATTGGAAATGGCCCAGCTATGTCCATAGCAATTCGCTCAAATGGAGCACCCACGGTGTATTGGTGCATCTTACCTCGACTTTTCTTAGTGGGACCTTTGGCCATTGCACATTGCTTACACTTCCGAATCCAATCAGCGACATGGTCATGATCTTGGGTACCACTAGAAGATCATTAGTGATTTTTCCATCCTCACTTTCCCATTCTCGGAATAAACATCCGTCTCGTAAGTGCAGGCTTTGCCACTGCGCCCAGTATGCCTTTGCTATTGGACTCTCATTAGCCATTTCTTGCCAATCTGGACGTATGCCCTGCTCCTTGTATTCCATAATCTTTACGAGATCTGGGTCGTTCCGCTGATCTTCTTGCACTCGTTCGGTGGTCCATGACTCCTCCGGCAATATATTCGTAAGTCGTATGTCGACAATGTGTTCCTTGCTTTCCACTCGAGAACAATGTTTACATTCCATTTTGCAAGGACGACGAGATAGAGCATCCGCGTTGCCGTGATGTCCTCCTTTACGATGTTCGATGGTAAAATGATAACTCTGCAGCCTTTCAATCCAGCGCGCCAATTGTCCTTCTGGGTTTTTAAATTGCAATAACCACCTTAGCGCTGAGTGGTCAGTTCGTAAATGAAATGACTGACCGTACAAGTATTTATGGAAATACTTTACACATTCCAGTATTGCGAGCAACTCTCTTCGTGTGACACAGTAATTTCTTTCTGGCTTCGACAGGATTTTACTGTAGTATGCTATTACTTTTTCTTGCCCATCTATGATCTGAGAGAGCACACCACCTATTCCATAGCCACTCGCATCTGTGTCCAACACAAACTTTTGACCAGGTACTGGATACACTAATATTGGTGCTGAACAGAGTTTTTCTTTCAGCTGTTCGAATGCTTTCTGTTGGTCCTCGCCCCACACAAATGGTTTGTTCTTTCTTGTCAACTCATGCAGACTGCTGGCGGTGTTTGCAAATCCAGGAACAAATCGTCTATAGTAGGTGCATAAGCCTAGGAAGCTCCTTAGCTCGTGAAGATTCGACGGAATAGGCCATTCTTGAACTGCTGCTACTTTCTCCTCGTCGGTATGTACCCCTTCTGTTGTTTCTTTATGACCAAGATATTTAACTTCTCGCCTGAAGAGTGAACACTTTTTCATATTCAGTTTAAGCCCTGCTGATTGTATACGCTCAAATACTTCTTTCAACTTTTCCAGGTGGTCGTTAAAATCTTTTCCCATCACAATAATGTCATCGAGGTACACCAAGTACGTTTTCCAGTGTAGTCCTCTGAGTACACGCTCCATCAAACGTTCAAAAGTAGCTGGCGCATTGCATAAGCCAAATGGCATAACTGTAAATTGCCATAGACCATCGCCAATACTGAAAGCTGTTTTCTCTTTGTCTTCCTTACCAAGTTCCACTTGCCAGTAGCCACTTTGCAAATCAAGAGTTGAGAACCACTTCGCACCAGATAGTGTGTCCAGAGTGTCATCGATTCTTGGCAGTGGATAGCTGTCTTTTTTCGTAATATCATTTAGCTTTCTGTAATCCACACAGAATCGAGTACTTCCATCCTTCTTCTTTATCAGCACAACTGGTGAACTCCATGGACTCGCTGATGGTTCAATAACACCTTGTTTCTGCATATCGGAAATCAGCTTAATGGCTTCGTCTCTTTTGGCCAATGGAACTCGTCGTGGTGTTTGACGAATTGGTCTAGAATCACCGGTGTCAATGTGATGCTTCACGATGGTTGTTCGTCCTCCAGTTTTTCCATTTGAAGAAAAGATTGAACTGTACTTCTCCAATAGTTGTAAAGCCTTTTCTTTTTGCTGGTTGGTAAGCACGCCTGCCCATTCTTCCATCTGTGCTTTTATTTCCACTCTGACAGTTCCTGATCTTCCACTTTTTATCGACGAACCCTTTTCGCAGTCTACTATGGCAGTAACTTCCTGGCAATGACCAATCACCATTCCTTTCTTCACAACTGTAGATGTATTAGTTGGATTTAAAATTCGCACCGGTACTATTCCATTTTCTTTAGGTTCTACTAACGTCCTACCAAGTATGATGTTTTTATTCGTTATTTCTTTATCTGCTTCCACCAGCCACAACTTGCCTGTCCCATCATCCACATTCATCTGTGCCCATATCACCGCTTCTGATTTTGCTGGAACCTCTTGGCGTTGACATGCCAGTACTCGTTTGATGTTCCCACTACGCTTGTAACCGATGTTCAATGGTAGTTCGACATTTGCATAACGTAGTATCCGTTGATTCAAATCTAACGTAAATCCGTTGTCAATCATAAAATCAACACCAATTATTACGTCATCGATGATGTCGGCCACAATGAATTCATGTTCCCATGTGCAATTTCCAATAGATACTCGTTTCTTTATCTTGCCCAGAATTTGTGCATCCTCACCCGTTGCTGTACGCAATTTTATTCCCATTAAAGGCTCAAACCTCTTTACCAAATCGCTCTTGATTATCGAATGTGATGCACCAGTATCCAGGGTTAACATGAATTCCATATTGTCCAATTTTCCATCAATAGTCAAGCTGCTTGGCACACGCTGTAGTTGTGAAATGTGAATGATGGGGCAACCCACTGTTGGAGTCAGTTCACGCCCCGCTGAACTGACTCGATTTAGTTTAACGATGGATTTGTGTTAGTGGAGCGATCGCTATCCACCTTATTCTCCTTCTTTTGTCTTCCTGGAGAATTCGATCTTGATCGCTTTCGTCGTAGACGGCAGTCACGCGCCATGTGTCCTGGTTTGTCACAAATGAAGCACTTACCAGTAAACTTGTTTTCGCGTCGACCTGTTGTTCTTCCTTCAGGCTGCGCTACAGATTTGAATGCCTGACACACTGCTTCAACCAGATCTGCTGTTTCTGTTTCTAGTTGGCGTACCCGTGGCATTGGTCGACACATCAAACTGGCAGCTTCAAACGTCAATGCACTACTGACTGTTTCGGCATAAGTATTCCTGGGTGACATGACTAGGGCACGCTTTGTCTCTCCATCACGTATGCCATCTATGAATGCCTCTATTTTTATTTTTTCGACGAACTCTTCCGAATTACCTGAGAACGCTAGATGACATAAGCGCTCAATATCGGAAGCGAATTCCTGAAGACTCTCATTACTCCGTTGCACTCGCGATCTCAATTCCACTCGATGTAATTGACTCTTGTATTCATTTCCATACTTTCGCTGGAGTGTGTCCATCAGTGACTGATAGCTACCACGATCTTTCTCTGGAATCATCTGTAACACCTCGGAAGCGTTACCTTTTAATGCGACTATTAAAGCAGCAGTCTTGTCGCTATCATCCCATTGATTCTTCGACGCTGTTGTCTCGAATTGAAGCTTGAAGATATTGAATGGCGTGCTTCCGTCAAATGTTGGTGACTTTGGTTTGATTGTACTTGAATCTCTAATCACTGATGTGGCTGGTCCATTTATTTTTAGTTGATTGAGTTCGTGCTGTAATTTCTCGAACTTATCTTCCCAGTCGTCGACATGTTCCTTCAGCTTATCATCCAACTCATCCACGTGTTCTTTCAGCTCTGTGACTTTGTCATTAATAGCTCCGGAAATTTCCTGAAATCTAAGTTCAATTCCTTTTTGTAGATTTTCGATGACGTGTTCTTGGCGAGCCGAATGTTCTTGAAACTTGTAGTCAATTGTTTTCTGGAATTCTCCCATAGCGTTTTCTTGACGTACCGAATGTTCTTGAAACTTGGAGTCAATTGTTTTCTGGAACTCTCCCATAGCGTTTTCTTGACGTACCGAATGTTCTTGAAACTTGGAGTCAATGCGAGACGCATTTTCTTGTAACTTCGCATTAATTCCTTGCAGTTGCTGCTGCTGTTGTTGCATCATGGATTTCATGAGTTCCATTAGTTGACCACTCGAATCTATCTTGCTTTCTTCCTCAGCGTGTACGACTGCTTGTATATCGGCTTCCTCGAAGAACTCATGTTCTTCTACGTTAATTCCCTTGGCCTCCATAGCTTGCCTCAGCCTCACCAGCAGTTCCGCCTTTGCACCTGATGACGATAGATTCATCTCTACCAACAGCTTTTTAAGCTGGTCCACTTTTAGTTGGTCAATTTTCACCATCTTTACAGAATCCCACTTCTGACACCAATTGTTACGTTTTTATTCTGTGAACGTTTAATTCTATTTGAATTACCTTGTTCGATCACTGGATTCTGTTAATGATAACTGCAACACTTATTTTATACAACTATATACAGCAACAATTTATTTAATAATCTCTATTTACAATCAACACTGTTTACAATCAACTATTTACTATAACACTTAAATGTACTTGCAACTTTTGCCTCTGTATCAATGTTTTCGCAATCACGTTCTGAATTAGATTGATTGTCAATACTCAACACTGGCTCTATTTATACCTGTTGGCAACACCCTAGAATCTTCCTTTATCGAGATTCTTCTCTTCCTTTCTCGTTGGCTTGTTCTGGTTATCGCTCATTTCTTTTTGTTGACAGTCGTTTCGATGCTGCCAATAGTGTCAGTCACAATAGTGATGAGTAATCAACTATCGATACTCGTTACAATATATATACTTACTTACTTACTTACTTACTTATGTGGCCATAACAACCGAATATCGATTTAGGCCGAAAATAACATGCTTCGCCAGCAATCTCTGTTCTTCGCTAGCTGGCGCCAGTTAGAAATCCCAAGCGCCGTCAGGGCGCATTCATGGGTATACCGTTCATGGGAAGTCTAATGTAAACAGGCACTTAGAATTCCCATGAACGGTATATCCATGAACGCTGTGATTACATTAGTGCAATTGCGTCGGTTTTATTTCAACTAAAATGCTACAGTGGATTGGAATTTTGGAATAAAGTAGGGCTGTGCAATTAATCGTTTGTTCAGAAATATTGATTTATCAAAGTATTCGATTAATCAAATATGAAATTAATCGAAATATCATGATTTTGATTATTCAAAATGAAAATTATTCTAAAAAAATTTACAAAATATTGATAATATTTCAAATATTTCATACATTAAGAAAAAATAAAAATGAAAATAATTGCGATTAATCAAAATTCTGATTAATCGAATAATTTCAATTTTGATAAATCTTAATTTTGATCAAGCGAATTGATTTGTCGAATAATTTGATTAATCAGCCTTTTTGAACATACAATTAATCGATTCAACGTCTAAAAATTTGTGAGCATAGTTGTCATAATCGGAACACATTGGACATAGAACAAGATCGTTGCGCCGATTTTTAATTTTGGATTGGATTTTCGGCGCAAAACTTCCATCACTTTCTTACTGCCTACTTTTCTACCTATCTCGCTCGCACAGTTGCGTCTGGGCAGGCTAATGTGAACAGGCACTAAGTACTTTTCTGCCTATCTCGCTCCGACAGTTGTGCCTGGGCAGGCTAATGTGGACAGGCAATTACGTTCTGTTTAATATTGTTGATTAATCAATTATTCTATTAATCTAATAAGAAATTCTTCGAATAATCATGGTATTGAATATCTAAAAATAGAAATTATTCGATTAATCGTAATAAAATTATTCGAGTAAAATATTCAATATAGTTATAATATTTGTTCCAATACAAAGTGAACAAGTAACTTTCCAAAGCTACGAATATGAGAATGCGTTTTTGATTTGTATTTCTAAATAAAATTAAAAAAAAGAAGAACAATTCAAAATTCGTAATTTGTTCATGGAATAATTAGATAATTAGAATTTTGAATAAGAAACAATTTTTTTCTATTATATGTGTGTTTGTAATTTCTTTTACGTTTTTAATTATCCTACGTAAAACTCAAACTAAATGACGCCGACCAAAACTTTTCGTCCAATTTGAAGATGTAGCCACATTCAATGGCAGTCAATATTTATTAAGATAATTGATCTAATAATTATTACTTTCTATGAGCAATATGCGTTCTCCATTGCTATATTGCCTGATAACAATATCAAGATAAAAATGTTGCATGTGCATATCGCTCATTTGCTGCAAGACCGGCATAAGTCAAAAAAATCGATTTACCATAAAACGCGTTAGAAGTTTTCAACTGACTCCAACCGTACACGGAAAACACGGAAAAAATTCTCTTCTCAAGCGGAGCATATAAGAGGTATTCATATGAATTTTTCACTCAACATGAAGTATGATATAACGAACAATTCTGCAGCATTAACTCAAAAATCACGTTTTTTGATTTATGCCGGTCTTGCAGCAAATGAGCGATATGTCCTATTAGTACGTCCGAGTACAATAATTTGGATATCATATTTTTCGTCCGATAAATAGAAAAAATATGTACTAGAAAAATGTTTTAAAGCTTTTCAGTTTTGTAAGAAACTACAAATTATTTCGATTTTACGATACTTTCAATATGCGGTGTCAAATAATATCATGGTCTATGACCCACCTCTATGCATTTGATTGAACAAGATTTATCTGTTCATTTTCCATATTGTTCCTTTTAATTTAACATGGCGTACAAACGGAACGCTACTTCCGTCGCATGAACGTAGACATTTTCCTTTTCTTTTCGAGCGGTTCTTAATCATGACTGGTTTAACAAATAGGGTAAGTGGGCAATTTTCGTGAAAAACGGTAAAACCTTTTACCCCAAATGAAGGAAAAAGTCTGTGAAAATGTATTACCTGTCATTTGTGCTAAAATATAGTGAAATATATGCGTGGAAATTAATATACGATCACATCACATTTATACGACTGGAAGATGTGACAAAATTCAACACGTGCAGTGGCATTTGTATTTACTATCGATAAATAAAAACGAAACCTTTAGATCTGTATAGTGTAATTGGAAAAATGAATAAGTTTGATTATAATTACCATACGCGGTGTGTTTTGCTGTTGGAAATGTAACATTCGCATAAAAAAAATAATCTCTCTTTTTTTATATTACTTTATATTTCTAGGCCGTTGTTATTGATGGTCGTGGCCATTTGGTCGGACGCTTAGCTTCAGTAGTCGCTAAATATTTGTTGCAAGGTGGTAAGGTTGTTGTTGTGCGCTGTGAAGAGTTGAATCTCTCTGGGCACTTCTACAGGAACAAGATTAAGTACTTGGCTTACTTGCGTAAACGTTGCAATGTAAATCCCGCCCGTGGCCCATTCCACCATCGTGCTCCCTCTAGGATTTTCCACAAAGCTGTTAGAGGTAAGTGGTTCACCACTCACATTATTTCCCATATCCTTATGACCACACAAACTCACACTGACATTGAATGATGAACAATTTTATCTTACCTACATTATTTGAAATGGAAAAAATGTAAAAATCAATTTTACTGAAAACTTCTAAATGTAATTACGTTTAAAAGGTATTGAAAGATTTGTCTTATACATTTTATTGTTTCTTTTTAGGTACGTACATATTATTTTTATGATGACTATTTGTTGATATGATGAGTTATATTCTTACCTACATTATTTGAACGATGTACATGTAACAACATTTACACTGATAAAATCTTCCACAATATAATTTATTTGCCTGAAGTAAACAAACACATGCTCATGTTTATATTACGCTTTCTAGGCATGATTCCACACAAAACAAAGCGTGGTCAAGCAGCTTTAGCTCGTTTGCGTGTTTTTGATGGTATTCCACCACCATACGACAAACGTCGGCGTGTTTGCGTTCCAATCGCTATGCGCATTCTGACACTGCGCTCTGACCGCAAGTACTGTCAAGTTGGTCGTCTTTCCCATGAAGTCGGCTGGCATTACCAGGACGTTGTTAAGAGCCTGGAAAGGAAACGCAAGGCTAAGTTGCAAGTAACCCTTAAGCACAACAGGCTCATGAAGAAATTGACAGTGAAGGCACGCGAAAATATCGCTAAGGCAGCCGAACCGTTCAACAAGATCATCAAGTCTTATGGATATGAATGTTAAATGTCGTATTTTGTTTCTTGTAAAATTTAAAAACAAGAAAGTATAAAATGAACTTTTTAAATAAAAATAAGTTAAAATCAATGAATGATTTATAATTAATCAGTACACAAATATTTATTAGACAATAAACATTGTCAGGAAGGAGGTACATTTACAAGAATTATTGGAACGCATTAAGGTAACATCTGATGTATACAAAATATCCCGTAGTTATAGTCAAAATTAAGATAATCTTAAAGTAAGGCGACACGCGCTCCATAGAAAACACGTCGAACAAGCCTTAAGTTTAAGATGGTCTCAACTATATACCTACTGGCCAATATATTTAAATTTTACGATATCCATCAACGGACATGTTAACGCCAGTAATAACTCTGGCCATTTGGCTACCTAAGAAATAAATGGCATAAGCCATCTACTTCACCAGCCCAGTTCGGTTACAATCACACCTGTATTAACAGAATTGCAACGAATTCCTTTCAAGGCCAATTCTAATGCGACACTCCGTGTAAATTGATCAACAGCGGATTTGGAAATATAAGCTATTACAAAGGGAAATTCATGTAGACCTATTTCACTGTATATATTGCCCTTTGTTTTAATCAGCTTTAACATCGCCAACATGGTCAATTTGTATATCGATCGTATTGCCCCAAAGTGATATTAATACTACCACTTTCAACTTTCCAAGTTTGCCAACAGTTTCGGTGATAATACCTTGAACATCAGTTTCGTCGGTCACATCGGCTCACAACTGTAGTGGTGGTAGGGTACTTGCAAGTTCTCTATATTTCGGACTACAATTGTCACCTTTGCACCCAGATTTGACCATTCAATTGCGCAGGATGCATCGATACATGAACTGCCACCTGTAATGAGTACAACTTTATCCCTAAAGTCCATTATAGTATTTTGTATTCCTTTGACATGATCAAATTATAAGACAGTAGGGAACAACAACTAATGATAGTAGCATTGATAACAGAGGCAATCCAATGAACACAAACTTACCGACAATTTCAAAAACAAAATAATAATTTTGTATTTATATTCTTGCTACTATATTTTAATTATTTAAAGGTTTAATAATCCAAGTGAACGATATTGAAAACAAGCAGGAATAGGTTTTTTTTTGTATTTATCTTGGACACATTGCATGTCGACCACCATCGACCGCTAAATTTACGCCGGTTATAAAGCTAGCCATTTCACTAGCCAAAAAACATATAACACTTGCTACCTCGTTTACTTCTCCATGACGTCCTAATGCATGCGTCACTTTGGAACGCTCTAAAAACTGTTTATATGTGGACTCGTGCATGCCGCTGCGTTTATACATTTCCGTTGCTATTACGCCTGGATTAACCGAATTACAACGTATGCCTTTAGAACCTAATTCCAAAGCAATACAACGTGTGAATTGATCCATTGCTGATTTGGAAATATTGTAAGCCAAAACATTGGGAAATGAACGTATACCACAAATACTGGATATATTCACAATGTTGCCCTTAGTTTTAATCAATTCTGGTACTGCTAACATCGTTAATTGATACGCAGCTTTCATATTTGTATTCATCATGCGATCAAATTGTTCTATACTTGTATTTACAATGGTACCCGATTCCATAATTCCCGCGCCATTCAGCAGCACATCGAGGCGCTTAAATTCGCATACCGTTTTATTCACAACACAAGATATATTGTCTAGCATTGCAATGTCTGCCAATATTTGTACGACATTCTGTTTATCATTTTTACATGTAACATTCATGCATTTATCTGCGATATCTTTTAATTTATCCACATTTCGACCAACAATAGCGACTTTCGCTCCCAATTTAGCAAATTCAATCGCAGTGGCAGCACCAATGCCAGAACTAGCGCCAGTGATAAGCACCACTTTGCCAGCAAAATTCATTGCGCCATTTATTGATCTTCAAACGAAGGAATAATGAAGCAGAATTGTATGCAACAATGATGAAGTTTTTAATTTTCAAAATATATATAGGTACTCTGAATTTCAAAAAAATGTTGCTCCTTACATACAAAATTATGCCTACATATATGTTTTAACCCTGGAAGTGCTTATCAGTGATAATTTATCTAATCGACAACGGAATTTTTCAAAAGGGTCATATAGATAACTTATTCACTAACTGATTTTAAAATGCATTTTATTAATATATTTGGATTAAAAAAATAGCTTTAAAATCCCAAATATTTTTTTTAAATATTACTTAAAAATCAATTCACGCACAAACGTCGGCACGCTATTCTAGGACTACAACACATATCTTATCTGGGGCACATAGCATGTCGACCACCATCAACCGGTAAGCTTACACCAGTAATGAAGCTTGCGCTATTGCTAGCTAAAAATAAAATTGCACCTGATACTTCAGAAACATTTCCAGGACGTCCAAGTGCATGAGTGGTACGTGAATGTTCTAAAAATTTTGCATACGCCTCCTCGTCCATGCCACTACGTTTATGAATTTCGGTTATAATTACACCAGGATTTATTGCATTACACCGTACACCCTTGGATGCTAGCTCCAATGCAACGCAACGTGTGAACTGATCGACAGCTGCTTTTGATATATTGTACGCCAGTACACCGGGAAATGCGCGTATTCCATTAACACTGGACACATTCACTATACTGCCTTTGGTGCCGATCAAATGAGGTACAGCCAGCATTGTAAGTTGATAAACTGATCGAATATTAGTATTCATTACACGATCATATTGTTCTAAGCTGGTGTTTTCAATGGTGCCCGACTCTAGCACTCCAGCATTGTTAACAAGTACATCGAGTTTGCCAAATTTCGCAATCGTCTCGTCGACAATACGCTTCACATCACTTTCATTTGTCAAATCAGCTTGCACCACTAATGGGCTATTATTTTGAGCTGCGGAAATTTCAATCTTAAGTTTTTCTAGGTTCTTTACGTTTCGTCCCACAATCGTGACCCAACCACCCAACTCAGCAAAGTGTTCTGCTACTGCTGCTCCAATTCCTGAACTAGCTCCTGTAACTATAATCACTTTATCTTTAAAATCCATATTACGTAACAAGACAATTTGACCGTAAGCAAAAACTAATATGTACAACAGCACTTTTCATGTGCGCAAATGTACTTATATGGCTAGCACAGGGTGGCGCAATAGAGTAGCAAATATATATGAAAAGAACACAATTTATCATATCTAAAAATAAGAAATTATTTACAAGCATTAATTAAAACGCGTAGCAATCTGTGAACTGTGTAGACCAAGGAGATAACAATTTATATTAGAATATCTTTCGCTCGCATAATGTACAATATGTGTATATTCGAATATAATAACTTAAAGCATTTTATTATGAAGCGATTAAATGAAATAGCTGAATATAAACATAAATGTTGCCAACAATCAAAACATTGAAAACATTAAACTATTTAACGTGGACACATTGCATGTCGCCCACCATCTACTGCCAAACTAACGCCCGTGGTAAAAGTAGCCAAATCGCTGGCAAGGAAAGTGATTGCGTTAGCTACTTCATCAGTTGTACCGGATCGGCCAAGGGCATGAGTTGTTTTCGAATGCTCCAAGAATTTCGAATACGTTTCCGCATCCATACCACCACGTTGATGTAAATTTGTTACTGTAACACCCGGATTCACACAATTCACACGTACGCCCTTGGCAGCCACTTCCAATGCCACACATCGAGTCAATTGATCTACTCCCACTTTTGAAATGTTATATGCCAAAACACCAGGAAATGATCGTATACCGTTTACACTGGACACATTTACAATATTGCCTTTCGTTTTGATCAGCTCTGGCACGGCCAGCATGGTCAAATGATAAATGGAGCGCAAATTGGTATTCATAACACGATCATATTGTTCCAATGATGTATTTTCAATTGTGCCCATCTCAATGATTCCTGCATTATTAACCAAAACATCCAGTTTACAAAACTTATCCAATGTATCTTTCCAAATCGTTTTCGCTTGTGTCTCATGGGTAATATCACCGATAACCAAATGAGGCGTCTTGCCTGCCGATGCACACTCGTCGGCAACTTTTTGCAAATTATCTACATTTCGTCCATTCAGAGCTAGATCAGCGCCAAGTTTAGCAAATTTGATAGCGGTTGCTGCACCAATACCTGAACTTGCACCGGTGATAAGCACAACTTTTCCGGTAAAATTCATTGTTCTTTCGACAAAAAAGATCAAACCAGATAACTGGAGTCACTTAAATAAATGGAGTTTTTAAAATACTTTCGTTCGAAATTTGTTTTTGTGAATATGATGTGAAGCAACACAAAGAGCGTACACCCTGCAGGTAAACGACCTATACCGCAGCCTGAGGTGATGTAGTTTCAATATTAATAGCTGGGGCGGGAGTGCCGGTGAGTTGCAACGTTGTGGAAATGCTTGCCTAACCTTGCTCAGATTGATGGATGTTGTTCTTGTTGTAATTGACGTGTTATGCGTAATAAAATAATATTAATATTATTTATAATTTAATTAAACTTAATGATACAAGAAAAAAGATATCAAGACGTCGCACACTGTTATACTTTATTGTTCAGAGATCAATCTCTAATTAAACTCAATAAGACGATAATCAATTGGCTTATCCAAATAAAACAAAAATGAAAATAAAAAGAAATTGAGAGAGAGAGAGAGAGAGAGATCGGAAAAATAGGGAACGATGGAAGTGAGTGGAGAACTGACATAATCGGTGATGCTCCACTCACTCCTAATCACCATAACAGCGCGCGATGTGTTCTGGCGTAGACATTGCGCCCCCTTGCAGGAATATTGCAAAGAAGACGCGCAATCTACACCAGAAGTAGAGAAAATATTAAACCAAATTCAACGAAAAAATTAAAATTAATTAAGATTAAAAGAATAATGATAATGGTTAAAAATTAAGTATAGAATTAAGAAATAACCATAGTAATGGAGAATATAAAATTAAAATAAAATTACAAAGAAATTAAAATTAACGCTTAAAAAATAATGGGAATAAAAATTAAGTAAAAACATAAGGAATTAATATTACTAAATCGATTCAGAGATTAACAATTAAAAAAAAGCATTAAAAATAACAATAATAATGAGAAACTAAATCTAAAGTAAATTTCAATTAAATAAAGTTAATTTAAATTGCTGAACAGGAAAAGGTACAGGAAGTTACAGCTAACACAGCTCCAAAGCGTTCATATATCCAGCCCAGATGATTCAAGACGCTTCGACTCGAGATGCGAGGCAGTACGGCGCAAAAATAACCATCGTATTCATTGGTCATGAAATGGGCTTTCTCAATGTGAGCTGGAAGCAAACACATATTAGTATGGTGTTGAAAAAAGAGTAAGTAAATTCTCTTGGATTAACGCGAAAATATATACGACGCTTGAATCGATACAGGAAATTCTTCTTAAGCTTGATCGGGATAATTGATTGTTGATCCCTGCTGTAACAGAAATGTGGTAAACGGCATGCAGACTTTTTCTTGTATGGTTCCTTTCATCTTACGTAATAAGATAACACTCAAGAGGAACTCTCGAGTGAGTGTTTCTTGGAACGGGCATACATTGGAATTGGTGTGTAGTGGGACAACCAAGTTAATGAAAGGCAATCTTGTAAAGATTGTGATCACCTTTATATTAAGAGTAGTGATCTATTAATTTCTTTTAAGTCATAGATCGTTAAATTTTTTTGTTATCGGTCGTAGACCAGATGAGAGGAAAAAAGTTACTCAACGTAGTTGAGAAACTTGGCGCTGATAGCCTCGGGTTGAGATAATGGAATTGACACTCGTAACAAATCGATGAGACTACTAATACAGGATGTGTTGTATCTGGAAGGTCTACTTTCTAGCATATAGCATGTATATATTTTCCATTTTTGGCTCGTAGAGCATGAAAGTGGATAAAATTTGTGGGGCCAGTGTTAGGCATAAGAAAGATTACATTGGCATCCGTGTATGATTCTTGTTGAAGAACCGAGAGTGATGAACAGCTGTATCCGGGGTAAATAGTGATATTGACTTCTGTGAAGGGATTCGCATTCTCGATTTGCAACTTGCTTTGGTACTCTGTAAGAGAGTATGGTATGCAAGGCAATTGACGCATAAATCACAATTTCGTGAAAGAGATATTCTCATCAACTGTAAGTATTGAGAGTTTCGCGTATTCGCATGTGATTATTTCTTTTCTTATTGTAAGTACTGAAATTTTGCTTTCAATATGAAGTCTACAACCTTTTTCTAGACTTAGATAGAATGTGAAAATCTGCGATTCGTGAAAGCATGTAGTGTCATGGTAAGTCAACGTAGTCAACAAACCAAATAGAAAGGCCTCTAGGGAAGGAACGACTATGTACTAGACGATATGATCATATATTGACCTGGTTCAATAAAATGTAACAAGTAATGTGTATTTAACATCTGGGATTGTCATACGCGTGGAAACTACTCCAGTTCATAGTTTCATTGACGTTTCGTAGAAATCAATCAATTAGTTTTTCAGTTAGGATGAACTGAATAAATGAAAGAGGAGTGCGTATGATTATCAAATTCTAAGAATTTGACATAACGATGTTACTTAATATTGTCGTGGCTCCAGTCAGTATAACCAGGCCACATTCTCGCATCAAAATTTCCGGGGCAATAATTTTGAGGGCCCTGTATTGGGCGAGATTGAATTCATTGGCAAACTATCGTTCAACGTATGATATTTCCTCGTAAAGTGGTGATTGGAAATCACATTTTTTGCCAATGCCATAGCTCGAAGGGTCGATCGAGTTGTCAACACATCTGACGGGTATTGCATCTTCATTGTACACGACCTGTGAGGTCGCAATTTCTTTTTCGGTAAAAAAGTTAAAAATTTTGGGGAATCACATCTCAGTTTTGTGTTGTGTTTCATTCGGTGCAGCAGGGAATGGTGCCGTTTTTCACAAAAACGGCAAGCGAAATGGCTTTGGCACTCTGCAAGAGAATGCGAAGTTGCCAAGCAGTTAACGCAAATGGAGTATTTGTCTACAATGGAAATTTTCTCGTCCACTGTAAGTGAAGAGAAATTTTCACATTGTCGGAGGGAGTGCCTGCTCCTACATAACGGGCAGCATAATTTTGCAACATGGGAGTTGCATGCATCGCATTCAGAAAAGTTTTTCCTGGAAGGAAAGACGAATCCGAAATATCTAGGCTTCGGCCAATGCCGATTTTATTGTAGAACGATGGTATCGTTCTACCGCATTGCGATGGCTGAATTGGTCCGGTAACTACCCAGCCAAAGACCGTGTTCTGAGCAATCAAAGATCTCAGAATGTCCTTGCGAATTCCTCTCTTCATTATTGATGGGTATATATCTCCTCCCAAAACTAAATCCACAGGAGCGCTCTGGTGTAACTTCTCATCTGCCAGTCGAAGACCAACGAGCTCCTTTTGTAAATCGCAAATAACTGAGATGGACGGCAATTTTCCTGTGAGTTTTTGCAGAACAAACGCATCCACTTTAATTGAAAATTTGGAGTCGATCGGAGAACCGATCTCCAAAGGACACATCTTCGATGAATGCGCCGTAATCACTTCATTTAGACCGGTTACCTCAGTACGGACATCGGAAACAGGGAGGCGCAACCTATTTCGCAGACGTTCAGATATGAAGGTGACTTCCGATCCGGAGTCAATTAAAGCGCGGGCTGTGAAGGTTGTGTCATTGTATTTAACGTGTATTACGGCTGTTGCCAGAAGCATCTTAATACCCTTTGAGGATTTTTACATACTGGTGCCGCATCATGTATTACATTGGGCACAGCAATTATCTGTGAGGTGAACGCCTGACGCGATTGTTCAGCAGCTGCAGTGGATGTTGAGGGTCCTTTTTCTGTGCTGGCTACCTTCTCAATCCTATGTAATAGGTAGTGATACCTTTTTTTACATGCGGAGCATGAATAAAGGCTTTTGCAGGCACTGTACTCGTGAGAATTTGCGAAGCAATTTGTACAGAGTTTGTGCCTTTTAACTACGTTGTAGCGTCCTTCCACAGATAGCTTGAGGAAATCAGGACAAGCTCGTAAATAATGCGGTTTTCTACATAATGGGCATTTGAGAGTTGTAACATTCACGTGGTACGTGTTAATCTTTTGTGGATTCGCCGGCGATATATTGGAACGCGGCAGGAGTAAATTCATTCGGCTGCCGATTCTGTGGTTGACTGAGTTGTCGAAAACCATTCCGAATATCTAGTACCGATTCAAGAGTTCAGTTAGGAATCTATCAAAATCTCTCCAAGTAGGGATCTCCCGCTTATTCCTAATAGACACAGGGTGGTGTCGGGGAGTTTCGTTGAACACAAATACACAAAAATTTCATCCCACTGACTGGTATCGATATCTAACAATTGTAAATTGGTGATACAGTCATTGATTGTTCGTTGCAAGCGTTTTATATTCACACCGTGAACAACTGGGTGCAAATTAAAAAGAGCCTTCAATTGAATATTAACGAGAATTCGCTAAGCGAATTTCGCTTATTCTCGTACCTTTCCTCAAGGTTATGCCACGCAATGATGAAGCCATCATTGGTCAACGGAGTTGAATTAATAATATTGTGAGCTTCACCTCGAGTCTTCTGAAGAAGGTGGTACAACTTCTCTACGGGTGATAACCGGGCACGTGAACATATCACAAAAACTAGGCCACGACACATAATCTCCCGAAAAACATGCGGTGTCGCATGGTGGAAGTTGAATCGTTGGCATAGAATATTGTGGCGTTTGGCTCTCAGCCGGAGCTGGTGCCGCAACGGAAGACGACATGATAACCGTCAAATCGTGAAGATGCGCGTTGATGTTCGCTAGGCAACAAACATAAGCTAATTTAGATTCCTTATACTTTGCTTTAATCTGACCAAGGTTAGCGTCTTCGACTTCTTGAGTGATAATGGCTTGATATGCAGATTTTAATTCAATCCATGCCGCCTCGAACTCCTTCCTTTGAACTTCGAGGGCGCCTGCACTGTGAGTGTTCGTATTTATTAGCTGGAAATAAGTGTCATTTTCAGTTATTTCCTCGACGGCAGCGTGAAAACGTTTGATGTTTGCCATGATAATGGTAGATCGCCAAAATACAGAACGCAATGCTTCGAACAACAGATGAAAAATGTTAAATACGTGTAATTCGTGGAATTACAGTAACAGAAAAAAAGAAATAGGAGAATTTGAATCGATTTGCTGATCGTATATCAGCTACTCGATTTTTCTCAATGACGTAGTCTTTATTCAAGTTAAGCCTATAGAACAATTGGCAGGATGCCCGCGTATCAGAACGTATAAAATCTGATAACTTCGAATTAAAACAAACAATGAGCACCATAACGTTTTCCCCAACTCGAAAGAGTTCAGTGATAATTACACGCGCAAAGTAAATGAATGTAATTGTAAATAATTATTCGCAATGATTTGTTTAAACTATCTATTTCATTTATTTAATTATTTATTTTCTGATTTATGTAATAGATCAGAAAAAAAATAAAGAAAAAGGGAAAAAATAATCGAACCGCAATAATTTATTTATTATTATGTGATGATCTAT
This sequence comes from Megamerina dolium, assembly GCA_963854835.1. Taxonomy (NCBI): domain Eukaryota; kingdom Metazoa; phylum Arthropoda; class Insecta; order Diptera; family Megamerinidae; genus Megamerina; species Megamerina dolium. Next base: position 54,087,913 of record OY978526.1, on the reverse strand, counting down.
GTAATAATAAATCAAGAGCAAATAAAAATAATATTTTACTTTATATGTTGAAAATACTCGAGTATGTGGAAACAATGTAATTGCACAACACAATACAAGAGATGTGTGTGTGTATATGTATGTGCTATAGAATATTGTAATTATTGGTACTTACAATTATATGAATAATTATTGTTAATTACTGAAAGTGAGATTTACTAGGTAAGAGACAAATGCGTAGCAAATGTAACCAAAAAACAAAATGCAATCAGACAGAATACGGCCTAAAGATATTGTAAATATTCCTGTGTGTTTGTATATATACCGTCAATATTACAATTGTTGGATTTACAAAGCAGAGACCGAATAATATATGAAGTATGTAATAGCCTAGACAGACGGCAGCCTAATTCCGGATTACCGAGTTAATTCGAATTACCTACATCGTATAAGCATATATATTGGCACATTGACAAATAAAGTTTAAAACAGGATAACAGAGATCAATAAAGAGTTTTATTATTGAGTCGCGAGGTATAGCAATTTCACAGCATATTCAGTGTGTCTTTTCTTTTTAATCGACGTGCCCCGTGCTCAGCAACAATTGCCTAGCAAGGGGATTCGGATGATTGTGTAATTTTTGAATGTAGCTTCTGCAGGACTTCCTCAGAAATTGTGGGTACATTTAAATCTCGATGGATGTTAACGTTCCTCATATACCAAGGCGCGTTTACAATAATTCGCAGACACTTGGATTGTATTCGCTGCAATTTTTCGATATTTGAGGGAGATGCGGTGCCCCAAAACTGAATACCATAAGTCCAGATTGGCTTCAGGATTGCTTTATATAATAGCACTTTGTATTCGAGATTCAACTTTGATCTTTTGTGTAACAGCCACCATAACTGATTAATTTTAAGCTTGATCTGAGTTTTCTTTGCCTCTATGTGATTTTTCCATGTCAGCCTTCTGTCGAGTACTTTGTTGAGGAACATTGTGGAACTGATTGGCCATTAATATTAAGTGGGGGACATGTATCTAGCCTTAGCGTGAAGGTTACATGTACGCTCTTTGATTCATTGAATTTTATACGACATTTTGCTAGCCAGATTTCGAGAGAATCGATATGAGTCTGCAGGAGTTTAGTAGCTTCTATGGGGTTAGAGCGAGAGCACAATGTTGCCGTATCATCAGCAAAGGTCGATATGAATGTATAGCTATTGTTGGGCATATCTGAAGTGTATAAGAGATACAGTAAGGGGCCCAAAACGCTTCCTGGAGGAACGCCAGCGTGAATATCAAATGGATTTGTTGTGTAATCCTTGTGATGTACCAGAAATTGTCTTTTCGTGAGGTAGCTACTAAGCAATATGGAGACATTTGCAGACAGTAATAGTTTGAGTTTGTAAATAAGGCCATCGTGTTATACTTTATCGAAAGCTTGAGTGATATCAAGAAAGACAGCTGAGCAATACTTTTTTTCTTCAAAAGTGTTCCTTATCAGAGTTACAATGCGGTGGACTTGTTCTATTGTGCCGTGCTGTTTTCTAAATCCAAACTGATGTTGAGGAATCAGTTGGTTGAGATTAATAAATGGAGTTATATTCATGACAAGTAGCTTTTCGAATACTTTAGAGAGTAGAGGCAGGAGGCTGATAGGTCAGTACGATGCAACTTTTGAAGGGTCTTTTCCTGGTTTTGCTATCATATTAATTTTTGAAGTTTTCCAGCATTTGGGATAGTGTTTAATACGAAGGATTGCATTGAAAATGTGCATGAGATGAATTACTGAAGCCGGAGGTAGCTCTTTTATCATTTTACCGGTAATTTTATCTGGACCAGGTGATTTTTTTGGTATTAAATCTTTATAAATTGCTTTGAATATGTCCTTTTTTTAATTTTAAGCGTTATTGAGCAAGGTTAAGAAGTTAATTTTGGTAATGAGGACTGTGAAGAGGGTGGATTGGGTGTAAACACACATTTTAGGTGGTTTGCAAAAGCCAAACTCTTCTCACAGTTGCTTCTAGCCCAATTACCGTCGCTCAAATGGATGGGGGAATCAGTGAGAATTGGCCGATTTGAGTTTTTTGCTGATTTCCACAAAGAGTAGTCCGACGCTTCACCAGGTGTTAATTTCGCTATGTGCTCTTCTAAATCTTTGTTGTTTTTATTTTTTAAGGCTTGCTTTAACTTTCGAGTGCAGTGCTGTAGCTGTGTTTTCAGATTCGGTGATCTGAATTCTTGCCATTGTCTTCGGAGTCTTCTTTTCTGTTTTACTAGCAATTCAATGTCGGCTGGTGTGTATGGGCTATAGTTTGATTGCTTTCATACCTTTGTGCAGGTGGCTGAGCTGAGAGCTAATGAGAGCAGCTGGTTGAATTTTTCGAGTGCTGAGTCTACATCGTGTCCATTTCTTAATAAATTACTCAGAGGAAGATGGGAATTTATATATTTCTTGAATTTTAACCAGTCTATTTTCTTTCTAACGCAATTGCCTTGGGCGCTTGGTGATTTTATAGATATTACCGTGGGTGAGTGGTGATAGAGTGATGATAGATCATAATTACACTCTGTGGAGATATTTTCCATCTGCAAACCTTTGGCGACTCCAAAGTCTATGAGATCGGGTATTTTCCTCTTGTCCGTCGGCCAATATGTCGGTTGACCATTTGAAATAATATCGTAGCCGTGGTTAGTGATGATTGAACATAGTCTTCTGCCTTTTGGAGTTATTAAGCGGGAGCCTCAGTGAGTGTGTTTGGCGTTGAAATCGCCAGCAACCAAGAATTTGCTACCAAGAGTTGAGAAAAATTCTTTATTAAACTTAATGATACAAGAAAAAAGGTATCAAGTCGTCGCGCATTGTTATACTTTATTGTTCAGAGATCAATCTCTAATTAAACTCAATAAGACGATAATCAAGTGGCCTAGCCAAATAAAAGAAAAATGAAAATAAAAAGAAATTGAGAGAGAGAGAGAGAGAGATCGGAAAAATAGGGAACGGTGGAAGTGAGTGGAGAACTGGCATAATCGGTGATGCCAGATCGTCCACTCACTCGTAATCACCATAACAGCGCGCGATGTGTTCTGACGTAGACACAATACATGCAATTATGAGTACAATATTCGATTCATCCCAGTGAAAAAACGTAATGCGTGGTAATGGAGAGGTTAATCGAAGGCCTCCTCCTTTTATGCAGGATAGTATGAATGATTCCTAATACGGCGATGATATAGGAGAATATTGCATCCATTTGTGCATTGCCAAAGATAAATATATATATATATATATATATATATATATATATATATATATATATATATATATATATATATATATATATATACATATATATATATATATATATATATATATATATATATATATATATATAAATATATATATGGTCGGTTGACCATATAATAAAATAATATCGTAGCCGTGGTTAGTGATGATTGAACATATTTTGCAAATTGTGACACTTTTATTATAGCGACAGCTTTTTGGAATGTGAATGAACTTATGGGAGTTCCTACCACTGTACAATCGTTAAAAAAGTGAAAAGAAATAAAAAATCCCCGTCATTACAGTACAGATATATTGTCATATGAGTGAAAAAACCGAAGTACGGAAAGCCTGAATCGCTTTCTATGCTTGCAAATCGATGTTTGGTAAGAAGTGGGGTCTAAGGCCGAACATGGATGTACCAAGCGGTAGTGAGACCGGTGTTGACCTATGGCTCTGTAGTTTGGTGGGAAGCTCTACGGAAGAACTATAACACCAATAAACTACGGAAAGTTCAGCGCACTGCGTGCATTGGTGCCACTGGGGCCTGTCGCACCTGCCCTGCACCGGCCTTGGATCCTATTTTGAACCTCCTTCCAATTGACTTGCACATACTATGCACATACTGCATCGCAAACGACACTCAGGCTCAGGGAATCTGGATGTTGGAAGTGTACTCAACAAGGACACAGTAGCATCCTTAGGAATGTACCAATAGATTTAGTTGACAACAGGACGGACTTCTGCCCTCGCAAGCTGGCTTTTGAGAGAGGCATCAAGGCCGTATTTCCAAGTAGAAATGAGTGGAAGAAAGGTGGGATCCTGACTGGTAGGGATACACACATTTTCACTGATGGTTCCAAAATGGACTCTGGAGTTGGAGCAGGAATCTATTCGGAGTCCTTAGAAATATCAACGTAAGTAAAACTTCCTTCTTATTGCAGTGTGTTCCAGGCGGAGGTATACGCAATTCTGCAAGCATGCGAATTGCTCCAACAAAGGAACATAACTGGAAAGGCAACAATTCTCTCCGATAGCCAGGCAGCTATAAAGGCGCTAGCCGCGCCAACTGTTAGCTCAAAGCTGGTCGGAGAGTGTAAACAAATAATAACCGCAATATCTGCCTACCTCGAAGTATCAGTTATCTGGGTTCCAGGACACAAGGGAATCGCAGGCAACGAGAATGCTGATGAGCTAGCTCGCAGGGGCTCATCTGCAGACAATGAACGAACACCCTATGCCGATGTAGGTGTTCCCCTAGCTGAAGTCAAGGGGATTATTCAAAAACACTACCTAACAAAGCGCAGCGGAAATGGACTAGCACCACGACCTGCACAATTTCAAAAGCTACCTGGCCAGACTACAGCGAGAAGAGGACAAGGAGCCTTCTGAGTAGATCTAGGGACGTCACACACAAATTAATAGCAGTATGCACAGGCCACTGGGCCATTGGTACACATGCGGAGAAAATGGGTATCCCGCACAACGACCATTGCAGAAGCTGCAACGACATAACCGCTAAGGAGACGGTAGAGCATTTCTTGTGCAAATGCCCGGCCTTATCCAGAAACCGATTAACATCCTTAGGTAGCCCTTTCTTTGATAACCTAGGACAGGTATCTAAAATAGAGATCTCCCATATCCTTCAGTTCATAAACAACTCCGGCTGGTTGTAACATATCCTTCAACACTCAGTAGGTCTTAGCGAGATTTTGGCTCAAAACGGCATTTGATTTGCTACTTGAGCGACCAGGGTCGCAGCCATTCTACCTACCTACCTACCAGAGCTGTAAAAGTGTGAACTCATTTTCACTTTTAATTCTTTTATTTAAAATCTGAAAAGCTGCAATATTTTTTTCTACCATTCAGTGTGTGAAATCTTTAGGCTGATAAAAATGAATGAGTTCTATTCGTTTTCAATTCATGAATTGAAAATGCTCAAGAATTCACACTGAATTGAAATTTTAATGAATGCAGCCGCAGATGGCTGCAGCCTAAAAAGAATGGCAGTGGCGATATCCACTCAGTAGCAAGCTGACAGCCTTTCTTCTTCTTCCCGTTTTGTTATTTACAAAATATCTGTATGGTTGTTGGATCTTTCATTTTTGGGTTGCCATTGGCTTATATTAAATATAAAGAAAGTATTAAATGCAAAAAATCAAAATTGATCAAATACTATTATTATATATTCAAATATGCTCACATGTATGTTTGCGTTTCGAAATCAATTTAAGAAATGCAACAAGCCAATGAAATACCTCAAACAACCAACTTTATAAAAATTTCAAAGCCAAAAATTTATAAACTATAATTCGCTTATTTATGTGAATAATGACAGCTGATTGGTTTTGTCATGGTATAAAAACTCAAGGTAGAGCCATTGGAGAAAGTTCTCATGAATGAAGGAGAAAATTAAATAAAACAACAACAAACATATGGGAAAAGAAGAAGAAGAAGTTGAAAAAGAAACAAGAAACACACTAGCTTGATACTATAAGAAGCCAGTTTTTGACATTATACCGCGCAGCCAATAGGAATTTTTTGTAGTTGCTCTACCTTCATAATAATACCATGGGCTTTGTTCCAAAGCAGCTATGCTTTTCATGGTAATAAATAATATCATATTTCCAGTATTTCAGAGTTTAAAAGAGTTATAATATTGAACGAATTCATCATATTTTGAAGCCTTTGAAGAATGGGATTGATATTTTTCAATTCCCACTCTTTACTGAATTGGAAAGTGTGGTCATTTTAAGCTTTTGAGAATGATGAATGGTTCATCTGTCATTCTTTAATGAATTCGAAGCAAAAGAGTGCAGCCTCGTTGATGCAGCTTTTAAATGAATTAAGGGTGAGTGAATTCCGTAATGATTCAATTCTTTTACAGCTCTGCTACCTACCTACCCGAAAAAACCGATTATGAATATGTCACAAATGACACCTAATTTGAAATTAAATCCAGTAGCGTGTGAAAAAATGTTTGTCAAAAGAAAACTAAAAATATTAATTCATGAAATTCATAATATTTTATTGCCAACTATTATTATTCTGTGCGGTAAAGAAAATATATACATAAATAATGTCAAATAGATGATTATATTGTTCCAAATGACGAGATGAAACAAAAAACATCGTTTTGCGGACGTAAGTATACGCTTTTATTTTTATACGCCCCAGGAGTCATTTGACAGTTGCTTGTTTTTTTGGTATATGAATAAGCAAGAATAGTAACTTACATATATCTCTCAAATGCCTACAACGCACATTACACTCAGAATGTTAGTGAAAGTCAAACGCATGAGAAGTATAACATATTTGATAGAAGGTAAGAAATCTCTTTTGTGTGTTTCTATATATTAAATGGCAAATAAATTAAAATTTGTTTGGTTTTTTGCAGACAAATGTACAAACTTGTGGAGACAATAGAAAATGGATTTAGATCGATATCCGGAGTTCCAGCAAGCTCCATCATACAAATTTAATAGATTTGGTTACGAAAATGATCGCACTGTTTAAAAATTCTTCACATAATGAATTCAATACAATTCGGGCCCTGGAGGAAACCAGCCGAGAAATTTAGTTAAAGGAAAACATTCCAATCACATCCTCAAATGAGCTACATGCTTTTAACGAAAGTTTGGGGATTTCCGAATTTCAGAAAGTAGTTGTAAGTATTAAGATGCAAGCTACAAAATATTTAAAAATTAACAATGTGTTCTTCGAAAAGATACAAATGTTTTCCAAATATGCAGGCACGAATGGGAAAAAAAGGGAAGAACCTCCGGCTACAAAATTGTAGACATAATTGTCAAGCGCTCAGTAACAGATCTGTAAACTTGGACTCGTAGCACAAAAGTGAAGGGAGTTGTGAAGCATTCCATCTTCAAACATGAGCAATTATAATTGCATAGTCGATGATACTAATATACTCCACCACTTATGGTACTAATTTTTATTGACCTCGGCGTTTCCAGCAAGGTTCTGGGATCACTTGGTAGCTTTGGAATTTTTTCATTTTCATGTTCCTTTAGTATCAACAATAAATCTTTTATTGCTACATGGGTTATATTATTGTGCACACTCCAAGTCCTTAACTTTTCCTGGAAAACTCGATCAATTGTGCTTGAAAGTTCTTCACAGTCACTGTCATCAACGTTTGTAAAATTTTTCCATGCAAGCATTCCAGGCAAGGCAAGATCCACATCACTGGCCTTTGTTTTATTATTACTGTTTGGCTGATAAATTTGAGTAACGTTCCGATTTTCACTTTCCGAATTTTTTATTCTTGTTGATTCGTTCCTCACTGTCGCATTCACTGGCTCAATTTTTTGTTATTTTATAATTTTGTAGAAAATTATTCATATTGAAACCGCAATGTTTACCAAAAATGTGAAAATGCAACTGCTTAATGCTTTATCTTTTGGTAGAGAGTGTGAGTGAGCTATATATAAAACCTTCTATAAGTGTCTCATTCCACTTTTTGTGATACTTTTAGTTGTGATGTGCTACTATTTGGTCCTTATTTGCAATTTATAAGATGCGTACTATATAGTAATAATTTGTGGTTGACACAACAACTGGACTACTATGAACTGCGACCAAATGGTTGTAAGCCCATTGTTCGCTCACATTACTATAATAGCTGCATTATTTTGTAACCGAGTTGCAAAAGAACACCAACTCGCATTTAATTTCCCCTTTACTTGAATATAATTTCCCTTTAGTTACTTAGCAACGCTGGTGGTATATATGGTTGTTCGTGAAATTTATAAACGAAATAAAAACAAAAAAGAAACAATTCTGCGGAATCTGTGGTAAATATTGCTTGCTTGCTTGCTTTATTTTGTTTATTTTTGTTTATATTTACAATAATTTGACGTGTTGTTGAAATTTCCCAAGCACATTCCAGTAGTCTATTCACAACAGTGCTGTTTTTTTTACTTTCCAACACTATAACTCAGGTCGATTAAAATATAAGCTAGTTGAATTGAACTCGGTTAAAATAGTCGATGTCGCTTATTTTTGTTGTTGCTTTGCATGCAGTTCGCCAAATAAGTCAGTGTTCTTTTGGAACTCGAGTGCAAAAGAATCTGGCTAATATCGCTCTGCGAACCATCAGCTGACTTCAGGTAAGGGCATTGACTATGTGTGTTACTTGGTATATATATCATATATATATATATATATATATATATATATATATATGTATATATATATATATATATATATATATATGTATATATATATATATATATATATATATATATATATATGTATATATATATATATATATGTATATATATATATATATATATATATATATATATATGTATATATATATATATATATATATATATATATATATAAATTATTGTAATAATACATTGTTGTTGGACATAGTACGAATTATTATTAACGAAACCTAGTGATCGAACAGTGTTGATTCAAATGCAATTTAGGTGTCAGAAGTGGGATTCTGTTAAAATGGTAAAAATGTACCAACTGAAAGTGGACCAGCTTAAAAAGGTGTTGGTAGAGATGAATCTATCGTCATATATATATATATACCGTATGGGGATGCTTCTCCTGGAATGGTGTTGGTACGCTTTGTCCAATTGATGGTACTTTATATATGGAGATTCTTCATAATGTTATGCTGCCATGGGCCGAAGAAAATATGCACGTTATATGCAAGATAACGACCCAAAACATACGGATAAATTAACCAAAAAGTACTTTGAGGACAATTCAATCCGTCTTTTAGAATGGCCGTCATCGAGTGCAGACTTAAATACGATAGAACATTTATGGAATGACTTGAAAAAGGAAATTAATAGTAAAAATATTACGAATTTGGATCGTCTTTTCGAAGAAGCTAAAAGAGCTTGGGAATCAATTCCAGTCGAACGATGTCGGAGCTTAATCAAGTCTATCCAGCGCCGATGTCAAGTTGTCATCAAACAAAAAGGTTATCCTACGAAATATTAGCCACCAAGCCCACATTCTCACATTTGACGTAAATTTAAGCTTGGTTTCTAATTAGGTGTCTCAAAAAAAAAATGAAGTGGTTAGAAAGAATTTTTAATTTCTCTTTAATACTTGAATTTTTTAACTTATTTCGTTTTTTTTTTATGTAATTGAATGAATATATATGTTATTAAAATGCTTATTGGCAATAAAAAAATATCTTTAATTTACAAAATACAAAATATTTTTTTAAGTAGCCGTTTCTAATTAGTTGACAACGGCTATATATATACATAAATATATATACACACACACACACATATATATATATATATATATATATAAGTAACGTAAAATCCTTTGAAATCCTGGTGATTGCTTGACTCATTATTGTTTGAGCACGCGTCAAAGATGGTCACCAGTAAAGAGAAAATACGCCATATTTTACAATTTTTCTTCGATAAAGGCGAAAACGCAAGCCAGGTGGCTGAAAATGTGAATAGTGTTTATGGTCCTGATACTGTAACAGCCAAAAACGTGCAATTTTGATTTCGTCTATTCCGTTCTGGTAATTTTTATGCCATAGATGCACCACGCACTGGAAGGCCAATTGTCGAAAATATCGATAAAATAATGGAAATCGTCGAGTCTGACCGTCATGTAAGTACTGTTTCTAATGCCCAGGAGCTAAACATTGCACAAAAAACCGTTTGGAACCATTTAAATAAGGCTGGTTACAAAAGGAAGCTCGATGTATGGGTGCCACACGAGTTAACGCAAAAAAACCTCATGGCCGTCATCGAGTGCAGACTTAAATCCCATAGAACATTTATGGAATGACTTGAAAAAGGAAATATATATATATATATATATATATATATATATATATATATATATATATATATATATATAAAAAATAAATAAATATATATATATATATATATATATATATATATATATGTTTCAGCGGGGAGAAGAGGAATGCCGGTGGGCTTGCGGCGATGTGGTGCACTTGCCTACAAGTCGTGTTGGTGGCAGAGGTGTTGATGACAGTGATGTGATAGTCGTTGTTGTGGCAACACAAAACACTTCTTTTTCACTTTTGTATTTAAATGTTTTACACTTTATTTGTTAACATTAGCTTAATTGTATTTATTTATGGTTTAATTTGTTTAAATTAAATGTTTATTATATAAGAGAATTCGGGAGGAAAACGTCGCGCACTGCTTTTAGTAGGGAGTTGATCAACAATATCAAAAATTAAAAACAAAAGCAGTGAAAAGTAAAAAGAAAAGATCGGGAGAGCGAAAGAGAGAAAAGGAGGGAGAGTGCAAAATAGCGAGACGATATAGAATTAAATTAGGGTTGCTAGCCCATGCAAAATATCATACGGGGCAGTGCGCGACACATGTCTTCTGGCGTAGACATTCCGCCCCCTTGCAGGAATACTGCAAAAGAGACGGAACCTCCACCCGTGACGGAGGGAATGAGAAAAAAAAATTAAATAAAAAGTATATACAAATAAAAATACGGTATTTCATATACTTAATTTTAATCTTAAAAATATTTAAAATTAACTATAAAATATTCCTATACGTATATGTGCGATGATACACCATCAGGAAAAGCGGGAAATTGAAATGGAAGGTTGACGTTCACACGAGTGAAAAAGAGCTCTTGAGGAGGGCTGACACATGTTGATTGTTGAGGATGTTGATTGGTGGGTGCGGAACGAATGTTGATTGAAGAGCGTGTTGATTGATGAGTGTTGTCCCATGTTGATTGGTGTGTAGATCGGGGTTGGATCACACCATCTCAGGTGAACAGATTCTATCAGGGCTGGTCGTAGACCAGATCAAAGGTTTCGAGAAGTCAACGTAGTTGACAAACCTAGAGCTCGTAGAGCGTTTGCAGCATTAATTTTTCCATATTGTCGGGATTGCCATAATATGCAACGCTCGTGACAAGTTATAAACTCGGGTAGAATCTGTGTGTCTTGGGTTCATGATGACTCAGCTCATGAATATGTAGCAAATTATGTGAAAATAACACATGGGATTATTCATACGCATATACACTATGCCAGTGCATAGTTCCATTGAAGCTTCGGGAATTAAATCGGGCAGTTACAGTGAACTGAACCATGTGAGAGAGGGATGCGTATGACGGTCAGTATCGCATAACCTGACAAAACGTTGCTACATAATACGGGTGTGGCATCAGAGGCTTATATATTGCTCAAGCCACAATCTTCAAATCACCTTTTACGTGACAACAATTTTGGGGGCCCAGTATTAGGCGGGATCGAATGTATTGCTGTTCGAGTACAAGTCCTCTCGTTAACTGAACGAGCCTTTTTTGGGAAGTGATGAGCAAAACTCGATAATCCGTTGAATATCGCTGTACGACAAGTTTTACGTGTGGTAAGTACCTTTGACGGGAGTTGTCTTCTTCTTGGATGCGATCTGTAAGATCGATCCTCTGCATCTGGGGGGAACGTTGTATAATGTCTAACTTTTCTCTTTGCTCTCGGGTCATGCCGCGCTCTGTGAAGCAGGGAATGATGTTGCTTCCCACAAAGATGGCATGAAAACACACTGTGGCATTTCGCAAGGGTATGCGATGTTGCCAAACAGTTTATGCAAATTTTCTGCTGACGCACAAATAGTATTCTCTCTTCAACTGTAAGCTTGGAGAACTCTGTGCATTGTCGTAGCGGGTGCATGCCTCTACATAGCGGGCAGCATGTCTTCGGAATAGTAGTGTTTAACGAAATAACATTCTTACTTGTTTGGAGGGATTTTTTGGGAATTGTAGCGTGTTTTCGACTACTCATTTCTGTCTGAAGCTTATCACATCGAGCGTAAGAAGATGAATATGGAAGTTTATCGAAACTGATTCTGCTGTGGAACGATGAAACCGTTCTTCGGGAAGTAGAATTCACTGATGGGAGGATTGTCGTGATTGGTACTGTATCCAAAGTTGCATTGTGTTTATTCTTCGTAACAACTGGCAGCAGAGAAGAACGAGTACGCTGACAAGAACGTTCAGCTGTTGTTTCAGTGGGAGTTGAGTCGGGAGTTGATTCACAACGAGTACTGGAAGCATTCTGTACCCTGTGCAGTAGGGAATTGTGTCTTTGTTTACAGGATGAGCACGTGTACCGGCTCTTACAATCACTGTAATCGTGAGAGTTGGCCAAGCAATTGGTACACAGTTTATGTTTGTTAACTACGCTGTAGCGTTTATCAACCAATAACTTCAGGAAATCGGGACAATAGCGAAGAGGGTGTGTCTTTCGGCACAATGGACAACCACGATTTACAACTTTAACGTGATACGTGTTAATTCTCAGTTAAAAAGGCGTCGAAGTCACTCCACTTTGGGATTTCGCGCTTATTCTTCAAAGACTGTTCCCAAAGACACAGAGTCGAGTCGGGGATCTTCGTCGAACACAAATAAACGAAAATCGCATCCCACTGAGAGGTGTCGATATTCAGTAGCTTTAGATGGGTAATGCTGTCATTTATCGTTCGTTGTAATCGTTTTAAGTTAGGGCCGGTTTCGTGAGTTACCGCCTGGAGAGTGAAAAGAGATTTCAACTGTATGTTGACCAGAATTCTCTTGTTTTCATACCTTTCCTCGAGATTGTGCCAAGCAAGAGCGAAGCCATCATTAATCAAGGGAGTAGACTGAATGATGCTATGTGCTTCACCTCGGGTTTTCTGCAGCAAATGGTATAGTTTTTCCACTGGCGACAGACGGGGATTGTTGCGGTATAACGCCGTAAACAAGTCACGAAAACTTGGCCACGATACATAATCGCCTGAAAAACATGGGGTGTCGCATGGAGGCAGCTGAATAGGGGGAAATGAATGTTCATTATTTATTTTCTCAACGGGTGGATTCGGAATTGCCGGAGAAGAGGAAACTGCGGGGGATGCCACCTCGAAACTTAGCTCGTGAATCACAGCAGAAAATGAAGGTTGACGGGGAATGTTTTCAACGATGGAAGAGGAAATTGCGGGAGGTTCCACTTCGAAACTCAACTCGTGAGGAACAGTCGGAAATGAAGGTTGACGGGGTATGTTTTCAGCGGGAGAAGGGGGAATTTCGGGAGACACCACCTCAGCGATCAGTTCATGAAGATGAACATTAATATTAGAGAGGCACCGGACATACGAGGTGTAACATTTTCTATATACCTCTTTAATTTGGCTAATATCGACATCTTCAGCGACTTCCTCTGTTAGAACATTATGATATGCTGTTCTGCAATCACTCCATAGGGACTGGAATTGCTTTTGGTGTGCTTCCTAGACAAATTTTTTATGGTTTTTCGGGTTGATGGCATGAAAATTCCTATCAAAATCAATAATATCTTCCACGGCAGCTCTGAAGCGATGGTAAGCTGACATCCTTTTAGCAATTGTAGAATCACAGATGTAATACGGGATAAAGTTTGAAAACGAGAGAGCGAATTGCTTGCAAATCTGGCGTTATGTTGCCTGTTCGCACGATTTATCAAAAAATTGGTTGCCAAAATGTGCCCGGAAAGAGATTAATCCGAAAGACGTAGTCTTCCGTAGCCAAATTGAAGGTTATACTAGTGGGCTAACTTATGGAAGGTATGACCTTGAGCTTATTTTAAATTCGTATTTGATTCCGCTGAATTCCGGAATTGACGTAGGGAGATGTAAATTTATGTATAAATGTATAAATTTTTCTATTTATAAATTTAGGGATTAGCCGAATCAGACCACTTATATGGGTCCCTTTTCGTCCCTCAAATCGTGTGTTAATTATTTGTTCGGTTGCAGAATTCTTCTACTTCCTTCCTCATAATAACATCACGCGTTATTTCAAGCATCTCTTTGTGGGGTATGTTCCACATTTCGAGTTCATCAATAAATTGGCGACCCAGTGTGGACATCCTCCTGCTTGCCAATGCAGGACACTGGCACACTATGTGCGCCGCTGTCTCTGCCTCTTCCATGCATAATATGCAAATATCAGCATCCTCCCCATCAACAAGACCCATCTTGCTGAGGTGGTACCTGAAATTGCCATGCCCAGTTATTAATGCAGTCAACCAGCTTAGAGTCATTCGTCCTAGACTGAGAGCCCTCCCCGATTCACTGCCCTTTGATAGCCTCAACGAAGCCTTTGCCTGTCTACAAGTAGATAAGTTCTCCCATCTCGTAAGATGAAGTTTCTTTATCCACTCTTCGACCTTTGCCTTCACCGTCCCGCTGCTGAGAGCAACTACTGGTTCCGGTCCATAAAATTCAGCTTCAGATCCTTGTCTAGCCAAGGAGTCTGCAGCTTCATTCTGTTCTATACCAATGTGTCCCTTCACCCACATAAGAGTAATCGCATTACTACGAGCACACCCATTAATTTTCTGAACACATTCGAGCGCCAACTTAGAAGATACCGTAGGTTGTTGCAGCCGCCTGACCACCGCCTGGTTATCGAGTGCTAGCAAGATTTTCTTACCTTGCACCTTTCCATCCAGTAGATGGTCTAGCGCACGCATTAGACCTAGCATTTCTGCTTGGTATACCGATACGTATCTTCCCAGATTCAGAGTGCATGCCAGTCCCAACTCTTTAGAGAAGATTCCAGCACCCGCTCTGCCATCCATTAATGAACCATCTGTAAAAATACTGATGTCATTTTCCTCACATACATCATGTGAGGCCGTCTTCAATGAGTGTTCTGTGTGACTTTTCAGTCATCTTCAGCGTACCCATTCCCTCCATTGGCATCTGCGCCTCCTTTACACTGCTATATAGCAGTGACAGGATGCCCCTGTGCCCCCTCTCTGTGCCGAATCCATACCAATTATTGGTTGTCTTCAGACGTAATGCTGTTATTGCCGCTGACTTCATAATATGCAAGTCCAACGGCAGCAGCCCGAGAAAGACTTCCAATGCTTCTTTTGCTTTTCTTGCTTTTCGCGGTCTTTTGGGTGACCTTAGGCCACCAGACCACAGCAGCATATGTTATTAAGGGTCTGACCATCGTTGTGTAGATCCAGTGCGCTGCTCTGGGAGTGATTCCCCACATGAGACCGAACACTCTCTTACACTGATGCAATACCCGCTTGCCCTTCTGAATCTTGTCATCGACGTGACTATACCAAGTCAGCTTGTTATCCAGGATGACACCTAGATACTTTACTTCCTTGGATACGTTGATGTTCGATCCAAAAAGCCTAAGAGGGTCTATTGTTAGCCCAGACCTCCTTTTAGTAAAGAGTACTGTTTCCGACTTACTAGCATTTACAGAGAGACCTTGTTCCGTGCACCATCCTTCAACCATTTTGAGTGCACCTCTCATGGTATCATAAATAGTGTCCAGGAACTTACCGCTCACCGTTACCGCTATGTCATCTGCATACCCGACGGTGTGTATGCCTTTTGAGTCCAGAAGCTGAAGTAGGGAATCTACCGTGATGTTCCAAAGGATGGGCAATAATACTCCCCCCTGTGGACACCCTTTGACTACCCTACCTCTGAGTCTGTAACTCCCATTTTGAAAGTTTATTGCCCTTTTCCTCAGCATGCTCTCCACCCACCTCATAATGGTTGGGCTGACTTCACGAGAAGCAAGGGCCATCCTTAGCTTATCGAAACCAATCTTATCGAAGGCACCTTCTATATCCATAAAAGTAGACATAGATATCCCTCCACAAGACAGTTCCCTCTCCGCTACGCGAACGAGTTCGTGCAGGGCCGTTTCAGTGGATTTGCCAGCTCTGTACGCGTGCTGACACCTGCTCAGTGGTTTTGTCAGAAGCGTTGTCCTTTCCATGTAGTCCGCCAGTACTCCTTCCATACATTTAAGCAGAAAGGAGGTCAAGCTAACCGGCCGGAAAGATTTAGCCTCTGAGTAGTCCCTTTTTCCCGGCTTTGGAAGAAAGACAACCTTAGTCTCTCTCCATTGAGTCGGGATATATCCTCTAGCCAGGCAAGTAATAAATATTCCCAGAAGCCTGTCTACCAGAGCTTCTGCTCCCCACTGAAGTAGGGCTGGAAATATCCCATCTGTAACCGCTGTTTTGAATGGAGAGAAACGCTTAATGGCGTTTATCACTCCATCTCTGGTGACTATCCTTTCAGCTTCCAATCTTTCATTCCTGTTTGCACCCTTGCGGGTGGTTTCCCAAGGATCTTCCGATCTAAATCTTCCTGGAAAATGCACCTCCATCAGGTATTTCAGTGACTCTCCTATTGTCTCTGTAAAGGATCCATTCGTTTTGCGAATTAATCCCAACTTTGACACCGGGTCCTTTGATATGATCCTCTGTAATCTACATACATCGGTCACATCTTGCATATTTGAGCAAAATTCCCTCCACGTTTTCCTTTTACGGTTGCGTAGAGTCTTCTTCAGCTCCCTTTTCTTTGACTTGTAGTCGTCCCATGCGTTGGGGTCCCCTCTCATGTGACGATTAAAAGCCTTCCTTGTCTCCTTTTTCATGTATTCCAGTTCCCCATTCCACCATGGAGTGGGATCTCCTTCGTCCACTACCGTCAGAGGACATGAAGCTTCAAATGCTTTGATCATGGCTGAGCTGATAGCCCTCACCTGATACTCAACATTTGCAGTTGTTCTAGGTCTCTTAAACCTCCTTGGCAATAATTCCTCAAGAACTTCGCAGTACCTTGTACAATCCGTTCGTTTCGGTATCCTTACCATTCTACAGTCGTTCCTATGTCTTTTATCGGACGTAATCCCAAACTGAATGGCCCTGTGGTCCGACATGGTTAGTCTATCCACAACCCTCCAGTCCAAAATCCTATCCAACATTTTGATATTCGTCAGAGTAACATCAATAACCTCGCAACGACGTGCGTCGACAAAGGTCGGTTCTGTTCCCCTATTGGCAACTTGTAGACCAAATCTTTCTATAAATTCGAGTAGACACTCTCCTCTATAGTTTTCATTGCTGCTGCCCCACACAGAACTGTGCGCATTGGCATCGCAGCCTAAGATCAGACCAACCCCCTTGCCATCACAGAATCTCACTAGAGCTTCCACCTCTCTTGAAGGTGGTTCGTCTGGAGAATCGTATGGAAGGTATGCTGATGCGATCATAAATGATCCCGCACCGTCACCTATTCTCACTACTGTGAGATCCGGTGAACACAAGTTAGACACTAGAATCGCACGTATCCCATGCCATCCCTAACTAAAATGCATGTCCTCAACTTCCCTCGAGACAAATCAATGTGTTTTATTGTTGCCTATATATGATCAAATACTTTTATTGCTTACGTTTGGGTGTGCTTGTTGTTGATGGTTTAGGGATATGGATGAACCACGGTAGGTAATTGAAATTAAACAACAACAAGTAATCACATGTGCGTTTGTATAATAAGGCGGTTGTTTTTGCAAATGCACAAGGTAAAGGTATTGAGAAAAAAATGCAATATGTATGAAATTGTTATTGCCAAACAAATATTTTTTGAATATTTTAATGTTGTTGCCGATATCAGTTTTCGTGAGGGAAAAAACAACTTCTATTGGGAAAGTGTAATTGTATTACTTATGCTTTGTTCTTCCTTGATACTAAGGTTGTTATTATTATTACATTATTGGCAATCATGTTTATCGTAGAGGGGTGTATGCGGGGAGATACGACTGATATGATAACACTTGGTGGTTATGTTTGAGTAAAATAACCACACAAAATGCAACAACGATATCTCGGAGAGAGATGCTTTGGTGTACTTATATGTGTTTACTGAGAGATGTCCAAAGGATTAGTAAGCAAAATAAATGTAGTAATAAAAACAACCATATAAATCAAATTGGGGATCTCTTCGAATAATGAGAAGAAGAACATAAGCGGGAAAGTGTGTTTTGCCGTCGGCAAAACAATATTATTTGTATCACAATATATATGTTGTAATTTCTTAATTTTTGCAACTATATTGGAGAGTTAACTAAGCAAAATGCAATATTTAACTCAGCGAGAGATTCGCTGTAAGTTATCGGGATGTTTAAGCGGGATTTGTTATAAAATGTATATATATGTATATGTATATATATATATATATATATATATATATATATATATATATATATATATATATATATATATATATATATATATATATATATATACAGTGGCTCCCAGCTTATTTCGTACATTCTCGCATTTAATTTCCCCTTTACTTGAATATAATTTCCCTTTAGTTACTTAGCAACGCTGGTGGTATATATGGTTGTTCGTGAAATTTATAAACGAAATAAAAACAAAAAAGAAACAATTCTGCGGAATCTGTGGTAAATATTGCTTGCTTGCTTGCTTTATTTTGTTTATTTTTGTTTATATTTACAATAATTTGACGTGTTGTTGAAATTTCCCAAGCACATTCCAGTAGTCTATTCACAACAGTGCTGTTTTTTTTACTTTCCAACACTATAACTCAGGTCGATTAAAATATAAGCTAGTTGAATTGAACTCGGTTAAAATAGTCGATGTCGCTTATTTTTGTTGTTGCTTTGCATGCAGTTCGCCAAATAAGTCAGTGTTCTTTTGGAACTCGAGTGCAAAAGAATCTGGCTAATATCGCTCTGCGAACCATCAGCTGACTTCAGGTAAGGGCATTGACTATGTGTGTTACTTGGTATATATATCATATATATATATATATATATATATATATATATATATGTATATATATATATATATATATATATATGTATATATATATATATATATATATATATATATATATGTATATATATATATATATATATATATATATGTATATATATATATATATATATATGTATATATATATATATATATATATATATATATATATATATATAGATATATATAAATTATTGTAATAATACATTGTTGTTGGACATAGTACGAATTATTATTAACGAAACCTAGTGATCGAACAGTGTTGATTCAAATGCAATTTAGGTGTCAGAAGTGGGATTCTGTTAAAATGGTAAAAATGTACCAACTGAAAGTGGACCAGCTTAAAAAGGTGTTGGTAGAGATGAATCTATCGTCATATATATATATATATATACCGTATGGGGATGCTTCTCCTGGAATGGTGTTGGTACGCTTTGTCCAATTGATGGTACTTTATATATGGAGATTCTTCATAATGTTATGCTGCCATGGGCCGAAGAAAATATGCACGTTATATGCAAGATAACGACCCAAAACATAAATTAACCAAAAACATAAATTAACCAAAAAGTACTTTGAGGACAATTCAATCCGTCTTTTAGAATGGCCGTCATCGAGTGCAGACTTAAATACGATAGAACATTTATGGAATGACTTGAAAAAGGAAATTAATAGTAAAAATATTACGAATTTGGATCGTCTTTTCGAAGAAGCTAAAAGAGCTTGGGAATCAATTCCAGTCGAACGATGTCGGAGCTTAATCAAGTCTATCCAGCGCCGATGTCAAGTTGTCATCAAACAAAAAGGTTATCCTACGAAATATTAGCCACCAAGCCCACATTCTCACATTTGACGTAAATTTAAGCTTGGTTTCTAATTAGGTGTCTCAAAAAAAAAAATAAAAAAAATGAAGTGGTTAGAAAGAATTTTTAATTTCTCTTTAATACTTGAATTTTTTAACTTATTTCGTTTTTTTTTTATGTAATTGAATGAATATATATGTTATTAAAATGCTTATTGGCAATAAAAAAATATCTTTAATTTACAAAATACAAAATATTTTTTTAAGTAGCCGTTTCTAATTAGTTGACAACGGCTATATATATACATAAATATATACACACACACACACACACACACATATATATATATATATATATATATATATATATATATATATATATATATATATATATATAAGTAACGTAAAATCCTTTGAAATCCTGGTGATTGCTTGACTCATTATTGTTTGAGCACGCGTCAAAGATGGTCACCAGTAAAGAGAAAATACGCCATATTTTACAATTTTTCTTCGATAAAGGCGAAAACGCAAGCCAGGTGGCTGAAAATGTGAATAGTGTTTATGGTCCTGATACTGTAACAGCCAAAAACGTGCAATTTTGATTTCGTCTATTCCGTTCTGGTAATTTTTATGCCATAGATGCACCACGCACTGGAAGGCCAATTGTCGAAAATATCGATAAAATAATGGAAATCGTCGAGTCTGACCGTCATGTAAGTACTGTTTCTAATGCCCAGGAGCTAAACATTGCACAAAAAACCGTTTGGAACCATTTAAATAAGGCTGGTTACAAAAGGAAGCTCGATGTATGGGTGCCACACGAGTTAACGCAAAAAAACCTCATGGCCGTCATCGAGTGCAGACTTAAATCCCATAGAACATTTATGGAATGACTTGAAAAAGGAAATATATATATATATATATATTATATATGTATATATATATATATATATATTATATGTGTATATATATATATATTATATGTATATATATACAGTGGCTCACAGCTAATTTCGTACAGTGTATATATTTTTATGTACATGGCTGTAACATCGAAACTAAAAAACTTATCAATAAGTTTTGAATGTAGATGTCTGTGTATGTGTTTAGTAAACCTAATAAGAAAACGGGAAACCCCAAAAATTGTTCTTTTTGTCATGCAAGAGAGAAAAACTATTGATCAGCTGATTTTCAGCTCACATCTTATTTCGTACACAAACTTCAATGTAAGTAAGTTTCATTCTGCCGCGCAGTTTCAAAGTTTTTTTGAATTGTATGAGTTTTTGGACCTTTTTAACTATTATAACAATTTTTATTATTATTATTTTAAATAGTTAAAGTGCTGTAAATTAAACATTTAGCTTTATGGGTCATCGTACAACGATGGAACAGCGTAAACTGGTAATTAACCATTTTAGGAAAGGTCAGAGTGTGCGAAAAATTGCTGAAATGACAAATTTAAGTGCCTCAACTGTCCAATACATCATTCAACGCTTCGTTCGCGAAAATCGGTTGGAGAACAAGGGCAGAGAAGCACCTAATAAGATTTTCAACGCATCAGACGAGCGTTATATTGTACGAAAAATTAAGAAAAATCCAAAGTTATCCGCTCCGAAGTTGGCTGCAGAGGTTCAGCGTGAAATAGGAAATCATCCAGTGCTGAAACTGTCCGACGTGTGCTGCGCAATCATGACTTGAACGGTCGAGTAGCCCGAAAGAAACCATTCATTTCAAAAATGAATATACAACGCCGACTTGACTCCGCCAAAGAGCATATTATTAAGACTCCTGCGTTCTGGAATACCGTTATTTTCGCGGATGAGTCTAAGTTTAATATTTTTGGCTCGGACGGAATGTCATATGTTTGGCGTAAAGCGAATACCGAGCTAAACAAGGAGAACCTTAAGCCCACAGTGAAGCATGGTGGCGGTAGCGTGATGGTTTGGGCCTGTATGTCAGCAGCCGGAGTAGGTGAATTGGTTTTTATTGAGGGGACAATGGACAAAATGAAGTACCTCGAGATTCTGAAAAACAATTTACTTCAAAGTGCAGACAAACTGGATTTGCGGGAAGAATTTCGGTACTACCAAGATAATGACCCAAAACATAAATCTGGAATTGTGCAATCTTGGCTTATTTGGAACTGCCCACACTTGATGTCTCCACCACCACAGTCACCTGACATGAATGTGATTGAAAATCTTTGGTCTATTTTGGACAATAAAATAAGAACACACAAGATTTCTAATAAGCAAGACCTAAAGAAGGTACTGATGGAAGAATGGAAAAAAATCACACCAGACATCACTCAAAAATTGGTGGATTCAATGCCAAATAGACTCCAGGCTATCATTAACGCTAAGGGATGTCATACTAAATATTAAAATCAACTTACTTTGTTTTTAGTTTGAACTTAAAGAGACTGTACGAAATAAGCTGTGACATGAATTTTCCTATTTTATTCTTATTTTATTTTTTTATAGTGTCAAACACTAAAATTTTGAAAAAGTAAATTTTGGAAAATAACAAACAAACCTTCCTTTCAAAAATGGCATTTATATTTTGTTCAAATTTTTGCAATATTAGGAATAACGACTGCAGCAATTTTTAAACTGTCACTGTACGAAATAAGCTGGGAGCCACTGTATATACATATATGTATATATATATATGTATATATATATATATATATATATATATATATATATATATATATATATATATATATATACATATATATATATATATATATATATATATATATATATATATATATATATACATATATATATAAAAGAGTTCTAAAAAGAACTCTGTGACAAAGCTCAGAAAAAGTGATGTCACAAGTGTTCTGCCGTTCGGAGCCGGCTAAAATAAGTAGGTCCATTCTAATACTGTCCAAAATTTAAGACGCACAACAGTAATGGAAGAGAAGCTCGGTCAATGAGCTCGGTCATGGGCTCATTGGTCGAGCTTCTCTTCTATTGCAGTCAGACTTAGAAGGGACCTACTTATTTTAGCCGGTTCCGAACGGCAGCTTTTTCATGGCAAGTAGTTACTGTCGGAAGAATTGCCAATTGCTTGCCGACAGGTGGGTACCGTTCGAAAGAAAAATCTTATCGATATTAAATTTGTTATGCTTCAGCTGGGGATTGAACCCACAACCTACAGATCAGACAGCCAACAGACTAACCATTGAGCTACGGCACCCACCGAATATATCGTTACCATGCGCTAAAGCGGAACTGCTGGTGAAGCTAAGGCCATATAGGCTAAGGGTATTAATTTAGAACAACATGAGTTTTTTGAGGAAGCCGCTATACATGCAGTTGTACCCAGTGAGGAAGAGAGCAAGACAGATTCAAGTGGTCAAATCATACATTTCATGAAAATTATGATGCCACAGCTACAAGAAAATGCATCTCGCCATGAAGGCGATATTAGTGAATTGCGTACGGAAATTGAAGGAAAAGCGTATCGCCAAAAAAACGTTATTGGGGAATTCCAGAAAACAATTGACTCCAAGCTTCAAGAACATTCGGGTGAATTGCGTATGAAAATTCAGGAAGGTTCGTCTCGCCAAGAACACGTAATCGAAAATCTTCAAAAAGGAATTGAACTCAGATTTCAGGAGATTTCTTGTTCCATTAATAACAAAGTCACAGAGCTGAAAGAACACGTGGATGAGTTAGATGATAAGTTGAAGGAACATGTCGGTGACTGGGAAGATAAATTTAAGAAATTAGAGTACAAACTTAATCAACTAAGAATAAACGGACCATTTTCATCAGTGATTAGAGAATCAAGTACAATTAAACTAACGCCACCAACATTTGATGGAAAGAATCAATAGGACGATAGTCACAAGACCGCTGCTTTGATTGTCCCATTAAAGGTAATGCCTCAGGAGTCTTGCAGATGATTCCAGAAAAAGATAGTGGTGATAACCATCACTGATGGAGACACTTCAGCGCTTCAGGATTTCGCTTTCGACATTGAGCGCTTATGTAATCTTGCGTTCTCAGGTAATTCGGAAGAATTCACCGAGAAAATAAAAATAGAGGCATTCGTATATCGTATACACCACGGAGAGACCAAGCGTGCCCCAGTCATGTCACCAAGGAGTACATGTGTGGAAACAGTCAGTAGTGCCTTGACGTATGAAGCCGCCTGTTTAATCTGTCGACCAATGCCGCAAGTACGCCAACTAGAAACAGAAATATCATATCCGGTCTGATTGTCTGATCAGCAGTGTGGCGGGCAGTAAATTCAGTAGTGCAGCCTACAGCAAGAACAAGGGGTCGATACGAAAACAAATTTTCTGGTACGTGCTTCATTTGCGACAAACCAGGACACATGGCACGTGACTGCCGTCTACGACGAAAGCGATCAAGATCGAATTCCCTAGGAAGACAAAAGAAGGAGAACAAGGTGGACAACGATCACTCCACAACAAATCAATCGTTAAACTAAATTGAGTCAGTTCAGCGGGGCGTGAACTGCCTTCAACAGTGGGTTGCCACATCATCGATCGATTTGGTGAAGAGGTTTGAGCCTTTACTTGGAATAAAATTGAGTACGGTAACGGGTGAGGATGTACAAACTCTGGGGAAGATAAAGAAACGAGTATCTATTGGAACTTACACGTGGGAAAATGAATTCATTGTGGCCGACATTATCGATGACGTAATAATTTATTATTTAGATTAGATTTAAATCAACGGATACTACTCTATGCAAATATCGAGTTACCATTGAACATCGGTTAAAAGCGTAGTGGAAATAGGAAACGAATACTGGCATATGAACGCGAAGAAATTCCAGCACAATCAGAAACGGTGATTTGGGCATAGATGAATGTGAAAGATGGGACAGGTAAGTTGTGGGTAGTAAAACCGGATAAAGAAAAAACAAATAAAATCATCATACGAGGGCGGATTGATAATGAAGCTACCTAAGTAGGAAAAAAACATTTTTTTTTTCAAAAACCATTTATTTCTCAACATAGTCTCCTTCTACTTCGACACACTTAGTAAGACGATATTCCAACTTTTTTATACCATCTGAATAATACGATTTCGTGATCCCCTCAAAATACGCGTTAGTTTCGGTAATCACTTCTTCGTTTGAGCTGAATCTTTTTCCTGCGGCCCAGTTTTTCAAGTTCGAAAACAGGAAAAAGTCACTAGGAGGTAAATCTGGACTATAAGGTGGATGATCAACCAATTCGAAGTGTATTTCACGTAATTTTAGCATCGTATCTAATGCTGTGTGAACCGGTGCGTTGTCTTGAAGAAAGACCACTTTTTTCTTCTTTAAACCGCTGTGAAGTGGTCTCTCGAACTCGTTTTTGTTCGAGACTGCGCAAACGCGGCACCCATCTTGCCATTAGCTTTTTCATATGCAAATGTTCATGCAAAATGTTGAACACACGTTCATATGAGATGTTTACCATTTCAACAATCTCACGCAACTTCGTACTTAGGTACCTTCTTTATCAATCCGCCTTCGTACTTGGTAGGAAGTTAGTGGAACCTAATGAAAATGGAATGGTACCGGTGCGAATATTAAATCCAACTAATACATATACAGTTGTGAAGAAGGAATGGTGATTGGTCGTTGCAAGGAAGTTACTGCCATAGTAGACTGCGAAAAGTTTCCGTCGATGAAAAGTCTAAGTTCAGGAATTATTAGAGCGGAATTAAATGTGTTGCGAGCCAAATATGAAATATGCACATATGCATATTTTGCCTCGCGAAATATTTCACGAAATTGTGAAATACATATTTATCCATACACATACTAACATTGCTCGAAGTTGTGATATACACAATTCATATTAATATTACTTATAATTGTAGAATGCCAGAACATTAAGCCAATTGAGTTACAGTTGGGTGTGAAAATGTTGACAAAGCACTTTCCCACACAATTCGTAGTTCTGCACTTACGTAAGCATACCTGTGTAAGCATACATGATAACTAAAATCACGCGGACTACTCATGTGTGTGTATATCAAAAAGTTGCTTTCTCACGTAATATATACACACATGTGGAGGGCATCGATCGTGTACATAAACACATGCATTCATACAAGTAGTGTGAATATATTATTGTATGTTATGTGTTGGTATGTTTTTTTTTATTCGAAGGGGGAATCTTTCATAGATACTGTCAGCCATAGACGGCATGTACGATTCATACTGTCCGCTAAGGATACACCTCATTCGGGACCACGCACAGTCAGTATTATCTTACTATGCTGGACTTGCGAACTAGTACGCCTACGTACTAAACCCTTAACTCCGACTTCTGTAGATTGTATTTTTTGGCCCTGCGGGACCGCCGTTAAGCACTACTTCGCAGGACCGAGCTAACCCAAAAAGGCTCTTCACACATGCTCTACCGTGTTATTCATCCGTTGCATTTCTACTTCTACGCTGCCTTTCTTTCATCCTGAGCTCCTGGAGCGCTATTGCGGACCATTTCTTCATCTTAGCCCACACAATCTCGATTGCAGCATGTGGCTCACAATGTTATCAGGCGTCATCCTTTCGTTTATTAGCCTCTCTATGCTACATATCTCGAACAAGAGAAAAAGATATGCTCTGCGTTTTCACCGACACTACTGCAGACGGAGCATTCTGTCGCGTTATCGTGCCCGAATCTGAGGAGGTTCTCCCTGAAACAGCCATGACCCGACAAAAACTGCGGTAGGTAAAAGTCTGTCTCTCCATATTTTCTATCGACCCAGGCTTGCACGTTCCTGACGAGCCTGTGCATCCACCTTCCTTTATCTGTGGCGTACCATTGTGTTTGCCATGATTCTCGTCAGAGCCGTTGTCACTGCAGCCACCTTGCTATATGCCTTTTCAATATGAACCTTGAAATTGAGTCTCGCGTCAATCATCACACCAAGCTACCTCAGTGACGATTGCGTTGGGACATTATAGCCGTCAATGTTCAGGGTGATTGTTTCCATTTTTTTCCTGCTCGAAATAAGGACCGCCTCTGTTTTCTGTCCTGCAAGCTGAAGATTTGTCATCGTGAGCCACTCTTGAATCTTCGTCGCTGTCTCATTGCAGATGCTCTGAATCTGGTAAAGTTCCTTCGTAACGATCGTCACTGCAATATCGTCCGCATACCCAATTATCTGAGCTTCCTTTGGCAGCGAGAGGTGTAACACCCCATCGTACAACACATTCCATAGCAACGGGCCCAGTACGGACAATGTTACAACATAGCTTTTGGGACCTTCGTCGGTATCGTATAATAACAGTCTGTTAGACAGATAGCTGTTTATTATCCGCAGCAGATACGCAGGTGCGTCTATGGTGGATCGATGTCTCCTAAAGCCAAATTGGTTCGCAGACAAGCCAGGCGACTCACCTTCTAGGTGATGCTCCAGACGTGTGCAGATCAGCCTCTCCAGTATTTTGGCCACCGTGTCGATCATGCATAGTGGTCGATACGCACTCGGCTCACTTGCCGGTTTATTCGGTTTCTGAAGTAGGACTAGACGCTGCTTCTTCCACAAGGGCTTCTTCCATGAAGGGGTTTTTCTTCGGAAAAACCCCTTCATTCAAGCAACGCGTATAAAGCTCAGCGAAAACCTTCGTATTATGTTTAACGGCGGTCTTAAGCGCCTTGTTCGGGATACCGTAAAGTCCAGGCGCCTTTCTGTTACCGAACCTCTCCGCCGCCATTATTATCTCCGCCTCGTCGATTATCACTGCTTCCTCTACTGCGGGTGTCACCACACTTGGTTGTGGATCTTGCTCCGGGAAAAGCGTTTTCACCACATTTTCTAGTAGAATAGGACAGGTTGGTGCTTGGCCTCTACAACCTTTGACCTTCTTTATGACTATTTTGTACGCGTCGCTCCACGGGTTGTCGTCCACTTTTTCACAAAGTTCTCTAAAGCTCGAGGACTTGCTTCTTTTTATCGCCTTCTTAAACTCCTTGTGTTTTTTCTTGAAGCATTCACGCAGTCTTGTATGCTCCGCTGTACCTATGCTTCTTTGGGAGAGTCGTCTCGCTCTATGACATTCGCTTCTTAGCGTGTTAATTTCATCGTTCCACCAATATGCGGGCTTTCTAGACATATTCTGTCCTTTCCGGCACATGGTAGCGTCGCAGGCTTTGCTAACATACTTCACCAACATGGCTTGTTCATCCACGTCGTTTGAGCTGTTCGGGTTCTCATCTAGCATGAATCTGAAGGCTTCCTCATCTAGCGTTTCCACCTTCCACTCTTTGGTCTGTGTTTTTTGCAGCCTCCCTCGAATCTGTGCATGCTTGCCGAGTTCCATCATAATAGCAAGATGATCGCTATGTGTGTAAAAGTCGCACACCTGCCAACTTGCCGTTCGCACCAGTGCACGGTTAAGCCTTTGGGCTTAACAGGAGCCCTTGCTACTTTCCAAAGACTAATGAACCATGCACTAACAGAACAGATTGTTTTGTCTACTTGGATGACATCGTCGTCTATGGTCGGAACTTGGCACAACATGAGCCGCGTTTACGAACAGTATTTGGACTTTTACGTAAACATAACTTGAAGTTAAATACAGAAAAGTTCCAGTTTCTACGAAAAGAGATAATTTGCTAGGCCATCAATGCACTGAGGAAGGAGCGTTACCAGTCCCTGGAAAGGCGGAATGTGTTAAAAATATTCCTGTGCCAAAAAATAAGAAAGATGTTCAGGCATTTCTAGGTTTAGTAAATTATTACCGAAAATTTGTTGAGAATATGACTAGCATGGCACTGCCAATAAATAAACTACTCAGAAAAGACGCGAAATTTGAATGGACAGAAAAATGTCAGAAAGCTTTTGAAGATTTGAAGCAAGCAATTTGCTCTCCCCCAATTTTAGCCTACCCAGATTTTTCTATACCTTTTGTGTTAACAGCAGATGCCAGCAACGAGGCTGTAGGTGCAATTCTATCACAAGGTGAAATCGTAAAAGATAGCCCAATAGTCTTTGCGAGCAGGGCGCTCAGTGATACCGAGAAAAGTTATTCCACTATCGAAAAGGATTTCCTGGCCATAGCGTGGGCTGTGAAGAACTATCGAGCTTATCTACTCGGTAGACCGTTCAAGATCTACACCGACCACCAGCCGCTACGAGGAATTGCAAACCTAAAGGATCAGACATCACGTTTAGCACGTTTCAGGCACAAATTATCTGAATTTGATTTTGATATATTTTATAAACCAGGAAAAAGGAACTTGAACGAACCGAATCAGGAGTCAACAATGGTTGTGACTCGTTCTATGGCGAGGAATAAAGTCGACGAAATCAAAAGCCAAGAAGAGCCTGATAAAAGCTCTGATGACGAGTTAGAACTAGATGAAATGCGGAAAATCAGTAGAACAACAATGCGGAACTTCTCACTGATGAGAAGGATATATCGACGATACTTCGCAACTTCCGTGATTCACCTTTAGGAGGGCATCAGGGTGCTTTGAAATCTTATTTCAGGATTAGAAGACAGTACATTTGGAAAGGTATGCGAAGCCAGATTAAAGAATATGTTAAAAATTGTAAAAATGTCAAACTAGCACGAGCTCGACGCTCACTAAAATGCCAAAGATATTAACCAATACACCATCTAAGCCATTTGAAAAGGTTTATATGGATATGGTGGGAATTCTCCCAGAAAGCACATCGGGAAATAAGTACATTCTTACTTTTAAAGATAATTTTTCAAAATTTTTCATTTGTGTACCTATTCCTGATGCAGAATCTAGCACAGTAGCAAAAGCTTTTTACAACGAAGTTATTACACCAGTGGTTGGCATCAGCAATACATGTTCACAACAATACAATACATACTACCATCAAACGAACACCTTTCAGCATACTATACGGCTTTAACACCGACATGCCAACAAATCTAAAAACCAAAAGAACACCATTGTACAACGCAGAAGACCAAAATAAGATATTAAAATATCAAATACAGAGGTTTTATTGAAAAATCAAACGAGGAAAAACGAATTTAGCTCCATTTGGACTGAACCCTACGAAATAGTAAACATAAACAGTCCAGTAACTACGACTATACAAATCGGACGAAAATGGAAAAATTACCACAATAATTTAATAAAACCTTTCCACCAAAATTAGATTAATATTAAATTCGATGATCCAAACCTCCACAAAAACATCCTACAATAACATAATACTTAGTATGCATAAAAGCATGAGAACGAAATGTACAAAACAAAGATATGTACAAGAGAATTAAATTTTCAGACTAAACAAAATACATAATACTACAAAAATGCAAAAAACATCAAATAAAAAATAATAATAATAAAATTAATAATAATAAAATTAATACTCATTGTGACTGACACTATTGGCAACATCGAAACGAATGTCAACAAAAAGAAATAAGCAATAACCAGAACAAGCCAAAAACGTAACAATATTAAATAAAATACATAACAATGCAGCACCTGTACAATAACGTGAGAATGACGCTTAAAATAATATCGCATATACATAGATATACAAGAATCAAATTTCAAACAAAATGCACATAACACAAGCAAATGCACAACTATGAAAATTTTTGTATAAAATTCCTAAAAATGATAATTAAAATAATTCCAACATACAAGAATATGTATAAAAATAAACAATTTCTAGATGTAAGAAAATATAATAATAATACATCACGAATCAAATGTCGATTTATAATATGCTGACCATAGAAGTATGGAAATAAATTTAATCGACTGACAATTATGGGAATGGTATGAGAATTACATTTATTTATTTTTTCATTCTCCTTTCCTTCCCTTTATTACTTCATTTTTGACAACAATAAAATAAAATATTGATATACGAATATATAAAAATACTTAAAATTTCTACTTTTATATTCTACAAGAATATAGGGTCCCTCTAGAATATAGGTACCCTAAAGAAATAGCTGAAGTCGAAATTGGAAAGTGCTAGACTGTGGATAAAGCATCAATGCTGAAACACCAACAAAATTTATATATATATATATATATATATATGTATATATATGTATATATATATATATATATATATATATATATATATATATATATATATATATATACATATATATATATATATGTATATATATATATATATATATATATATATATACAAGGTGCGACAATTATGTATTAAGACTCGAACCATATCTCAACAACCAAGCTCGCCATCTATGTGTGACAACATGCGTTTTGAAGCTTCAACCTTCCTCTACTAACTGTCTAATTTCATAGCATTTGGTTGACATTTAATGTTTTAATATTGTTGAAATTTTAACATGGAGCAAAGAGCGGTTTGTGGATAGCAGAGAGTCGCTGGAAGATGAAATAAAAGAAGGAAGGCCAATTTCAGTGCGGACGCCGGAAGCGCTCCAGAAATTCGTGATTTTATTACAGAAGATCGCAATGCTTCAGTGAAAATGGAAGAGGTCTTAAACATCAACAGAGAAACTATCCGACTCATTCTTCACGAGGATTTGGGCAAAAAACAAACATCTGCGCGAGATTTGTTCCACACACATTGACCGAGGACCAAAAATTAATGAGAGTCAGTTTCTAGAGACATGGTTGCAGCTGCAGAAAATGATTGTTGAATTGAAAACAATTGTTACGGGTGATGAAGCATGGTGTTTCCAATATGATCCAGAAACCAAGCGTCAAAGTGCGGAATGGAAATCAAAAAACTCACCACAAGACAAAAAAATACGAAAAGTTCCATCAAAAATCAAAACAATGCTCATCACATTCTTCGATAGCTTCCCAGAATGTGATGAGCATTCGAAATTTTGAAGCGTTTGATGTCCGGAATCCGTCGTGTTCGACCAGAATACCGCGATCCAAAAACTTGGTCTCTGTTGCACGATAATAAACCGAGCCACACAGCACTCATTTTTCGTCAATTTTTGCCTCGGAATTAGGTCTGTGTGTTGAATCAAATGCCGTATTCACCTGATTTGGCACCGTGCGACTTCTTTTTGTTCCCAAAACTGAAATTGAAGTTGAAAGGATGGTTTTTTGATGACATTCAGACCATACAACGGGCTTCGACGAGGGCACTGGAGGCGATTCCGAAAATGAGCTGGAACACGCGTTTGAATTACTATTTTATCGATGTAACAAGTGTATTAAATCAGGAGGAGAATATTTCGAATAAATATACGAAAAAATTAGCAGATATCGTGTTTTAATTGTGTTTTCTAGAGGCAGTCTTAACACATAATTGTCGTTTATATACAATTTTTCGAAGGGATGAAGACAAAATAGAAAGAGACAATAAGGGTCACAGCAAAGAAGAACTAAAATACTTGATATGAAACACAAGATGTTATGGAACTAATGCAGAATGTAGAATATTTTGCAAGTTAGAAAGAGGTAGGCGCAGTGTTCATGCGTATAAAGACATCTGTTGCAATTCACATAGCTTTTGGGACCTTCGTCGGTA
The DNA here is from genome assembly GCA_963854835.1 of Megamerina dolium. Taxonomy (NCBI): domain Eukaryota; kingdom Metazoa; phylum Arthropoda; class Insecta; order Diptera; family Megamerinidae; genus Megamerina; species Megamerina dolium. The sequence goes on along the minus strand of OY978526.1, from coordinate 54,055,724 downwards.
TCGTATAATAACAGTCTGTTAGACAGATAGCTGTTTATTATCCGCAGCAGATACGCAGGTGCGTCTATGGTGGATCGATGTCTCCTAAAGCCAAATTGGTTCGCAGACAAGCCAGGCGACTCACCTTCTAGGTGATGTTCCAGACGTGTGCAGATCAGCCTCTCCAGTATTTTGGCCACCGTGTCGATCATGCATAGTGGTCGATACGCACTCGGCTCACTTGCCGGTTTATTCGGTTTCTGAAGTAGGACTAGACGCTGCTTCTTCCACAAGGGCTTCTTCCATGAAGGGGTTTTTCTTCGGAAAAACCCCTTCATTCAAGCAACGCGTATAAAGCTCAGCGAAAACCTTCGTATTATGTTTAACGGCGGTCTTAAGCGCCTTGTTCGGGATACCGTAAAGTCCAGGCGCCTTTCTGTTACCGAACCTCTCCGCCGCCATTATTATCTCCGCCTCGTCGATTATCACTGCTTCCTCTACTGCGGGTGTCACCACACTTGGTTGTGGATCTTGCTCCGGGAAAAGCGTTTTCACCACATTTTCTAGTAGAATAGGACAGGTTGGTGCTTGGCCTCTACAACCTTTGTCCTTCTTTATGACTATTTTGTACGCGTCGCTCCACGGGTTGTCGTCCACTTTTTCACAAAGTTCTCTAAAGCTCGAGGACTTGCTTCTTTTTATCGCCTTCTTAAACTCCTTGCGTTTTTTCTTGAAGCATTCACGCAGTCTTGTATGCTCCGCTGTACCTATGCTTCTTTGGGAGAGTCGTCTCGCTCTATGACATTCGCTTCTTAGCGTGTTAATTTCATCGTTCCACCAATATGCGGGCTTTCTAGACATATTCTGTCCTTTCCGGCACATGGTAGCGTCGCAGGCTTTGCTAACATACTTCACCAACATGGCTTGTTCATCCACGTCGTTTGAGCTGTCCGGGTTCTCATCTAGCATGAATCTGAAGGCTTCCTCATCTAGCGTTTCCACCTTCCACTCTTTGGTCTGTGTTTTTTGCAGCCTCCCTCGAATCTGTGCATGCTTGCCGAGTTCCATCATAATAGCAAGATGATCGCTATGTGTGTAAAAGTCGCACACCTGCCAACTTGCCGTTCGCACCAGTGCACGGTTGACGAACGTAATGTCAATTATTTTTCCGCGACCGTTCTTCTCGAAGGTATTCTTTCCGTCGGTATTGAGCAACACCGCGTCTAGCACGGAGAACGCCTTAAGCAGAGCATCACCCCGTCTATTCGTATACCTGCTGCCCCATTCCTCTGCCCATGCATTGAAGTCGCCTGCTATCACGTTTGGCGTAGTATTTCGAGCGTCTTCAACTAGCTCGTCCAGGATCCTTTCGTAGTCGACATGCGTCACACTCGGCGGAATGTAGCAGCTGTAGAAATTAATTCCACAGATCTTCGCCCGCGTATAGTGTCTTTTTCCAGTGAGCGGCTTGTCTTGGAGGGAGTTGCCCCCACAGGACCCATACGGCAGCTTTGTTTCCATGATCAGAGATTCAGGTTCCGGCGCTTAGGTTCTTGTACTGCTCGCATACTATCGCAACGTCTATCTTCTCCTCATATATTGTCTGCATCAGTAGCTGCTGCGTAGCATCACAGTGGTTTAGATTGATTTGTACAACTCTCACTTGAGCCTTTTGCACGCTACTTGATATAGGGGACACTTCCTACTGCCGATTTGGTGACTCGCATCCTCCTTCCCGTTATTTTTGCATGCTCCACTGAATGGTTTTTTGTCGCTTACCTTTGCGAAGTGACCCTTCTCGCCACATTTCATGCAACTTGTGTTCCTATCGGAAGCACACCGCAGGCACCAGTGAGGTTGTAGTACCTGGGAAAACTATGAATGTAGTCCCCATTAAAGTAAATACAAATTTCGAAGCAATTATAGTAGAGAAACAGGAAGTATTTCCTGGAATATATTTAGGTGAGACATTGGGTAGTGTGACGGACAACACAGTTAATGTCCCAATTCTCAATACGAATATAGATTCATATATTGTAAATAATAAGCACACATAACATTAAGGAAACTGATAGTCAAAAAAGGGTTACCAAAATGTTAGAAACAATTAAGCTAGACGAAAACTTAAACATTGAGGAAAAGAGATCCATAGATGGAATACTTAAGTCATTCCACGATTTATTTTTCTTGGAAGGCGACAAACTGTCTCACACCACAGGTATAAAACACAACATACCAATAAAAGCAGACCAGACGCTAATCAACCAAAGACAGTACAGGCTAACAAAAGAGCATAAGGAAGAAATCTATAAGCAAGTAAACGAAATGTTGGAAGACTAGATAATTATACCCAGCTCATCGCCCTGAAATTCTCCCATAATTTTGGTGCCAAAGATGCGGGAGAAGATGGTGAAAGAAAATGGAGGCTAGTAGTAGTATTAGATCAGTTAGGTCATTGTAGATTTGGGCAGTGGGTATCATCAAGTGTTATTGAAAGAATCAGACAGAGAAAAAACAGTCTTTAGTATAGGTGTTGGGCACTATGAATTTAATAGAAAGCCTTTGGGCTTAACAGGAGCCCTTGCTACTTTCCAAAGACTAATGAACCATGCACTAACAGAACAGATTGTTTTGTCTACTTGGATGACATCGTCGTCTATGGTCGGAACTTGGCACAACATGAGCCGCGTTTACGAACAGTATTTGGACTTTTACGTAAACATAACTTGAAGTTAAATACAGAAAAGTTCCAGTTTCTACGAAAAGAGATAATTTGCCTAGGACATCAATGCACTGAGGAAGGAGCGTTACCAGTCCCTGGAAAGGTGGAATGTGTTAAAAATATTCCTGTGCCAAAAAATAAGAAAGATGTTCAGGCATTTCTAGGTTTAGTAAATTATTACCGAAAATTTGTTGAGAATATGACTAGCATGGCACTGCCAATAAACAAACTACTCAGAAAAGACGCGAAATTTGAATGGACAGAAAAATGTCAGAAAGCTTTTGAAGATTTGAAGCAAGCAATTTGCTCTCCCCCAATTTTAGCCTACCCAGATTTTTCTATACCTTTTGTGTTAACAGCAGATGCCAGCAACGAGGCTGTAGGTGCAATTCTTGATATATTTTATAAACCAGGAAAAAGGAACTTGAACGAACCGAATCAGGAGTCAACAATGGTTGTGACTCGTTCTATGGCGAGGAATAAAGTCGACGAAATCAAAAGCCAAGAAGAGCCTGATAAAAGCTCTGATGACGAGTTAGAACTAGATGAAATGCGGAAAATCAGTAGAACAACAATGCGGAACTTCTCACTGATGAGAAGGATATATCGACGATACTTCGCAACTTCCGTGATTCACCTTTAGGAGGGCATCAGGGTGCTTTGAAATCTTATTTCAGGATTAGAAGACAGTACATGTGGAAAGGTATGCGAAGCCAGATTAAAGAATATGTTAAAAATTGTAAAAATGTCAAACTAGCACGAGCTCGACGCTCACTAAAATGCCAAAGATATTAACCAATACACCATCTAAGCCATTTGAAAAGGTTTATATGGATATGGTGGGAATTCTCCCAGAAAGCACATCGGGAAATAAGTACATTCTTACTTTTAAAGATAATTTTTCAAAATTTTTCATTTGTGTACCTATTCCTGATGCAGAATCTAGCACAGTAGCAAAAGCTTTTTACAACGAAGTTATTACACCAGTGGTTGGCATCAGCAATACATGTTCACAACAATACAATACATACTACCATCAAACGAACACCTTTCAGCATACTATACGGCTTTAACACCGACATGCCAACAAATCTAAAAACCAAAAGAACACCATTGTACAACGCAGAAGACCAAAATAAGATATTAAAATATCAAATACAGAGGTTTTATTGAAAAATCAAACGAGGAAAAACGAATTTAGCTCCATTTGGACTGAACCCTACGAAATAGTAAACATAAACAGTCCAGTAACTACGACTATACAAATCGGACGAAAATGGAAAAATTACCACAATAATTTAATAAAACCTTTCCACCAAAATTAGATTAATATTAAATTCGATGATCCAAACCTCCACAAAAACATCCTACAATAACATAATACTTAGTATGCATAAAAGCATGAGAACGAAATGTACAAAACAAAGATATGTACAAGAGAATTAAATTTTCAGACTAAACAAAATACATAATACTACAAAAATGCAAAAAACAAAATTCCGTACATCAAATAAAAAATAATAATAATAAAATTAATACTCATTGTGACTGACACTATTGGCAGCATCGAAACGAATGTCAACAAAAAGAAATAAGCAATAACCAGAACAAGCCAAAAACGTAACAATATTAAATAAAATACATAACAATGCAGCACCTGTACAATAACGTGAGAATGACGCTTAAAATAATATCGCATATACATAGATATACAAGAATCAAATTTCAAACAAAATGCACATAACACAAGCAAATGCACAACTATGAAAATTTTTGTATAAAATTCCTAAAAATGATAATTAAAATAATTCCAACATACAAGAATATTTATAAAAATAAACAATTTCTAGATGTAAGAAAATATAATAATAATACATCACGAATCAAATGTCGATTTATAATATGCTGACCATAGAAGTATGGAAATAAATTTAATCGACTGACAATTATGGGAATGGTATGAGAATTACATTTATTTATTTTTTCATTCTCCTTTCCTTCCCTTTATTACTTCATTTTTGACAACAATAAAATAAAATATTGATATACGAATATATAAAAATACTTAAAATTTCTACTTTTATATTCTACAAGAATATAGGGTCCCTCAAGAATATAGGTACCCTAAAGAAATAGCTGAAGTCGAAATTGGAAAGTGCTAGACTGTGGATAAAGCATCAATGCTGAAACACCAACAAAATTTATATATATATATATATATATATATATATATATATATATGTATATATATGTATATATATATATACATATATATATATATATGTATATATATATATATATATACAAGGTGCGACAATTATGTATTAAGACTCGAACCATATCTCAACAACCAAGCTCGCCATCTATGTGTGACAACATGCGTTTTGAAGCTTCAACCTTCCTCTACTAACTGTCTAATTTCATAGCATTTGGTTGACATTTAATGTTTTAATATTGTTGAAATTTTAACATGGAGCAAAGAGCGGTTTGTGGATAGCAGAGAGTCGCTGGAAGATGAAATAAAAGAAGGAAGGCCAATTTCAGTGCGGACGCCGGAAGCGCTCCAGAAATTCGTGATTTTATTACAGAAGATCGCAATGCTTCAGTGAAAATGGAAGAGGTCTTAAACATCAACAGAGAAACTATCCGACTCATTCTTCACGAGGATTTGGGCAAAAAACAAACATCTGCGCGAGATTTGTTCCACACACATTGACCGAGGACCAAAAATTAATGAGAGTCAGTTTCTAGAGACATGGTTGCAGCTGCAGAAAATGATTGTTGAATTGAAAACAATTGTTACGGGTGATGAAGCATGGTGTTTCCAATATGATCCAGAAACCAAGCGTCAAAGTGCGGAATGGAAATCAAAAAACTCACCACAAGACAAAAAAATACGAAAAGTTCCATCAAAAATCAAAACAATGCTCATCACATTCTTCGATAGCTTCCCAGAATGTGATGAGCATTCGAAATTTTGAAGCGTTTGATGTCCGGAATCCGTCGTGTTCGACCAGAATACCGCGATCCAAAAACTTGGTCTCTGTTGCACGATAATAAACCGAGCCACACAGCACTCATTTTTCGTCAATTTTTGCCTCGGAATTAGGTCTGTGTGTTGAATCAAATGCCGTATTCACCTGATTTGGCACCGTGCGACTTCTTTTTGTTCCCAAAACTGAAATTGAAGTTGAAAGGATGGTTTTTTGATGACATTCAGACCACACAACGGGCTTCGACGAGGGCACTGGAGGCGATTCCGAAAATGAGCTGGAACACGCGTTTGAATTACTATTTTATCGATGTAACAAGTGTATTAAATCAGGAGGAGAATATTTCGAATAAATATACGAAAAAATTAGCAGATATCGTGTTTTAATTGTGTTTTCTAGAGGCAGTCTTAACACATAATTGTCGTTTATATACAATTTTTCGAAGGGATGAAGACAAAATAGAAAGAGACAATAAGGGTCATAGCAAAGAAGAACTAAAATACTTGATATGAAACACAAGATGTTATGGAACTAATGCAAAAATGTAGAATATTTTGCAAGTTAGAAAGAGGTAGGCGCAGTGTTCATGCGTATAAAGACATCTGTTGCAATTCATCGCGTTGAATTGTAATACGGTGCGTGGATTCTCATGTGCTTAGTATAGAGGATGCATCCAAAAATAATACAATATTTTAAGGAAATGACAATTAGAGGGTTAGAAATATACAGTAAATACAGTATAGTAAGAACACGTTAGGATTTATATGACGGAATAAGATAAATAGGCAATAGGTTAGCTAGGATATATATATACTATATATATATATATATATATATATATATATATATATATCTATATATATATATATATATATATATATATATATATATATATATATATATATATATATATATCCGTAAAAATAAGATGAAATATATGTAACAAAACACGTTCCGTTTTCAACGGATAATATTGAAAATCGTATCACCTAAAAAAATAAAAATAAATATGTGGCACATAAAGCCCCAAAGGGCTCATTGGCCGAGCTTCTCTTCCATTACTGTTGTGCGTCTTAAATTTTGGACAATATTAGAAGGGACCTACTTATTTTTGCCGGTTCCGAACGGCAGAACACTTGTGACATCACTTTTTCTGAGCTTTGTCACAGAGTTCTTTACGAAGCTTTTTCATGGCAAGTTGTTACTGTCGGAAGAATTGCCAATTGCTTGCCGACAGGTGGGTACCATTCGAAAGAAAAATCTTATCGATATTAAATTTTTTATGCATCAGCAGGGGATTGAACCACGACCTACAGATCAGAAGGCGAACACACTAACCACTGAGCTGCGGCAAGCACCCATTAAATTGCAAAATCGCCAATAAAATTTTGTGTTCGCTCACAAAAAACTTTCAACAACTGTTAACAGTTTTCAACATGAAAAGTGTTGGCGAACAAATAAATCCAGCTGTCAATTAGGTGAATGTAAACTTACAAGTTTCTGATAGTTTTCAGTTCACGTACTTCTTGTAGATTTTCTTATATCGAGAGTGATAGATGACAGAAATTGATAGTGATGGTAATGTAAGTGGACAGACCTAATAAAACAGCAATCAGCCGTTTAGTTAATCCGCAATACTGTCGTTTGTCAGGTTATTATTTTATTCGGATTAAGTGCGCCGGTAATCCGGAATTAGGCTGCCGTCTGTCTAGGCTATTACTTCTCTTCTTGCGTTTTTTTCTTTATTTTAATTTCTTTTCTTCTTGCAAATCACAATAGTAACCAAATACTAATTTTTAACGGAGTTGCCATGTCGAAATTAGTAAATTCAGCTAAATACACGAAAATTTTGTGCATTTATTATGGCGTTAATGTGCATTTGGATAAAGCAAATGCATGATTTAATTTGCATTAAGGCTGTTAATGCAAATTAAGGCTGCCGTCTGTCTAGCCTATAAGTAAGCATACATGATAACTAAAATCATGCGTACTACTCATGTGTGTGAATATCAAAAAGTTGCTTTCTCACGTAATATATACACACATGTGGAGGGCATCGATCGTGTACATAAAAACATACATACATACACACAAGTGGTGTGAATATATTATTGTATGTTATATGTTTTATGTTATATATTGGTATGTGGGTAAATTGATATGTGGCTAGTATTAGAAAAAAGGTATATAAGCTGCCAGCTTAGTGAAGGCAGTCGCTTTTCAGTTGTGAGTCTTGTACCGAGTGCGAAGTCCTAGCGTGTAAGAAATTGTAAAATATTGCGATCCTTACGAGGCCCTCCAGTATTAGTGTAAAAGTGCAAAATTGAAAGTAACACCAGGGATAAAGCGAATACCCAAAATCGCAAGTATCATTGATAAAGTATACTTGTTTTATTTTAGCTAACTAGTGTGATAGTCTCGAAGGATATTTAGGAGCTTAGGTTTAGGTGCAAATCTTGTGCGTTACATCCCAGGAATGATAAAAATAGAGATTGCGCCCTGAGTGAACGGTTATCTTTTTGGTTTGAGTTTGACAGTTGACTGTTCGTATGCTGACGTCATAAACGAAATGAAAATTAACCAAAAAGAACAAATAAATTTTTATTATTCTTGCATTTGTATAGTATGCGGTTACTTAAAATAATTTTGATTGAAAAAGAGTGAATTTTATAAATGAAGTGTGCAGTGGTGAGTTGCAAAATCGATAGTTCCGACAAATCGTTATTAAAAAACTATTTTTCCTTTCCGTGCGATGTGGCTTTGGCAAAAAAGTGGATTCGTTTTTGCCGGCGATCAAGTCCTTTAAACCACAAAAATAGTGTGATTTGCAAGGACAATTTCATAAATTATGATTTTGTAAACTTTAACCAAAAATCTATATACGATATTTATATATTCTTCTGCAATTTTCTCAGGCGTAATGTTCAGTAAACCTCGTATTACTCCTGACGTTGACCACACCTATGGAAATGGTGGAGCTGGAAGGATTGGCATATGTCAACCTCGAAAATATTGCCGGCTATATATGTCACAAATTACGACACGATGTGCGAGACATTTCGATTCAGGATAGCGCTAATTCAAGTTATACATGGGTAAATCATCTGGTTTATCAAAACCTACCGAAAAACTAGTTCTTCAATTGAATACGCTTGAAAATATTTTTAACGCAATTAATCTTCCAGTATTAATTGCAATATTAAGGTAAAGAAATTGTTCTTCTGGGAGAGGATGTTCTTCAAGATTAGAAGACTAAACAAGGAAATTGAAGAAGCCGCTTACAAGAAAAAAAAAAAGAAAATTCACTAAAATAGTAACTTAGTTTTAATTAATTATTTTATAATTCTTAATTAATTCTTTTTTTAATTATTGATATGATTATTTAATTCTTTAAATCAATACATATATACATATGTACGCAATAAAACTTGTAATGAATACACGAAATCAGTTCGCTTTTATTTACATATTTTGGTCCATAGCTTTTCCACTTAGGCAACTTCTTGTCACTTTAGGTTACATACATATTTTCGCGATATATTTATTTACTTGTTTCTTTTAATATTTTTCATAATAAAGTAATAAATATTGCTTATTTTACAATTTTGTATAAACGTTCGCAGTTTTGTTTACCTTTTGTATGGGATTTTGACTCTTCTTATTTGCCTACTCTTCCTTTATGACGTCACAAGGCGCAATCTCTATTTCTATCATTCTTTAGCATATCTAAATAGAATGAGAATGAATGAAAGTAAAATATTAGGCAAATAAAATACTAAACTTATTTCTCGTACAAGAAATATTCCATACATTCATTTTTTCTCTTTAAATAAACGAATATTTGAGTACTACGAATAATTGTTGTCGATTTTCATGACAGGTACTAATGATTTGTATTACTGCATCTTGCCGCGTCATGTTGTTTTATCTACTGTATTTTTTGTTTATATGTATTGCAATGTAACATAGAAAAGCAAAACGAATGTTTAGAGCTTTACTTCCATTTCCAAATGTGAGATTCTACTCATTCTATGAAAACAAAACATACATTCTAATTTTATTTTATTCATTCTAATTCGTATTTGCTTAGAGAGAATGAGTGAGAGATTCTATCCTTATATTTCAATAGAGTATAGTGAAGATGCAAACGAATACAATTCTGCAACAGTCTATTACAAAATATCTCCAAAGTATCGTTCCTATCAAAATTAACGCTTCAATCATCAAGCATTTGTTGTTGCAGGAGTAAAGCATATGTATTGTCATTTATGATCATATGTTGTCCGAAGGCCATAAAATGCGGTGACATCCCTATTACAGCATGCAATGAATAACGCAAAGAACAACAAATGCGACTGAGATGTTCATCCCAATACTGATTTGGTTTCACATACGCTCTAATGGCTGAAATTACGGACCGGTTGACGCGTTCTACGCATTTGCTTGAGGATAATGTACTGCAGTGTATGTGTGATAAAGAAATTCGGTTTAAACTGTGACCCATTATCAGAAACAATTGTTTCGGGTACACCGAACATGTGGAAGGGATTCTCTTCTAATTACTACAGCAGAAAACTTCTTCACAGGTCTTAAAAAGGATATTTGGAAAAATGGTCTAATACTAAGAAACTTCCAGTATTTCCTGAACGTGATATGGGTTAAGGACCCACAAAGTCTACATACAATTTCTGGAAAAATATATAGATCTCGGTAGTTTTACCCATTGGAGGGCGTAGTACATAATTGGGGGACTTAGTACATTTACATGTTTTACATGCGTTAACATATGTTCTTACATTCTTAACCAAGCCTGGCCAAAAATTATCTCGGCGATTTCACTCTATCATTTTGTTCATACCACCAAGAGCTGACAAGTGGTTACCATCCGCTTTCTCTAGAATCTCGCCAATCATACTTCATGGTATCCAGAACTTATTATATTAAGTCATAATGAAGCCGCTCACCACTGGCATGTTCCGCACGTCTATATACAAAGTTATCAATTGCTTTTAAGTAGGGAAAATTACTCAAATTGTGTTTTATTTTCTTAATCAGGTCAGTATATTCGTCCAATTGAAAGTGTGTTGAATTCAAATCAACGAAAACCCCACTTTCTCTATGTAAAGCGGACAACGTTAACGCGCGATAGTGCATCTGGTACGATATTTTGGCTTCCACGTCTATGTAAAAAAATGAAACGGTATGGTTATAATTTGAGAGCCCATTGAGCTAAACGAGAAGTCAAATGTAATTGTGACATTAGCCATTTTAGCGATGCATGATCAGTTATTACAGTAAAATCATGTCCTTCAAACGAAACTTCGTAATGCTTAACATTGCTCTTAAGCATTCCTTTTCAGTTACTGAATAATTACATTAAACACCGTTTAGATTCTTAGACATGAATGGTATCGGACATTCAGCGCCTTCATCACTCAACTGAACCAAAACACCACCAAGTCCTGTTACAATGTATAAAGAATTGTTTATCGAAATTTGGACTATGCAGCACAGGAGCACTACTTTAAGCTTATTAAAAGTAGCTTGCGCTTCACTATTCCATATAAATTTTCAATTGCTTTTCAGCAGATCAGTATGCGGAGTGGTCACGGAAGCATGGTTGGTTGGTTGAAGTGGTGACTCATCCATGAGTCCAAATAGCGCTTACGCACCGTTTTGTTACCACATCCTCGCTTCCAACTGTTCGTTAGGTTGTTTGTGTGGGCAGCACGGTTAAATCCAGTTCGTGCTGTTTAAAAACTTTAGGAGGTCGCTGATGTTTACTTCAGCCAACTCCTCAATGCTGTTGAAGAGTGGTTTGCCTAATGTGTTCATTCTCTGCTTCCAAAGGGCAGGGCATTTACAAAGGAAGTGGAAGACCGTTTCCTTTTCTTCCACTTGGTTGCAACTGTGACAGAAATCGTTATGGGACAATCCCATTTTGGCCCCCTGTTCTCCGATGAGCCAGAAGCCAGTGATGACTGCCGTCAGTCTAGAGACGTCTTTACGGTTCCTGTTTATCAGTAACATTGATTGTTAATGATTGTATGTAGGCCACAGTGACCTACTAGTTTTACATTTCGTAAGACTTTTCCACCTACAATCCGCTATTTGTAGATATTTTGTGTTGATAGCTCTTTTAGCTACGCTCAGCGGTATGAACATTGGTTGTGCAAGAGCCTCTTGCATGGCAGATCCGTTTCTTGCCAGTTCGTCGGCTTTTTCGTTTCCTTCTATGTTTCGGTGTCCCGGAACCCAGATCAATGAAACGTTGTGCCGATCGTTGAGTGTATTGAGACTCCTTCTACTTTGTTCCACTAGGAAGGAGGATAAGATTGCTGAGTTTAAAGCCTGAATTGCAGCTTGGCTGTCCGATATTATAGCTATATTGAGCTTGAATCTGAAGTCTGCGATTAGTATCCTACAAGCTTCCCCGATTGCAAACACTTCCTCCTGGAATACGCTAGACAAATTGGGGAGGCGAACAGACTTGTCCACTTTCAATCTCTCGGAATATATACCTGCTCCTACGCCACAATCCATTTTGGAGCCGTCCGTGTAGATTGTGGTGTCGAAGCTGTTTAACAGACATCCCTTAGTCCAATCTTTCCTTGAAGGAAAGACTACTGTGAAGTTTCTATTGAAATTCATCTTCGGGATGATGAAGTCTGTCCTGTCAGACGTATATTGCGTTTCTCTTGTTAGTATGCATCCATGTCCGTAGGTTCTCTCCTTCCAGTGACCCGCTTCCTTTAGCCTCACTGCGGTCATGGTTTCCGTTTTCTTGATGTATAGGTCAATAGGGAGCATGTGTGTCAGAACGTTAAGAGCATCCCCGGAACACGACTTTATAGCTCCGACTACCGCTGCACATGCTGACCTTTGTATACTGCAAAGTTTATTAATGGTGTAGGCCTTATCCAAGGCTTTCCACCAAACAACCGAGCCATACGATAAAATTGGACGTACAACCGCTTTGTACATCCATAAAGTAAGTTTTGGTTGGAGACCCCATTTCCTTCCAATTACTCTTTTGCAGGTATAGAGGGTAATGCAAGCCTTCTTTACCCGGTTTTCAGTATTTAACCTCCAGCTAAGCTTGGAGTCCAAAATAATCCCCAAGTATTTAGCACTGGAAGAAAGAGTAAGGGTTTGATGATTTAATTTAGGCAAGTCAAATTTGGGTATTTTCATTCTGTTGGTGAAAAGCATCAGTTCTGTTTTATCCGGATTCAACCCCAGGCCACACCTGATAGCCCAGGAGCTGAGCTCGTCTAACGCCCTTTGCGTGATCCCACTGATCGTGCTAGGGCACAGTCCTGACACCAATAACACCACATCATCGTCATACGCCACCACTTTGACACCGCCTCTATTCAGTTTTATTAGGATGTTGTTTATTACGCATAGCCAAAGAAGAGGGGAAATCACCCCCCCTTGTGGGGTTCCCCTTTTGACTAGCTTTGTTATTGAGATATTGCCCATGTTAGCACTTATGACCCTAGTCACTAGCATAGAAATAATCCAATCTGTAACACAGTCGTCCACTCCTATTTCTATCAACGCCCGTTTGATAGATTCTATGCTAACATTGTTGAATGCACCCTCTATGTCCAAGAAGGTAGCCATGGTGTATTGTTTGTTGTCCAGAGATCCCTCTATTGTTTGCACTACCTCATGGAGAGCCATTTCTGTCGACTTCCCCTTTCGGTATGCATGTTGGGCAGTGGATATAACGGAATTCTCCAGAGAATTCCTTAAGTATATATCCAGAAGCCTTTCAAACGTCTTTAATACGAAAGAGGTTAGACTGATGGGTCTGAAATCCTTCGCTGATTCGTGTCCTCTCTTGCCAACCTTTGGTATGAAGACCACCTTTACAAGCCTCCAGCTAGTTGGTACATATTTCAGGTTCAGACACGCTTTGAAGATTTGCACCAGCCACGGGAGCACATAGTCCAATGTTACCTGTAACATTTTGGGCATGATCCCGTCTGGACCTGGTGACTTCAAGGGTGAAAAACTTTTAATTGCCCATGCAATTTTTTCGTTTGTTACTATTTCATTTGTGAGATGCAGTGACTCATAAGAGCGCCGCTCGTTCATACTACTTCCGCTTTCGTATTGACTGCATCCCGGAAAATGTGTGTTTAAGAGTAATTCTAAGGATTCTTCTGCCGTTTCCGCTCAAGTTTCATCTTGCTTCCTAATCCAAGAAGCACTCGGATGGTCTTTGGACAAGATACGGCTTAGTCTAGCTGAATCTTTGGTAGATTCAACAGACGAGCAGAATTCTCTCCAGCCCTCCTTTTTGGCGCTCCTAATAGCTTTCTTGTACAGCCGCCGGCTTTCTTTGTACAATTGCCAATTTCCAGTGGAGTAGCTGATGTTGTAATCTGCTCTTGCTTTCTTCCTTAGTTCCGTCAGTTCCTGGCTCCACCAGGGGGGGAAAGTTCTTTTGCTATATTTCAGCGGGAAAGACATTTTAAAGGCCTTACCGAAAGCTTTTTCTAATGTTTCGACCCTACTGTTTAGTGAATCAATGGATGGTTTTCTATGAATGGGAGCCCCTCCTATTCTATTTCTAACTAAATTTCCAAACCGCGCCCAGTTAGTTCTATGAGGATTACGGTGTGGCAAGGGTGGGTCTACCTGAAGATCCAAATCGTAGAGTATCCAGCTATGATCCGAGAAGGAGTTTTCGCTGGAGACTCTCCAATTTTTGACCCCTATTACATCGCTATCTGATAATAAAGTGACATCCAACACTTCCGCCCATCCATCAAACTGCTCCGAGCTTGGAAAGGTGAAAGTTGGGGTGTCACCTCTGTTGCATATTACTAAATTTGTGTTTATTAAAAAGTTAAACAAAGACTCACCTCTTTCGTTAGTCTCGGAACTGCCCCATAATGCGTGCCTAGCATTGGCATCGCACCCGAGAAGAAGGGTCCTGCCACCTCTTTCTTGCGCTAGTCTGCTGACCTCTTAAGGCGGCGCAGGTTTTTCGTGTGCCATGTATACCGATGCGACCCTTAGTGTGACGCCGTCAGTTAATAGGTCAGCAACCGTCACATCCTGTGAACTGTACGATGGGATTAGAAAAATATTTAAGTGTTTTTTTGTTATAATGCATGATCTAGGCCTACCTTGGATCCGTTTATAGAGTACATTATAGTGTTTCCCTGGAAACGCTTTGATCTCGGTGCCCCGCACCCATGGTTCCTGGACAATGGCTATATCCACGTCCTCCTCCACCAAGAAGACGGCAAGGTTGTCCGTAGCAGCCCGAGAGTGCTGCAAGTTTATTTGGACAACCTTGATGACCACTTGTCTAGCACAGGCTTACCGCGGCCAGTGGTCTCATCAACCAACGCGATCTGTAGATGGTCACGTGCTACCTCATTGTAGCTACGTGGTTTTGGAGTCATTTTTGGAGGACGGACAGCAACACTGTTTCCGTCGGCCATTTTGCTTTTCTTAGGCACCTCCCCGGATTCGTCGTAAGACCGAGTCCGCTTCGTTGCCTCGTTTATCTTGGGTTTTCTTGCCAAGTACTCCTGGTAGAATTGGACCACCTTCTCATACCTGGCTTTGTCGGCCTCGTCCTTTGGATGAGCAGTACCAGCGGCCTCGTTTTTTCTTATCCTACCGAGGATGTGCAGAGCCCGCTGGTACTGCTCATGCAAGGATGGTTGTTTAGTTTTACGCTTGGGCCCCTTGGCCCCAGCGGATTTTTCTGTGTGATTGCTTACTAGTGTTCTGTGACCCACAGCCTCCTCCGAGGTGGTACCCAACCCCCTCCGTCCGTCCGTCACGGTATCCGAGTCTTTTTTTGTTTTTGTGTGGCATGTCATCTGTTTCGTACGTCGTCTGCCCCACCAGCTCTCAGAGGAGGCAGGGCTGCATACAGTGACAAGTCACCGTATGCGACGACCAATGAGGATAGACGGGGAAATCACCGGTCGACCATGGCAGCGCCCCATACCATGGCAAGGCCACCGTTACATCCTGAGGCGGCCTGGTATCAGGATAGCTCCGTGCGAAGAGAGCCTAACGTAATCCCCTGGCTGCCAAACTCACCCACTGGGCACGGGTCGCATAACACCCTGGGTTAGGGGAGATTTTTTTAAAACTAAGAGGGTTTACTCCCTCCGCCCGTTGAAGCAACGGTCTTCTAACTCTCGTCTGTCTCCTACCAGACAATCCATTGGGGTTGGTTACCCAATCTCATGTAAGGTTGCTAGGATTAGCAGGGGGCACCACATGCAGGTGAGAGCAGAAAATTGATGAGGAGAGGCTAGAGGTCCTAGCTGGAGACAGCGACCTTATCAGTGTATAACACTTCGCATCACTCAACCGTTTACCCCCCCCACGGAAGCATAGTTTTTAATGAATTTTCTGTACCACCCAGATATACCCAAAAATCGTCTGATTTGCCTTTCAGATCTGGGAGTCTGAAATTCAGATACGGCGGACACTTTTTCAAATCCAAACTAGTAATAATATAAGCTTTTTAAGCCTACTCAAAATTCCGTCAATGTTAGGTAAAGGATATGCATCCTTAAGCGTGACTACATTCACCTTGCGACTATCAAGACATAGAGGAACGCTTCCTGTCTTTCGTACTAAAGCAATCGGTGAAGACCATGCATTATCCGATTCATCAATTACCTCCAATTGCAACATTCGGTCCAATTCAGCATCAATTAATTTTCCAATAGCTGGAGAAACCGGAAAATGCCGCTGCTTTATGCTTAGCGTCATCTACATCAATAGCGTATGATAACGTTTTGCCAAGACGTTCTTTAAAGAAAGACAGATACAAATTGACAACATTTTGTAGTTGTGTTCGCTGGATTTCACTTAATAAACGTATATTATGTGAACCGGAATTATCGCTTATTTCGCTAACTAGTTCCAATGGCAACTAATAGAATGCCTTCCAAAAATCTATACCCAGATATAGTCCCTGTGAAAGACTCGGAATAACAAAAATAGTAATTGGCTTTGTATTGCCACGGAAAGAAACTTGGTTTGCCATCAGCTGTACGAATGTAGGACTTGAAATTTTTGTATGGAAGATTTGAGTTCATAAAATCACGAGCAATATCTACGCCTATACAGGTAATAGACGTGCCAGTGTCCTATAAGTCACATACAGGTTTACCAAAAAGGAGAACTTGAGCATCTGTACGATTATCATTTGGCTTATCCATCATAGTGCTTACGAAATGTTCTAACATTTTGCCAAAAAGATTTTATGCTCGCAATCGAAAGTAAAGATTTACTCTGCATTAAAATAGTCTTATGAAAAGGATTTTGGTTATATTGTTGATAGAAGATAAATTATCATTTTCTAATCGCTATTCATAGATTGATGTTTGACAGGATTCACCTTCTGTCTGTGTTCATTGGATCATTGCACTTTCTACAATTAGGCTTATACACATTTGATGTTCCACAACCAAAATGCATTTCTCTCACTAAGGCAATCTTAATATCTCCATCGCCATGTACACTCTCACAAAAATCCTCATCGATCTCGGCTTTCGAGTAAAACCATATATGAAATTGCAAGACTTCTTTTGTATGGCTTACATAAAGAATTCTCTTCGTCTACATATATCTCTAAGATGTGAAACAGAGTGTACGATATATGCAAATTCAGGATTTCGTGTTGTATTTCCGGCAAAAGATATCTGCGTAAAATATCTACTAAAACTTCTTCAGATATCCGGTGCTCCAGTCTATTTGTCAATATCAATATACATTATAGAAAAAGTCGAAGTTTTCGTTAGGCCTCTGTTTACGCTCTGGAATGATGTTAGTGCGATGCGTAACTCATCCCATATAATTTCACGTACTGAAATTTGGAGGTACTGAAGTACCTCCAAAACCAATAGCTTGCTTTACCTTCAACCAATACACTGACGTAACGACAAAAAAGGTTAACATTGCCTGCCAATGTTTGTTCTGTTATAAGCCGATATCGATAAGCCATCGGTACCACCCGTAAAGCGTACCTTCCAGCTGAAAATAATTGTTCAATTCTGTCCGGACGAAGTTGCCCTTCAGAATTCAGATTGGAATTCAAAGTGGAGTGTTGTACAAACTCCCTAAATGGTTGTTGCGGAGCGGTATTTAGAGGCTCGACATTAGCACGTTGAGGTGGTTGTTGCACTTCCTGTGTATTTAGGCGTCTAAAGCCCGCGTCAATTAATTTAGCAAAGTAAACATTTCTGCTTGCTGAACACTAAGAGCAGCCATGTCTATGAACAATATCTATGACCTGACGTTGATTAGCAGGTGAAATTAAGAAAGAACATCAGAAGAATAATGTTCACTTCTACGGGTGGATTAATAGTACCTTCCGTAGGTGCATAAGAAGTTATCTCTTCTGGAAGTTGTTATCTGGTATTATACCCATGATCAGGAGCTTATTGTGGAATACGAGCAAGACTTACGCATACTGCACAATTGTTGTTGTTTCTATAATGCATGTTCTATGAAATTCGTGCCCACAATTAATTTTCAAGATATTCGCGCCGCTTGATATGGTATTACTATAGTATATGCAAGTATACAAATTCAATATTTATAAATATATGATATTACTACATACAGATTTTTAACAAAATATCATTTTCAATATTTAAGATATGATAAATTTACAATATTTTGACAAGGAGCAAGGGCATAAGGAATTTTTCCATATATCCACTGCATATCCTGTACCTTTACATGTTTTCGACAACAGGAATAGACACGCGTGGCTGTCTATTTCTTTGTGTGACGGCAGATCCAAAGTAGAGAAAGAATAAAAAGAAACGAAATTACTAAAGGGAGCAACAAAAACGTCTTCTTGCACACTACTTTTCCTTCACTTTACATTGAGTTTGAACCAGTGACATTACTTGCTGATATTTCTGATTGCCTGGCTAAAAAATTATAAAGCCCACTTCTCAACAGATGAGAAAGAATTAGTTCATGAAACTGACTGGATCCTAAAGAAGAGACCTAGTCAGAAAAGGAAGGGAGCATGGACCCACGCGGGCTAAATCAGTTAAAAGCAGCGCTCGTCCTCCGCCAATAATGGTCTCTGGAGTTTTGAACTATCAACAACTATATTCAATAGCAAAATCTGAATCAACTGACAAATTTTTGATAAAACTCTTGAATAATGGCGTATATAAACTTAATACTTTTTCAATTGAAGATTACAGAAAAGTATCTAGAATTCTTTTTACCAAAAATATCTTCTGCTATAGTTTCGAAGACAAACAAACTCGCCCAATTAGAGTTGTCGCAAAAAATTTGCATCATTCCTGTGAACCATAATCAATAGTCGAAGACTTAAAAATGCAAGGCTTTAATGCACTTAGCGCAATCAATAAATTAAAGTGGAAATCAAAGGAGCCTCATGTTATGTTCGTATTAACATTCGACGCCATGGAAGATATTAAAAAGGTTTATGAAATAAAACTATTTTGAATTCTGTTATAACGATCGAGCCAATAAGATTATACCTCAATGTAAACTAAGCCAATTACACTCAAAACTACTGCGGCAAGCAGCCAAAATGCGTAAAGTGCGCAGGTAAACATAAAACCATCGATTGCATTAAGCCTGAAGATGAGCAACCAAAATGCTGTAATTGTGGAGAAGCGCATGCAGCCTCTAGCATTGTGGCAAAAGAATTACAAATGATACGTAACCAATAACAGGGAAAAAGAAGAATGAACCTGTTCTCAAAGATATTCGTACTGAAGTAAATGCCAAAATAGAGGAGTAAACCCAGAATTCGAATGTAATGCAGAACTTCCCAAGAAAACAACTTAAATCAGAAAATGTTGATATCTGCATGAGAGCTGAAACGCTTTTTCAACGCAATCCTACATGAAAATTAAATATTACGAAATATATCATGCAATTCACACACGCAACTGTGCGCTAGGCGGAAGTGTTATAATAATATAAAGCAACATTAATTATTTTGAAGAAGAAAAACTTATAACCAACGAGTTTCAAGTAACAACAGTAACAATAAACGAGGTTAAAAATCCACTTTCTCTTATTGAGGTGTACAGCCCACTAAGACATCAAATTAAGTGCGTTCAATACCAAACCTTTTTAAAAAATACAAAAAAAGGTTTATCATGGGTGGAGATTTCAATGCTAAACATACCCACTGGGGCTCGAGACTAACAATAACAAAGGGAAGAGAACTGTATAAGGCGCTACAATTGACTGGATGTGATGCAGTTACAACTGGTAAACGTTCATACTGGCCAACAGACCAAAACAAAATTCCAGATCTGATTGGCTTTCTTATTGTCAATAAAATCTCTCGAAACTACTTAACGATGGAAAATAGCGATGATTTAAATTCAGACCACTCACCTATATTTCTAACCTTTAGCGAAAATGTAATTTATTAAGAAATTCCGCCCACCTTAAGTAAAAAGTTTACCGATTGGGAATACTTTAGGTAGCAGCTTGAAAATTGTGAAAATGGTGTGGTTGGAATAAAGAGTGATAGCCAGCTAGATGCTGAAATTCAAAATTTCACGGCAAACGTGCAACTTGCAGCTTGGAAAAGTACATCAACTATAAAAAAAATTGCAGTGAACACTCACTATCCAAAAGACATTAGAGAAATGATTTCAATGAAGCGTAAATTACGAAGCAAATGGCATCAAACTCGAGCACCAATCGATAAACAGGAAAGTCTTGCCTGCAGGTAGGAGGAAATACGTTCCTTTCAAATCTACTTGCGTATTTATTAGTGGAAATACTTTTCCCATGAATATCGAATATTATAATTGATATATAATAGATATATATAATTTTTATATGTACTTTATTTGAATACATATGTAACATATGTACTTATTTCTTCTTAAATATACTACGTATGATAACTTGAAAATAATCGAAATAAACATCTCTTTTTCCAAGAGTTATTGTTGCGGTTGATATTGGCCATATCAACGCATTCGTTTACTTCGGCACATGAAATATATTACAATAACTACGTTATTGTGATTATTATTTCTATCTCAAAAAGAAAGGTATTTTGTTGTACTACCGACACATCAATTAGCCTCTCTGTGTATTTAGGCGTCTAAAGCCCGCGTCAATTAATTTAGCAAAGTAAACATTTCTGCTTGCTGAACACTAAGAGCAGCCATGTCTATGAACAATATCTATGACCTGACGTTGATTAGCAGGTGAAATTAAGAAAGAACATCAGAAGAATAATGTTCACTTCTACGGGTGGATTAATAGTACCTTCCGTAGGTGCATAAGAAGTTATCTCTTCTGGAAGTTGTTATCTGGTATTATACCCATGATCAGGAGCTTATTGTGGAATACGAGCAAGACTTACGCATACTGCACAATTGTTGTTGTTTCTATAATGCATGTTCTATGAAATTCGTGCCCACAATTAATTTTCAAGATATTCGCGCCGCTTGATATGGTATTACTATAGTATATGCAAGTATACAAATTCAATATTTATAAATATATGATATTACTACATACAGATTTTTAACAAAATATCATTTTCAATATTTAAGATATGATAAATTTACAATATTTTGACAAGGAGCAAGGGCATAAGGAATTTTTCCATATATCCACTGCATATCCTGTACCTTTACATGTTTTCGACAACAGGAATAGACACGCGTGGCTGTCTATTTCTTTGTGTGACGGCAGATCCAAAGTAGAGAAAGAATAAAAAGAAACGAAATTACTAAAGGGAGCAACAAAAACGTCTTCTTGCACACTACTTTTCCTTCACTTTACATTGAGTTTGAACCAGTGACATTACTTGCTGATATTTCTGATTGCCTGGCTAAAAAATTATAAAGCCCACTTCTCAACAGATGAGAAAGAATTAGTTCATGAAACTGACTGGATCCTAAAGAAGAGACCTAGTCAGAAAAGGAAGGGAGCATGGACCCACGCGGGCTAAATCAGTTGAAAGCAGCGCTCGTCCTCCGCCAATAATGGTCTCTGGAGTTTTGAACTATCAACAGCTATATTCAATAGCAAAATCTGAATCAACTGACAAATTTTTGATAAAACTCTTGAATAATGGCGTATATAAACTTAATACTTTTTCAATTGAAGATTACAGAAAAGTATCTAGAATTCTTTTTACCAAAAATATCTTCTGCTATAGTTTCGAAGACAAACAAACTCGCCCAATTAGAGTTGTCGCAAAAAATTTGCATCATTCCTGTGAACCATAATCAATAGTCGAAGACTTAAAAATGCAAGGCTTTAATGCACTTAGCGCAATCAATAAATTAAAGTGGAAATCAAAGGAGCCTCATGTTATGTTCGTATTAACATTCGACGCCATGGAAGATATTAAAAAGGTTTATGAAATAAAACTATTTTGAATTCTGTTATAACGATCGAGCCAATAAGATTATACCTCAATGTAAACTAAGCCAATTACACTCAAAACTACTGCGGCAAGCAGCCAAAATGCGTAAAGTGCGCAGGTAAACATAAAACCATCGATTGCATTAAGCCTGAAGATGAGCAACCAAAATGCTGTAATTGTGGAGAAGCGCATGCAGCCTCTAGCATTGTGGCAAAAGAATTACAAATGATACGTAACCAATAACAGGGAAAAAGAAGAATGAACCTGTTCTCAAAGATATTCGTACTGAAGTAAATGCCAAAATAGAGGAGTAAACCCAGAATTCGAATGTAATGCAGAACTTCCCAAGAAAACAACTTAAATCAGAAAATGTTGATATCTGCATGAGAGCTGAAACGCTTTTTCAACGCAATCCTACATGAAAATTAAATATTACGAAATATATCATGCAATTCACACACGCAACTGTGCGCTAGGCGGAAGTGTTATAATAATATAAAGCAACATTAATTATTTTGAAGAAGAAAAACTTATAACCAACGAGTTTCAAGTAACAACAGTAACAATAAACGAGGTTAAAAATCCACTTTCTCTTATTGAGGTGTACAGCCCACTAAGACATCAAATTAAGTGCGTTCAATACCAAACCTTTTTAAAAAATACAAAAAAAGGTTTATCATGGGTGGAGATTTCAATGCTAAACATACCCACTGGGGCTCGAGACTAACAATAACAAAGGGAAGAGAACTGTATAAGGCGCTACAATTGACTGGATGTGATGCAGTTACAACTGGTAAACGTTCATACTGGCCAACAGACCAAAACAAAATTCCAGATCTGATTGGCTTTCTTATTGTCAATAAAATCTCTCGAAACTACTTAACGATGGAAAATAGCGATGATTTAAATTCAGACCACTCACCTATATTTCTAACCTTTAGCGAAAATGTAATTTATTAAGAAATTCCGCCCACCTTAAGTAAAAAGTTTACCGATTGGGAATACTTTAGGTAGCAGCTTGAAAATTGTGAAAATGGTGTGGTTGGAATAAAGAGTGATAGCCAGCTAGATGCTGAAATTCAAAATTTCACGGCAAACGTGCAACTTGCAGCTTGGAAAAGTACATCAACTATAAAAAAAATTGCAGTGAACACTCACTATCCAAAAGACATTAGAGAAATGATTTCAATGAAGCTTAAATTACGAAGCAAATGGCATCAAACTCGAGCACCAATCGATAAACAGGAAAGTCTTGCCTGCAGGTAGGAGGAAATACGTTCCTTTCAAATCTACTTGCGTATTTATTAGTGGAAATACTTTTCCCATGAATATCGAATATTATAATTGATATATAATAGATATATATAATTTTTATATGTACTTTATTTGAATACATATGTAACATATGTACTTATTTCTTCTTAAATATACTACGTATGATAACTTGAAAATAATCGAAATAAACATCTCTTTTTCCAAGAGTTATTGTTGCGGTTGATATTGGCCATATCAACGCATTCGTTTACTTCGGCACATGAAATATATTACAATAACTACGTTATTGTGATTATTATTTCTATCTCAAAAAGAAAGGTATTTTGTTGTACTACCGACACATCAATTAGCCTCTCGTATTTTCATATATCCCTATTGCACTTTACTGTTTTCGCGGTTTATATTATTGTTCCTAGTACCGAAGCATTATAAACAAAAACATTCACCATATATAGCAAAACAAAACGAATACTTCTTCCTCGTTTCTTCGTTTCCAAAACAACATGGTTTCTTTTTGTACAGATTCACATGTCATTATCTATTGCTGTTGGTAAAAATACTCGTCACTTGTATATGCATAAACAAACAAAACCCAGTACACCCTAAATTAGGCAATAAAAGGACATGCATACGCAACAACAAAATATATTGATTTGTCTCGCCGTAGGTACCTGCATTTGGTTAAAAGTATAGCGGTAGTGTATATTATTGCTTAATCTCGTTCCCTCTACTTTTTGCTTCGCTTATGTACATTAGCAACAAAATATATTTACATTGGCTGGAGATTATATACAAGGAATATACTTACTTACTTACTTATGTGGCCATAACAACCGAATATCGATGTAGGCCGAAAATAACATGCTTCGCCAGCCATCTCTGTTCTTTGCTAGCTGGTGCCAGTTAGAAATTCCAAGCACCGTCAGGTTTTCCAGTACTTGGTCTTTCCACCGGAGGTTATGTCTTCCTCTTCTGCGCAACATTAAGTAACATCGTTATGTCAAATTCTTCGAATTTGACGAGCATACGCACCCCTCTCTCATTTGTTCAGTTCACCCTAACTGAACAAACTAAATGATTGATATCTACGAAACGTCAATGAAACTATGAACTGGAGTAGTTTCCATGCGTATGACAATCCCAGAGGTTAAATGCACACTACTTGCTACATTTTCTTGAACCAGGTGAATAATCGTAAGGATACACACCCGACCACTTTTGGATTCGATACGGGTCCAGAAATTGTGGAAAGCATTTTCAGTCCACCAATCAGACACCCTTTTTTTCTGCGTTCATATTCTATGACCAGAAAAATCAATTCCTGCGTATTCTACGTGATTGCACGTCCAGAGTCCATACAGTACCGAGTACCATTTCATTACTGTCGTATTCCTGTGGATCGTGTTAAGGCAACAGGGCTTACGAATTTGGTCGTTGACTTATTTAGAAACCCATTCCTCAGTGAAGCCATGCTGACAAAATATATGTTCATATCGTCTAGTACCTAGTCGTTCCTCAACTAGAGGTCTCTCTATTTGGTTTGTTAACTACGTTGACTTACCATGACACTGCATGATTTCACGAATCGCAGATTTTGACCTTTTAGCTAAGTCTAGAAAAATGTTGTTTACTTCATATTGAAAGCAGAATTTCATTACTTAAAATGAGAAAAGAAATAATCATATGCGAATACGGGAAACTCTCAACACTTACAGTTGATGAGAAAATATCTCTTGGGCGAAAGTGTGATTTATACGTCAACTGCTTGGCTACATTCCATACTCTTACAGAGTGCCAAAGCAAGTTCTTTGGCAAGTTCGTCAAGAAGACAATACTTCATCGAACGCAGTTAAATCCGAATATAAAACACAATCGTCATAATTTCTCAACTTTCTCACTTAAAGAAAAGCTTAGATCTTACAAATCGAGAATGTGACTCCCTTCACAGCAGTCGATGTCACTATTTACCCCGCCTACAGCTGTATTCTCTACTCATCACTCTCGTGTCTTCAACAAGAAGCATACACAGATGCCAAGGCAATCTCTCTTACACCTAACACTGGCCCCACAAAACTTATTGTCGCGGAAATGCGACAATGTTTCCCGGACATACTGACCGGAGCTAGCCCCACATTGTGTAGCAACATTTTTGTAAGATTCTTCGAATCTAACACTCAGAAGCATCTCTCTCTCTCTTTTGTTCAGCTCTCCTAACCGAATGTTTCAATTGGTCGAATTCTACGAATCGTCGATGAAACTATGTACTGGTATAGATTGTATGCGTATGAAGATCCCCAGTATCTCACTACTTGCTAAAATACATTTTCATGAACATAGTGAATTATCGTGCTATCAATTTTGGATCCCTATTTCTGCTTTAGTGCTTCACGAGCCCAGAATGTATAAATTTTTCCGTAGTGTATGTACGAGTCTTTTCAGGGCCACAACGGATCTTATTGTTGTTGATACTAGGATCGTGTTAGAGCAGCAGGCTCTCATCTTCGAAGCTCATTGACAAGAGTTCTCGCCCACCCAAAAATTCGTTAGCACAAATCTAACGCTCGACACTGTTTTATCATGGCACACTTCAACTCGGCACCTTTCAGTTTGGTTTGTCAACTACGTTGACTTATCATTCGTATACACTCGGTCTACGACCATCATTTACTTTTATACTTTCTACAAACCCTTCTATCAATGATAGAGCGATAAAACACGTTAAGGGGTTACAAGTGGTAATTTGGGAGGCCTAGTAGAAATAACGGGCCATAACACAACTTTAACTCAAATTTCAATATTTCAATCCATCTCATTTTCTCTCCCGAAATAATGTTACTAATTTTTTTGTTGGACATTTTTAAAGTACCTCCCTGCCTCGCGCACTCATTGAAGAAATTAACTGATATTTCGAACGTAATATGCACCCCGTGCAGTGTTCCAGATGAGTGACAACCACTTCCAGAACATGAATACGATGATAAATAGTGTATCGCACAACATCATATGCAAAGATGATATATATTTCCAATATATATTTTTGCCGTATTTCTATATTTCTCTTCAATATGGACATTCCCTTAGTTGCGTTACATTCTATACCGATTTTCGAGGCTGTATATTAATCATGTCACATTTGTGTTAACCACTTAAATTTTGGCTATTCTGCCCATCTTACACCATTTTCTTTCACTTTCGTTCTTTACGAGTCGTAAGTGGAAGATATATACATACTGTATGCAAGGAAATGAATCATTCAGACCAGAACACAACCTGCGGTAGCAGCCTATTCAACAGTGACTAGTACCAAGACATACCTTAACTTAAAGTTTCTCAACTACGTTGATTTACCTTTCCCTCACATCTGTTCTACGACCATTGATAATATTCTTAAATTCTCTACAAATCTTTCAATCTACGATAGAAGGAAAACTATGCATTAAGTTAAGGATTACCTATTTGGAAAAGACTCCATTCTGGACATGAGCATGCTCACAAGTCGAATCTTTTCAAGATTATTATTCAGTGAGATTGTTACACTATTTTGCAAAAAGCACATTGTCTCTCAGCCACTTCTCTAATTTTAAGTTGAAATAAAATCAGTTTTTAAATTTACTTTAAATTTACTTTAAAAATTTTCCCTAATCTCTTTATTTTTTACTTTTTTTTATCTTTTATAATTATATTTTTATTGTTCTTATGCCGTAGCTCAGTGGTTAGTGTGTTCGCCTTCTGATCTGTAGGTCGTGGTTCAATTACCGGCTGATGCATAATAAATTTAATCTCGATAAGATTTTTCTTTCGATTGGTACCCACCTGTCGGCAAGCAATTGGCAATTCTTCCGACAGTAACAACTTGCTAAGAAAAAGCTTCTAAAAGAACTCTGTGACAAAGCTCAGAAAAGGTGATGACTCATTGACATTTCATTGCCTTCGGAACCGGGCAAAATAATTATACAAATCGAATCTAAATTGGAAGAACTTGCATGAATACTATTACATGTTTTATCGGGTTTAGGATATACGTTAATTTCATTATGTAAATGACAAACACCCAAGCACTTGCAGAAATCGAATTCTAAATGCTGTTGTCTGTTCCATGTAGTTATGAATAATAAATTCGTACATTCACAGTTTATATATAAAACTAATATCAAACAAGTGGGTCGTAGTTGACCTATCCTGCCCATTTTCAATCGCGCTCGCACCTTTGCAACGTAGGTAGCCCATGCCAAAATTCATCGGAATACCTCAACGGTTATTTAATATATTGGTCGAACTTGACAGCTTGACGAATATAATTAAATACACACTTTAAGCAACTCTCATCCAGAACATGTATACTTCTCTATATATCCGGAGTTTTCATATACATACTTGTATATCTACAGTGTAAAAATGAATATAAAAATTTGAAGTCAAATTTCACGGACAAATGAGTTTTGCTCCGTTTCGTCCATACAAACTGTGGCTAGTGATTGCCGAGTGAAAAGAAGGTAGCAAAAACATACGTTTCCGTTGTCCCCCTTCTCTTGGCTGGGTTCAAAATTAAATTTTATTAGTAAATATTAGTACTTTCTGATTTGATACCGCCTTATTTTGATTTTATTTATTATGTGATAATCTAAATTGGTAAAACTAAAACTTGTAAGCAAATGGGAGTACTTGTGTTTATCTTGGACACATTGCATGTCGACCACCATCGACTGGTAAATTTACTCCGGTTATGAAACTAGCCATTTCACTGGCCAAAAAGCAGATAACACTTGATACCTCATTGGCTTCTCCATGACGTCCTAAAGCATGTGTATCTTTAGAGCGCTCCATAAATTGTTTATATGCGGTCTCGTCCATGCCGCCGCTTTTATGCAGTTCCGTTGCAATTACACCTGGATTAACCGAATTACAACGTACACCTTTAGCACCCAATTCTAAGGCGACACATCGAGTGAACTGATCCACTGCCGATTTGGAAATATTGTATGCCAAAACATTGGGAAATGAGCGCATACCACAAATACTGGATATATTCACAATGTTGCCCTTAGTTTTAATCAATTCTGGTATTGCTAACATGGTTAATTGATATGCGCCTTTCATATTTGTATTCATCATGCGATCGAATTGCTCTATACTTGTATTCTCAATGGTACCTGATTCTAGTATACCTACACCATTAAGCAACACATCGAGGCGTTTAAACTCGCACACGGTTTTCTTCAAAACACATGGTATGTTCTCTTGTATTGAAATGTCTGCCAATATCTGTACAACGTCCTGTGCATCGCTTTTACATTTAGCATTCAGGCATTTATCGGCTATTTCCTTTAACTTATCTGTATTTCGATCAACAATAGCTAATTTTGCTCCCAATTTTGCAAACTCAATCGCAGTGGCAGCACCAATGCCCGAAGCAGCACCAGTGATGAGCACCACTTTACCGGCAAAATTCATTGTGTCACTTATTGATGTTCAAACGGAGAAATAATGAAAAGAAATTGTTTGCAACGACGATAGGTTTCAAAAATATTGAAACACATACAGTTTACCTACACTAGTATTAATGAAGCTTGTGCTATTAATAGCTAAATACTTCAAAAACCTTTCCAAGGTGCCTAAGCGCATGGATGGTATATTAATGATTCAAATTTCGCCTTTTCGAAATTGCATTTCTCGAGTGTTCATACTGCCGCATTTACATAAATGCGAGTTTATATACGATTGTTATCGGATGCATGTTTTTTGTTATTATAAAATATCGTTTTTAGCGGAATCAACAGAAAATGCATTTTCTGAAATTTATAATATTTATGGTGAAATTATATATGTATGGCTGATAATTATATTAAAATTGAAGAAATAACTACATCTATGCGGTTAATTATCAAAAGGCGCGCCAATATTATGGAAATGGCCATTGCTTACAAAAACAACCAAGTTGTGGTTTGGCGGTACATCCACTAACTAACTAACTTTTTAACTTTTATTTGAAAACAATAAATTAACTAACAAAATTTTACCGAATCAAAATGTACATGTATGCAAATGTATAATGCAAAGAAACAAGCAATACTGCCGCTTATTCTTCAGTGAACTGTAATTATTTTCGAAGATTGCAGATTTTCTTTGCAGAATTTAGATTCTAAATGCAGAAATGAAGTTGTATTTAGGGTGTGTGAGACTTCGCCTAAATTGGTGTGTAATTGTTACTTTTCCTAAATTATTGGAGCAACCTTTTATACCTAAATAATAGCTGTGAAAAAATTAAAACAGAACAGCGAAGTTCGATAAGCGTAATTTTTCGTTTTGAAACAGAACAAAATAAATATTAAAAAATCTCCTTACAGTCGGCTGGGGCCGACCAAACTATACCCTGCATATGTAGATTTATATATAAAAAGTTTACTCGAATATCCAACTTTTCTTTTATTTCCACTTTTCGAGAAACAATTTTTGCATATACTACTAATTTACACCCGAAATATGGTTGACTTTGACGAAGTAAAAGGATTTTAAGATAATTCCGAGGCTTAGTATGGGAGCTATATAAAAAGTGGGCGTGGCTTACCACTTTCTAGTAAATCCATTTAATTTTTCAATGTTAATCCACACCTTAAATTTGGTGTCCTACGTTGAATAGTTTCTAAGTTATGGTGGTTAACATTTTTGTTTAATTTCCTCAACTTTGTATGGGATCCCCAATAAGAAGTGGGCGTGGTACGTTGATTTTTCGCCAGATTATTTCCGACTACGATATTAATTTAAGTGTCAATTATGGTTATTGTAGACATAAGATTGCCTAAGTTACAGCTGTTTCAATTTAAAATTTGTATGGGGGCTACGATAAACACTGGGCGTGGTGCGCCCATTTTCTGTGAGCCTAGTTGCTCGTACAATACTAATCCATACCCTAAGTCTCGTTGTCCTAGTCTAAATGTTTTGTAAGCTATGGAGCTTAAAATTTTAGTTTAATTCTCTCGACTTTGTATGGGAGACCCATGAAGGAGTGGGCGTGGCACACTGATTTTCTGCCAGATTTTTGCCGACTACGATATTAATTTAAGTGTCAATTATGGTTATTCTAGACAGAAGATTGCCGAAGTTACAGCTGTTTCAATTTAAAATTTGTATGGGGGCTACGATAAACACTGGGCGTGGTGCGCCCATTTTCTGTGAGCCTAGTTGCTCGTACAATACTAATCCACACCTTAAATCTCGTTATTCTACGCTGAATAGTTTGCAAGTTATAACCGGTAACATTTTTTTTAATTTCCGCAACTTTGTATGGGAGACCCAAAAAGGAGTGGGCGTGGCACATTGATTTTCTGCCATATTATTTCCGACTACCGTGTTAATCTAAGTGTCAATTATGGTTATTGTAGACAGAATATTGTAGAAGTTACAGCAGTTTCAATTTAAAAGAAGTACAGACACTTTGTATGGGAGCTACGCTAGAAAGTAGGCGTGGCTCATCCACTTTTGGTGAGGTTATATAGTGGTATAATATAACTCTATGTGCAAAATATTGTTGTCCCAAGTGGTATATTGTGTGAGTTATAGCAAGTTAAAGATTTTGAAAATTTCGAGGTTAGTCGCTTTGAATGCTTGGTGTGGGCGTGGTTATTGACCGATCATGCCCAATATCAATCCCCTCCGTACCCTTGGATCATAGATTACTTATGCCAAATTTCATCGAAATAGCTCAATATTTACTCAAGTTATCGTGCGAACCAGCCAGGTGACAGACAGACGGACGGACGGACGGACGGACGGACGGACGGACGGACGGACGGACGGACATCGTTAAATCGAAAATTTAATCGACGCTGATCACGAATATATATCCATGTCTATATCTCCGGAGATTCCTTCAAGTGGACACAAACATCTGACCGAAATGAATATACCATGCATATTGCATTATGCAGGGTATAAAAAAGAAAAAAAAATAATGAAGCCATATTTTTCATTTTTAAACATTATTAAATATAATTTTCAAATTGCTTTTTATACCCTGCATAATGCAATATGCATGGTATATTCATTTCGGTCAGATGTTTGTGTCCACTTGAAGGAATCTCCGCAGATATAGACATGGATATATATTCGTGATCAGCGTCGATTAAATTTTCGATTTAACGATGTCCGTCCGTCCGTCCGTCCGTCCGTCCGTCCGTCCGTCTGTCTGTCACCTGGCTGGTTCGCACGATAACTTGAGTAAATATTGAGCTATTTCGATGAAACTTGGCATAAGTAATCTATGATCCAAGGGTACGGAGGGGATTGATATTGGGCATGATCGGTCAATAACCACGCCCACACCAAGCATTCAAAGCGACTAACCTCGAAATTTTCAAAATCTTTAACTTGCTATAACTCACATAATATACCACTTGGGACAACAATATTTTGCACATAGAGTTATATTATACTACTATATAACCTCGCCAAAAGTGGGTGAGCCACGCCTACTTTCTAGCGTAGCTCCCATACAAAGTGTCTGTACTTCTTTTAAATTGAAACTGCTGTAACTTCTACAATCTTCTGTCTAGAATAACCATAATTGACACTTAAATTAACACGGCAGTCAGAAATAATATGGCAGAAAATCAATGTGCCACGCCCACTCCTTTTTGGGTCTCCCATACAAAGTTGCGGAAATTAAAAAAAATGTTACCGGTTATAACTTACAAACCATTCAGCGGAGGACAACAAGATTTAAGGTATAGAATAGTATTGTACGAGCAACTAGGCTCACAGAAAATGGGCGCACCACGCCCAGTGTTTATCGTAGCCCCCATACAAATTTTAAATTGAAACAGCTGTAACTTCGGCAATCTTCTGTCTAGAATAACCATAATTGACACTTAAATTAATATCGTAGTCGGCAAAAATCTGGCAGAAAATCAGTGTGCCACGCCCACTCCTTTTTGGGTCTCCCATACAAAGTCGAGTGAATTAAACTAAAATTTTAAGCTCCATAGCTTACAAACCATTTAGCCTAGGACAACGAGACTTAGGGTATGGATTAGTATTGTACGAGCAACTAGGCTCACAGAAAATGGGCGCAACACGCCCAGTGTTTATCGTAGCCCCCAATCAAATTTTAAATTGAAACAGCTGTAATTTGGGCAATCTTATGTCTACAATAACCATAATTGACACTTAAATTAAT
Organism: Megamerina dolium; assembly: GCA_963854835.1. Taxonomy (NCBI): domain Eukaryota; kingdom Metazoa; phylum Arthropoda; class Insecta; order Diptera; family Megamerinidae; genus Megamerina; species Megamerina dolium. The sequence goes on along the minus strand of OY978526.1, from coordinate 54,023,181 downwards.
ATCGTAGTCGGAAATAATCTGGCGAAAAATCAGCGTACCACGCCCACTTCTTATTGGGGCTCCCATACAAAGTTGAGGAAATTAAACAAAAATGTTAACCACCATAACTATTCAACGTAGGACACCAAATTTAAGGTGTGGATTAACATTGAAAAATTAATTGGATTTACTAGAAAGTGGTAAGCCACGCCCACTTTTTATATAGCTCCCATACTAAGCCTCGGAATTATCTTAAAATCCTTTTACTTCGTCAAAGTCAACCATATTTCGGGTGTAAATTAGTAGTATATGCAAAAATTGTTTCTCAAAAAGTGGAAATAAAAGAAAAGTTGGATATTCGAGTAAACTTTTTATATACAAATCTACATATGCAGGGTATAGTTTGGTCGGCCCCAGCCGACTGTAAGGAGATTTTTTTTTGTTTGTTTCTCCATTTAGGAAATGTCAAATTTAAAAACGAACTCGCACCCTTTTGTAAATGTTCTTTTCCTTTTCGAAGCATTGCTGTAATATTCCAGTGTCATATCAACTTAGGTCCAAAAATTTAGAAGTACAATTTTATATGATTTATATTATAATTTCTAGTTAAAATTTTTCTAATTTACATTTTCAAAAATACGTTTTTTATATCCGTATTTAGTATCCTAAAACACTTGAAATAAAGCTAAATAAAGGGTAAAAGCTATATTTGATATGAAATTAGTTTCTGCTTTCTTTGACACCAAGCAGGTGCTGTGCTTCTTGTCCTAATTGATTATACTTTTTTCTTCATTTGATATGCATACTACTACTAAGAGGGTCTGGAGAAATCAGCAGATGATACAATACATCCTCAATATTAGCCACCCGGGGTAGTACTTATTATTATGAACCCGAGCATTTAAAAAAATATTATTCGATGCTTCCTGAGCTTCTTTCGATAGCCATCCAATCGGAAATCTAGTTGTTCCAATTTGTTGCTTCCGTGCATCAACACTTTGTGCACAGATGGAGGCATTTCTCTTATGAATACAGATTTTCTCTGTTTTTGAACTTTGTTGAAACTATTTTCTCTAGCTAGATAAAACTTGTAAAATATTTCAAAATGGAAATCAGGGTAATGAAAAGGGATTTTTAGCCCTCCCTCATATATTACATGTTATTCAATTATAGCGGACAGCATTTGATCTATATATATAAAATTTTATATTAGCCATTGCCGGTTGTATAACGTCACATAGTTATGGGATTCAATTGGATATAACACATATTACATCAACTATTAAATACTCCTTTCGTACAAAATTAGTTAAAAACGAACTAGCAAGTGGATATTGACTTTCGTTTTGAATTAAGCGAGCACCATCAAAAAATTATATATTTTTAATACTTTTTTAATCTGACGTTGAAATCTTCAAATTTTTCCTAATTCAGTTTAAGCTTCAGTATAAAAATATTCATAAAAAAAATTGCTAGCAAGGTCGCAAACTATATATATATATTTTAGGGATTAGCCGAATCAGACCACTTATATGGGTCCCTTTTCGTACCTCAAATCGTGTGTTAATTATTTGTTCGGTTGCAGAATTCTTTTACTTCCTTCTTCATGTATGTTCCACATTTCGAGTTCATCAATAAATTGGCGACCCAGTGTGGACATCCTCCTGCTTGCCAATGCAGGACACTGGCATACTATGTGCGCCGCTGTCTCTGCCTCTTCCATGCATAATCTGCAAATATCAGCATCCTCCCCATCAACAAGACCCATCTTGCTGAGGTGGTACCTGAAATTGCCATGCCCAGTTATTAATGCAGTCAACCAGCTTAGAGTCATTCGTCCTAGACTGAGAGCCCTCCCCGATTCACTGCCCTTTGATAGCCTCAACGAAGCCTTTGCCTGCCTACAAGTAGATAAGTTCTCCCATCTCGTGAGATGAAGTTTCTTTATCCACTCTTCGACCTTTGCCTTCACCGTTCCGCTGCTGAGAGCAACTACTGGTTCCGGTCCATAAAATTCAGCTTCAGATCCTTGTCTAGCCAAGGAGTCTGCAGCTTCATTCTGTTCTATACCAATGTGTCCCATCACCCACATAAGAGTAATCGCATTACTACGAGCACACCCATTAAGTTTCTGAACACATTCGAGCGCCAACTTAGAAGATACCGTAGTTTGTTGCAGCCGCCTGACCACCGCCTGGTTATCAAGTGCTAGCAAGATTTTCTTACCTTGCACCTTTCCATCCAGTAGATGGTCTAGCGCATGCATTAGACCAGGCATTTCTGCTTGATATACCGATACGTATCTTCCCAGATTCAGAGTGCATGCCAGTCCCAACTCTTTAGAGAAGATTCCAGCACCCGCTCTGCCATCCATTAATGAACCATCTGTAAAAATACTGATGTCATTTTCCTCACATACATCATGTGTGAGGCCGTCTTCAATGAGTGTTCTGTGTGACTTTTCAGTCATCTTCAGCCTTCCCATTCCCTCCATTGGCATCTGCGCCTCCTTTACACTGCTATATAGCAGTGACAGGATGACCCTGTGCCCCCTCTCTGTGCCGAATCCATACCAATTATTGGTTGTCTTCAGACGTAATGCTGTTAATGCCGCTGACTTCATAATATGCAAGTCCAACGGCAGCAGCCCGAGAAAGACTTCCAATGCTTCTACTGGGGTCGTCCGAATAGCTCCGGTAATCCCAATACAAGCCATTCTTTGTACCCTATCTAACTTGCTTTTCGCGGTCTTTTGGGTGACCTTAGGCCACCAGACCACAGCAGCATATGTTATTAAGGGTCTAACCATCATTGTGTAGATCCAGTGCGCTGCTCTGGGAGTGATTCCCCACATGAGACCGAACACTCTCTTACACTGATGCAATACCCGCTTGCCCTTCTGAATCTTGTCATCGACGTGACTATTCCAAGTCAGCTTGTTATCCAGGATGACACCTAGATACTTTACTTCATTGGATACGTTGATGTTCGATCCAAAAAGCCTAAGAGGGTCTATTGTTAGTCCAGTCCTCCTTTTAGTAAAGAGTACTGTTTCCGACTTACTAGCATTTACAGAGAGACCTTGTTCCGTGCACCATCCTTCAACCATTTTGAGTGCACCTCTCATGGTATCATAAATAGTGTCCAGGAACTTACCGCTCACCGTTACCGCTATGTCATCTGCATACCCGACGGTGTGTATGCCTTTTGAGTCCAGAAGCCTAAGTAGGGAATCGACCGTGATGTTCCAAAGGATGGGCGATAATACTCCCCCTGTGGACACCCTTTGACTACCCTACCTCTGAGTCTATAACTCCCATTTTTAAAGTTTATTGCCCTTTTCCTCAGCATGCTGTCCACCCACCTTATAATGGTTGGGCTGACTTCACGAGTAGCAAGGGCCATCCTTAGCTTATCGAAACCAATCTTATCGAAGGCACCTTCTATATCCATAAAAGTAGACATAGATATCCCTCCACAAGACAGTTCCCTCTCCGCTACGCGAACGAGTTTGTGCAGGGCCGTTTCAGTGGGTTTGCCAGTTCTGTACGCGTGCTGACACCTGCTCAGTGGTTTTGTCAGAAGCGTTGTCCTTTCCATGTAGTCCGCCAGTACTCCTTCCATACATTTAAGCAGAAAGGAGGTCAAGCTAACTGGCCGGAAAGATTTAGCCTCTGAGTAGTCCCTTTTTCCCGGCTTTGGAAGAAAGACAACCTTAGTCTCTCTCCATTGAGTCGGGATATATCCTGTAGCCAGGTAAGTAATAAATATTCCCAGAAGCCTGTCTACCAGAGCTTCTGCACCCCACTGAAGTAGGGCTGAAGATATCCCGTCTGTACCCGCTGTTTTGAATGGAGAGAAACGCTTAATGGCGTTTATCACTCCATCTCTGGTGACTATCCTTTCAGCTTCCAATCTTTCATTCCTGTTTGCACCCTTGAGGGTGGCTTCCCAAGTATTCAGCGGAGAGCGGGAAGTGATGCCGGTGGGCTTGCTGCGTCTGGTTCACTCGCCTATGAGGTAGTACTGGCGGATAGCTGTGTGATGTTGCTGGGGTTGTTGTTGCAATGTAAAACACACACTTCTATTTCACTTTTAATATTACACTTTATTTAAATTAAACTTAAAATGTATTTATAATAATCGGGAGTAAGATACTTTGCGTGCTGCCTGAGAACTTGGGTTTTTTATTTTTAAATAACTTTCAAATTTTTGTAGCTTCGGGAATCGCACACTCCTTTTCTTAGGTAGTTGTTTAGCCACAATAATCAAAACAAAAAAACCACCCAAAACAAGAAGAGGAGAAAACACATGGAGAGTGGGATGGAGAGAGTGGAGAATAGGAAAAAATAAACATGTGGGTTGAGAGCGAGAGAGTGGAGAAACGGGAAAAAGAAATATACGGAGAGAGAGAGAGTGAGAAAGGAAAATAAAACAGTACTGGGATATGATAGGAATGGGAAGAGTTAGCAGCACTGGTGGTGCCAGATCACCACTCAACCCATTCCCTCATTTTAGGGGGGAAAGTACCCAAGTAGGCGCAAAGTCAATCTGACGTAGACATTCCGCCCCCCTTGCAGGAATACTGCAAAAGAGACGGAACCCACAGGCCAGACAAAGAAATTATAAAAAGAAAGAGAAAAAAAATCGGTATTACATTAATTCAAAATATACTTATAGTTAGGGAAATTGATTGAAATCTTAAAATTACCATTTAGAGAAACTTATAACTAGGGAATTTAATTCAAGGGTTTTTTTAAATACAATTCATAAAAATCTTATAATTAGAGAAAATTAAATTAAGGGTACTGATTAGGAAATTCAAGAATTAGAGATAAATAATATTTGAAATATAGAATATATAAAAAAAGAGAGATCATTGAAGAATAAATTATTGTGGCCGGAAATGCTGCATCCCTTCAAACGGCACGTACATCAAGTTCATGTGAGTGGGTTGAGCCGCAACCATTGACGGCGGGTGAAACAAAGGCCGGGGTTGAACGCCATACATCGGCATCGCGGAAAAAATAGAGAGCATAGTTGGAGCCGTTTGCTGCATCGGCACGAAACTTTGAGGCACTACTGCTGGTAGAGCAGCCGGTAGAGGCTGTGGCGCATGATGGCAAGTGCATGTCCGCGGCGGAGTAACAGTAGGAGGACGAGGAGAACGCTGTTGCTTTGATGACTGTTGTGATGGACGATTCGCTTTCTTTTCTCCTCGTCCGTGTAGCAATGTATGATGCTTTTTCGAGCAACGCTGGCATCGTACCGAACTCGTACATTGACTGACCACGTGAGTATGTGCCAGGCAGTTGAAACAATATCTGTGCCGTATGACGATATCATACCTTCTCGCTATCGGCATTGCTGCGAATCGGGGACATGAGCGTAATGGATGGTCCTTGAGGCACACATCGCATCCGCGACGTTGGTTCCGCCGAGTGACATGGCTGCGTGATTCCAGAGGTGGATAGATTGGACTCCGACGGCCCGAAGTTCTTGCTCGTGAAAACATGTCAACTAGAACCGTAACAAAAAAAACAAAGAAAATAAAAAAAAGAGAGTGAGCCACGTTAGTGAAAGTTAACTAGGGAGACGGGAGGGGAAGCGCTACTAGCTTTACTATAGGCCTAGTTAGTATGCCCTTAGCAGTACGGACATCGGCCATTTCCATTCATTCGGGGGTATCTGCTCGTTGCGTATGACCACTAAGTCTCCTACGCAAATATCCTTTTCCGATGAGAATGTTGAATGATGACAAACTGCAGCTCGGAACGTATGTCGATCTGTTGACGGATGAGATGTATCTTCTCAAAGTTATGTAAAATTTGTAATCTCCTCTACGTTTAGAGTAGTGATCAAGCAGTTCAGTTTGTGAGAAATTCCAAACTGTAAACTATGTGGCTTCTCAAACTACTTTTCCTTCCATCGTAGATAGATAGGGTTAGTAGAGAGTATAAACCATAAGGGCTGGTCGTAGACCTGATGTACGGGATTTTGGGTCAACGTAGTTGCCAAACAAGTATCGAGTTGCGATATTTGCGAATAATATTAAATACTTCGAGTACATTTTCGTAATAGTGAGAATATATATTCGTGAGTCCCCAAGTTCTTATCGTTTGCTGCTCTAACACGGTCCGTGCGAGTCCCAGCAGTAATTAAATGCCACTGTAAACAATAATGGCTAAGAGAAAAAATCGGTATACAGAACGTAGAAATTTAGATTCCTTGGCTCGTAGAGCACGTGAAAAAAATCAACGATGATATTCCATATAGTTCACATATAGTAATCAGAAATGCCATATTGGCGGGATTATCGGAGTATGGAATACATCCGACTGATCTATAATTCGAAAGTTTGGGGTTCGTGATGTCATGACGGTTGACTCGGGTCTTAAAAAGTATCAGATAGTGGGAAGTTAACACCTGAGCCCATTCATACGCAGATAAACTATGGCAGCGCACAGTTCCTTTGATGCGTCGTAGAAGCTAACAATCTTGATGACTGCAGTTACGAAGAACTGTACAGATTGAGAGAGGGATTCGTATGATGGTCAGTATCGTGTAATCTTGAAAAATGTTGGTGAAATGATGAGAGTGTGGCTTCGAAAGGTTGCGTAATGCCCGAGCCACAATTCTCGTATCAGCATTTCCGTGAGAATAATGTTAGGGAGCCAGTATTTGGCGAGATCGACTGCATTGATATTCGTAAATCATTTAGCTCGTCGAATGAACGAGACTTCTTTGGGAAGTGATGATCCAAACGCACTTTTCCGCTGGGTTGCTTTGTAGATAATATATTACTACGGGTTGTAGATATCCTGGTAGAGAGCTGCTTTCGATTTCTACCTGATCTGTAAGATCTATTTTCTGCAGCTTGAGAGAGAGTTGAGAAATGACGAATATTAAGCTTCGGATTTGGGTGATGCCGTGCTGTGTGAAGCAGGGAATTATGTAGCCTTTTACAGATATGGCATGAAAACTTGCTGTGGCACCTTGCAACGGTATGTGACGTTGCCAAACAATTGCTGCAAATATTGTTCTGATGCACACAGAGTATTCTCTCTTTAACTGTAAGTTTGGAAAACTCTGTGCATCGTCGGAGAGGATGCGTACCTCTACATAACGGGCAGTATGTATTTTTAAATGCAGTATTCATCGAAGTTACCGTTTTAATGGTTGATGGGGAGTTATCGGGACATTTCGGATATCGTCGACCATTCACTTGAGTCTGATTCGTAATGCTTCGAGCATCGTGAGACGAACAGGGGGGTTTAACGAAACTCATTCCAGTATGGAATGAAGAAACTGCACTATGTAATTGTGAATTCGTGCAACAACCAGTTATTACCCATCCAAAAACGGTGTTTTGTGCCATTAGAGATCCTAGAATACCCTTTTTTATGCCATCCAGTATTAATGATGGGTAGATGTCACCACCCAATACCAAATCCACAGGCGAACTTCTGTGTAGATTTTCATCGGCCAACCGTAAACCAGAAAGTTCTTTACGTAAGTCGGCCGATATCGAGTGTGACGGCAGTTTTCCCGTAAGTTTCTGCAGAACAAAAGTATCTACTTGCAAAGAAAAACTCGGGTCAATAGGGGATGCAATCACCAAAGAACACATTTTTGTTGAATGGGCCGTTACTACCTCATTTAGACCAGTAACTTCCGTTTGAACGTCGCAAACAGGGAGGCGCAACCTGTTGCGTAAGCGTTCCGACATAAAGGTCGCTTCGGAGCCTGAGTCAATAAGGGCACGGGCTGTAAATGTCGTGTTGTGATGACGGATGTGAACTACTGCCGTTCCGAGTAGCACTGTATGATTGACGGTCGAGGGGCTGGCATGATCCAGTACTGTATGAGTGTTCTTTGTAGTGACTACTTGGAGCTGAGATGCGAATGACTGGCGAGATCGGTCAGATGATCCTCTAGCGGGAGTCGGTGCGGGCGGAACTTCATGATGATTGTCCGAGGACTTCTCCAGTCTGTGAAGAAGGGAATGATGCCTTTTCTTGCAAGATGAGCAAGTGAAGAGACTCTTGCAATTACTGCAGTCATGGGAATTTGCAAAGCAATTGGTGCACAGACTGTTCTTCGTGACTACATTATAGCGCTCACCCACCGATAACTTCAAAAAGTCGGGGCAATGGCGAAGAGGGTGTATCTCCCGGCAAAATGGGCAAGCACCACCTGAAATGTTGGTGTGATATGTGCTTACTTTTCGGGAGTTCGTTGGAGGACTGTTGGGTCTTTTATAAGTGTCGAATCGACTAGGTTGTCGATTATGTGGCTGGCTGATTGGCCGAAAACTACCTCGGATATCTGAGACGGATTCGAGCGTCTGATACCGCTCAGTCAGGAAAGCGTCGAAATCACTCCACTTAGGAATCTCACGCTTGTTCTTTAACGATTGTTCCCACAGGCACAATGTACTATCTGGAAGCTTTGTGGAACATAAATATACAAAAATTGCATCCCACTGGCATGTGTCAACGTTCAAAAGCTTTAAATGAGTAATGCAGTCATTTATGGTGCGCTGTAAGCGCTTCAGATTGGGACCGGTTTCGTCAGTTACCGACTGCAGATTGAAAAGCGCTTTTAACTGAATATTTACAAGAATCCTCTTGTTCTCGTACCGCTCTTCAAGATTGTACCAAGCGAGCGCGAAGCCATCATTAGTCAGGGGAGTTGACTTAATAATGCTATGCGCCTCTCCACGTGTTTTTTGGAGTAAATGGTACAATTTTTCGACTGGGGATAACCGGGGGTTGTTCCGATATAAGGCCGTAAACATGTCTCTAAAGCTCGGCCATGATACATAATCGCCAGAAAAACAGGCTGTATCGCATGGAGGCAATTGAATGGAGGGGAAGGCATGCTCAATATTGTGAATCGTGGAATTGTGAGTAGTTGGAGTATGAGCAGCGATCGGAGAAGGCACTATGACAGTCAGGTCATGAAGAATGGAGTTAATGCTAGAGAGGCACCGAGTATAAGCCACCTGGCACTCTCGGTATGCTTCCTTTACCTCTTCTATGCCGTCTACATCTTCCTCCGCAGAGATGATCGATTCCCATGCTGTCCTGCAACTATTCCACAGAGTCTCGAAATCCTTTCTCTGTATATCCAGTGTGAAAGTGCTGTGGGAATCTTCACTGAGGGTTTGGAAGTATCGGTCAAATGTGTGGATTTCCTCCACGACAGCTTTAAACCGCTTGAGGTTAGACGTCATTTTATTATTCGGGATGAATTCGGGTAAAAATCAGTGCGCGCGCTTTATTTCAATTCAAAATCGTAATTAAACTTGAATATCAAGCGATAATATGTATTGTGTAACAATTATTTTATTTTATTTTTTTCAAAATTCGTTTGAGAAAAATTTAAGGGATCAGCAGGCCTTTTTTCATTAGCGGGATTGTTTTACCTGATGCTGGATTTTATATACTTAATATGATAAAGTATATAAGCATAGACCCAAACCAAAGAAGACAAACGGCAAGTATTATGCACTGATTGTTGTTGATGTTTTTAATGACAACAGGCAAATAGCATGTAACGCGTATATATATGTGTATGTTATTTGTGTAGTCTCTCTTGAGATCACTTAGTGCATTTGCTAATTAGCTTTGATTAGTTTAAATGGCATGTGTATGTAATATGGGTGAGATACGATCACGGTATTGTTATTGCACATATACCACTTAACTACACCTCCAATTATGAGGGGAAAATAGTAGGCAGGAACAAAACCAAAATAGAGCAAACTAAAGTATGTTTTGCCGTCGGTAAAACAACATCAATGTCCGATAGTATATTGTGTTGTAAAATAAAATGGGTTTCTTTCTTTTCAATTCTCGTCTATATGAGAGAGTGTATTCAGGGAGTGATATGTAACTCAGCGAGAGATTCGCTGTAAGTTAGAGAGGGGGTATTGGTAGGAGAAAAAATAAAATAAAACCAACAATAATATCGTTTTAACAATTTGTGATATACGTTTTATTGCTTTGAGCGGGATGTAGCGGGATATAATCAACAACTTTGAAGAAGCAACAATATCAAACCTTATTTTTCATACATACGAGTACATGTATGAAAATATAAGTAGTATGTATGTGTTGTATGTACTATATGTAATATAATGTACACCAATATGTACCATGCAACGTACCTTTATTGCCAATTTAGGCTTACCAAATGCTGCGAGCCAAATCCGGCTCGAAGGACCAATATTCAGCGAAGAGCGGGAAGTGATGCCGGTGGGCTTGCTGCGTCTGGTTCACTCGCCTATGAGGTAGTACTGGCGGATAGCTGTGTGATGTTGCTGGGGTTGTTGTTGCAATGTAAAACACACACTTCTATTTCACTTTTAATATTACACTTTATTTAAATTAAACTTAAAATGTATTTATAATAATCGGGAGTAAGATACTTTGCGTGCTGCCTGAGAACTTGGGTTTTTTATTTTTAAATAACTTTCAAATTTTTGTAGCTTCGGGAATCGCACACTCCTTTTCTTAGGTAGTTGTTTAGCCACAATAATCAAAACAAAAAAACCACCCAAAACAAGAAGAGGAGAAAACACATGGAGAGTGGGATGGAGAGAGTGGAGAATAGGAAAAAATAAACATGTGGGTTGAGAGCGAGAGAGTGGAGAAACGGGAAAAAGAAATATACGGAGAGAGAGAGAGTGAGAAAGGAAAATAAAACAGTACTGGGATATGATAGGAATGGGAAGAGTTAGCAGCACTGGTGGTGCCAGATCACCACTCAACCCATTCCCTCATTTTAGGGGGGAAAGTACCCAAGTAGGCGCAAAGTCAATCTGACGTAGACACCAAGGTTCTTCCGATCTAAAGCTTCCTGGAAAATGCACCTCCATCAGGTATTTCAGTGACTCTCCAATTGTCTCTGTAAAGGATCCATTCGTTTTGCGAATTAATCCCAACTTTGACACCGGGTCCTTTGATATGATCCTCTGTAATCTACATACATCGGTCATATCTTGCATATTTGAGCAAAATTCCTTCCACGTTTTCCTTTTACGGTTGAGTAGAGTCTTCTTCAGCTCCCTTTTCTTTGACTTGTAGTCGTCCCATGCGTTGGGGTCCCCTCTCATGTGACGATTAAAAGCCTTCCTTGTCTCCTTTTTCATGGATTCCAGTTCCCCATTCCACCATGGAGTGGGATCTCCTTCGTCCACTACCGTCAGAGAACATGAAACTTCAAATGCTTTGATCATGGCTGAGTTGATAGCCCTCACCTGATACTCAACGGTTTACGGTCTACGGTTGTTCTAGGTCTCTTAAACCTCCTTGGCAATAATTCCTCAAGAACTTCGCAGTACCTTGTACAATCCGTTCGTTTCGGTATCCTTACGATTCTACAGTCGTTCCTATGTCTTTTATCGGACGTAACCCCAAACTGAATGGCCCTGTGGTCCGACATGGTTAGTCTATCCACAACCCTCCAATCCAAAATCCTATCCAACATTTTGACATTCGTCAGAGTAACATCAATGACCTCGCAATGACTTGCGTCGACAAAGGTCGGTTCTGTTCCCCTATTGGCAATTTGTAGACCAAATCTTTCTATAAATTCGAGTAGACACTCTCCTCTATAGTTTTCATTGCTGCTGCCCCTCACAGAACTGTGCGCATTGGCATCGCAGCCTAAGATCAGACCAACCCCCTCACAGAATCTCACTTGAGCTTCCACCTCTTTTGAAGATGGTTCGTCTGGAGAATCGTATGGAAGGTATGCTAATGCGATCATAAATGATCCCGCACCGTCACCTATTCTCACTACTGTGAGATCCGGTGAGCACAAGTTAGACATTAGAATCGCACGTATCCCATGTCTAACTAAAATGCATGTCCTCAACTTCCCCTCTGTTTGTGGATAAAACAAAGTGGTCTTTTGTGCAGATAGGCCTTTGAACCTTCCATGAAGGATTCAGGGCTCCTGAACTAGTGCAATGTCAAGCTCATCCTCATCGAAGCTCCACACCATCATTGCTGATGCTGCTTTGCTGTGGTGAATATTGAGTTGACACACATTTAGTGGTTCCTGGTGCGGGCCCACCTCCCGCCCTAATGGCTTCTTCCTTGCAGAATCTGCCACTAGCCCCACGCCAAGAGCGTGGAATTTAACGACGGCCTGTTCAAGACCGCAGTTTAGTCTCCCCCCTGCGATCCAGACGGCCTCCGCGTCCTCCTTAGGACACAGCACGGTGAGTACGACACCTGCCCTTTCTGCCTCGCCAAACTCTTTGTGCGGATAACACTCCATTTGGAAGTGTCCTTCACACAGGCGTTCTGGCGCTGCAGCCTTCTGAGGATGATGTCGCTGGCCACAGCATTGCCATGAGCAACAATGAACATCTTCCTCTTTGTCGACAAGGCAGTTAGGCTGTCACATTTGAGCTTCGCACCCTCCCACAAACCGGTTAGATGCTCCACTGTCTTGCACAGCCATTGCTTGGATAGCTGATTTTTGCACCTTAGTACAATCAATCCGCTCTCCACCTTGCCCTGCCGACAAATCCAATGTCATAGACATCGTCATCAAGGGACTCCATGGCATCCAACAAAGATACCTTGAAGGTACTCAGATGAGTAACCTCCAGACGCCCCTCTAGTGACAAGTCGATGACTCCCATAACGAGGTCAGCTTCCGCTACTTAAGCGTAAGTCTTCCTCGCCCTGGTGGGCTCGCCCTTTGCCTGTTCAGCCCGACGTTTAGGCGCTCTGCCAAGACCGCTCGGCCCAGGTGCCGCATGAGAGGACTGTGAGTTCGCTGGGTTAACAATCTTTCCAGATTGTCCACCCCGATCATCACCTCCCGACGTCGGATTTCCCTGCCCCGTCGTTCCCAGAGCTACTCTACCCGTGTTAGGCTTGGGCCTCGAGCCCCTTTCGGAGCGATTGACGGCCTTTATAATTGGCCGTCCATCTCTCCGAGCACTTGCCCCTTTTGGTGTCTGCGTGGAAGAATTATCAACCTTCTCAAGGGACGGTTGTCCATCCTTCCCAGCATCCACCTCAATTGGCCCCTCCGTCGTCTTCGGATGAGGCTCCTCAGGCGTTGAACTTTTCAAAGTGGTTCCGGAGCTATCGCCCCTGAACCTCTTCCCCGAGTTCTCCACCTCCAAGGTCGACTCATCTTGCAGAAGTCCACTGAGTTGGCACGAGCGCTGCTCAATGGTCTTCTCCGACGACTTCATGGCCTTTTTACGTTGTCTCTTTCGCTTCTGCTTCTCCCGTTTCTTCAACAGGATTCGCTCTGCTCTGGAGACTCCGTCCTCTTCGCTTACACCTGATAAAGCTAACGATTCCGCTCCACTAGGAGCGTCTTCGTCCACACCATCAGATGCTCGGCCAGATATTTTACGCTGCCACCAAACCGGCTTCCCTGCCGACCTGGCGACACCGTCCTCTTCATTCAACACCGTCACAGCCGCCGGCTTAGGTCTTCCGAGACCCGTTCCGTCCGCCGCGACAGATGCTGCCATTGATTTTGGTCTGGCTAAAAGCTCGGCTTCTATGGAAGTCTCATTTTCCGCCACCCCCTCCACTACTTTTCCCGCCGTGGTTATCAGCACTACTTCGTATGAGTCAGTGCTGTCCGCCATTGCAGGAATTTCGTTCTGAGTTCCAGAGGTGGGAACGAGTGGTGCAGCTAACAGCTCGGCCTCGGTGAAGCCTTATTGTCCGCGTTCCACCCGTTAACACCCCCGGAACCCCCAGATTTTTGGATCGAGATCCAGTTTTTATGTTTTTAGAATCAATTTTATTCCCACGAGTTGCGAAGAAATAAATGTCCGCCTGCGCAGAGATTCGCAGTACGCAGGTAAGGTTACATATTACGGAGGGCGCCAGGTATCCGTAAGCTCACGTTAGCGACTGGGCTATTTGAAAAGGGGGCCCCCAGCCAGGCTGATTTTCGGCACGGATCGCTTAACACCTTAATCCAGCCCCTCACCTCCGACCATGATAAGAGTACGTTGCCGAATGCTGTACTATTGAAGAGTAACAAACACTCACCAACTTACCTTAGCTAGATACCGCCTGACATCGTACAGGCTAAACTGTGGTATCTATTTCCAGTCGACACCCTCGAGGCGGGTTCAGTTGAGGATTTTGCCGACTTAAAGGTCGCAACCTAACTTCAGAATCTGATGAAATATACAATTTTCTATGACAGGTCCAGTCTTTGAGCTGTTCATTTTTTATATACACAATTTTTTCACAATTTTGAAGGTCGTGGGTTCAATCCCCGGCTGAAGCATAACAAATTTGATATCGAAAAGATTTTTCTTTCGAACGGTTCTCACCTGTCGGCAAGCAATTGGCAATTCTTCCAATAGTAACAATTTGCTATAGAAACGCTTCTAAAAAAACTAGGTGACAAAGCTCATAAAAAGTGATGTCGCAAGAGTTCTGCCGTTTGGTACCGGCTAAAATATTTTTTTTTCCATATATTTATTGATTAATTGTATCTTTCTTATTTGGAAATTTACAATTTATATTCAAATCTTAAAAAATTGTTATAATTGCAATGTGCTTAGGAATAACATTTAATGACCTACTACAAAAAAAAGTCACAAAGCAAAGATTTACAATATACATCTTGATTTTTTAAAAATTATGTTGACGTAAGAAGCTTTCTCTTTAATCTATTGATTTCAGAAGCCACAAGCAGCTTTTTCGCCTTAGGATTTGGATGAAGTTCTAGCTTTGCTTTATACTTTTCAATGTTTCGCCGCACTACGTCAGAGACGGTGGGAATTTGAAGGTCATTGTGAATGTGTATGTTTTGGATATACCATGAAGCATCAATGATTTGTCTGAGCAATTTATTTTGCACTCTCTGAATTTTTTCTACATACTCCATAGCTCCAAACCATAGCACCAAATAGGTTTTATGATGGTCTTATATATCAGGACTTTGTCAAGTAAACTGAACTTGGAGTTTTTATTAATTAGCCAAAAGAGTTCCTGAGACTTTAATTCTGTTTGTAGTTTTTTGCTCTCTATGTGTTTAGTCCATGTTAGTCTTTTATCAAGATGGATTCCAAGGTATTTAACATCATTTGCTTGAGGTACGATGATGTTATTCAACTTCACGAGGGGATATGTTCAGAAATGCGGTGTTAATCCCTTTGGCGATCATATGCACTTGTTCAATAGTGCCATGACCTTTTCTAAAGCCAAATTGGTGATTTGGTATAACTTTATTTTGTGTAACAATTGGCTTGATATCCTGCAGCAGCATTTTCTGAAAAATTTTTGAAAAATGAGGTAGAAGACTGATAGGTCTGTATGATGATGGCACAGTTGGGTCTTTTCCAGGCTTAGAAATCATTATTATTTTCGAGATCTTCCATTGCTTTGGGAAGTAGCCATAACGAAGAATACCGTTAAAAATCACCGTAAGAAACAAAATAGTTATGTCAGGTAGTTGTTGAATCATTTTAACCGATATATTATCGTAGCCAGGAGCTTTTTTAAGGTTTGAATTCACATGAACTGCTTCTTTGACGTCATTACAACGTAAAATTATAGGAGTTGGAACTATATGCGGAATGGTGATAGTTGGTTGGAAATTTGTAATTTGTGGGATTGGTTGAAATACACTTTTCAAGTGTTTGGTTAGAATACAGTCTTTTCTTCATCAGCGCGCGCCCAGGATCCATCAGCTTTTCTAAGCAGCGGTTATCTATGGGAGACTTAAATTTTTTTTGCAACTATCCATAAATAAAAATTATTTTCTTTTTGAGGGTCAAGCCTTTCTAGGTATTCATTAACTGCTCGATTTTCGTCTTCATCCAGTGGTTTTTTAAGAGCTTTTGTAGCTTTGTTTAATTTCTGTTTCGCGTTTGGAGATCTGGTTCTTTGCCATTCTCGCATAGCTTGCCTTTTGGTTGCTATGAGACTATCGATATCGGATTGGAAAGTGAAATAGAATTAGCAGAGCGGCTTTTCCTCTAAGTAGCCTCGGTGACTGCAGCATTTAATGTTTTATTTAAACGATCTACTGCAATATCTATTTCTAGTGGCGAAATAAGAGATAAATGGGTGTTTATTTTTTCACTTACTTTCTGAATGGCTTCCAATTTATGAACTGCTTGCTTTAGATATTAAGAATAATATTGAGTTTCGTTAATGTTATTAAAACTGGAGAATGATCTGATGATAAATTAAGACGGTTTTACTGCCATGTCTTCGCATTTCATACCTTTAATGAGTCCAAAATCAATCAAGTCCGGAATCTTTTTGTTGTCTGTCGTCCAGTAGGTTGGATGACCCGAACGGATGTCTAGATCTCTTCCAAGAGCGTTATATAGTTGAAGATCAACCTGGACCCCCAGTATGTGTGTTTTGCATTGAAATTGCCAGCGACAAGAAAATGAGGATCGAGGCCATTACAAAAGTTACGAAACAGCTCTGAGCTTATTGTGAATCTAGGAGGACATTAAGCTGTTCATCATATTCTGCATGAAGTCCATAAATTTTTCCATTTTTGCAGTAAAAACTGTGAGCATTGACGTAAAACCTGGAGCCGGCAGAGCGGGGGCAGAAGCAGAATTTGCTTAGCGACATTCGCATAAGTTGATTGAGAGGGTTGAGGCAGTATAGGCGGTGGGCTGAAATATGCATTTGTTGATAGATGCGGAAATTGATTTATTGCAAGATTTGGCACTTTAGAGTAGTGTGCGCGCTGTGATTGAACGGCGGCATTAATTTTTTGTTTTAGGGCAGCCTCTATAGTTTGCTGTGTGACTTTCACCGCAATTAGAGCATTTTCTGGCAGCTGGATTTTCTTTATTTTCAGGGCATTTGTCTGTATTGTAAATTTTTGCACATATAACGCATATGCGTATATATATTGACAAGCTTACAGTAGGACTTTGTGTATCCATATTCTTGACAATTAAGACACTGTACTGGATCTCTGCGTTTGTGGGGTTCTTCTACTATAATTCTTCTGTTGAGCAGGTATCGAAGCAGGTAAATAGGATGCACTTCACCCCTTTCCAGCTTAGTCTTATCATGGCATAATTCAACCTTGTACATCGGTTGTTGCTTGCGCTTTCTGTTTAATATGGTATACACACTTTTAGTTTCAAAATTGTGTTCCTTTAGCGCTTCTTCAATTTCTTTGGGGTCTATACCTGCTTCAATACCTTCAATTATGACTGTTAGGCCTTTAGTACTTTTCAGTTGGTAAGTGTAAAATTGTTTAGTGTTTTTCCAAGAAATCTTCAACTTTGCGATATTGGTCTCCATTAATAACTTGTACTTTGGTTTCTTCAATGTTACCCTTTCTTAGAGGTACTACGAAAAAATTATTTTTCTCTATTATATTTGAAAGATAATTTATTAAAGCGCTAGAATTTTTTTCTCTTAGGTACACAGATGGGGGCTTTATGATTTTTTCTTTAATTTCTTTAGCATTATCTCTTTCATCTTGCAAAGCATGAAATCTGTTATTGTTTGATTACCTTCGTTAGAACTTTTTACATTTTGTATGGACTATTGTTATTTTTTTGAGGGCTTTTTTTTTTTTTTGTTATATTTTAGGGATTAGCCGAATCAGACCACTTACCTCAGTCAAATAATTATATGTGCAAGGCTTCAACATTAATTATATTTTAAAGGAACAACAAAAATTGAAATCTTTTTTCTGTTTTGATTTATATTTAAGAGAACTAAACATTACATAAAAAAAAAAATTATATCCAAGAAATATTTTAAAAAAAAAAAAAAAATTTAATACTTCAAATGTCCATATAAAATATTTATATGTGCATGAGTCTTACTTAGTGTATATACATAGAATTTTTATTTATTAAATAAAAGTTTTATATACAGTGGCTCCCAGCTTATTTCGTACAGTGACAGTTTAAAAATTGCTGCAGTCGTAATTCCTAATATAGCAAAAATTTGAACAAAATATAAATGCCATTTTAGAAAGGAAGGTTTGTTTTTTATTTTCCAAAATTTACTTTTTCAAAATTTTAGTGTTTGACACTATAAAAAAATAAAATAAGAAAAAAATAGGAAAATTCATGTCACAGCTTATTTCGTACAGTCTCTTTAAGTTCAAACTAAAAACAAAGTAAGTTGATTTTAATATTTAGTTGACATCCCTTAGCGTTAATGACAGCCTGGAGTCTATTTGGCATTGAATCCACCAATTTTTGAGTGATGTCTGGTGTGATTTTTTTCCATTCTTCCATCAGTACCTTCTTTAGGTCTTGCTTATTAGAAATCTTGTGTGTTCTTATTTTATTGTCCAAAATAGACCAAAGATTTTCAATCACATTCATGTCAGGTGACTGTGGTGGTGGAGACATCAAGTGTGGGCAGTTCCAAATAAGCCAAGATTGCACAATCCCAGATTTATGTTTTGGGTCATTATCTTGGTAGTACCGAAATTCATCCCGCAAACCCAGTTTGTCTGCACTTTGAAGTAAATTGTTTTTCAGAATCTCGAGGTACTTCATTTTGTCCATTGTCCCCTCAATAAAAACCAATTCACCTACTCCGGCTGCTGACATACAGGCCCAAACCATCACGCTACCGCCACCATGCTTCACTGTGGGCTTAAGGTTCTCCTTGTTTAGCTCGGTATTCGCTTTACGCCAAACATATGACATTCCGTCCGAACCAAAAATATTAAACTTAGACTCATCCGCGAAAATAACGGTATTCCAGAACGCAGGAGTCTTAATAATATGCTCTTTGGCGGAGTCAAGTCGGCGTTGTATATTCATTTTCGAAATGAATGGTTTCTTTCGGGCTACTCGACCGTTCAAGTCATGATTGCGCAGCACACGTCGGACAGTTTCAGCACTGGATGATTTCCTATTTCACGCTGAACCTCTGCAGCCAACTTCGGAGCGGATAACTTTGGATTTTTCTTAATTTTTCGTACAATATAACGCTCGTCTGATGCGTTGAAAATCTTATTAGGTGCTTCTCTGCCCTTGTTCTCCAACCGATTTTCGCGAATGAAGCGTTGAATGATGTATTGGACAGTTGAGGCACTTAAATTTGTCATTTCAGCAATTTTTCGCACACTCTGACCTTTCCTAAAATGGTTAATTACCAGTTTACGCTGTTCCATCGTTGTACGACGACCCATAACGCTAAATGTTTAATTTACAGCACTTTAACTATTTAAAATAATAATAATAAAAATTGTTATAATAGTTAAAAAGGTCCAAAAACTCATACAATTCAAAAAAACTTTGTAACTGCGCGGCAGAATGAAACTTACTTACATTGAAGTTTGTGTACGAAATAAGATGTGAGCTGAAAATCAGCTGATCAATAGTTTTTCTCTCTTGCATGACAAAAAGAACAATTTTTGGGGTTCCCCGTTTTCTTATTAGGTTTACTAAACACATACACAGACATCTACATTCAAAACTTATCGATAAGTTTTTTAGTTTCGATGTTACAGCCATTTACATAAAAATATATACACTGTATGTTAATATGGGATGGTGGTACCCTTATGTATCTTCACCAATTGGACACGACGGGGCACTGACTCCACCAGTTTGTTTAGGACAGACACATCAATTTTGTCCCATTCGGCTAAAATTGCACTTTTCAGCTGCTTAAGGCTGTCGTATTGCTTGCAAGATGCATATATTTTGCGGAAAGAATTCCCCATAGATCCTCAATGGGGTTGAGGTCCGGACTTAGGGCTGGCCATTCTAGTAATTTAATTTGACGGGAGTTAAAGAACTCCTTTGTCTTCTTGGCCACGTGGATTGGTGCATTATCCTGCTGGAAAATCCAATTATCGCCATGTAAGTCTCCAGCAAAATCTATGAGTTCGCTTTCTAGCAAATCAATGTAGATTTCTGCGTTCATTTTGCTTGGCACAAAACATATTTTGGACTTGCCTTTTGACGAAAATGCTGCCCATACCATGAGTGATCCTCCACCATGAACGCGCTTATGGCATGCTTCCCGTGGGCGTCTTAAGTCCCTCCAATATTTGTGGAGACCATCTGGACCGTCCAGATTAAACTTCTATTCGTCGCTGAATATCACCGATTCGAACTCCTCATCCCAAAATTTATACCTTTCATAAAATGCGATACGTGCATTTTTATGATGGCGCTTTAAACATGGTTTAGGCACCCGATTCTCATATTTAAGGCCTAAATCTTTTTTTATTATTTGGTGTATTCGTTGCTTAGTCACATCTAGACCAAGTTCCACTTTAATTTGCCTACAACTCATGTGACTATTCGTTGCTAACTGCTGTATGCGTCGTTTGCTCCGATCATCAATGGTGCCTATACGTCCGCTACGCTTAATAATACCATAGCTATCCGGGTTTTTCAAAATTTTTTTTACAGTATTTTGGTGTCTGTTTACAACAGCAGCAATTTGACCAACTTTCATACCGGATTGATTCATACCCTTGATCAATCCACGCTCTTCGCCTGTTAATTCAGTTCCTCGCGGCATTTTCCTATAAATTCAAAAAAATTTTGCTTTATTTTTCCTGTCATATTCTTTTCTTGTGCACTATACTTAGAAATCGTTTGCTCCGCCTTAAATGCTGATGTGTTGACGTGGCACGCGTCAGAAGACAAATAAATCATTTCGCACATATAAATATTTTATACGGGTTTCGCGAGTAACTTCAGTGGAAATAACGGTACAACTAATGCGGTGTAACAAATCATATACAGTGGCTCACAGCTTATTTCGTACAGTGTATATATTTTTATGTACATGGCTGTAACATCGAAACTAAAAAACTTATCAATAAGTTTTGAATGTAGATGTCTATGTATGTGTTTAGTAAACCTAATAAGAAAACGGGGAACCCCAAAAATTGTTCTTTTTGTCATGCAAGAGAGAAAAACTATTGATCAGCTGATTTTCAGCTCACATCTTATTTCGTACACAAACTTCAATGTAAGTAAGTTTCATTCTGCCGCGCAGTTACAAAGTTTTTTTGAATTGTATGAGTTTTTGGACCTTTTTAACTATTATAACAATTTTTATTATTATTATTTTAAATAGTTAAAGTGCTGTAAATTAAACATTTAGCGTTATGGGTCGTCGTACAACGATGGAACAGCGTAAACTGGTAATTAACCATTTTAGGAAAGGTCAGAGTGTGCAAAAAATTGCTGAAATGACAAATTTAAGTGCCTCAACTGTCCAATACATCATTCAACGCTTCGTTCGCGAAAATCGGTTGGAGAACAAGGGCAGAGAAGCACCTAATAAGATTTTCAACGCATCAGACGAGCGTTATATTGTACGAAAAATTAAGAAAAATCCAAAGTTATCCGCTCCGAAGTTGGCTGCAGAGGTTCAGCGTGAAATAGGAAAATCATCCAGTGCTGAAACTGTCCGACGTGTGCTGCGCAATCATGACTTGAACGGTCGAGTAGCCCGAAAGAAACCATTCATTTCGAAAATGAATATACAACGCCGACTTGACTTCGCCAAAGAGCATATTATTAATACTCCTGCGTTCTGGAATACCGTTATTTTCGCGGATGAGTCTAAGTTTAATATTTTTGGCTCGGACGGAATGTCATATGTTTGGCGTAAAGCTAATACCGAGCTAAACAAGGAGAACCTTAAGCCCACAGTGAAGCATGGTGGCGGTAGCGTGATGGTTTGGGCCTGTATGTCAGCAGCCGGAGTAGGTGAATTGGTTTTTATTGAGGGAACAATGGACAAAATGAAGTACCTCGAGATTCTGAAAAACAATTTACTTCAAAGTGCAGACAAACTGGGTTTGCGGGAAGAATTTCGGTATTACCAAGATAATGACCCAAAACATAAATCTGGGATTGTGCAATCTTGGCTTATTTGAACTGCTCACACTTGATGTCTCCACCACCACAGTCACCTGACATGAATGTGATTGAAAATCTTTGGTCTATTTTGGACAATAAAATAAGAACACACAAGATTTCTAATAAGCAAGACCTAAAGAAGGTACTGATGGAAGAATGGAAAAAAATCACACCAGACATCACTCAAAAATTGGTGGATTCAATGCCAAATAGACTCCAGGCTGTCATTAACGCTAAGGGATGTCAACTAAATATTAAAATCAACTTACTTTGTTTTTAGTTTGAACTTAAAGAGACTGTACGAAATAAGCTGTGACATGAATTTTCCTATTTTTTTCTTATTTTATTTTTTTATAGTGTCAAACACTAAAATTTTGAAAAAGTAAATTTTGGAAAATAAAAAACAAACCTTCCTTTCTAAAATGGCATTTATATTTTGTTCAAATTTTTGCTATATTAGGAATTACGACTGCAGCAATTTTTAAACTGTCACTGTACGAAATAAGCTGGGAGCCACTGTAAATCCGTTATGTAGTCGAAAGAGAATATGCATACCAACAATTACTACTATACCGTTAGTAGAACATAAGATACAGAGAAAAGCAATTTTGCACATATAATTATTTGACTGAGGTATATGGGTCCCTTTTCGTCCCTCAAATCGTGTGTTAAATATTTGTTCGGTTGCAGAATTCTTCTACTTCCTTCCTCATAATAACATCACGCGTTATTTCAAGCATCTCTTTGTGGGGTATGTTCCACATTTCGAGTTCATCAATAAATTGGCGACCCAGTGTGGACATCCTCCTGCTTGCCAATGCAGGACACTGGCATACTATGTGCGCCGCTGTCTCTGCCTCTTCCATGCATAATCTGCAAATATCAGCATCCTCCCCATCAACAAGACCCATCTTGCTGAGGTGGTACCTGAAATTGCCATGCCCAGTTATTAATGCAGTCAACCAGCTTAGAGTCATTCGTCCTAGACTGAGAGCCCTCCCCGATTCACTGCCCTTTGATAGCCTCAACGAAGCCTTTGCCTGCCTACAAGTAGATAAGTTCTCCCATCTCGTGAGATGAAGTTTCTTTATCCACTCTTCGACCTTTGCCTTCACCGTTCCGCTGCTGAGAGCAACTACTGGTTCCGGTCCATAAAATTCAGCTTCAGATCCTTGTCTAGCCAAGGAGTCTGCAGCTTCATTCTGTTCTATACCAATGTGTCCCATCACCCACATAAGAGTAATCGCATTACTACGAGCACACCCATTAAGTTTCTGAACACATTCGAGCGCCAACTTAGAAGATACCGTAGTTTGTTGCAGCCGCCTGACCACCGCCTGGTTATCAAGTGCTAGCAAGATTTTCTTACCTTGCACCTTTCCATCCAGTAGATGGTCTAGCGCATGCATTAGACCAGGCATTTCTGCTTGATATACCGATACGTATCTTCCCAGATTCAGAGTGCATGCCAGTCCCCTCTTTAGAGAAGATTCCAGCACCCGCTCTGCCATCCATTAATGAACCATCTGTAAAAATACTGATGTCATTTTCCTCACATACATCATGTGTGAGGCCGTCTTCAATGAGTGTTCTGTGTGACTTTTCAGTCATCTTCAGCCTTCCCATTCCCTCCATTGGCATCTGCGCCTCCTTTACACTGCTATATAGCAGTGACAGGATGCCCCTGTGCCCCCTCTCTGTGCCGAATCCATACCAATTATTGGTTGTCTTCAGACGTAATGCTGTTAATGCCGCTGACTTCATAATATGCAAGTCCAACGGCAGCAGCCCGAGAAAGACTTCCAATGCTTCTACTGGGGTCGTCCGAATAGCTCCGGTAATCCCAATACAAGCCATTCTTTGTACCCTATCTAACTTGCTTTTCGCGGTCTTTTGGGTGACCTTAGGCCACCAGACCACAGCAGCATATGTTATTAAGGGTCTAACCATCATTGTGTAGATCCAGTGCGCTGCTCTGGGAGTGATTCCCCACATGAGACCGAACACTCTCTTACACTGATGCAATACCCGCTTGCCCTTCTGAATCTTGTCATCGACGTGACTATTCCAAGTCAGCTTGTTATCCAGGATGACACCTAGATACTTTACTTCATTGGATACGTTGATGTTCGATCCAAAAAGCCTAAGAGGGTCTATTGTTAGTCCAGTCCTCCTTTTAGTAAAGAGTACTGTTTCCGACTTACTAGCATTTACAGAGAGACCTTGTTCCGTGCACCATCCTTCAACCATTTTGAGTGCACCTCTCATGGTATCATAAATAGTGTCCAGGAACTTACCGCTCACCGTTACCGCTATGTCATCTGCATACCCGACGGTGTGTATGCCTTTTGAGTCCAGAAGCCTAAGTAGGGAATCGACCGTGATGTTCCAAAGGATGGGCGATAATACTCCCCCTGTGGACACCCTTTGACTACCCTACCTCTGAGTCTGTAACTCCCATTTTGAAAGTTTATTGCCTTTTTCCTCAGCATGCTGTCCACCCTCCTTATAATGGTTGGGCTGACTTCACGAATAGCAAGGGCCATCCTTAGCTTATCGAAACCAATCTTATCGAAGGCACCTTCTATATCCATAAAAGTAGACATAGATATCCCTCCACAAGACAGTTCCCTCTCCGCTACGCGAACGAGTTCGTGCAGGGCCGTTTCAGTGGGTTTGCCAGCTCTGTACGCGTGCTGACACCTGCTCATTGGTTTTTTCAGAAGCGTTGTCCTTTCCATGTAGTCCGCCAGTACTCCTTCCATACATTTAAGCAGAAAGGAGGTCAAGCTAACCGGCCGGAAAGATTTAGCCTCTGAGTAGTCCCTTTTTCCCGGCTTTGGAAGAAAGACAACCTTAGTCTCTCTCCATTGAGTCGGGATATATCCTGTAGCCAGGCAAGTAATAAATATTCCCAGAAGCCTGTCTACCAGAGCTTCTGCACCCCACTGAAGTAGGGCTGAAAATATCCCGTCTGTACCCGCTGTTTTGAATGGAGAGAAACGCTTAATGGCGTTTATCACTCCATCTCTGGTGACTATCCTTTCAGCTTCCAATCTTTCATTCCTGTTTGCACCCTTGCGGGTGGCTTCCCAAGGATCTTCCGATCTAAAGCTTCCTGGAAAATGCACCTCCATCAGGTATTTCAGTGACTCTCCAATTGTCTCTGTAAAGGATCCATTCGTTTTGCGAATTAATCCCAACTTTGATACCGGGTCCTTTGATATGATCCTCTGTAATCTACATACATCGGACATATCTTGCATATTTGAGCAAAATTCCCTCCACGTTTTCCTTTTACGGTTGCGTAGAGTCTTCTTCAGCTCCCTTTTCTTTGACTTGTAGTCGTCCCATGCGTTGGGGTCCCCTCTCATGTGACGATTAAAAGCCTTCCTTGTCTCCTTTTTCATGGATTCCAGTTCCCCATTCCACTATGGAGTGGGATCTCCTTCGTCCACTACCATCAGAGGACATGAAGCTTCAAATGCTTTGATCATGGCTGAGCTGATAGCCCTCACCTGATACTCAACATCTGCTATTGTTCTAGGTCTCTTAAACCTCCTTGGCAATAATTCCTCAAGAACTTCGCAGTACCTTGTACAATCCGTTCGTTTCGGTATCTTTACCATTCTAAAGTCGTTTCTATGTCTTTTATCGGACGTAATCCCAAACTGAATGGCCCTGTGGTCCGACATGGTTAGTCTATCCACAACCCTCCAATCCAAAATCCTATCCAACATTTTGACATTCGTCAGAGTAACATCAATAACCTCGCAACGACAAAGGTCGGTTCTGTTCCCCTATTGGCAACTTGTAGACCAAATCTTTCTATAAATTCGAGTACACTCTCCTCTATAGTTTTCATTGCTGCTGCCCCACACAGAACTGTGCGCATTGGCATCGCAGCCTAAGATCAGACCAACCCCCTTACCATCACAGAATCTCACTAGAGCTTCCACTTCTCTCGAAGGTGGTTCGTCTGGAGAATCGTATGGAAGGTATGCTGATGCGATCATAAATGATCCCGCACCGTCACCTATTCTCACTACTATGAGATCCGGTGAGCACAAGTTAGACATTAGAATCGCACGTATCCCATGTCTAACTAAAATGCATGTCCTCAACTTCCCCTCAGTTTGTGGATAAAACAAAGTGGTCTTTTGTGCAGATAGGCCTTTGAACCTTCCATGAAGAATCCAGGGCTCCTGAACTAGTGCAATGTCAAGCTCATCCTCATCGAAGCTCCGCACCATCATTGCTGATGCTGCTTTGCTGTGGTGAATATTGAGTTGACACACATTTAGTGGTTCCTGGCGCGGGCCCACCTCCCGCCCTAATGGCTTCTTCCTTGCAGAATCTGCCACTAGCCCCACGCCAGGAGCCGCGTCGCACCCCCCATACTGCATCTTTCTGGAATTTAACGACGGCCTGTTCAAGACCGCAGTTGAGTCTCCCCCCTGCGATCCTGACGGCCTCCGCGTCCTCCTTAGGACACAGCACGGTGAGTACGACACCTGCCCTTTCTGCCTCGCCAAACCCTTCTGTGCGGATAACACTCCATTTGGAAGTGTCCTTCACACAGACGTTCTGGCGCTGCAACCTTCTGAGGATGATGTCGCTGGCCACAGCGTTGCCATGAGCAACAATCACCATCTTCCTCTTTGTCGACAAGGCAGTTAGGCTGTCACATTTGAGCTTCGCACCCTCCCACAAACCGGTTAGGTGCTCCACTGTCTTGCACAGCCATTGCTTGGATAGCTGATTTTTGCACCTTAGTACAATCAATCCGCTCTCCACCTTGCCCTACCGACAAATCCAATGTCATTGACATCGTCTTCAAGGGACTCCATGGCATCCAACAGAGATACCTTGAAGGTACTCAGATGAGTATCCTCCAGAAGCCCCTCTAGTGAAAAGTCCATGACTCCCATAACGAGGTCAGCTTCCGCCACTTGAGCGTAAGACTTCCTCGTCCTGGTGGGCTCGCCCTTTGCCTGTTCAGCCCGACGTTTAGGCGCTCTGCCAAGACCGCTCGGCCCAGGTACCGCATGCGAGGACTGTGAGTTCGCTGGGTTAACAATCTTTCCAGATTGTCCACCCCGCTCATCACCTCCCGACGTCGGATTTCCCTGTCCCGTCGTTCCCAGAGCTACTCTACCCGTGTTAGGCTTGGGCCTCGAGCCCTTTTCGGAGCGACTGACGGCCTTTATAATTGGCCGTCCATCTCTCCAAGCATTTGCCCCTTTTGGTGTCTGCGTGGAAGAATTATCAACCTTTTCAAGGGACGGTTGTCCATCCTTCCCAGCATCCACCTCAATTAGCCCTCCGTCGTCTTCGGATGAGGCTCCTCAGGCGTTGAACTTTTCAAAGTGGTTCCGGAGGTATCGCCCCTGAACCTCTTCCCCGAGTTCTCCACCTCCAAGGGCGACTCATCTTGCAGAAGTCCACTGAGTTGGCCCGAGAGCTGCTCAATGGTCTTCTCCGACGACTTCATGGCCTTTTTACGTTGTCTCTTTCGCTTCTGCTTCTCCCGTTTCTTCAACAGGATTCGCTCTGCTCTTGAGACTCCGTCCTCTTCGCTTACACCTGATAAAGCTAACGATTCCGCTCCACTAGGAGCGCCTTCGTCCACACCATCAGATGTTCGGCCAGATATTTTACGCTGCCTCCAAACCGGCTTCCCTGCCGACCTGGTGACACCGTCCTCTTCATTCAACAACGTCGCAGCCGCCGGCTTAGGTCTTCCGAGACCCGTTCCGTCCGCCGCGACAGATGCTGCCATTGATTTTGGGCTGGCTAAAAGCTCGGCTTCTATGGAAGCCTCATTTTCCGCCATCCCCTCCACTACTTTTCCCGCCGTGGCTATCAGCACTACTTCGTATGAGGCAGTGCTGTCCGCCATTGCAGGAATTTCGTTCTGAGTTCCAGAGGTGGGAACGAGTGGTGCAGCTAACAGCTCGGCCTCTGGTGAAGCCTTATTGTCAGCCGTGCCTCCCGTTAACACCCCCGGAACCCCAGATCGTTTTTGGGTTTTTGCAATCAATTTTGTTCCCACGAGTTGCGAAGAAATAAATGTCCGCCTGCGCAGAGATTAGCAGTACGCAGGTAAGGCTAGTTATTACGGAGGGCGCCAGCTCACGTTAGAGACTGGGCTATTTGAAAAAGAGGCCCCCAGCCAGGCTGATTTTCGGCACGGATCGCTTAACACCTTAATCCAGCCCCTCACCTCCGACCATGATAAGAGTACGTTGCCGAATGCTGTACTATTGAAGAGTAACAAACACTCACCAACTTACCCTTATCTTAGCTAGATACCGCCTGACATCGTACAGGCTAAACTGTGGTATCTATTTCCAGTCGGCACCCTCGAGGCGGGTTCAGTGGAGGATTTGGCCGACCTTTTTTGAGGGCTTAAATTACTTTTAATTATTTGTGTATATCTTTCAATACCTGTTTGCACGTGAGCTACTTTTTTAATGTTATTTGTGTTTTGCTTTTGTTGTTGTTGCTGATGATGATGTTGCCGTTGTTGTTGCTGTTGTTGATGCTGTTGCTGATACTGCAATTGTTGCTGCTGCTGTAGTTCTCTCTTTTCAGTGTTTAACATGCGAGATAAACATTGTTCCCTGTTGTGTTGGTGTTGTTTTTGGGGCATTGTGCGATGTAGGTGTTGTTACCATGTTGGGAGAGGAGCGTTGCGCACTTCAAGATAAATGTGAAGGCTGAGGTTTTGTGGGGTGCATAACAGGATGTTCTGACCGTGAGAGTATTAAACATGATCTCACTATTTATATTTTTACTCGTTGTAGGTAACGTATTGGTTTCTTGTGCACTAGAGCGAGACGGGCATATATCTAAGCTTTTTTTTGTGAATTTGTAAAGGAGATCCTTCGCTCTGGTTAGGGAGAACGTTTACCACTCATCAATGCACTGTTATTTTTTGTTTTGATTATTGTTTATAATTTTTATTTTTTTTTTATTTTTTATTGGTTTATTTTTAGTTTATTGTCTTGAAACAATACACTATTGTAATGATTATTTATTTTATGCGTATCTATCGCTATGTTCAGGAACATATATACTTATTATCAGTGTACAATTAGCTACAAAGAGCGGAGCGAAATAAACACGTCCGCACACTTTAGATTCGCACAAGGGCTAAAATATAAGTATGTCCCTTCTAACACTGTCCAAGATTTAACACGTACAACAGTAATGGAAGAGAAGCTCGGCCAAAGAGCCCTCCCGGGCTTACACATATTTATTTTTATTATTTTTGTTTGTGTTTACAAAAATGCATTTTTAGTCACTTGGAAAAAAAAATATTGCAACTATTAGGATTCAATAACTAATTACAGGCTGTGATAAACCACATATTGATTCAAAAAAAAAATTTGAAAAAAGAAATAATTTCAAAACATTTGTTTTATTTTTTCTTATCCTAGGTACTATATGTCGATCAGCATTTAAACAAACGGATTTTCTAACACTTTAATTTTTATTTTATTTTTGGCCACGATCTCCTACTGTGCGATATAGCGCCCGTACGTACTTACATACAAATGTAAGAACATACAAATTGCTTTTGATTCTCTCCGCTACGGGCAACGGGTACGTCACCGTCATTCAGTGGCGAGTTTTCGTTAACACGACAATCCTATAAGATCCTATAAGATAGGATGTACGTCGGTGGGTAGCTTAACCATTAAAGAACATTTCCGATTCTGTTTTAATCAGGACATTCGATATCCACTCTGTATTCGTGTAGTTAAAGAATGGAATTGCTTTTTTTTGTTTGTATCACATCATAACTTCATTCAATTATGATTTCCTAACTTCTGTCTAGAACAATTGATTTAATTTTATTTCAAACAACCGAGTGTCCTTGGCGACAAAGTTTGTAATCATAATATACGCATATCTCATTAAGTTAGCAATTAAAACAAATAAAAGGCAAACCTTTCTTTTTTATAATAATGTATTAATTTTTATTATTTGTTTGCAAGTATGTATTTAATTGTTTGATTCATCTCGAATTCGAGACTCGAGACTTCGAATACGTTACATCATCAACACACTAATGCAGTATATTAAAGGGTTAACACTAAACATCTGCATGAATATATCCAAAAGTGGGTTTATTATGAGTACTGCTTACTCTGTATACACTCAAAAAGCAATATGGTCAGTGCAGTGGTCAGAGAATTTATTGCACCGGTTGTTCTGTGAAAAAGCAAATAGATACAAGTTGAAATTAAGAAACAAATATTGGGTACAATACAATATTAGTACAATAAATATTGAGTGAAACACACCAAGTACACCAATTGCTGTTGTTATCAAATCAAAATATGTAGGAGTTTTGAATTTGAATTTTATGGACTTGACTCGATAAAATGTTCATGTTGTTGTATTGCATTTGCCTCTTTTTGTCCATTTCTATCTAAATAATTCTTTTATTATAAATTACTACCTACTAAAAACACAAAGTGGATTTACTTAGTTTACTTACTATACTCATTGCATTTATCACCATTTTCGCTATATATCTGATCTAGTAAGTGTAAGTGTGTGAAATAAGGAATTGGATATGGATGTATACTGCAGAGAGAACAACCAAGTACTGATATCACCTATTGCTTTAATTCTCTGTACTGTTTATGGAACCTATGCAGACCTTTAGTTAACACCTTATTACGTTACAGCCATAAATCAACAATAATACTTCTACAACACAAAAGCCATTGGATATAGGTATGTAATGGGATACAATGTAGTAATGTTTAGAGATAAGTTATAGCATTAGGTTTTTATATTTAAAAAAATATCTTTTATTTTGTTTCTTTATTAATTTATTAATACATATTTTGTATATGTTTCATATCCAATGATTCTGCCGTGTGTATGAATTTGTAGAATTTACAATGTTGGGACGAGAGGAAGGGTGTGTGTGGTGTTACTTATAGCCTAGACAGATGGCAGCCTAATTCCGGATTATCGAGTTAATTCGAATTAACTCGGGCATTAACTGCAGCTAATCCGCATAAACTCGATGAGTTAATTCTCAAAAGAAAAGAGGATTAGGGCAATTTGCGATGGCAACACTGCTGAAAATTGTCTATTGTGAATTTTTCTCCATCCATTTTACAAAATATTAGGTGTGTTCGCTAACAAAAAACTTTCAACAATTGTTAACAGTTTTCAACATGAAAAGTGTTGGCGAACAAATAAATCCAGCTGTCAATTACGAACGGTGAATGTCAATTTACAAGTTTCTGATAGTTTTCAGTTCACGTACTTCTTGTAGATTTTCTCATATCGAGGGTGACAGATGACAGAAATTAATAGTGCTAGTAATGTAAGTGAGAAGACCTAATAAAACAGCAATCAGCCGGTTAGTTAATCCGCAATACTGCCGTCTGTCAGGTTAATATTTTATTCGGATTAAGTGCGCCGGTAATCCGGAATTAGGCTGCCGTCTGTCTAAGCTATTAAATTGTTAACAATTGTTTTTTGTTGTTGTTGTTTTGTTTTCACTAAATTCAATATTATACGTTGTTTTTGTATGTTGTATTGTGTCATATTTTTGTGTAAAAAAAGAATACGTTGTAAGCTTCTAGTACAGTACATACTAAAATGTAGTTAGTGTAAATGAATTGGAAGTTATTCAAGTTTTGTGTAGGCTGTTTCAGTTTACTTAAACATTTCTAAAAGTACATTAGCAACTTAAATTTTTATAATAGCTATGTTTTTATTAAACCAAGTGGTTTTAATAAATCCATACATAAAAAGAAGCATTCCTGTTGTCATATAAATTTTAGGTATAGGTTATTGTTTTCTTTCTTCCATTAAGGCTAATTATGCAGCAAACGAAGTAAAATCAGTCTATATTTATTCAACTAAGAAGAAAGAATGGAATAGAATAAGGCATACAAAAATTTATAAAAAGAAATATAATACATGTATTCATATGTACGTATAACAATTACCGATATCCAATTGGTTACATTTTCCCTATGCATGAAAAATCAACAATTGGCATTGCGAGCATGTACAAGTCTTAACAAAAAACAAAAACACGTTAAAAATCTGAATGGAAATGCGCACCATCATCATAAGAGCAGAAAGTTAAGCAAAACACCCTCAGTAATTCTCAAACGATCTTTCATTTTACTTATAAAATAGAAAGTGTTAACACTCCATTCATGATGGTGTGCTA
Organism: Megamerina dolium; assembly: GCA_963854835.1. Taxonomy (NCBI): domain Eukaryota; kingdom Metazoa; phylum Arthropoda; class Insecta; order Diptera; family Megamerinidae; genus Megamerina; species Megamerina dolium. The sequence continues at coordinate 53,991,127 of OY978526.1, read as the reverse complement.
AAGGAAGAAATTAAAAAGAAAATTCTGTTAGTATATCAAAATATAATGCAAAAAAAAACTAAAACGATCTAAACTGCTAATATTCATTTATTTCTATTCTTCTTTTTATTTAAGTGTTATCTGAAGTGATTTCATGTAATTTTCACATCTAAAGAAGTAAAGCTCTGTATATAATGCGTTTCACTTTTTTTTCTCTATTTTACATACATACAAATAATAATTACAATTACTTGCACTTGATTTTAATTAATTAATAAGAATAATAATAGTAATTATGGATTTCTTTTAATCACTTATAAATTAGTATTTGAATTAAGTGTAATTTGTTTATTTAAATTTTTACGAAATAAACAAACTTATTAAAATAAATTAATCAATTAGCTTTCAATATCAATAGTGTATATAGTATTTATATGGATGAATTAGTATTTTAGGGTATTTTGTTGTTTTCAATGATTAACTACAAGTAAATAAACAAAATTGTAAAAAATGAAGAAAAATTATAATAGATTGCAATGCTCAAATAACAAATAACAAATTTGCTTTTGAAAATTAGCTCTTTTAAATATAATGTTTGTGTGAGTGTTGTATTTTCATATGCAGACAGAGAAATTGAGAGAAAAAAACCTAATATATTAAATATTCTCAAAAAAAAAAAAAAAAAGTGAATGACTGATATTTTTAATGAATTCTAAATCAATGACAACGACGATGATAACCATCATCATCGTCGTCGTATATTGTATCCCATACGCGCATACAATATACATACGTAACATATAATCTCATCGCTTATGCACGAAGCATATCTCTCAGGCAACTTAAATCAAAATAATTACATATCCTATATTAATGCCATACTACACATCGTACAGACACACACGTACATAAAGTTGCAGTGCGCATTCAACTTAACTCCCTTGTCCATTAATTAGCTCATCACAAATCTTAACTAATTCAGCGTTCTCGCGCGATTTCTGTTGTAATTGCTCGTTGATGGAGGCACGCGAAATTTCTTCCTTCTTAAGCAATGCTTTCAGTTTTGTTGTTTCGATGGCATGCTCCTTCGTTAATGATTCCAATTTTTTATTGGCACTGCAAGTGCGAATGTTGTGTAATTTTCACTTCAAGAAATTGTTTCAATAACTTACATTTCCAATTGTTGCATTGCATGGTTCTTCATTTTTTCGTACCGCTGCTCCTGTAACCGTAAATTCTCTAAATTTTGTCGCTTTTCCGATAATAGAGCTTCTTCGCTGGATTTCAATTGCGACGTCATTTCCTTACTTTTCTCATATTTTCTACAAAAAAGATAATTTTATTTATGTAGATCTTGATCCTTATATACATTTTCTCTTATATATCATTTACATACACATGCAAGTCAGAGAATGTCGTCTCCAGTGATGTTAAATGATGATAATTTGAGTCGCGATCTGCCTTCACCTCCGTCAATTGTTTCTCATAAGTCTGTATTATTTGCTCTTTTTCTCGTACCAGTTCAGCAATTGTTTTTTCGTAGGATTCAATGACGCCACTGCGAATAAAAATAATTTATTATGAACTGTATCCACACTTATGCATATTGCGCACTGAAATGAATGACAACAATTTAGTTTGGACTTACTTCATTTTTGTTATTGTTTTGTCTTTTTCTGTAATTCTTTTAATTAATGCCTCCTCCCTTTGTTCTGCTTCTTTGAGTTTCTTTCCGATATCTTCTGTTTTGAGACTATAAACGTGGGAGATGGAGAGAAATTAACCCAAAATAAAACTATGATCAATTTGCAATATCAGACATATTTTTTGTATAAATAGTTATACATTTATGAAATTAATTAATAAATTTACTAAATTAAAACGCTATAAAAATGTTTTAATTCAAGTCCCAGATTATAAAACAAAACTTTATATGACGAAACAGTTAAGAAAGCCCGAAGGAAGCATGCCTGATGATTGGAGGCTCAGAGTTATCTGTCACGTATATAAGAAAGGAGACACCACAATTTGCGCCAGCTACAAGGCCTTATCGAGCGTACTGTGTGAAAGATTCAAGCTTATGCGCGAAATCCTGGAGAAGACCCAAGAGATACAGATCGACCACAACATTTATTTGTTGATTATAAAGCCGCTTTAGACAGACCGGTCTGAGTTCGAATTCCTGCGACATAATGGCACTATCTTTAACCACAGCGTCATGCTGTTAGTGTATGCCGATGTTATTAATATAATCGGCATAAACACGCGAGCAGTCATTGCAACATTCTCAGAGTTGGAAAAAGAGTTGCGTCGAAAATGAAGTACCTAGTGTCAATAAACAAAGAGTCCTGGCGTCTTGGACAACACGTCACTGTTGATAACTACGCTTTTGAAGTAGTGCATTAACACAAGTAATGATGCCAGTTTGGTTATATTGCGAAGGATCACTCTTGCGAGCAGGTGCTACTTTGGACTAAGTAAGCAATTGAGTTGAAAATCGAAAACCACACTCTACAACTCCTTCACATCATGTCTTTCCTTACGTATGGTGCCGAAATTTGGACAATTTACGCCTCAGATGAGATAATATTCGGAGTTTTCGAGAGAAAAGTCCTGCGCAATATCTATTAAGTAGACCTATTTTCGTTGGCGGTCAGTATCGAATAAGGTACAACCATGAGCTGTATGAGCTGAATGCCGACACCGACATGCGTTGGCTAGGTCATGTCGAGCGAATGGAAGAACACGTTCATACTAAGAAGATGTTATATTCGGAACCCTCTGGTGGACGACGCAGAAGATGCAGAAAACGCAGAACTGACCACCGGTGGAGAACTTGATAGCGCACAGTGATTCGTATCCACACAAATGATGTACAAAAAATAGGAGTGGTCAGAATTGAACGAAATTTTGTGTCATTTAATAATGGCATACTGAATTCAAAAGCGTTATAAAATTCAACATTTTCAAAGCTTTTTACCTACATTTCTTTTTACCTTATTATGGTAATAAGTAATGTCATAATGGTGAGAAAAAACTTGGTGCAAAATACAATATATTGTATATGATATTTATAAAATATGTTATTTTTTCGAAAAATTGTTGATATACAAAGTACAATTTCAAAAATGTTTATTTTATAATTACAGTCTGAAAATCATTAGTAATATTCATATTCATAATATATAAGTAAACTCTATTTACTATTTTATTATATTTCTTACCCCCAAAATCTACAACTATTAACCTTTAACACGTTAAGTGTAATATCAGACCAGGTTGGTCACACAGCGCGAAGGGGCTCTCAGACCTGGTTGTGCCACCCGGTTCCGCAAGAGTATGTTTTAGATTTCGCTTTATGCTGCTGCATTCGTTTCAGAGACCATTAAATAGTGGATATCAAACAATTGTCGCTCCACAAGGCCTGTTAAAAAAAAAGCAGACTTTGTTTTTCTTTATAGAAAGAAGTAATATCTTTCAGATTTAGTTTTGGATGACAAAACGAAAAATACTTTATATTTGCAGTCAAATATATATATTTATATGTACATACATAAATATTTTTACATCAATTCTTTTGAAATTAAAAGGGTTTACAGAAGCCCTTCTTTGGGATCCAGAAAGACCTACCATCCATCTTTTAATTATTTTTTATATGAAATGGGCCAAATTATAGTAAGGCAATCCTATAACTTACTATAATTTGTCCTTTATTTATCTTTCAGAAGGAGTATTTTTGAAGCTCTCCAGTAATGCCAACCTTTTTTCATTCATTGCAAAAGGTAATTTCCATATAAGAATTAAAACATGTGTATAAAACAAAAAAAAAATCCTTCGTGTTCGTTCCTGGGTTTCCCGATCGCAAACCTAGCACTTTACCGCTGCAGCACGTACCATACTATATTGTTGACTAGTGATTATAAAAATAATTTTCTCGAAAATATTGTTCGATTTTTTGAATTTTTTGCGTCTTTGCATTTTATTTTTTTACGCATCCTTCATCACCGTCAAAACACTCGTGCGTCTTTCTTCGTATGCACCGACGATATAGTTTTTCCAAAATGAAAATAAAAATACATAAATAAAAACAGATACCCAATGCAGGATTTGAATTCATGAAGTCAACGGTTGTACCATCACTCCAAAGACTAATTGATTCAATTGCTATATATCTAAAATCAAATCTATGAAAATTATGTGTGTTTATATTTGTGTAGTTTATTTCAGTTTATTTGCTTAAAAAACTACCACCTCGATTCTCGAGAAGGATTTCTGGCAGTAATATGCATACAGCGACACTGGATTGTGTATTTCACTTGCTTATAAGCTTATAAGTTCTATATAATGCCTTATGTTGGCAATGTTCTTGTTTTTTTTCATAAGCCGCCATTTTTTCTTCTTTACCGACGCAAACGTAAAGCCTTCCAAGCTAAAACATAATCAAAACGGCTGAAAGTGCATATAAGATTGTGTGTTGATACGTTAGTCTCACGGTATTTATCGAAAAATGCACATATCTTGATAAAAATCGAAGAGTCCGAATTGTTGAATATTCTATTGTATTTAAAAAAAATTTCGAGGTCAGAGGACCCCAATTTTTTGCTTGTGTGGTTGTGTTGTGGTATGGTGGTTAAATAAATAAAGATAAAACAAGTCTAATAAAAACTTACTTATTCCTATACAACTTCAAGTTGAAAATTTTTGCTTGGTATATAATATAGTTAATGATATAGTTAATTATAATTAATATTATTAATAGTATAATATTTTAATCAGAAATTGTACTTTCATCAGACGATTTTCTTCTAAAAAACATAATATTTTTGTAAATTTACCCACTTCGCTCGTCCTTTCATTATCAATTTGAACCAAATATTTTTCAATGTATTTATCATTTTGCTTTTGATATTAAATTCCTGGATCGAAAGATCGTATGTATGTTGATGTTTTCTTTTTGTAGTGTGGGGAAGTCTAACATTTCTCATAATTTAAATTCAATTTCTTTTATATTGCTGACTATGAAATAATTGACAAGCTAAATTTACGAAGGAAAAGTGGCAATTAAAATAAATGATTAAAAAAATTTTATAATTAAGGATCTTTGATATAATTAATATTCTAATATATTTCTGAAAATGTGTTACTTGCTATGCAATAGAAGGTTTTATCTTAAATCGTTAGATTTCTTTTCTGTGTTGACAAAGCAAGAAAAAAACCAAAGTGAAATGAACAAATTGGTCGTTTGGAAAAAATACTTTTTAAGCTCTAATAGTAGGTCACGATTAACGATATATGAAAATAACACGGAATTTTATTAAATTTATTTTAAATGTCTCCGAAAATTGCAATTTTTAATTTAATGCATCAAAAACCTAAATTTTGAAGTTACATAAAATATGTATATTATATTTCATTTCAATATATTTCAAAAAAGCAAAATTAACCCAGTTTATTACGCTTCCAAACAAGCCTATTACAAGTTTCTCAAAAATTGTAGTGCTGAGAATTATATATATAGAATTATATAGAATTATTATATATAATTACCCCTTCGTCAAGATACTATAAAACATACAGCTTTGAAAACCTTTTAAAACTTGAAAAAACAAATCTTTCAGATTTATGTTAGTGGATCTTTTACCTTTAAAATGGTACCTACATTTCTTTATCTACTAAATTAAAAACAACTTATGGAACGAATCACTGTGCGGCGCTTGGAATTTCTCACTGGCGCCAGCTAGCGAAGCACCCTAACTTCGGCATAAATCGATTTTCGGACGTATGGCTACATATATAAGTAAGTAAATTAAGAAGCGTCTCACTGTTTTACACTGGTTTTCTTTCGAACTCATTATATTGAATTCAATATTAACATTGGCTCCTCGTAGCTTAAGTGTAAAATGAACCAAAAAAATAAACAATCAATGAAACTTCTTTAGTCTTCCAAGTATTAAATGGCAATTGATTGAATTGAAATTTTAAATATTGGATCTATAACTTAATTCGTGCGGTTTTTTCCAAATTTGTACGTTTATTTAAGAAAAACATGTACAATAGTATTATTCAAAGTATTGCCCATCTGAAGCTATGACTTTTTCCCATCTTTCTGGCAAATTATGGATTCCATCCCAAAAGAGCTGCGACGGCTTGGCGGCCAAGAATGAATTAAGCCAATTTTTAATACACTGTTCTGATGTGAACCTTATTCCAGTGAGGACGTTCTGCATCGATCGGAATGAATGGTAGTCAGACGGGGCAAGGTCTGGGCTATAAGGCGGGTGAGCCAAAAGTTCCCAGCTGCTGTTTTCTAAATAGTTTTTGACCGCTGTTGCAACATGAGGCCGAGCGTTGTCATGATGGAAAATTATGGACTCATGTCTGGTGATTTTAGCAGCTCATAATACAGCACACACTTTTGATCACACCAAATACAGAGCATTACCTTCGCGCCATGGATATTCGGCTGGTTGGCAGGGTTTCACATATGACTTTTTGCGCTTGGGGTTGTGTCCATTTTTCATCACCAGTAACAATACGATGCAAAAATGACTTCTTTTTGTGGCGTTCAGCAGCATTTCGGACATGCAAAATCGCCTTTCAACGTCTCTCGGCTTCAGTTCATGTGGCACCCAATTTCCTTGCTTTTGAATGTATCCGGCTGCTTTTAAACGTTTTGAAATGGCTGCTTGAGTGACTCCCAAAGATTCTGTAAGCTCACCTTGTGTTTGACAACAATCTTCATCGAGTAATGCTTCCAGTTCTTCATCTTCAAACTTTTTTGGCTGCCCAGGACGTTCTTCGTTTTCAAAGCCAAAATTACCACTTTTAAATCGTGCATACCACATTTGGCACGTTCGCTCAGCTAGAGCCATAAACTTCCACCAAAATACGATGACTTTCGGTAGCAGTTTTCTTCATATTAAAGTAATGAAGAAGAACTCCCCGCAAAAACACTCTTTCAAGCACAAAGTTCGACATATTTGAGTGAAAAAAAATTATTGTTGTTTACGCTTCAAATGAATGACATAAACTGAGAAAGACGCACAATGACAGCAGCTTTCCAACGCATGTTCGGAATATTGGAACGATAATAATAATCATGTTATGCCATCTCTTAGCAAACCGCTCGAATTAAGTTATAGATCCAATACATTTGCGATGGAATGTTTTATTTATGCACCTATTACGAAAAGCAAGATGGCAAGTTCGGTTGCCATCCGTAATAGGAGGTTTAATCTCGGAGATTATTTAAAGTTGCAGATAATTAAGAATAAAACAATAATAAATAAAATAAAATAATAATAACAAATAAGTACAGAGCACCATAGCTCATTTGATTTTGTTTTTAAAAACAAACTTGTATTTGGACCGCCCTATATTTTGTTGAATCATAGATTACAACATACAATTTTGATAAAACTTTGCACAAATACTTCTTTCTTGGCTCAAAATACGAAATCTTTAATTCGATAAAAAAAAAACGAAGTTTCTGTATGAAACGTGACTTGTTATTTCGGAGGAGGAATGTAGGGGATATGCTTGGCAGATGTCAATGTATACGAAAAAATAATAGTAATATTATTACTTACACTTCATTCTTGATTTTCTTTTCGAGTTCATCCATTTTAAAGTTTGTGTGTTTTTCACCAGATTGTTGACAACTAGTATTTAACAAAGCAGCAGAAACGAAATCAAAGGAAATAAAAATATCAATGTTCCATTAAATTACATGTGTATATGGTGAAAGAATAGAAAGTACTCACTTGGAATTTTCAAAAGATTTATTACAATCGTTATCAACATTCATATCCTTGATTACGTCGACACTCATTCTGGCATTCTTCTGTAAAATACACAATAAAAAGTTTAAATTTCAATTATCAATTGCATATAACCATATTTTATTCCACTCACTGTTGACGATTTCGCCAATCGCTGTTTATTTAAGTTATTGTTTTGTTGAGATTCTTTCGAGTCTCTGTGTTCCTTTTGGCATGCACCGCCTTCAACTAATGTGTTGCTTCTTGTCTTGTCGACAGAAAAATATCGACTACTATCATTTGAATTTTGTTGCTGCTGATGATTTTCGTCCTCTTCAATTGTTGGACTAAAACGCGTGCTATTGTTGGTATTACCTGCAGTAGCAGTACTTAATGACTGTTGTAGTTGTTGCGGCTGATTTACAGGCACCGGAACACCAAGTAAAGGATCAAATCTTATCAGCAAAGAGCTACGACTGGCTGGTACATTATTGTTGTTACTGCCTTTTGTGAGAAGATAATCAAAATCGGATGGATTCAAAATTACTACGAAAAAAAAAAAAACAAAACAACGAAAGGTATGACAAAAAAAGAAAGACATTTGCGATTAGTTATTAGTTACAACAAACATACACATATTTTATGATAAAACTATGTTGATAAATTTAATATAGTATAGAACTAATTATCCGAAGAAAATCGTTAAAAAACAAACACACACACATCATGACTTTAAACCACACCTCGATAACACCATATAGTTCTAAATTTGGTTTTTACAAGGTTTGCTTCATTTAAGATCAAATAGATAGCTAATAAGAGAGAGAAAGGCGAGCGTAAGGTTGAGTGTGGTACAACCCGATTATGATAAATGGCTCCATAATTTAGCACCAAATCGGTAATGCACTATGCGGCTGAGTAGCTTTAGAGGGGAAGGGGAGGAAGAGGTGAGTAACAGGACTCTGTTGGCCGCTGATAGGCATGTATTATAGACGGTGTCAAAGTACTCGGCGTGTGAGTTGCACCCACCTTTAAAAGAATAGAGAAAGTGTTTTGAATAAAATTTGAGTGTCCATAAGATAGGAAATATGGGTAAAGCGAAGAGTTGTACTACAGACCTTAGAAAAGCAATAATTAAGCTTCAAGCCGCGGGATTTTCATATAAGGAAATTGTAAATCAAGTGAAATGTTCGAAATAGATGGTTTTGAACGCTATTAGCCATTTCCGAAAATATAAGACTCATATTAACGTTCCACGCAAGAAGCGACCTCGCAAAACATCGAATTTCTTCGACATGAAAATAAAACAAATATTACAAATGGACCCAAGAAAAAGTTATGCAGCCATTCAGCGGGAGATTTATTCGTACTACGGAGTCTTCATATCAAAACGTACTGTTGCACATCGTTTGGTTGAATCTGGCCTTCATGGAATAATCGCACGCACCTTTGGTGACATCTAACCAATGAAAACGCCGTTTGGAATTCGCTGAAGAACATGCAGCTTGGACTGAACACCCATGAAAATTTATGGTCTGGAGTGATGAAACTAAAAGTAATCGCATAGGTCCAGATGGTAGAATGTATGTAAGACGCCCAAAAAATGCTGAACTTGACTCAAAATATGTGTCGCCGATCGTTAAGCATGGCGGAGGCTTCCTAAATGTACGGTGATGCTTCTCCTGGAATGGTGTTGGTCCGTTTTGTCGAATTGATCGTACTTTATTGAAAGAAAAATATGTTGAGATTCTGCCAAATGTTATGCTTCCTAGGGCCGAAGAAAATATGCCCGTTATTTGGATATTCCAGCAAGATAACGTCCCAAAACATACGGATAAATTAACCAAAAACTTCTTTGAGGAGTTCAGTCCGTCAGTATAGCCGTCATCGAGTGCAGACTTAAATCCCATAGAACATTTATGCAATGACTTGAAAAAGGAAATATATATATATATATATATATATATATATATATATATATATATATATATATATATATATATATATATATATATATGTGGCACTAAAAGCCACGAAGGGCTCATTGGCCGAGCTTCTCTTCTATTGCAGTCAGTCTTAGAAGGGACCTACTTATTTTAGCCGGATCCGAACGGCAGAACCCTTGTGACATCACTTTTTCTGGGCTTTGTCACAGACTTCTTTTGACGCTTTTTCATGGCAAGTTGTTACTGTCGGAAGAATTGCCAATTGCTTGCCGACAGGTGGGTACCGTTCGAAAGAAAAATCTTTTCGATATTAAATTTGTTATGCATCAGCCGGGGATTGAACCACGACCTACAGATCAGAAGGCCAACACAATAACCACTGAGCCACGGCACCCAAAAATAAAATAGTGGTGAAAATATCATGAATTTGGATCATCTTTTCGAAGAAGCTAAAAAGGCTTGGGAATCAATTCCAGTCGAACGATGTCGAAGTTTAATCAAGTCTATGCAGCGCCGATGTAAAGTTGTCATCAAACACAAAGGTTATCCCACGAAATATTAGCCTTACGTCACATTTGACGTAAATTTAAGCTTTGTTTCTAATTAGGTGTCTCAAAAAAAAAAAAAAGAAGAGGTTAGAAAAAACTTAATTTCTTTTTAATACTTGAATTGTTTAACTTATTTCGTTTATTTTGTGTTATTGAATGAATATATATGTTACTAAAATGCTTATTGGCAATAAAAAAAATAGCTTTAATTTACAAAATACAAAATATTTTTTTAAGTAGCCGTTTCTGTATGCAGTTAGCAACACTTAACCTTGTACAATACATTTTACGAAATTTTTACGCTTCTATGATGCACATAAATATTGCAGGTAATTATTCATACGACGATTTTTATATTATATGATGACTCAATATTTACATATTCTATAATAGTTATTCCCAACTGCTTGAAATATTTAATTTTGTTTTTTAGAAGTATCGATTATCATAAATTGTTTAGAAAAACTGTAATAAATGTAGCAAGCAAAAGTTTGATCACAAAAAAATCATACTTTGTATCAGATTTACAGTTTCCACGGAAATGGGCTCTTTGCCCCGAAACGCTCCATGGTTTCTTCTAGATCAAGTATGATAATTTCAGTTATACAGGGATATCCATTTCGAGCACCGGTTTTGTCTATCTTGGAACCAGCATTAACAGGAGTAATGACGTCAGTCTGGAGATATTGCGAAGGATCACTCTTGCAAATAGGTGCTACTTTGGGCAAAGTAAGCAATTGAGAAGTCGGGGCCTCTATCGAAGAACGAAAACTACACTCTACAAGTCTTTCATCATGCCTGTCCTAACATATGGCGCTGAAGCTTGGAGAATTTCCACCTCAGATGAGCGAATGCTTGGAGTTTTCGAGAGAAAAGTCCTACGCAAGATCTTTGGACCTATTTGCGTTGGTGGCGAGTACCGAATAAGGTACAACCATGAGCTGTATGCTGATATTGACATAGTAAAGCGCATCAAAATCCAGCGGCTGCGCTGGCTAGGTCATGTCGTGAGAATGGAAGAACACGCTCCAGCTAAGAAGGTGTTATATTCGGAACCCGCTGGAGGACGATGCAGAAGAGGAAGACCTAAGCTTCGGTGGAAAGACCAAGTACTGAAGAACCTGACGGCGCTTGGAATTTCTAACTGGCGCCAGCTAGCGAAGAACAGAAATGGCTGGCGAAGCATGTTATTTTCGTCCTAAATCGATACTCGGTTGTTATGGCCACATAAGTAAGTAGTAAGTACCTTTTGGTGACAGCAGTCAAACAGAACTGTCATTCAAAACTGCGTGTTTTTATTTTAAGGTTTGCCCTTTTACAATATGGATCGTTTTACAACCGCAAAATTTGTAAAAATTCTAAAAACTTACGACTGGAAAGGATTGTATTTATGCATATAATCAAACTATTGACGATTTTAATATATTTGTCAAGTTAAGGTCGTCGCCGAAAATTACTTCTTGATGATCGAGGTCTGCATGAAGTCTCGTGGAGATTTGAATGATATTGTATTCCACACAAAATATTTAGAATTATCTTTCAGGCGCATAGAATGGTTATACATGTACAAAACATTTACTGCAAAAAAACCTTCAATAACATTCGAGATTGCTTAGGTTCATCCAAGAACAAATGTCCGGAGCCAAAATAACCAACAAACACTTCAATATCTTTTTGCTAATAATGCAATGATATCTGATCGAGATTCAAATTAAAGTGATATATTGTATCTGGACGTTAGTATATTTTTAGTTATTTCAGTCAGAAACTTTTTCCTCTGAATAGTAATGTAATAAAAGACGTCTAAGGCCTAAAGCAGTATTTGAAATATATGTAAGGTCTTCTTGATCTACATATTTTGGTTTTTTTACATATAGCGATTTCTATATGAATTTTGACTGCAGACTGGGCCCCACTGAGGAATATCACTGACCTAGGAATATCAACCATTGTCTAATTTGTTTTATGCATACCCGAATTTCTCTTCCAGTACTGCTGTGTGTTAAATTTTGTGCAGTATTAGAAGAGATCTACTATATTAACCGGTTCCAAAAAGCAGAAGCCTTGTGACATCACTTTTTCTGAGCGTATAATAATTGTTTGCTATTATGATAATACATAATTATTCTGCACTCAAAATATAAACAAATTTTTACAAACGTAATATGTAAATATGTATGCATGTACGAGTATATTGAGTGGTCTGATGTGTAGTTAATCTAAGTATATTTCTACATTAAAAATGACTAAGATGCGTTCTAATTATTTAATAGAAGACAAAAGGGTAGGCATAACATAATAAACAAATGAAAACAACAAGAAAGCAATTGACGGACGGAAATATAAAAAACGCTAATTAAATTTAAACTAAATATACAACTCCAATATAGCACATAGTACAAGCCCTAAAGTCTAGCAATTTGTTAAGATGTAACTAACAAAAATAATATTAGGATTCATAACTAATGACGCGATGGCATTGAATCGATATGTAGGTATATGTTATTTAAAGTGACTCATTTTTATGCAATCGTTATAATGTACGTTTATATCCACGCACACGCACACGCACACGCATTCAGACAATCAGTTTGTCCTTGCCTTTCTTTACACTGACGTGAACAGGCGACAACATCAGCAACAATTTATTCATCTAATTTCCCTTTTAAATAGACACCTTTCAACAAAAACGTGTCTAAGAAAGCACGAGAGCACAAAATAAATCAATTTTTTTTCTTACTGCTTTCTTTAGTTAGTGCATTTTTAACTTTACTTTGTACGCTTATTCGTTCACCCGTGCTATATGTCTGAATGTTGTTACTGTTGCTGCTTGTATCGTATTATTTTCGAACAACAAAATTTCATTTCATACACACGTCTCGTCCACTTTGCATAGGAAATTGTAAGAAAAGCGAAAAAAAAAATATTTAAAAAATCACATCTTCACAATGAATATTATGCTATAAAAAAAAAAGACACAAAGATAGATTGAAAAGAATATAGAGGAAGAGGTGACTCAAGAAAGTAACTAGTATATCTATAAGATATTTCTTCAAATTCTTTTTTCACTATCTATTTGGACACTTTGCAAATCGATTTTATTATACATCACAATCTATCAATCAGACAGAAGAATATTTCAATTTCAATTAAATTTTGTAAATAAAATATAGTTACTTTGACTTTTATGCTTTTTGTCTTGTGTGAAATTATTGAATTTATAATAAAAATTCTCTAAGCACAAATAATACGACACGACAATAGCGAAAGAAAACAGAAACGAAGCGACAATGGCAGAAAGAAGACGACAACGACGAAGAAGACAACGGCGGCGGTGACAACGACGACGACATAAATTGAAAAACTAAATATTTTCTCCAAAAACATGCTGGAGTCTGACATACCACATATAAATGAGTAAGAGAGTATGTGAGAGACAGACCAAGAGAGGGAGATAGAGAGAGAGACAGAAAGAGAGAGAGAAATTCAGAGACTCAGAAGAGAGTAGAATACATGTGGATGTAGCACAATTTTAGACCCATTCACACACATATGCATGTTATGGAAGAATAGTTTTTCTTTGTAATAGCAGAATGATAATGAAAAACTTTAAATTGCAACGTAGTTACAATATAAACTGATACATATTGCATTAATCATGCAATAACTTTTTAATTGTGTTTTCTCTATTACTCACTGTTTAGGTTAACTAAAGGCCGTCCGCTTTGTAACTGACAGTGTGTGATATGGTACTTTATCTCACCCACTGACAAAAACGGCCACCACCACTACCAACACCGTGTTGATTGACAATTTAAGAGAATAAGGGAAAGATAGAGGGAGAGTGCGATTATTTGGAACATGATTGTAGACTTATTTTTGAAGTTGCTTTTCATTTTTATACCATTGGGGTTGCTGATGCGTAGCAATTAAATCGATGATGTCTGATATTTTTTTATAAAATTCCATGGAAAATGAGAATTGTTCTAAAGAAATAGGGAGATTTTTGTCTGTTATAATCATTTGGAGGCGTGGCAGTTCCTATCATAGAAGTGAAATCTAAATCAATAATTTAATTTTGCTGATTTTAAAAGCCATATAATTTTCGTGATAACATTAGTTAATCTCTTTCAAAGTGTAGAATTATCCGAACAACGGTATTACCGAAGCGGATTCCAGCAATCAATTGCTATTAAAAAAACAAGGAATTCACAAAATGTGAATTCCTTGTTGTGCTGGCGTATGCGTAAATTTTCACTGAGCAGTAATGAGACCAAAACAAATACACTATTGATACCATACCATTTTGTATATGATTAATATTGGAGCAAACTATATATTTTCAAGGAATTTACCTGAAATAGATTAGATTAGATTAAAGAATTGACCAAAGTTTTACTTGAGGAGGAAAAAAATAAAGCATCACTTCGAAATTTGTGAATAGTATTTTTGCGTCTATGTTTGCGTTTGAGACATTCAAAAGTCAAATCAAAGCACGAACCATACTCATTCATTTTTATATATCCTTATTCAATATTCCAATTTAAAATCAAAATAATAAGATAAACTATATAATAATAATAAGAACATACATCTTTCTACTTAGCCTGTGCATCACGTAAAAATGTAAATGTAAGGTAAATGTTCAAAATGAAATCATAGTAAATAGGTAAATAGTGTTTTTGTGTAATTTCTTGCGAAGTTGTTGCAAACATTTTAATTACAATTACAAATTGCTTATTATTATCATAAATCGCTAGAATGTTATTTCAATTGTTCCTGATCAAATTTATACAAAATTGGTAACCCTTTTAATGTCAGCAAATCTCCAATATAGTTCTCACAACCATGTGCATATACTCTATGTATAATTACACGCTCTTTTAACATAACTCGAATATTCATTTGATTCTATCAGCGTAAGAGGGCAATACAAAAATGTATAAGTAAATTCTCATTCATTATGGTAATGAAGAAAATAAATAAAAATGAAAAGAAAACACTTCTTTCTCACAGCATGATGAGAGTGTGGGGCGGCAAACCCAAAAATATGCGATCATAGAAAATATATGTATTTAGTCTGTCAACGTTGCTAGCCATCGCGCTTATACAAAATTATGATGGGAAACAAACGATGCGTACTTTCAATGTGCCTACACTCACATCAATGGTGTAGCAGACAAATGTATTGTGCCAAATTAAAAAAATTTCAGGAGATAAATTAGGTAGATAAATCCTACCAAAACAAGATTTGTTCTTATCTATTGTACTATATTACTATAGTATAAAAATCTGGGTGCCGTAGCTCAGTGGTTAGTGTGTTCGCCTTCTAATCTGTAGGTCGTGGTTAAATACCCGGCTGATGCATAACAAATTTAATATCGAAAAGATTTTTTTTTCGAACGGTACCCACCTGTCGGCAAGCAATTGGCAATTCTTCCGACAGTAACAACTTGCCATGAAAAAGCTTCTAAAAAGAACTCTGTGACAAAGCTCAGAAAAAGTGATGTCACAAGTGTTCTGCCGTTCGGAACCGGCTAAAATAAGTAGGTCCATTCTAATACTGTCCAAATTTAAGACGCACATCAGTAATGGAAGAGAAGCTCGGCCAATGAGCCCTTTGGGGCTTTAAGTGCCACATATTTATTTATTTATTATAAAAATCTTTTATAGGCGGATTATATAAAACCCGAAGCGAATAACTCTGATTTGCCTGCAATTTGTTTTGGTTCTATACTAAATACAAAAACAAAACCTACGCAAGAAAGTGATTTGTGCGCCGCGTTTTACATATTTCGGCTGTTAAAGTTATCTATGCTATAGTACAATAATTAATTGTTGTTATCTTGTTTAAATAGGATTTATTTGTTCATTATTTATCACATTTCTTTATACAAATATACCGAAGTTATTGTTTGGTAGTCATAACCCATTTTGACTAAAAAGTGTATTTTTCATTTGTGCGCTACACCATCGATGTACATATGTAGGCAGTAGTTAGTCGTCATAATCACCTAAGCATAATAAATCAATTTAAAAAAATGTCATATGTAAGGTAGATTGAAGAGGTAGTAACACTAGAACAAAAACAACGATTGCGTATATTTTGTTGTTGCCCTTGTGCTTGAGAACGTCAAACGCAGCGTACTGTGAGAAGTACACAAAATATCTACATATACACATATTTATGTACAGCATTGTGCAAATGAAATGAAATAGCTTTGTATTTGATATAATTTCATTGTTTCTAATTTAAAGAATTTTTAAACATTCTTTTGTAAAAAATTTATCAAATTTTCATTAAAATTTTAAAATTTTTAATCAAAATCTTTTAGAAAAATTTTGAGTATGCAGTTTTGCAGCCCATTGAATTTCAGTATAATAAAGTGCAAGTTTGAAGATGCTGCGAATTACCGTTGATTTATGGCAATTTGTTCGTTTTTTACGTTTTTCCATATAACGTAGGCTCGATTTCGTTTTTATATGGAAGATAATGAGCAGGATCGTTAACAAAAATAATTGTTAAAAATCAACGGTAGGACTTAGCTATTTCCAACTCGCACTTTATTACCATAAAATATAAAACTCGAAATTTTTATTAAAAAAATCTGATTTTTAAGTTCAAATTTTTGATGAAAATTTGTCAATTTTTCCAAATTTTTGCACAAAGGTTGAAACTCGGATGTTAGTAGATTTTGTTATAGTGCTAACTTTAAAATTATAAAAGGATGTGTAAACTTTTATTTAATTAGAAACAACGAAACACAAAGTTGATGCTTTTGTTTTGCCATTACTGTCAAAGATAAAATAAAATGTAAGCAATGTTTGACGTTTCCTATAGCAAACAAAGTAACAAAAATCAAATCAGCTGCTCCCCAGCTACTATCTGTTCAATCTAGCTTGGCCATATGTTTATATGTAGTAAAAGAAACGAGAGTAAAAATAGAAATATAATGAAAGGTGCGATTAAGAGAGAGAGAAAGAGTGAAAGGGGGAGTGAGAGAGAGAGAGAGCGAGAGAAGTCAACTCTGATATACGAGGGCGGATTGATAATGAAGCTACCTAAGTAGGAAAAAACATTTTTTTTTTTCAAAAACCATTTATTTCTGAACATAGTCTCCTTTTACTTCGACACACTTAGTAAGATACGATATTCCAACTTTTTATACCATCTGAATAATACGATTTCGGGACCCCCTCAAAATACGCGTTAGTTTCGGTAATCACTTCTTCGTTTGAGCTGAATCTTTTTCCTGCGAGCCATTTTTTCAAGTTCGGAAACAGGAAAAAGTCACTAGGAGCTAAATCTGGACTATAAGGTGATTTGGGTGAAATTTTAACAGCTGAAGTTTGGCAGATCGCAGTTTCAATTGTGTTTGTGCTGCCTTTTTCATACTCAGGTAGCTTCTTTATCAATCCGCCCTCGTAGGATAACTAACTACAGATTGAAGTTAGTACTACAAGTATTTGTGGTTGCGGTGGATTGCACTACTGGACAATTTTTTTCTATTAGCGAGTACCTCAAAAAAAGTACGTTTTCTAGATTAACCTTGAGTTGCTGAAAAAGGAACTTGCTTTCATTCATTTCTCCAAGTTATGGGAGGTGGACGAGATTTTCATCCGATTCAGCCCATTTTCATATATATTAGTTATCTGATAAAGAAAGCCTTACGTACCAAGTTTCAGTTCGATAGCTTCATTTTTACATACATTTATATTGCACATTCAAACAAAATTGTGTCTAAAATCTAATTTTCCTTTCATCACTTAATGCTTAGCAGCTTCTACATTTCTCGAATTTTTATTTATTTTTCGAATTTCATCGCATATAACTCAGTCAAATTTAATTCAATCAACACAGGCGGCAAATTGTCAGAAAGAAGAAGACCACGGCTTTAGAATGGTATGCAAATCATATTATACGGAAAAATCGTTTCCGAGATTTTTGCCATCAACTAAAAAAGGGCCATTAGCTAAAAAATCACTTTTTCGCGAATATCTCGGAAACGCTTCTTTGGAAAAATAAATAAGTGTCATTTTCTGGTTTAGCACGACAAACTTAAGCTAGAAAACATACTTTTTTAGGTAATTTTTTTTTCGAGTAGTGTTATCGACAAACACTGATAGGATTTTCAAAAGGAGATAGGGCAGAAATGTGTGTGGTTTGATGTGACGTATGTATTAGTATTCAATGCCATGATTAATGTCGCTACAACAGACATCACACAACAAAATAAACTACTAGAGAAGATAAATAAAATTTAATTAAAATAAAATTTGACTCATGATATAAAAACTAGAGGTAGTTCCGCTTTCATTCCCTCACACAATTTGTACGATATTCTACGACTACGCAGCAACCCTGTCCTGTTGACATTCTGACATACAGCACATTGCCGGCATAGCCGAATTCAGTATGACAGGAGGTTAATAGAGAAGACACCGACGATGGCTGTGTATGGCTGTACAGTTCTTTTTGGGCCGTTATTTTCTACTTAGATCTCTCTTCATACATAACCACATTGATTCCTTCCTTTCTGTTTGTAACTCGACTGCGAGGAAATAGTTTCTCGCTTTTATATTGCGATTAATAAAATAAAGTAACATACATGCATGTCTACGCCAGACTATTACATCACGCGCACTGTCTGGTGCCACCTTTATAGAAGGCGAATGCAACTCTGACTTGATCAGTCATCAGTCGATTCGTTATTCTTGTTCTTTTTTTTCTTATATACATATTTTTTTCCCGAACAATAGGGACAGTGCGCGCCTTTTTACCTTGCTTTTATAATTTTTCCCGTACATTATTATATCATTAAAATGATGAAAAGTCGAACATTTCATTAAATCCGTAATATAAGAAATGAGTGCCGTGTCGTTTATATATTTCTCTAGTCATTTTTGTACTAAATAATATACAACAAAAAACAATTCATTTGTAATCTACGTGTTTTCTTCTCTTTCGTCTCAATACGTAATTTTATTCGATGACGAAAGTAATGAAATTCATCAAAATCTGATTTAAACATGTATCTTGAGCAATGGTATTGGCCAACAACGAAAGACTTAACAATTTAAAAGGTGATAAAATGTGCTAATGTGAATATAACAACAACCACAAGTAGCAGCAGCACCACCATCACATCAACCATCTCAAAAATATTAACAACAATTAATAAAACAAATGGAACAAAATATGCAGCAACAGCGACAACAACAGCAAGATTTGCTATTAATTATCTACAGCAATAGTTTGCAACTGGCAAAAGATGAAGGCGGATAATTACGTTACCCAAAAACATCAACAACCCCGAAAACATAGTCGAGATTTGTTATCCAGTTCTCAATACCAATAGTTCGAGATTGCACCAGACAAAAACGAAAGATAATGACATATCCAGCAAACACCAACATCGACAAGTAGATTTTTATATTTATTTATTATTATTTATTATTTTCAATATTTAAAAACGATTAATTACAAATACAAATTTAATTCTTTTAAAGCAAGAAGCAGTTGGTGGTTCAAGTAGCAGAGAAAAATCAGAACATCAACTCAACCAAGGTATGCGCCCACCGGCATATCTCTCACATACACAATGCACATGTACGTTGTTTTTTATAGATTTTCTGGTGCCTCCTGTGAGGCACTGTTAGCGCTGCCAAATTCGAGGAATTTTATACCTCCACGTATGAAGGTACATTTGGCAAATCGACGACTACCGCAGACAAGCGGTGTATCTTGGAATATCATCCACGAAAAATCGAATTATGCTGCCTCAAAACCTTCCGCGTGTTGAGGCCGTACAATCTTTCTTGGCACAATCGAAAAGTATTGTCCTGTTAGCTACAGCTAAGGCATCCATTCTAGACGAGTGCGATCAAGCAAGAGAATGTCGTATCTTGTGTGACATGGAGTCTCAGGTAAGCTATCTGAGTCCCTTTTTAAACGTTTAAATCTTTGTTGGTGATGCTCAAAATCCGACATCCTCTCGTGGCGAGACTACATTGACAATGCGGTCTCTGTATGACCCAAGTTTTGAATATAATGTGGATAGTTATATTTTGACTACGATTACGTCAGCTATTCCCTCATTACCTATCGACATGAGCCGTTACGAGCACATACGAAGTCTCAACTCGCTGACCCGATCCTTAATATGAATGGGCGTATCGATGTGCTCATTGGAGCCGACATCTGGGGCATGCTTCTGTAGGATGAAGTAATGAACGATTAGAGTTTTTGATCAAGCACTTTTGGGAACTGGAGGAGATTCCATGCGCACCGTGTACCGATGATTTTTTTGAAAGAATTTTCTAACGAACCGTATCACGCAACCGAGATGGCCGATACGTGGTCCAAAATCCCTTCAATCGTGAAGTGTTAGGCGGCTCATACAATTCAGCTTTACGTCAGTTCTACCGTCTTGAACGACGTCTGAGTTATGACGTTGAGCTACGCCAAAGGTATATCGAGTTCTTGAAGGAATATGCCGCACTTGGGCATATGGAGAAGGCGACGGAGTCATATGGTGAACCCTACTACATCCAAGTCAACTACATCCCTCACCATGCTGTAACCACCACCACCACAAATTCAGGGTGGTGTTCAATGCCTCAGCGAAGGCCAGTGACGGTATCTCTCTGAATGACACCCAGTTAGTAGGGCCGCAACTACAGGACCCATTAATCAACATTCTTCTCAATTTCCGTCGATACAGTGTGGCTATCACTGCAGACGTCGAGAAAATGTTCAGGCAGGTCCAAATTGATCCTCGACATCGGAGGTGGCAGCGGATTCTCTGGCGCGAGCATCCGGATGAGCCTCTCCAAACATACTGCATAACGACTGTCACATATGGTACGGCATGCAGCCCTTACAACGCTATTCGTTCGTTACAGCAATGTGATTATGACAACCATATGGTGATAGGTGATAACAAACGGGCTGTGGCCGCCCGAAACAGCATACTTCAAAATTTCTATGTGGATGACTTTCTCGATAGCACTGATACGCCGGAGGAAGCCATAATATTGGCACGTGATATTATAGCCATTCTGCAGTAGGGTGGTTTCAGTCTCAGTAAGTGGAATTCGAACAGTATCAATACTCTTCCTGTAATCACCCGTTCTTCTACGTCGGCAATTGAACTGAGCATTGGAGATTCTGAAGCCAAGGTGTTTGGTCTTCACTGGAACCCAATCAACGACGAACTACTATACAAAGTTACGCTGACCGACATCAATCCAGTCCCAACCAAGCGCCATGTGTTGAGAGACATAGCCAGAATCTTCGATCCGATGGGTTATCTTGCTCCAGTCACAGTGACTGCCAAGATGTTTATTCAGTTGATCTGGGCAGCGAAAAGTGACTGGGACACACCACTGCCGTTAAAACTACGTGAAAAATGGCTCAAGTTTCGAAGTGCGCTTCCAGCAATTAAAAATCTACGCATACCTCGTTGGCTGGGCATGACAAATACTTCTACTACAACACTGCATGGGTATTGTGATGCAAGTAGCAAGGCATATGCTGCTGTGGTGTATGCTCACAGTGTTGATCATGATGGTTGCACACAAGTCACTCTCGGTACCGCCCGTACTAAGGTGGCCCCTCTCAAGGCTCTGACAATACCGAGGCTTGAGTTATGTGCCGCACAACTACTTGCGTCCAGTATGGTCAGTACACGTGAAGCTCTTCAACTTGGTGATGTTACTTGCGCCTACTGGAGTGATTCTACAATCGTGTTATCTTGGATTCGAAAACCACCGACTACGTTGTTGCAGTAGGTTTCGAATCGCGTCGCTTATATACAGAATCATTCAGAGGTCTCAAATTGGCGTCATGTACGCTCAGAAGATAATCCAGCAGATTTAGTCAGCCGTGGATTGGCACCAGCCAGTGTTGCCAGGTAGCCTGCGCGTCTTCCCCCCAGATGGAGCTTCATTCACCCTAAAATCGTACCTTTCGCCCTAAATTTTTTATCGAAGCAAAAAAGCACTAAGTATAATATAGGATGCGTCCTAAAAGTCGACCTAGTACAACTCGTTCAAAAATTTTGTATCTCTAAAAACATACGCAAGTCAAAAAGTCGACTTTTAGAACGAAAAATACGTTCTAATTAAAGATCTTTATTTCTAAAATTCTTAAAATGCAGGCAAGAACAATGTATTAATGTTTGTAAGTGTAGGATATCACAATAATCATTTATTTCGAAAGAACATACATAAATGAGTATAATGCTCGCGATTTTCGAGCATATTTAATAAGCGAGCATATTTAATAAACGCATCAAGAACCTCGTCAACGAAGTCACTTCTGTAGACAGTTTCAATGGAGAATTTATTTAACATTTTTGTCGAAGGTTCAAAATTGCGCAAGATTCATTAAGGGACCTTATGCGTATAATAGCGTCATCTGTTGCGATGACCATTTTATTGCGTAATTTATTTTTAATTATGTTAGCGATAGAGAATGCCCTTTCTACTGCAGCATTTGAGAAAGGCCAAGATAACATTGAAGTTGCCAGTTTTGAGATGTGTCGGAATCTACCCTCTCCGTTAGCATCAGTATATTCCATTATTTTCGCCCATTATTCGTCGGATGAAATTTTGCTGATGTCGATATCCAACCGATGGGGTAGATTCCACTCTCTCGAAACTTCATCGACATTGCCGTCAATTACTTTATCAAACTTTATCAAAAGCTTCAGCTATGTGGGTAACATCTCGTTTGGAGTGCCTAGAA
Source organism: Megamerina dolium (assembly GCA_963854835.1). Classification (NCBI taxonomy): domain Eukaryota; kingdom Metazoa; phylum Arthropoda; class Insecta; order Diptera; family Megamerinidae; genus Megamerina; species Megamerina dolium. Next base: position 53,968,143 of record OY978526.1, on the reverse strand, counting down.
GCAATTTCAGGACTGAAAATAGTAATTTCTTGAAGAATTGCTATGTTTCGTGGAACAAAACATTTTTTGAATTTCCTAAGCAAATTTAATGAGAAATTCCCCACATCGTCTATTAATCTCTAACAATTGAGACTATGATTGAAAATTTACACACGCATTATTAAATCGTAACCAAAGATTATGCAATTTACGGGCATCAAATAACTTTAATTTACGGGCATCAGTAACTGTAATTTTTACCTGTATATTTTGTGCGGTGGAGTTTTATTTTTGATGCTTCGGAGCCACAATTAAGGTCACTTATCACCTCGTTAAGATGGTCTACTGTTTTTATCGAGCAGTGTTCAGTTATAAAAGCTGCGATTTTCAACTCTGCCCGTTTTCTTTTTTCTCCAATCGTCGGTTTAACAAGTCCGAAATTTTCGGCATTTTTACGAATTCTTGCCTTTTTTTTCTGGTTATCTTCGTGAGTTTGTGTTTTTGCGTGTACCATGAGACTTTTTTATGCGCTATTATGGGTTTCGTACAATATAAACAACATGAGCGTGTATCGTCTCCCGGCAACGGTTTCAAGCAACCTTAATGAGTCAATTTCTATTCATGTTAATGAAGCTTATTAAATAGGCAATATATGGTGACATGCCCATCTTACCTTTCAGCAATGGTTCGCTTTCCCATGGCTTTGAATATTTTTGTAAATATTTCTGTGTAGACAGTATCGGTGGCATTGATTAGTCTGCCCAATTTTCGAATTAATTCAAAAACAACCCAAGTTATACAAGAATGAGACCAAATGACACATTTCACATATAGATCAGAATTAGCTTCGTACAGTGTCACGCCATAAACACGGCGGAGTATGTCTGTAGATACATACAAACGTGTGAACTGATCTTAGCCTCAATTTGGCGAAATATGGGTATTTACTTCTTATTTTGTTGGTACGTATCAATACATATGCATAAAAAGATAACATATTTACTCAATTCAAGTATGGGTCGCTTGAAGATACTATAATGCTCTCTGCTGGTCAAACTCGTCGGTGCCAGGGTTCAGGTCGAATTTATTTATCTTGTTATATTCTTCCCTTTAGTTATTATATTATTTCATTTATTTATTATATATTATTTCATTTATTTGTTATATTATTTAATTTAGGTATTATATTACTTAGGAGTATACTGCAAGCAAATCACAAAAGAAATGGTTGATTACCCCAGGTTTGCGCTTCACACTACTGGTACTTCGAACCGCTAGACTCTCTCTGCCCAATTCTTCTTCTCCTGACTCTCACATAACATCGGCTCGTGAGTTTTATGGAAGATTATGTTGTTAGTGGTTAATTAGTATTAGTACTAATGCCTGTGTCCTATGGCGGTTACCAACCAGTAGGTGCCCTGTGCACTACGACACATGCCTTGTCGCCTGAGCCGATTGCCCCCACACCACGGCAGCCAGAGGCCAACTGTCGATTTAAGTCGTCATAAGTCCCTTGATAGTGATCGTTGGTTGTGGAACATATTTACGCCTGTGTGGGTGGTATTCCTTCTCTCTCTCTCTCTCCTAGTTGATGTGGATTGTAAGTAAACGGTGAGACTGTAGTTTCGCATGTGTGTGTACGATAAATGTGTGAGTGTTTAAAAAATTATCTTATGTTTAAGATAGTATGTAGTAAATATATAAACGAAGTATGTGACGAAGTACTTACGTACTTACTTCGTTACAATACTCGTATATTTATTTTTGGATCTGCTAAAGTACTGAAATATTTCCTTAGGAAGTCTTATGTAAAATTTAGTAGAAAAAATTCAATCACCCTAAATTTCTCCCTAAACTTTTTGTTACCCTAAAATTCACCCTGAATATGCAAAAAACCCTAAATTTAGGGAAAATCTCCCTAACCTGGCAACACCGGCACCAGAAATCATTGATGTGTGACACTTCACGGCGTTTTACGTGAGATGCTTCAATTTCTAAGACGACAATTCTGGATAGTCTTTGGTAGAGCATTGGTTAAGCGTTGCATTCACAGCTGTAAAACCTAAAACTTGGACCAACGTATGATGCAGCAACAACAGATGGCATCTTTGCCACGATCGCGAGTCCTCGTCGCAACACCGTTCTCTAATACTGGATTGGACTATGCAGGCCCATTCTATGTACGCTGTGGTGGTAAACGTTCACGTATCACAACCAAAACTTATGCTTTACTCTTTGTTTGCATGTGCACTAAGGCAGTGCATCTTGAGCTAGCGGAAGATTTAAGCACCCGAGCCTTCCTCGAAGTTTTTGATCGTTTTGCGAGCCGCAGAGGTTACTGCGTCAATCTATACAGTGATAATGGCACTCAATTTGTGGGTGCATACCGGCAGTTACGGGCAGATCTGCGTGAGTGGAAAAATGCTCATGAAACAGCAACAACTGTCTGACGTTGGAATGCATTGGCACTTCATTACACCTGCAGCGCCACATCATGGTGGCCTGTGGGACACGGCAGTCTGTTCAGCCAAAAGCCACTTACACCGGATCATCGGTAGTCAGTCATTACCATTCCACCAGCTAAGTACTCTTTTTGTTCGCATCGAGGCATGCCTAAACTCAAGGCCTATACTAGCACTTCATGATGACCCTGAAGGAGGAACCGCGTTATCACCTGGTGATTTTTTGATCGTCCGTCAATTGCACTCCCGCCCAGAACCGGTCCTCCCAAAAATCCATGAAAATCGGTTGGTGTATTATCAGCGTCTTCAACGGATCTACCAACATTTTTGGCAATGTTGGCAATGCGCAGCAAATGGGCACGGCTGGTGCCGAACTTTCAAGTCGGTGACATAGTCGCGATCCAACACGAACACCTTCCACCATCGCGCTGGCGAATTGGCAGGATCACCGAAGTTCATCCGAGCGATGATGTATTAGTAAGGGTGGTTACCATTGAATATTGCTCCGAACGACTCACCGACAAGGGCCTGTACATCAAACATCAATGCCGGCGACCAGTGCAACGGGTATGCAGAATCATCGAGGCTGGGGAGGAAGTTCTGTACTCCTAAAGTTCAGCCGGGGAGAATGTACGATATTCTACAACTACGCAGCAACCCTGTCCTACTGACATTCTGACATTCAGCACATTGCCGGCATAGCCAAATTCAGTATGACAGGAGGTTAATAGAGAAGACACCTACGATGGCTGTGTATGGCTGTACAGTTCTTTTTGGGCCGTTATTTTCTACTTAGATCTCTCTTCATACATAACCACATTGATTCCTTCCTTTCTGTTTGTAACTCGACTGCGAGGAAATAGTTTCTCGCTTTTATATTGCGATTAATAAAATAAAGTAACATACATGCATGTCTACGCCAGACTATTACATCACGCGCACTGTCTGGTGCCACCTTTATAGAAGGCGAATGCAACTCTGACTTGATCAGTCAGCAGTCGATTCGTTATTCTTGTTCTTTTTTTTCTTATATACATATTTTTTTCCCGAACAATAGGGACAGTGCGCGCCTTTTTACCTTGCTTTTATAATTTTTCCCGTACATTATTATATCATTAAAATGATGAAAAGTCGAACATTTCATTAAATCCGTAATATAAGAAATGAGTGCCGTGTCGTTTATATATTTCTCTAGTCATTTTTGTACTAAATAAAATACAACAAAAAACAATTCATTTGTAATCTACGTGTTTTCTTCTCTTTCGTCTCAATACGTAATTTTATTCGATGACGAAAGTAATGAAATTCATCAAAATCTGATTTAAACATGTATCTTGAGCAATGGTATTGGCCAACAACGAAAGACTTAACAATTTAAAAGGTGATAAAATGTGCTAATGTGAATATAACAACAACCACAAGTAGCAGCAGCACCACCATCACATCAACCATCTCAAAAATATTAACAACAATTAATAAAACAAATGGAACAAAATATGCAGCAACAGCGACAACAACAGCAAGATTTGCTATTAATTATCTACAGCAATAGTTTGCAACTGGCAAAAGATGAAGGCGGATAATTACGTTACCCAAAAACATCAACAACCCCGAAAACATAGTCGAGATTTGTTATCCAGTTCTCAATACCAATAGTTCGAGATTGCACCAGACAAAAACGAAAGATAATGACATATCCAGCAAACACCAACATCGACAAGTAGATTTTTATATTTATTTATTATTATTTATTATTTTCAATATTTAAAAACGATTAATTACAAATACAACTTTAATTCTTTTAAAGCAAGAAGCAGTTGGTGGTTCAAGTAGCAGAGAAAAATCAGAACATCAACTCAACCAAGGTATGCGCCCACCGGCATCTCTCTCACATACACAATGCACATGTACGTTGTTTTTTATACATTTTCTGGTGCCTCCTGTGAGGCACTGTTAGCGCTGCCAAATTCGAGGAATTTTATACCTCCACGTATGAAGGTACATTTGGCAAATCGACTACCGCAGACAAGCGGTGTATCTTGGAATATCATCCACGAAAAATCGAATTATGCTGCCTCAAAACCTTCCGCGTGTTGAGGCCGTACAATCTTTCTTGGCACAATCGAAAAGTATTGTCCTGTTAGCTACAGCTAAGGCATCCATTCTAGACGAGTGCGATCAAGCAAGAGAATGTCGTATCTTGTGTGACATGGAGTCTCAGGTAAGCTATCTGAGTCCCTTTTTAAACGTTTAAATCTTTGTTGGTGATGCTCAAAATCCGACATCCTCTCGTGGCGAGACTACATTGACAATGCGGTCTCTGTATGACCCAAGTTTTGAATATAATGTGGATACTTATATTTTTACTACGATCACGTCAGCTATTCCCTCATTACCTATCGACATGAGCCGTTACGAGCACATACGAAGTCTCAACTCGCTGACCCGATCCTTAATATGAATGGGCGTATCGATGTGCTCATTGGAGCCGACATCTGGTGCATGCTTCTGTAGGATGAAGTAATGAACGATTAGAGTTTTTGATCAAGCACTTTTGGGAACTGGAGGAGATTCCATGCGCACCGTGTACCGATGATTTTTTTGAAAGAATTTTCTAACGAACCGTATCACGCAACCGAGATGGCCGATACGTGGTCCAAAATCCCTTCAATCGTGAAGTGTTAGGCGGCTCATACAATTCAGCTTTACGTCAGTTCTACCGTCTTGAACGACGTCTGAGTTATGACGTTGAGCTACGCCAAAGGTATATCGAGTTCTTGAAGGAATATGCCGCACTTGGGCATATGGAGAAGGCGACGGAGTCATATGGTGAACCCTACTACATCCAAGTCGACTACATCCCTCACCATGCTGTAACCACCACCACCACAAATTCAGGGTGGTGTTCAATGCCTCAGCGAAGGCCAGTGACGGTATCTCTCTGAATGACACCCAGTTAGTAGGGCCGCAACTTCAGGACCCATTAATCAACATTCTTCTCAATTTCCGTCGATACAGTGTGGCTATCACTGCAGACGTCGAGAAAATGTTCAGGCAGGTCCAAATTGATCCTCGACATCGGAGGTGGCAGCGGATTCTCTGGCGCGAGCATCCGGATGAGCCTCTCCAAACATACTGCATAACGACTGTCACATATGGTACGGCATGCAGCCCTTACAACGCTATTCGTTCGTTACAGCAATGTGATTATGACAACCATATGGTGATAGGTGATAACAAACGGGCTGTGGCCGCCCGAAACAGCATACTTCAAAATTTCTATGTGGATGACTTTCTCGATAGCACTGATACGCCGGAGGAAGCCATAATATTGGCACGTGATATTATAGCCATTCTGCAGTAGGGTGGTTTCAGTCTCAGTAAGTGGAATTCGAACAGTATCAATACTCTTCCTGTAATCACCCGTTCTTCTACGTCGGCAATTGAACTGAGCATTGGAGATTCTGAAGCCAAGGTATTTAGTCTTCACTGGAACCCAATCAACGACGAACTACTATACAAAGTTACGCTGACCGACATCAATCCAGTCCCAACCAAGCACCATGTGTTGAGAGACATAGCCAGAATCTTCGATCCGATGGGTCATCTTGCTCCAGTCACAGTGACTGCCAAGATGTTTATTCAGTTGATCTGGGCAGCGAAAAGTGACTGGGACACACCACTGCCGTTAAAACTACGTGAAAAATGGCTCAAGTTTCGAAGTGCGCTGCCAGTGTTGCCAGGTAGCCTGCGCGTCTTCCCCCCAGATGGAGCTTCATTCACCCTAAAATCGTACCTTTCGCCCTAAATTTTTTATCGAAGCAAAAAAGCACTAAGTATAATATAGGATGCGTTCTAAAAGTCGACCTAGTACAACTCGTTCAAAAATTTTGTATCTCTAAAAACATACGCAAGTCAAAAAGTCGACTTTTTGAACGCGCCCATAATAAGTCCGAATCGTTCAAATGAAATGAAGCGGTCAATATTAATTCAACGAAAAATACGTTCTAATTAAAGATCTTTATTTCTAAAATTCTTAAAATGCAGGCAAGAACAATGTATTAATGTTTGTAAGTGTAGGATATCACAATAATCATTTATTTCGAAAGAACATACATAAATGTGTATAATGCTCGCGATTTTCGAGCATATTTAATAAGGAGGAAAGCGTAATTTCTCTATTAATTAATTACTTATAGATCTATGTTAACTTTTTGAAACGCATCAAGAACCTCGTGAGTTTGTGTTTTTGCGTGTACCATGAGACTTTTTTATGCGCTATTATGGGTTTCGTACAATATAAACAACATGCGCGTGTATCGTCTCCCGGCAACGGTTTCAAGCAACCTTAATGAGTCAATTTCTATTCATGTTAATGAAGCTTATTAAATAGGCAATATATGGTGACATGCCCATCTTACCTTTCAGCAATGGTTCGCTTTCCCATGGCTTTGAATATTTTTGTAAATATTTCTGTGTAGACAGTATCGGTGGCATTGATTAGTCTGCCCAATTTTCGAATTAATTCAAAAACAACCCAAGTTATACAAGAATGAGACCAAATGACACATTTCACATATAGATCAGAATTAGCTTCGTACAGTGTCACGCCATAAACACGGCGGAGTATGTCTGTAGATACATACAAACGTGTGAACTGATCTTAGCCTCAATTTGGCGAAATATGGGTATTTACTTCTTATTTTGTTGGTACGTATCAATACATATGCATAAAAAGATAACATATTTACTCAATTCAAGTATGGGTCGCTTGAAGATACTATAATGCTCTCTGCTGGTCAAACTCGTCGGTGCCAGGGTTCAGGTCGAATTTATTTATCTTGTTATATTCTTCCCTTTAGTTATTATATTATTTCATTTATTTATTATATATTATTTCATTTATTTGTTATATTATTTAATTTAGGTATTATATTACTTAGGAGTATACTGCAAGCAAATCACAAAAGAAATGGTTGATTACCCCAGGTTTGCGCTTCACACTACTGGTACTTCGAACCGCTAGACTCTCTCTGCCCAATTCTTCTTCTCCTGACTCTCACATAACATCGGCTCGTGAGTTTTATGGAAGATTATGTTGTTAGTGGTTAATTAGTATTAGTACTAATGCCTGTGTCCTATGGCGGTTACCAACCAGTAGGTGCCCTGTGCACTACGACACATGCCTTGTCGCCTGAGCCGATTGCCCCCACACCACGGCAGCCAGAGGCCAACTGTCGATTTAAGTCGTCATAAGTCCCTTGATAGTGATCGTTGGTTGTGGAACATATTTACGCCTGTGTGGGTGGTATTCCTTCTCTCTCTCTCTCCTAGTTGATGTGGATTGTAAGTAAACGGTGAGACTGTAGTTTCGCATGTGTGTGTACGATAAATGTGTGAGTGTTTAAAAAATTATCTTATGTTTAAGATAGTATGTAGTAAATATATAAACGAAGTATGTGACGAAGTACTTACGTACTTACTTCGTTACAATACTCGTATATTTATTTTTGAATCTGCTAAAATACTGAAATATTTCCTTAGGAACTCTTATGTAAAATTTAGTAGAAAAAATTCAATCACCCTAAATTTCTCCCTAAACTTTTTGTTACCCTAAAATTCACCCTGAATATGCAAAAAACCCTAAATTTAGGGAAAATCTCCCTAACCTGGCAACACCGGCACCAGAAATCATTGATGTGTGACACTTCACGGCGTTTTACGTGAGATGCTTCAATTTCTAAGACGACAATTCTGGATAGTCTTTGGTAGAGCATTGGTTAAGCGTTGCATTCACAGCTGTAAAACCTAAAACTTGGACCAACGTATGATGCAGCAACAACAGATGGCATCTTTGCCACGATCGCGAGTCCTCGTCGCAACACCGTTCTCTAATACTGGATTGGACTATGCAGGCCCATTCTATGTACGCTGTGGTGGTAAACGTTCACGTATCACAACCAAAACTTATGCTTTACTCTTTGTTTGCATGTGCACTAAGGCAGTGCATCTTGAGCTAGCGGAAGATTTAAGCACCCGAGCCTTCCTCGAAGTTTTTGATCGTTTTGCGAGCCGCAGAGGTTACTGCGTCAATCTATACAGTGATAATGGCACTCAATTTGTGGGTGCATACCGGCAGTTACGGGCAGATCTGCGTGAGTGGAAAAATGCTCATGAAACAGCAACAACTGTCTGACGTTGGAATGCATTGGCACTTCATTACACCTGCAGCGCCACATCATGGTGGCCTGTGGGACACGGCAGTCTGTTCAGCCAAAAGCCACTTACACCGGATCATCGGTAGTCAGTCATTACCATTCCACCAGCTAAGTACTCTTTTTGTTCGCATCGAGGCATGCCTAAACTCAAGGCCTATACTAGCACTTCATGATGACCCTGAAGGAGGAACCGCGTTATCACCTGGTGATTTTTTGATCGTCCGTCAATTGCACTCCCGCCCAGAACCGGTCCTCCCAAAAATCCATGAAAATCGGTTGGTGTATTATCAGCGTCTTCAACGGATCTACCAACATTTTTGGCAATGTTGGCAATGCGCAGCAAATGGGCACGGCTGGTGCCGAACTTTCAAGTCGGTGACATAGTCGCGATCCAACACGAACACCTTCCACCATCGCGCTGGCGAATTGGCAGGATCACCGAAGTTCATCCGAGCGATGATGTATTAGTAAGGGTGGTTACCATTGAATATTGCTCCGAACGACTCACCGACAAGGGCCTGTACATCAAACATCAATGCCGGCGACCAGTGCAACGGGTATGCAGAATCATCGAGGCTGGGGAGGAAGTTCTGTACTCCTAAAGTTCAGCCGGGGAGAATGTACGATATTCTACAACTACGCAGCAACCCTGTCCTACTGACATTCTGACATTCAGCACATTGCCGGCATAGCCAAATTCAGTATGACAGGAGGTTAATAGAGAAGACACCTACGATGGCTGTGTATGGCTGTACGGTGCTTTTTGGACCGTTATTTTCTACTTAGATCTTTCTTCATACATAATCACATTGATTCTTTCATTCTATTTGTAACTCGACTGCGAGGAAGTCGTTGATTAATAAAATAAAGTAACATATATGCATGTATGTACAGTTGTGCATATGTGCATGTGAATTTGGAGTTTGTTCTTGACCGTCAATCGAGAATATTACATTTAACTTATTTGTCAATTTTCTAAAAAATTTTGCCACTTAGTTCAAGTTTCAATATACGACAGCAGGGGTATATATTTTGTTTATTTATGTGCTGTACTTAAAATACAAACAAACTACATATATAATATATTATATATAACATATACAGAAGCGGTAGAGAGAGGAGGGCGGAGAGACGTCTTTTCAGGCGCAAGAAGAGGGAACAAGATAGACGCAAGTGTCAGGAGGTAGAGATAAGTAGAGACAGGAATGAGACTCGAAAATTTTTTTGAGATCAAGCGCCTGAGGGGCGGTTAAATCCCGGAGCTTCTTCCTGCCACAACAACAAATAAAATCTAGTTATAGATGTCCAGAGTGTACAGAGCTTATGGAGGGAACACTTCTGTACGTTACTGAATGGCGACGTCTCGAATAATTCCGACAGTGGAGGAGATCTCACGAACTCCCCAATCACGGATGGATGGTGCAGATGTTCCACCACCCGACCATGACGAGGTCAGAGAGGCCATTTCTAGGTTGAAAAACAACAAAGCTGCAGGTGCTGATGGCCTGTATGCCAAGTTCTTTAACCTTCATGCACCACCTCATAAGCAGATTATGGTCGGATGAAAGCATGCCCGATGATTGGAGGCTCAGTGTTCTTTGTCCCGACCATAGGAAAGAAGACCCTACAATTTGCGCCAACTACCTTGGAATAAGTCTATTTAGCATCGCATACGAGGTTTTATAGAACGTATTGTGTGAAAGATTGAAGCCTATGGTTAACAAAATGATTGGACCTCATCAGTGTGGCTTCAGATCTGGTAAATCTACCATCGACCAGATTTTCACACTGCGCCAAATCCTGGAGAAACTCAAGAAAAATAGATTGACACACACCACCTATTTGTTGATTATAAAGCCGCTTTCGACAGTCCGGTAAGGGATTACCTCTACACAACAATTTCTGAGTTCGGTATTCCTGTGAAGTTTGTTCGCCTTTGCAGAATGACTCTGCGTAACTTCCGTTGTGCAGTGAAAATTAGGAAGGATCTCTCCGTTTAATACCGAATAGCGTTACGGACAAGGTTATCATGCGACTTTTTCATACTTATTATGGAAAAAATAGTACGAGCTGCTGATCTACTACATAATGGCACTCTCTTCAACTAAAGTGTCATGCTGTGTATGCCGATGATATTGACATAATCGGCGAGCAGTCAGTGAAGCATTCTCAGAGTTGGAAAGAGAGTCGCTTCGAATGGGTCTTACGGTGAACGAGGGCAAGACGAAGTATCTAGTGTGAACAAACAAAGAGTCCCGGCGTATTGGACAGCACGTCACTGTTGACAACTACGCTTTTGAAGTAGTGAAGGGCTTTATCTATCCTGGAACCAGCATTATCACCAGTCAGCCTGGAGATATTGCGAAGGATCACTCTTGCAAACAGGTGCTACTTTTGGCTATGTAAGCAATTGAAAAGTAGGGCCCTCGCTCGGGCAACAAAAACCACTCTCTACAAGTCTCTCATCATGCCTGTACATATGGTCCCGAAGCTTAGACAATTACCACCTCAGATGAACCTTACGCGAGAAAGGTCCTATGCAAGATCGTTTACCCTTCTTTGATAAAAACTGCATTCATTTGTTCCAAAAGCTTAGGAATGTAGAATTTGGCTTGTATAGCCCACCCTTTGATAATAAATTTACGTATGCATATGTAATCTTGACCCTGTTCGAAACCCAATGGCTTTACCCAATTTTTTATAAAATATAACTGCCGAAATTCTCCACCTCATCGAACTCAATATCATTAAGGTCTGCAATAATTTCCGCTATAATATTTTCTTCTTGTTACTCTAAACTCTACATATACCACGAGGAGATGAAGAGAATTTACCTCTAGTCCTTCTGCAGATATAGGAATACAATTTATTCCTTTAAATATGTTTTGAGGTAAATATCTAAATTTTTCTTCAGTGCACAACATATTTTCTTATAGTTGCTTATGGTCTTTCTATTGGAGGTTCGGCCATAACAACTATCAACATTTGAAGATTCTGTTTGAAGTATATCTGACACGGATCTGACATCTGGCTTCACGTTCTTTCTGACCAGACGACTACTTGACTGTGTGTCCTAATTCACCCATTTCAACTGTGTATCCTGAGATATCTTAAATCGACAAGGATTGCGTGTCCTCATTTAACAGAAGCTTTTCAACAAGAAGGACTGCAAGACCTAGTCAATAGCAATAATCAATACTTCTGCAGCAGTGTATTCAAGAAGGAAAATGGCACGAATATTGAAAACATTATTCGCAATTACAAAAAGGACTCTCCCTCTCAAGGAAACAATCAGTGGAGTATTATCAGGAGCGCTGAGACGACCAGACAGAAGAATGGTGAACATTTGAAACTACAGACAACAAAATTCGTCTTCTCGAAAACATATCATTGTATCATGAGTACTTCGAAAAAGAGTACTACAACCGTATAATGGAAATTGTAAACCAATACAAAGATTTATTTGAGTCGTCGATTGAAAATCTAATAAACACACTTAAACGCTCTTCAACGTACTATAGAGATGATAATCAGCAAAGAGGTGCGTCCAGTGAACAGCAGCGGACAGCAAGAATAGAACAGCAGGAGTACAATCCAAACGAGTTTATTAAACTAGCTCACAGACAGGGTGCAATGATAGCATCGTTGCAGCGTTCACTCGGAGATAACATTTCACCGTACAGTCTTCCAGTTATCCAGAAGTTATGGGAGTACATCGATAGTATTCATTTTACAATACACGCATTGTAGGAAAATTCCATCCGAACATGGGTACAATATGGAGCAGTTCATCTCAGTGGAGAACATCGTAAGTGTATCACTACAGGCTTTAAATAAGAGCAGAACCACCTGCTGATACTTTAAATCCAACTGCAATTACACTAACAGCCGTTTCACTGCCAAAGATAACGATTCCACGCATTGATGGCAGCTATTTAAAATGGCAGGAATTTTACGATCTATATACCCAACTGGTCATAAATCAACCGCTTTCAAAGGCAAAAAAAATGTGGTATTGGAAAACTCAGTTGATGGGGGAGGCTGCGAATCTGATCAAACATTTTGCATCCATAGGAGAAAATTTCGATGCAGCATGGAACATGCTTCTGGAACGATATAACAACAAACGTCTTCTGGTCAGCAAGCTAATAAATGAGCTAGTTAGCTCACCAGGAAATACGTCCGTCAACTCCGTTAAAAAGCTGCATGATACAACGCAGGAATGTCTATTAGCATTACAAAATCTGAAAATAGACACGTCATCATGGGATCCGCTCCTTATTTATTACTCAAAAAACTAGATCAAGAGTCAAGAGTCAGTTACTCTCGAAGCCAAGAGAATTACAATCTATTAAGGAATTTCTTCATTTTCTGGAAAAACATTTCCAATCTATGGAGGCAATGGATGTGAAGGAAAAATCATCTTACTCAACTCCAAAGGTGTCACATCCAAGGATCAAAGCACTAACGCCTGCAGCATGTGCAAAAAGGGGAAACATTCATTGTTTTCCTGCAAAGAATTCTTATAACAATCGCCATCAACACATTTTCAGTTTGTGCAAAAACAAAAATAACGCCACAAATAACTTCTGCAAAAGGCCAAGCACAACGAAATATTACACCATCAATAGTGGAAGATGAAACTACGTCATTGGAGACAGCAAAACATTGCAGAACAAAATCTTACGTACTCCTCAGCATAGCCATGGTAACAGTGAAAGTGTCGGGGTATTCTTGAATTAGGATCGCAGGTCAATTTTGTCACCGAACGACTGGTCAAATGCCTTGGCATCACCACTAAATCATCAGCGATACATATCAATGGAATTGGATCAAGCAATACCAAGGTACACCATCAGTCAACGTTGCTTTGCACTCTCGAATTAACAACTTCACAACACGATTGGAAGCAGCCGTATTACTACATATTATATCTCCACATCCATCGCAAGAACTCAATATCAACCAACGTCAAATTTCTGCCGATATTGTGGTAGCAGATCCGGCATTCAACCGTCCTGACAAAATTGATATATTGTTAGGTGGGGAATTTCATCACCAACTGTTGGCAACAGGAAAAATTCAACTCCATCATGACCTACCTATCCTCCAAGATGACAGCAATCTGGAAGCAGCCATTTCTTAACAGAAAAACAGTGTGAAACTCATTTCACGTAAAACACCACGATTGATCAAGATGGTAGATTCATTGTAAAATACCATTTTGTGACAGTCCGGATGCTTTAGGAAAATCTCATGGATTGGCAAACAACAGGTTTCTGTCGCTGGAACGCCGTTTAGACAAATCACTTGTTGTTTTCACGACAGATGTCAAATGCTGGTGCATCCAGAACACCGGAAATTTCAAATTATCATCTGGAGAAAGGATTCAACCATGCCCATTAAATATTATCAGTTAAAGGCTATCACCTATGGGACCAGAATGGGATCAGCACCATATTTGGCCACAAAAGGCCTACAACAGATTGCGAAAGACAATGCACTGCAATACCCACTTGGTGCTCAGTTTCTCCAGGACAGCTTTTATGTGGATGATGGTATCGGTGGATCAGATTGCCTGGACTTAACTCTAGAAATCCAGCAACAGCTAATACACATCTTGAAGCAGCGTAAGCTCAACCTACCAAAATGGTCCGTAAATCTTACTTACTTACTTATTTACGTGGCCATAACAACCGAATATCGATTTAGGCCGAATATATTATGCTTCCAGCGGGTTCCGAATATAACACCTTCTTAGTTGGATCGTGTTCTTCCATTCGAAGAATTTTAGAGTCTCATTCTTGTCGGTACACATCTCTATCTCCTCACACTCGCGTATTTCCAACTCCCTCTTCTTGCGCCTGAAAAGACGTCTCTCTGCACTCCTTTTCTCTCTGACCCGCTCCTTAATAGCTCGTGTTGCGCCTGCACGCAGGGTTCCAGAAAGAGCGGTCGTGTGCAGTGACTCTCAGGTGCCATCTGAGTCAGATATAAACACGGATGCCGAAGCCCAGACGCTTGGCTCAATCGAGGATGAAATAAACCTGTTCCTAGCGCCCGCGCCGCGTAAGACAAATAAACTTAAAACTAGTGGTAATGCAGCGAGTGGCGACGTACCTGCAGCATTAAAAACTCTAAATGAGAAAATCGCCGAAGTGCTGATGGGAGACGATGGTAAGTATGTGGGAGCTGCGGTTAAGGTTTTGAAGTATGTTAGAGAATATGAGGCGAACCTCATGCACCTCATGGTCGAGAACACCGAACTAAAAGGCCAACTGAAAGTACACAAGGAGTTTCCCGGAGCTACTGCGGCTGCGACTTCGCGACCTTCTCGCGGGTCCTGCCGCCTGCACGGGCGTTGCCGACACAGGTTTTGTCCAAGCCGGTGGAGACGTGCTCGCTCGCAATAACCAAACGTCTGAAAGGAAAGTGGTTGATGAAGTGGGTCCAACGCTTAAAGTCAGGGTGCATGAGGAACGTCCCGTTAAGGGCGGAGGAGCGGTGATCCGGACTCCCTCGGTCGCGGAGCGTGACCGTGTGGCGAAGAGCGCCAAGTTCGAGGAATTGGGGGTGAGCGTCAGTTTGAATGGGAGTTCATCCGGAGATCACTCCTGACGATTTTATGCAGGAGCTCTACGAGATGAACTTCAAGGAGAGCATGTCGTCGGCGGCCTTCAGGCAGGGTGTCAAACTGGTGTGCTCATCCTGGAAGAGTGACGAACGGCCGCTGCTACATTAAGTGGTTCTCGTTCAGGGTGCGTCCATCCAGCTTGATGTCAGGCTGCTTCAGGTGTATGGGTTTCGACCCAACAGTCGCTTGTATATCAGAATCACAGTCGAGGAATTTTTCTGAGTGAATGGTTTCTAAGGGTATGCATGTTTTGAAGGGGGTTGTTGCTGAGCACAGGCCATCGACGTATAAAAAGAAATGATATTGAATACGCTGTGTAACTGCTAAACCTCGCGACTCAACAAATTGTGATGGAGCACAGGGAATATCACATAATTTTAAGTTAGTTTGTAAGATTTGAATACTTATTGTGAGTTTCTCCGAATGGAAGAAAGATTCAATAAATTCTTAGTATTTAAACAAAAAAAATTAAATTACTTTTGGTAAAATAGAAACACTTATTTAACAAAATGCTCGGATGATTGATTTTACACTCATGGTACTTAGAATAAACAAATTGATTATTTTTTTGACATACTATTTTTCTGAAAGAGAGAGCAAGAAAGACGCGAGTGTAAGGAGGCAGAGATGAGTAGAGATAGGAATGAGACTTGAAAATCCGTCGAGAAGATCAAGCGTCTGAGCGGGGGCTTAAAACCCAGAACCTCTTCCTGTTGTGACAAAAATGGATGTGTGGTTACATATGTCCAGTATACTGGCGTCTTGGACAGCACCTCACTGTTGATAACTACGCTTTTATAGTAGTGAAAGACTTTGGTTTATCTTGGAACCAGCAATAAGCAATTGACAAGTCTCTCATCATACCAGTCCTTACATATTGCGCCGAAGCTTGGACAATTTCCACCTCAGACGAGAGAATGTTCGGAGTTTTCGCTGGTGGTGAGTATCGAATAAGGTTCAAACATGAGCTGTATGAGCTGTATGCTGACACCGACATAGTAAAGTGCATTAAAATTCAGCGGCTGCGCTGGCTAAGTCATGTCGAGCGAATGTAAGAACACGCTCAAACTAAAAAGGTGTTATATTCGGAACCCACTGGTGGACGACCCAGAAGACGCAGTCCTGACCTCCGGTGAAAATACCAAGTACTGGAGAACTTGTCAGCGATTGGAATGACTAACTGGCGCCAGCTAGCGAAGGAAAAAGTTGACTGGCGAAGCATGCTGGGTTCGGCCTAAATCGATTTTCGGTTGTAATGGCAACGTAAGTCAGTATGTCTTCAGTATGTCTGTATTGCTTTTAGTGTGTTCTAGCACACTTATAATTTGAAGGAGTAATATATCGATTCCCTTCTGCCTTGCAAACTCACTGTGTTTTTATCTTTGGGTATTGCTTTTGTTTGATCCGCTTGCTGAGAATGAACCAGTACATTGCAGTGCAAAATGAGCGGATGTCTTGAAAGAGATTTCAAACTAACTCATGTAATCATTTAAAAGATAACCATTATCTATTCGTGGTTAAATTTGAACTTGTATTTACTTACGAAGCCAAATAGAAATAATTTGTTATGAATAGCATGTGTAAGTACAAATATATAGAATAATTATATTAAGTCTGTGTGTAAGGTTAAAGTTAAACTTACTATTGGTGCAACATTGAAAATCATCATCTGAGAAGTCTTGAGACTTTGTATTACAGTTGCCAGCAGTCGCAATGTTTCCATAGAACATATTGAAATTATCGTTGGAGTTAACTGCAACTGGTAACTTAAATACATTTTCCATGGGTGATGGCAATATGCTATCCACAAAAACAATATCCTTTTCGTCCTTAGAATTCGATTGTATTTGTTCCTTTACAGATAATGTTTCAATGGAACCATGTGGAGACATGTCACTATGATTATCATCCAACGGGCGACGTTTTAATAGAGTTGGCAGAGGTGGTGATGGTGGTGCAATAATTTTATTATTTTGCCGTATTGGAAGAGGTGGTGGTGATGAAGAAGTTCGAAGTTGTGCAATTTTTGATTTTTGTACCGTTGGTATTGGTGGTGACGAAGGTGGAGGCGGTGCTGTAGCAACCTTCATATCTTGTGATGATTTTGCTGGTATTGCTGGTGATCGTGGTGGGATAATTGGTGGTGGAGATGGTGCAATTGACATGGTTACATCCACATCCATAGGTTCTAAACTTTCATTTAATTCAGTTGGTGGCGATTCTACTACGTTAACATTAAATGTGAGACGTTTATCTGCATCTGCAATTAAGTGTTCCGTAACTGGCAATGTTTCAGTTTTCACTGATATCTCATCATTCTCTTTGTCAGCTGGATCAGCTATATCAAAAGTACGGCGTTTATTACTACGATCTGATGCCATAATAATGATTTTATTGATATCCATATTGAGAGGTGAGTCCAAAGCTGCATCGTTTACGACCGTAGTAATATTATTTAATGTGTGTGACGCATTGCTTTGATCAATATCAATCGTTTCATTCAAGTATGTGGTGATATTTTGTGATTGTGCTGAGACTTTTGGCCTCGCTTCAATTGTTGATGTTTTTCTGCTCGATGTTCTATTGACACGCTCAGTAAATTCAGATTTTTCCAAAAATGTCATTTCTTTTGATGCATTTGGCGCTTGTGAGTGTGGAAATTGTTTTAACGCATTTGACAACTTCAACGGAAATGTAGGAGAATTGGGTGATGATGGACTTCTGGCATTGTCGGGTGATGAATTTACATTAAAATTTTTATCGAAAGGTTTTTTCAAAGACATCGGCACCGCTCTTAGAGTCACATCAATTTTCGCTTCAATTTCGGATTCTATATCAAGACTTGGACCATTGACTACAGTTTCAGCAGAAATTGACGATGATGATGATGGCGATGGCGCTTCCACTTGTTGGGTCAATATATTATCGCTGAAAATGCATTGAGCAACACTGCTTGTTTGTATAATACATTCGTTGGTCAGCTGTTTCTCAAGTTTGCAATTCACAGGCAACTCAATGCTCTTATTAAGTGATAGCTCATGCTTTGCTTCATGTATTTCCAATTCATAATTCAGTGTTGCTTGCGAATTTTGTCTAGGTAACAAATAATCTGCTTCTGCGGTTGCATTTGCACTGTAGTGTAACAATTCCTGTGTTGTATTCATATCAACATCCATCGGTTCACCTTCAATTTCGCCTTTAGCACGCGATTTTTCTGGCACTTCACGCGCTATCACTGTTGTTATCGATGCTGATAATTGTAATTCATTGTATACACCTTGTACATTTTCTTCCTCTTCTGGTATACCTGGTATATTTTCCATTGTTTCATTGTTCGAGTTCACGTTATCTGCCACATTGCCTGTTTCTTCATCTACTTTATCTCTAGCACTTATTGCACTCCTATATGTCTCTAGCTCTGAAATTTCTACAGGAGCCAAATCATTTGTAATATTCTCTAAATCCTGATAAGATTGACATTCAGCAAATGTTTCATTATCTGATGAGACGGCAGTATCACTTTCATGTTGGACCATCAAATGTGGGCTATTCGCAGCTGTAAAGTTAAAGGAGAACCAAATTGCTTGCTAATCATTATTTACATGATAACACCAGATAGCTTGGAATGTAGAGAAGTCCTACTTTTATTTTCGGTCATTTTCGCTTATTACAAGATGAGTACTTAACAGAGTTGCAGTCCGCTGAGATACGTTTAGAAAAGCAAATTTAACATAGCGAATTGAGTGGAATTTTGTATGGCAGCGAGGTAATGGCGTGCCGTATTATATGCGGATTTTGATATTTATTTGAACATTTTTATGAACTGAGGTATATTTGATATAATTGAAATATATTTCTCATAAAATAAATAAGTATTTTAGTATAGGTATTACCACGCTGCCATATAAAATTCAATTCGCTAAGTTAAATTTGATCTGCTAAAAATATCTCTGCGCACTGCAACTCTGTTAAGTACCCATCTTGTAATCAGCGAAAATGACAGAAAATAAAAGTAGGTATTTTTTACATTCTAAGTTCTCTGATAACACTTACCATTTGTGATTGTTGAATGTGAGCTTCCGCTTGCACGTGTTAATATTTGATGTTCAAATTCCAAGTTAAGTTCATCTGTATGTAGGGATAGTAATTAATTTTATGATTTATTTATATCTAATTATTTATTATAATTTTTTAATGAAAAATATATCTACCACCAACCTTCAATATGGTGATTTAAATTACATGGTATTTCTGGTATATTGGCTTCGTCGAATTGGGGTAACTCTAAAATGTGCAGAAACTTTAAAAATGTTCACCAATTTGCAATTTTAAGTTATACCAATAAATTTAGTATTTGGTGATTTATTCACATCTATTCCATCACCGTTAGCTTGCAAAACAGGAAAATGATTAATTTTGGAATTGTTCTCAAAATCAGCTGTCTCATTAGCTATAGCACCCCATGTTAAAGATGAGCCCGTTAATTTTGAGCATATAGATTTATTGTTAGCTACTGGATTATCCTGAAAAAAATAAAGTTAAAGCAAAAACAATTTTGGTATGTATATCATATTGTGCTGTCTAGAATAACCATAATTGGCGCTTAGATTAATATGGTAATCGGAAATAATCTGGAAAAAAAATCAGAGTGCCACGCTCACTTCTTATTATGGTTCCCATACAAAGTTGCGAAAATTGAAAAAAATTTAAACCGCTCTAACTTACGAACTATTTAACGTAGGACAAACAAATTTAAGGTGTGGATTAATATTGAAAAATTAATTGGATTTACAAGAAAAAAGTAAGCCACGCCCACTTTTTATATAGCTCCCATACTAAGCCTCAGAATTATCTTAAAAACCTTCTTTAAATTATCCCTTTTACAACCCTCATATCATACAAATTACTTCGTGAAATTCAATCATATTTCGGGTGTAAATTAATAGTATCTATATGCAAAAATTGTTTTTCAAAAAGTGAAAATAAAAGAAAAAGATGGATATTCGAGTAAACTTTTTATATATATATCTACATATGCAGGGTATAATTTGGTCGGCCCCAGCCGACTGTAAGGAGATTTTTTATATTGAGAAATAGAAATAAATTAAATTGAATGAAATTATATTGTCATCATCTTGTTTATATGCAGATATGTACGTATGTACACATGTATATAAACTGCATTCTTTTGTAAGCGAGTTGCAAAAGAACACCAACTCGCATATAATTTCCCTTTTACTTGCATATCATTTCCCTTTATAGATACTTAGCAACGCTGGTGGTATATATAGTTGTGCGTAAAATTTGTAAACGAAATAAAAATAAATTTAAAATTTATTTAAAATAAATTTTTATTTGCACTTGCTTTATTTTGCTTAGTTTTGTTTATATTTACAATAATTTGACGTGTTGTTGAAATTTCCCAAGCACATTCCAGTAGCCTATTCACAAACTGCTGTTTTTTTTACTTTGCAACCCTATAACTCAGATCACTTAATACATAAGCGAGTTCAATTCTAATATTTCTTTAAATAATATTAAATTAAATAAATAAGTATCTAAATAATAAATAAATAATAAATAATATTACACAAATGAGTATAAATAAGATTATATGATTCAACAATATCAAAGAATTCATAAATGTACGAGGGCGGATTGATAATGAAGCTACCTAAGTAGGAAAAAACATTTTTTTTTTTCAAAAACCATTTATTTCTCAATATAGTCTCCTTTTACTGCGACACACTTAGTAAGACGTATTCTAACTTTTTTATACCATCTGAATAATACGATTTCGGGAACCCCTCAAAATACGCGTTAGTTTCGGTAATCACTTCTTCGTTTGAGCTGAATCTTTTTCCTGCGAGCCATTTTTTCAAGTTCGGAAACAGGAAAAAGTCACTAGGAGCTAAATCTGGACTATAAGGTGGATGATCAACCAATTCGAAGTGTATTTCACGTAATTTTAGCATCGTATCTAATGCTGTGTGAACCGGTGCGTTGTTTTGAAGAAAGAGCACTTTTTTCTTCTTTAAATGTGGTCGTTTTTTTTATCGCAATTGATCCAATAATGCACGATAATACTCTCCTGTGATTGTGGATCCTTTTTCAAGATAATCGATAAGCAATATTCCGAGTGCATCCCAAAATACAGTTGCCATAACCTTGCCAGCCGATTTCACTGTCTTCGCCTTCTTCGAAGCACTTCCACCAGTTTCTACCCATTGTTTCGATTGATTTTTGGTTTCAGGTGTGAAGTGGTGGACCCACGTTTCATCAACAGTTATTAATCGACGCCAAAAATCAACAGGATTACGCTTTATCATGTCCAAACACCGCTTTAAAGTGGTCTCTCGACCTCGTTTTTGTTCGACACTGAGCAAACGCGGCACCCATCTTGCCGATAGATATTTCATATGCAAATGTTCATGCAAAATGTTGAACACCGTTCATATGAGATGTTTACCATTTCAACAATCTCACGCAACTTGACTCGGCGATCATTCATAACGATATCGAGGATTTTCCTGATATTTTCTTCAGTAACCACCTCTTTTGGTCTTCCTGTTGATGGTATTGTGTCAGAGCTTGTTCGGCCGCGTTTAAATTCAGCAATCCAATATTTTTAACCATGTAATGTGTCGGAGCAGACTCACCGTAATGTTTATAGAGCTTCTCTTTTGTCTCTTTCGCCGTTTTCCCTTTCTAATAATAGTGTTTAATCACTGCACGAAATTCGCTTTTTTCCATTTTTCAAGAAACACAAAAGTTGGTTACTTCAAACAACTACAACAAATAAACTAATCGATGAATTTGGGTCAAATTTTAACAACTGGCGTTTGAGAGATCGCAATTTCAAACAAAAAAAAAGTTTTTGTGATTGTGCTGCCTTTTTCGTACTTAGGTAGCTTCTTTATCAATCTGCCCTCGTATATGCAATATAAGTGAATGTAAAAATGAAGCTATCGAACTGAAACTTGGTACGTTAGGTTTTCTTTAGCAGATATTAGGATGAAAATCTCGCCACCTCCCATACTTTTGGGAAATGAATGAAGGCAAGTTTCTTTTTCAGGAGCTCACGGTTAATCTAGAAAAATTACTTTTTTTGAGGTACTCGAAAAGGAGAAAATTATCGAGTTGTGTAATTTAAATTCATTGTACAATAAAGTACAAAATATGTTGCTATATCGCCACTTCAAAAATAAAAGATTTACATTTTCAAGTGTCTTGAATTTAAAGAAATCTGAAAGAATTTTTTCTTGAATAGACGTCAAAAAAGGTAAATTTTAAAGAAATATTCTTGAGCCCGAAAAAAGTTTGCCTTCCCCGCTTGAGATTCTAGATCGACCAATTCAAACTAATTTTTCATAAACAAAACAAATGTATTTTTAATAACGGTGCCAACTTGACGGTAAATAATTCGCAATTTGTTTGACAGAAAATAGTGGATACAGTGATAGCGTCACTTGTTGTTTTATTTGCTATAAATTACCATCATTTGTACGTGTGATTATGTCGCATGCCTTAAAATGCTAAATCTATATAAAACAGCTGCCAAATGAAAATTTTGTGGGTATACACAAAATTAAATTGAACAAAAATTAAACAAGGTTAAAGTCACTCGCTATTCATTCATGCATGTTTTTACCATCACCGGCATCAGACGGCACAGTTTTTTACAAACAAGACTCATAAATAGAATGTATAGGTAGATATGTATGTTAGAAAAATTATATATGTTCTTACAGTACATACATCAATGCTCCTATGTATGATATATACAAACGTGTTCGGTAATATAAGAACAACATGGGCGAACGATTTAAAAGTAGTATAAAAATTAGTGTTTAGTTTTCTAAAATTTCTTTTAGATATTTTCATTACTTATATATTTATGCAATAAATGCAGAAAAATAAAATCCGGAAAATGAATCTCTGTTCTTTAATCTTTTCATTGCTGTTATAATCCTTCCAAAATTAGCAGGCAAAAATATAGGAACAAAGAGAAAAGATAAAAAAATTAATATTATTATAGACAAATTTATTAGGTTTTTTAATAAGTTTTTAGAATAAAAATGAAAAACACGATTTTATGGCTCGAAATGCTTTTTATTATTCAGTATATTCTCCCAAAAGCACAATGCATTTATTTCAACGTTTCTCCAATTTATGAATACTATCTCTACAGTGGTTTCCGGAAGGTCTGCTGCTAAAACTTCACCATTAGACGAAAAATGTTTTCCACGCATGAATTTTTTAAGATATGAGAACAACCAGAAATCAAACGTAGCAAAATCTGACGAATACGGTGGATGTTCCAATAATTCGAACATCAATTAATTGTCTTGATGAAATATGATTTTTTCTTATGAAAACCAGGTAGTTTTTCACGAATTTTTTTATCTAACTAATCCAAAAGTTTCCAGTAATATTCAGAGTTGATTATTTTACCAGTTTGAAGATAATCCGCCAACAAAATTTATTTTTCGTTTTGGAGCTGAAGTACCAGATTCAGACCAATTTTTAGCCTCTTGTTTTGATTCAGGATAACGGTGGTAGACCCAAGTCTCATTGATAGTAATGAAATATTGCTGACAAAGTCGGATTCGAATGAGTTTTTGATCCATTGTTAACGAATGCGGCACTCATTGTGCACACACCGTTTTGAAACCCAAAGCATCACTAAAAATATGGCTCACATGGTTTTGGTTATGATTTCTGGTATTGATGCACTTTTTGGACGTCCTTGACATAGATCGTTTTCAAGACTTGTACGACCACGTTTAAACGCTGCAACCCAATTGTATACTTTTGCAAGTGAAGGTGAAGAGTTCTTATACACTTTTATCAATAGTTCATGAATCTGTTTTGGTTGTACACCTTCGAAAAATAAAAATTCAATCATTCTCCGATACTTGCTTTTTTTCTATATTTAAAAAAAAAACACTGTGACACGTCTACTTTGAACAACTTTAAACATAAGACTGAGTTGACAGATATACATGAAACCTGTTCATAAAAAAGTAATGCCATTTTTAGAAAAATAAAATAACGGAGTTACTAGCGCTATCTATGTGTTTTTAGAATAAACTTATTTGTTCGTAAAATTAATAAGAACTCGAGTTGTTTTAATTTCATTGCATCTCGTTGTAATTGAATTAACGAAAACGCAGCATCTTGATAAATGGGTATTATCCCAAGAATGCTATCCAGTTGTCCACATCTCTGAAAAATTTTATTGGTTTTGCGGTCGTTACATAGTTATTAACATCCTTCAGAGATGCTAACTGAAGAGATGTTAACTGGAGGTCCTACGCATTGCCATTAAAATAATATCCACATTAGTTTCAAACCTCCATGCTTGACGGTTTTACACGTGTATCTGCTTTGAAATGAATTGTTGATTAAGAGGACGTGTAGCGTACTGTTTAACGATTTTTGTCTCAACTGAAGTATTTTTTTAATGAATAGATTTCAATAATGGCTCCGTTCTTAGTTTCTTTCCGTTAAGGTTGGCATTTATAAATCACTTTCTAACAGCTGATGCCGGAATTAGAAGGTCCAACTCATTTGATTTGTGTTGAGGACAGAGATTTATTTTCCCAATTTTCCTGCACTAATTGCATAAATATATAAACAATGAAAACATCTAAAAATTTTTTTTAGAAAATTAAACACTTTAATTTTTATACTACTTTTAAATCGTTCGCATATGCTGTTCTTATATTTTCGAACACGTACGTATGGGTTAATTAAAGTAAACGTTTTTAAGTCGCTGGTGTTTAGAAGAAATGGCACAATTTTCTTTTTGGTATATCATTAACTATTTCATTTAAAATGTTCTATAAAAGATATTTCACAACAAATGTTAATAAATACAATTACCTCAGTTGCATTTTTATACATTTTATCCATATGAACATACATATATCCATACATCCATATCTACATATGTACGTACATCCACATATGAATTCGTATAAGCCACAGAAAGAGGGGAATGGTGCAAACATGGAAATATATATTGTGTATAGCACAAATGAATTGGCACACACACAGCCATAAAAATAAAATCTAATTAAATTTAATTGCAAACACAACTTCTAATACAAAATGAAGAAAAAAAAAATGGCCTTAGAGTCGGCTGGGGCCGACCAAATTATACCCTGCATATGTAGAGGTATATATAAAAAGTTTGCACGTATATCCATCCTTTTCTTCCACTACTTTGTATAAGAGCTACATTAAGAACCAGGCTACCTCACCAATTTTTGAGGAATAATTTCTGCCTATAATACTAAACTACCTAGGTTGCAATGGGTTGATCTAGGCGTATTATTTAGTAAGTATGAGTGTTTTAATGTTTAAGATAAATCCGAGATTTTGTACGGAAGCTATATAAAAAGTGGGCGTGGCTTACCTCTTTCTTGAATATCTAATTATTCAAAATTTTTCAATATCAATCCACTCCTTAAATTTGGTTGTCCTACGCTGAATAGTTCGTAAGTTACAGCGATTTAAATTTTTTTTAATTTTCCAAATTTTGTATGGAAGCCCGAAGTATTAATTATAATTGTTCTAGACAGAAGGATGCAGAAGTTACAGCTATTTCAATTTAAAAGAATTTCACTCATTTTGTACAGGGGCTACGATAAACAGTGGGCGTGGCGCGCCCATTTCCTGTAAGCCTAGTTGCTCGTACAATACTAATCCATACCTTAAATCTTGTTGTCCTATGCTAAATGGTTTGTAAGTTATGGAGTTTAAAAGTTTTAGTTTAATTCCCTCGACTTTGTATGGGAGACCCATGAAGGAGTGGGCGTGGCACACTGATTTTCTGCCAGATTATTACCGACTACGATATTAATTTAAGTGTCAATTATGGTTATTCTAGACAGAAGATTGCCGAAGTTACAGCTGTTTCAATTTAAAATTTGTATGGGGGTTACTATAAACAGTGGGCGTGGTACGCCCATTTCCTGTTAGCCTAATTACTCGTACAATACTAATCCACACCTTAAATCTCGTTGTCCTAGGCTAAATGGTTTGTAAGTTATGGAGCTTAAAATTTTAGTTTAATTCACTCGACTTTGTATGGGAGACCCATGAAGGAGTGGGCGTGGCGCACTCATTTTCTGCCAGATTATTTCCGACTACGATATTAATTTAAGTGTCAATTAGGGTTATTCTAGACAGAAGATTGCCGAAGTTACAGCTGTTTCAATTTAAAATTTGTATGGGGGCTACGATAAACAGTGGGCGTGGTGCGCCCATTTCCTGTGAGCCTAATTGCTCGTACAATACTAATCCACACCTTAAATCTCGTTATTCTACGCTGAATAGTTTGCAAGTTATAACCGGAAACATTTTTTTTAATTTCCGCAACTTTGTATGGTAGACCCAAAAAGGAGTGGGCGTGGCACACTAATTTTCTGCCATATTATTTCTCACTGCCATGTTAATCTAAGTGTCAATTATGGTTATTCTGGACAGAAGATTGTAGTAGTTACAGCTGTTTTAATTTAAAAGAAGTACAGACACTTTGTATGGGAGCTACGCTAGTAAGTAGGCGTGGCTCACCCACTTTTGGCGAGGTTATATAGTAGTATAATATAAGTCTATGTGCCAAATATTGTTGTGCCAAGTGGTATATTATGTGAGTTATAGCAAGTTAAAAATTTTGAAAATTCCGAGGTTAGTCGCTTTGAATGCTTGGTGTGGGCGTGGCTATTGACCGATAATACCCAATATCAATCCCCTCCGTACCCTTGGATCATAGGTTACTTTTGCCAAATTTCGTCGAAATAGCTCAATATTTACTCAAGTTATCGTGCGAACCAGCCAGGTGACAGACAGACGGACGGACATCGTTAAATCGAAAATTTAATCGACGCTGATCACGAATATATACTATGTCTATATCTCCGGAGATTCCTTCAAGTGGACACAAACATCTGACCGAAATGAATATACCATGCATATTGCATTATGCAGGGTATAAAAAAAGACTTACAAGATTAAAAAAAAATAATTTATTATTATATAAAAAAACGACAATGGCGGAACAAACTTATCTCTATTTTGAAGGGATTTTCAAAAAATGGTCACAAACAGAATTTTATTATTGAAATATTTCTTTCTCATACCTCTGCCGTCGTTGCTTTTATATTAGTGGAAAGGCCATCACCATCACCACCCATGTCAATATCATTGAGTAAAGACGCTTGATTAAGATGATCATTAATTTGAATGAGTGGTTCTTCAATGTTATTAGAAGCGGAATTACTTCTGCTCCTGCTTGTATGCAGTTGTGGTGAATATGGATTTTTCAACACATCAATTGCTACACCCTTCTCTTGATTTCTTGATACTGGAATTGTTGTTGATGAATTCATGATGATGTTGTTAACATGTTGTTGTTGTTGTAATGCTTCCGATATATCTTTAGTCGCTGTTGTCATTGTGGCTGTAATTGTTTTTGGTATATCCACATGGTCCAATATGGATGACACACGTGACACAGACAATGGCGTAGTGTTTTCCATTTTTTGTTCCGTTGACGATGTTGTATCGTGAGATTCGAAAGGAAATTTTTCGAAAATATAATTGTTCTCAATTTGTCATCTTTAAACACAGAATATATTCTGAAACCGATATAGTTTTTCAGCACACACTATTTAGTTTTCAATGGTAATCGAATATGATCATGGATATTTAACATGAAAAAAAAAAAACATCACGTAACAACTCGCCGACGGAACTGGCAACCTCCTAATAGACACTCTCTTTTTGATTGTCAAATTATCATCTATTATAAAAACTGTTTGTGATTCTCGAATCAAAACACTTACCTGATCATTAGAATAAACACAAATTAAAAATAGCTACCTACATGTAGTACCAATTTGTTTTATTGACGATGCGATAATACTCTAGGGGTACAGCGTTTCTGTGTAGCAAGTTCGTGTTTTTGACTGCTCAACTAATTTTTCAAAATCTAATTGAAAATAATTTTTGATTTTTCAGCTTTTCTCACATAATCACTTGTTTTTCTCATTCTCTCGTTTTCTCTTCTTTTTTGCTGTTGTTGTCGATGCAAATAATGACGATCGTTTAATATTCGGTATTTCGTTCGCGATTTTCTTACATTGTTCTTACTACAATACAATACAATTTAATTAATGTTGTTGCTGTTGTAGTTTATTTTCCCCCATCTCTCTTATCTATGCAAGTACGGTATGTACATATTGTGTTTATGTCACTTTGGTTAGTTGTACTATTCAGCGCATCGTCGTGCATTATTATTGGTAATATACATATATATAAAAAAAAAAAAATATATATATATATATATATATATAGATATAAATATATATACATATATATAAATATATATATACATATAAATATATATATATATATATATATATACATATAAATATATATATATATATATACATACAAATATATATATATATATATATATATATATATATATATATATATATATACATACAAATATATATATATATATATAAAAGTGATGTCACAAGTGTTCTGCCGTTCGGAACCGGCTAAAATAAGTAGGTCCATTCTAATACTGTCGAAAATTTAAGACGCACAACAGAAAACAAAATATTGTTCAATATTGTATTTGTTTTCAGCTGGGGTGGACGCTCAGTCTGCCAGGGTCGAAACACGAAGGACGCAGACAAACTCTTGTTGTGGGAGGAGAACCGAATTACGCACTAGTTATTCTATAAATGTTGGTGCTTCTGACCTGTAGGTCGTGGGTTCAATCCCCGGCTGAAGTATAACAAAATTTGATATCGAAAAGAAAAGACGGCATCCCTCTGCTGGCAAGGATTGGCAATTTCTTCGGCAGTAACAATTTGCCAAAAATGCTTCTTAAAAGAGGTCTGTGACAAAACTAAGTGATGCCACAAGAGTTCTGCTGTTCGGAACCGACTAATATAAGTAGGTCCCTTCTAATGCTGTCCAAATTTAACACGCACAACAGTATTGGAAGAGAAGCTCGTGGTATCACAATGGGCCTTTATGGCCTAAGTGTGTCCTCTCAGAGATATGGCAGCCACCTAACCTAACATATTCTATGAATAACTAAATTCACAGACACTGGTGGTGTTCGACTCGGTTGGTGTACCTTACCCACTTTTTTTATTGCAAATATAATAAATACTAAGATTTGATAATTATGTATTAAGACTGCCTCCAGAAAACACAATTAAAACACGATATCTGCTAATTTTTCGGTATATTTATTCGAAGTATTCTCCTCCTGATATTACACTTGTTACATCGATTTAATAGTGATTCAAACGCGTGTTCCAGCTCATTTTTCGGAATTGCCTCCAGTACCCTCGTCGAAACCCGTTCTATGGTATGAAAGTCATCAAAAAAACATCCTTTCAACTTCAATTTCAGTTTTGGGAACAAAAAGAAGTCGCACGGTGCCAAATCAGGTGAATACGGCGGGTGATTCAACACACAGACCTGATTCCGAGCCATATGCTGAGATATGGTTCGAGTCTTAATACATAGTTGTCGATCCTTGTATGTACTAATACCCTCAATTATGGAGACGGTGAAATCAGGGGTTTGTTAGAAGAGATAACCAATGCCAATTGGTTATTGGCAAACAATACTGAAAACCACAACTCTGACGGACAGACAAACTGGACGCAAAAGCTAAGGAAGCATGGGTTGAAAGCAACTCTGACGGACGGACGAAAGAACGAACAAAGCTTCTTTTGAAATAAGTCCTCAAACCACCAAGAAGTACGGACCTGTATATACTAAAATATAAATATTCTGTACATAATCGCAGATGTGTAATCATAGATTAAATATGTAACAAATTTGTGTTAGATTCATTCTAACTTTACGTTTAATTTAATTGGTACACAATATAAAGATGTGCTAATAAAATGAAAATGTGAAAAAAAAAAATTATTTTAAATATGAATACTGCAAATGCACCCACTCATGCAGAATAAGCATTAGGTAGAAGAAGAATTCGGCTGCGCTGGCTAGGCCACGTTGAGCGAATGGATGAATATGTATGCATGCTACAATTGAAATTCTAGTAAAACAAAATCTTTACGACACTTTATTGCTTTATGATTTATAGTTGTTTTCCAATTCTTTGTATGTTGTCGTAACCGATACCAGAAATAAATCATATTCATATTCGTCGCTAAAAAAATTATGGGTCAAGCAAAGGTATCAATTAACTATTACGGCCTATGGAAAAAAACGTAAAGTTTATTCTGGCTCATGGTTTGAAAATGTTGTCCACCCTTGTACTACATAGCTGAAAAGTGGTTGCGAAAGCTGGGATATTAAATAATGAGACTGCCAAAACAGCTTATAGAAATCATTTGTGAATTGTGTTTAAAAATATTTCAATATTTTAATAGATCTTTAGCATTTATATTTCGGGAATAGCAAATAATAACAAACATTTTTAAATAAAAACGGCTTTATTGTTTTTCACTTTTGCATTCGTTCAAACCATTTGTCTAACAGTTTTTCCATTCTTTTTGAGATACTTCCAAAACATGGTTTTTGAACGCTTCAATTGCTTCTTTGAAGCTCGTAAATTGTTGACCACGCAGTTTACCTTTGATATCCGGGAATAAGAAGTAATTGGGTGCTAAATCAGGACTGTACGGAGGATGACCCATCAATTCGATGTTTTGACTGCTAAAAAACTCACCTGTTTGACGAGATGTGTGAGAGCTCGCATTGTCATGAAGGAGAATGATTCGTATTTGGCGGTTGGTTTTGCGAATTTCTCTGAAGACTTTCCGGCAAACAAATGATCGTGCACCACTCAGAATTAAACGTCCTACGTTGCTCAAGCGGTACAGTGGCCACATGATCCATTCGGCCGAAGAAACAGGCGACCATTTCCTTCGATGTGCTGCGGCCCCGAACAACTTTTGTTGGATTTGGCTCGTCTTGGAGCACACACACGGTCGATTGCTGTTTTGTTTCCGGTTCATAAGCATATATCCTTGATTCGTCACCTATCACGATTTTATACACGTCTTTTGAAAGACCACGGTCGAACTTTTTAAGCAATTCCTTACACCAATCGACGCGAGCATTTTTTTGAGCTATTGATAAATTATGGGGTATCCGACGACTGCAAATTTTTTTTTACAAGTAACTATTCATGCAAAATCGAATGTATTGAAGTGGAACTAATGTGCAAGGACGCCTCTATCTCACGATATGTAACATGACGATCTTGCATTATCAGTTCATGCACTGCATCGATGTTTTGTGGGACAACAACCGATTTTGGACGACCTTCACAGAATTCGTCGGCGACCACGATTGAATTCACAATACCAGCGATATACTGTGGTTTTTGATGGTGATTTATCGCCATACAAAGAACTAACTTCATCGATGCATTCTTGTTGAGATAATCCACGCCAAAAGTTGTGACAAATTATCCAGCGAAAAGCTTCTCTTGAAATTGCTATTGACATTAGTGTTGTCAGATCCCGAAATATAAATGTATGTTAATACAATTTGGTAACTCTATGAAT
The DNA here is from genome assembly GCA_963854835.1 of Megamerina dolium. Taxonomy (NCBI): domain Eukaryota; kingdom Metazoa; phylum Arthropoda; class Insecta; order Diptera; family Megamerinidae; genus Megamerina; species Megamerina dolium. Next base: position 53,936,264 of record OY978526.1, on the reverse strand, counting down.
TTTATCATACAGGTCACTTGAAAAGTTTCTAGCCTGACGCATAGATACTAGTGCTATCTAGCAGGGAATTTATGTTCAATGTATGATATAATCTTTCGTATGAACTCGTGTAAAGTTTCAAATTAATCTGGCAACTCATTCTTTGTTTAACAGCTGTTTGAAGGTGATGTATCGCAGTGTTTTTCTAAAATGGAAAAATTTAAAACTCGTGCCACTATTGAGTATTTATTTAAAAAAGGTTTATCTGGACAAAAAATCCATACCGATATGGTAAATGTGTTAGGTGAATGTGCTCCTTCATATGCAACAGTAAAAAATTTAATTGCTGAATTCAAAGGTGGTCGCACAAGAATTGAAGATGAACTACACACTGGGCGTCCCAAAAGTGCATCGACTCCAGAAATCAATAAAAAAGTACATGATATTATTTATGAAAATCCAAGTGCGACTATGTGAAATACCTGATACCATGTCAGACGAACGAGTACTCCATATTTTGCATGTCTGTGAGTCAAATAATGCTCATCTAATTTATGCATTTTGACTCACTACAAATGTTATAGCAGAGACTATAGAAGTATAGAGATATCCCACTGTTAATAGACAGCGTTTTAACAGCAAATCTGGCTGAAATTATATAGGATAATTCTAAATTACATTTACACAGATGAATTTCAGCAAATGTTATATTTTAGTTTTTTTTTCTCAAAAATTTATGAAAATCAGCAATTTTTTTAAAATATTTAGGCAATAAGAATTAATTAAATTATCATGGCTTATGATTTTTTATTAAAATTTAATTTATTTACAATCATTAATTCTTATCAAAATGTTTTAGCTATAGAAACTCAAGTGAATTTCAATAAGAGATCTTCCCATATATGTACATATACCTACTGCAAACAAATCAACTCTATCATCTGTGTCTCTATTGCTCTTTTTTTTTTCGTTTTCTACATATCTTACTACGTAAATATACATGTACACATGCGAAGCAGAATTGTCTATTTTTCATTGATAAATACCCGAGATCGGCAACACAGCAATCATGCGATTCAATTTTTGCTATTTTTCAAGATTTTGTCATTTTGCGCTTGTTCAGCAGCCAACACATCAAATTGTTCGTCTTTCGTTGATTGCCCATGCATTGCACACACACACACACGTAAATGTAATTTAGAATTATCCTATATAATTTCAATATTGAATCTTCATCGTTGGATTCATACATAGGTACATATGAAAGTATTTATATATGTGACATGCCGACTCAAATTGATTGTGCGAAGCTGCGGTTGGTTTACGTATGAAAATGCTCATTGTCAACTGTTTCCAGTGTATTTAAAACCATTTTTGGTTTTGAGTGAAAAGGTGGCCATTGTTTCATCGCCAGATTTGCTGTTAAAACGCTGTCTATTAACAGTGGGATATCTCTATACTTCTATAGTCTCTGGTTATAGTAATATTATTATTATCATTATGTTATTTTATTATATGTAACCATTAATTAATGATAATCAACACACTATGCATAATGTAATTATCATTGTCTAAAATGGGTTGTAGCATATTTATAAAAATGCGTGGTCAGCGTCATCGTACCTCACTGTATGATTGTTGAACAATTTCACAATCATGAAAAACAAAGAACGAAGAAGAAAAATAATGAATAAACAATAATAAAAGAACCAACGGGTCAACGTACCTCGCTATATGATTATGAAATAATTCAACAGCCATACGCAGTAAAAAGAAAAACAAAATAAGCAACAACCAGGAATACATATCGTAACATTGAACGCATGAAGTATTAATAATAATGATGACCTACCAAAATTAAGTCATAATTATGACCTACTGAAGAAATTTCAATGAATCGACTCATTCAAGAAATTGCAATTTCTTCAGAAATTATTTTATTCAAAATCGGTGTTAAATTGTAAGTTGTGATATATTTGAGGCTATATAAACTAGAGGAAGGCTGAGAAATAGGCAGTCAGTCATTTTTCATCAAGACAACGCACGTGTGCTTTCAAGAATGTCTAAAATCAAAAAATTGCTTGACCATCCACCGTATTGGGAGATTTGGCTCCCAGCAACGACTACCTGTTCCAAAACCTGAATCATTTCCTTCGTGGAAAGCAGATTTCGTAAAATGAAGAAGCATAGTAGCCGTAGAGGCATATGTTGCAGACCTTCCGGAATCGTATTTTAATGATGGGATAGATTTATTGGAGGAGCGCTGGACCAAGTGTGTTGAACTGTTAGGAGAATACACAGAATAAAAAACCAAAACTTAAGCAAAAATAACTGTGTTTTCATATTTAGGCTAGAAACTTATCAAGTGACCTGTATGATGTATTATTGTGGAATGATAAAAAATAAAATAAATATGTGGCACATAAAGCTCCAAAGGGCTCACTGGCCGAGCTTCTCTTCCATTACTGTTGTGCGTCTTAAATTTTGGACAATATTAGAAGGGACCTACTTATTTTAGCCGGTTCCGAACGGCAGAACACTTGTGACATCACTTTTTCTGAGCTTTGTCGCAGAGTTCTTTAAGAAGCTTTTTCATGGCAAGTTGTTATTGTCGGAAGAATTGCAAATTGCTTGCTGACAGGTGCTTTATTGATGATCTGTGAAACCATTTTCACTGTTTTATAAACTATTGTGTAATGTATTCCTTTTTCTTTTGCAACTCCCGTTGGAAATCCGTATCACTAAGAAATTGCAGATATATTTACATCCTTTTTATTTGAGACGACGTTCGTCTGTTTTCATGGCTTTCCTCCAAAAATGTCGCGATAACCATTTTACAGTTTCGTTTTTAAACCTGTATATGTTAAAATAGTCTGCTGAATGGGAATGTGTGCTCACACATTATCGTTTTCTTTGGAGAATGTTCATAAATGCAGCCATATTTAAATAAAAACAAATTACAATGCACTTTTTGATGAATAAACCAACAAAAAAATTATTTCCAGCATCTCAGTTATATCTTTATAAAAATTTAATTTTAAGTACTTACTAGTTTTTATTCACACTTATTTTCAGTAAACGCTGGAGAAACCAGTTTGTGCTAGGCTTCAAAAAGCACTAGCTTTAACTAAAATTTCTATTCACCTCAAACCTAGATTAAATTTCAAATTTGCTAGTATTAGCTTGAACTACCGTTGATTTCACACGGTCCACACTGTAAACCTGCAAGTACTGGACTATAAATATAACTTGTAGTTTGAATCGCATACAACACGACACAAAATCTTCTATTTTTTATACTTCTTGAACCAAATTATACTTTTCTAAACATTTCTGGACGTTGATCACAGATGATGCAGATTTAATCAGAGCTCGAAAATAATGTGGAAGAGCACTTCTAATTTTCAGATGTTTTTTATTATGCCGCTGTGTAATACAATATATCATAGATAAATATATCATAGAAAATAAAAGCTACAGAAATATAATTAGACTACCGTCATAATTTAATTGTATTTAATGTATTTCTTCCCTAACTATATTCTTCCTGCGCAATATAACTTAAATGAAAATAGATATCACTGATATAGTGGTTTCTGTTTTTTAATTGAACTGTGTAAGAGCATTCCAAATTAATTTATAAAAAAAAATGTCAATCGGTCAATGAGCTTTTCCATGGCAAATTGTTACTGCCAGAAGAAGTGCCAATTGCTTGCCGACAGGTGGGTACCGTTCGAAAGAAAAATGTTTTCGATATTAAATTTGTTATGCTTCAGCCGGGTATTGAACCCACTACCTACGGCACCCCAATTCATTTAATTAATTCAATTACCTATTGTTTGCAAACAATTCTACTTAATTTCGATACTTTTGCGGTAGGTAAATATAGGCAAAACTACAACCGATAAGATCAAGGCTAGGTATGACTTTAAAGCAAATTCAAAAGGGTTCTATGAAGGAGAGCTTGTAATGCTTCATAATCCACAATGAAAGAATAACCTATATTATAGCAAAGATGAATGACGTAGTGTATCGTATTCAACGTGACTGGAATAAAAGAGCAAAGTTTAAAGTAGTGCACTTAGAGGGACTTGCGCCATATCGGGGGGAAGTATAAAACTTGTTCGGGACGAACAAGGTTAAGAGAAGGGCAGTGTAACGAGTATCGATGGTTGGTTACTCATCGCTATTGTGATTGACACTATTGTGAATAACACGAATGTTGGCAGCAGCGAAACGAATGTCAACAAAAAGAAATAGGGGATAACCGGAACACGCCAACGAGAAAGAAAGAGATGAATCTCGACTACGATAAAGGAAGATTCTGGAGTGTTGCCAACAGAGTATAAATAGAGCCAGTGTTGGCAAATTAAATCAATCTAATCCTAACCGTGATTGCGCAAACATCGATACAGTATTAGAGACAAAAGTTGCAAGTACATTAAAGAGTTATTGTAAATAGTTGATTGTAAGCAGACTTGATTAAATAAATTGTTGCTATATATACGAGTAAATGTACAAAATAAGTGTTGCAATTATTATTGCCAGAATCCAGTGATCGAACAAGGTTAATTCAAATTCATATATATATATATATATATATATATATATATAATATATATATATATATATATATATATAAATATATATATATATATATATATATATATATATATATAATATATATATATATATATATATATATATATATATATATATATATATATATATATTATATATATATATATATATATATATATATATATATATATAGTATATATATATATATATATATATATATATATATATATATATATATTATATATATATATATATATATATATATATATATATATATTATATATATATATATATATATATATATATATATATATATATATATATATATATATTATATATATATATATATTATATATATATATATATATATATATATATATATATATATTATATATATATATATATATATATATATATATATATATATATATATATATATTATATATATATATATATATATATATATATATATATATATATATATATATATATATATATATATATATATATATATATATAATATATTATATATATATATATATATTATATATATATATATATATATATATATATATATATATATATATATATA